>CM060479.1:30674808-31297308 GCA_030544235.1 Lepturacanthus savala | reverse complement strand
TCATCCTGTACCACATCAGTGTTCTGGTTTCCCTCTAAGGACCAATTATCAAGATCATATATATGTATCTACATATTATTATTAAATGTTATTATATTAGATAATTGTCTCTCCACTCATATTAGTGAGAATTTGCTAAGTTTTAACAAACAGAATTAAAAAAATCTGCTGATGTAGAAATAATGTTCTATCATTGTTAGCGTCTAATTATTAAAACCACTATTAACTATTTGATTTATTTAATGGATGTTTCAAAGATTGGAATCTATGGTTTTGTGTTGCTATGCTAAATATTAAAGAATAGAAAGTACAAGAAAGTAATGACAGATGTACTTCAACAAAGGAAAATAAGGAAAAACGGAAACTTTCCTGTTTTTAAACAACCTCCACGGCCAATTGAGAAAAGATTTTAGTTAAAGAAGTTGTACAAAGACAAGACTCCGTTAAGTTCAAACTAGGCTTCTCCCGATCCAATATCGGCATCGGATCAGCCGCCGATACTGGCAAAAAAATATGCGTATCGGTATCGTCGCGGCGGCACGGAAAAAAATCCGATCCGTTAAAAAAGTCCGGGTTTTCCAGCGCACCTATTCAGATAATCCATTCCAGTTTTTTTGCTGTGGTTTCGCTAAAATCCGGTCCGCATTTTCCAGCACACCAGCATTAGCGTCTCCCAGTTTACCTGAGGCATCGCCTACATCAGTGGTTCCCAAACTTACCCTTCCCTAAACTTAACCTTTAGCAGCGCACCCCCATCTATATCCCTACCTGGTTGATGCACCCCCTATTTTAACTAAATGTCTTAAGGCAGCATGTTTAATTCTGCTCAACTAGAACACAGGAGAATCACCAGGAGAATCACCAGGAGAATCACCAGGAGAATCACCAGGAGAATCACCAGGGATGAAAGTAGTTAAAAACTCTTGCTGGAACTCAGTCCGTGTAAAATAATGTGGCGCGCGCCGCTCGCGATTTTTTTTTACGGTTTTTAATCGGTTTCGGGCAATTTTTGCACGTCACTTAGTCATGTATATATGGAAAAACAGATTATCAATATCTGTCAAAGATTTATTAAGCCAAATGTAGGAGCCAATATTGTTGTGACGAGAGTTGAAATCTGTATTACAGTTTACAATGTGTTTTTATAGTTAAATATGTGAAATGTGTTATTTTACTACTACTTTCTGTATAGTGGTGAAAGTTCCTATAGCACCTGAAGTAGCAAGTAGGCACGGCGCATGCGCGTTGAATAATAAGGAAGAAAACAATAGGACTTTAAGTCTATACTGTGATTAGTGGAGGTGCTATAAGCACGGCACAAAAAGGTTTTTTGACCGTTTGCGTTACTTTAAGACGTTACATGTGCAACAATGGAACGTCAAAATAAACCCACAAAAAGGACGACCTGGCTCCGGTGTTTGTGAGTGTGGAAGTAACGTGAATGAGTCAACCTACTGAAACTTGCATCCCGCTAAAATTTGAGTGGCTTTGAAATTAAGTTCAGGATAAAGTGTTTGCCACTACACCAAATATCAGTTGACAGTGAGTGATGCATCATACTCCGACTCCTCAGACTCTGCCTGTTCCTCCACCTGCTTCTCATCATCCTCTGATTCTTCTGTGGTCGTGAATGTCATTTTGTCATTTTACAAACTTTTTTTCTTGTTGTTTCTTCAGCTCCCGGCTGAGCTCTTTCACATTTTCTATTAAAATGTCGTATATTCTGCGCTGCATTGTACCAACATAATTTTGCTCGGTGAGCGCAAACGCGTGTGGTTTGAACCAATCAGAATTAGCGATGCTGATAACGTGGCCACGTGTCCATCGGCCAACCAGAAACACATTTGTTCAGCTCGGCTCGCCTCGCGTTGCATAGCAACCAGAGACGCGCTCAGATTTGTCGCTCCGTGGCAAACGGCACAGACAGAAACAGCAGAGATTACACTGAAACGAGCACACTGGAATTGTTCCAGCACTCAGATAATGTAACTAATGTGACTTTAATACATCGTTTTCTTTATTTAACATGGCATGTTGACTTCTTCTCCTTTTTTAACGGAACGCATCTCCGCAAATCTGCGGAAATGTGAGCGCGACTCCGGTGACTGGACTCGACTGTGTCACCTGATGCAGGAATAACGACGCACCAAAAAATGTGTTAAACCAGCATGTCTAAAGCAGGGGCGCAGATAGTGGGTGTGTCAGGTGTGTCATGACACACCCACTTTTGAATGACCGTAGATCCGTCCCACCTACTTTTATGTAGCTTATTTTTTATTTTTATTTTTTTTTTTAACTTTATCGTCTTGAAATCTTCTGATTCAAGCATCACGAGGAAACCAAAATATGAATTAACATAATATTTGGTTTACTGAGGTGTGTGTGCTGATGCGGGTTGTGTGTAACAACACGCATCAAGCAAGTGATTCGTTTAGACTGTGCAGCAACGAGTGTGGAGTCGTCGTCGACTTTGGTTGCCACGGTTACCAACTGATCACTTGGACAGCTAGCTGCACGTTCAGCAGCACGGCATGGCATGATGAGACGGCCAACAAAAAAGCAAAAGACTATTGCGTCGTTTTTTCAAAAAGTCACTTCTGTAAGTAAACTTGCTGCGTTACTGTGAGAAGATGCAACCGTAATGTCCCCTAAGGCACCCCGTAGAATTAGCCCCAGGGATGTTTACTCCCGCGAGATCTGCACTGTAAACAAACCAGTTGTGTTTCCAGTACGTGTGTGATAGTAGGATTTGATATAATATTGGTTGAAATAATATAATTAGCATATCCGTGTATGCTGGTTTTGGGTTCGACGGAGCTTCGGTGATGTCTGGGCACACGGTTTGCCTACACAGGATCCAGATGTGAAGTAGCAATGGAATGGTAGCTTAGTCAACATGGCTCGCTAGCAGTGCAGTTGTGTCCTGTGGATCAAAATGGAATAATCGCAAGAAGTCATGGTATCAAGACAACGTTTTAAGGTAGGACGTTTGGTTATTCATTTTACCCACTGCTGCGACACATTGACTTGAGCTCATTTGGTTGTTTTGAAGCATTCCCTGAAGAAGGTTCTGCTCATTTGCGCTAAATTGTATTTTTATTGTGCTAATACAGTAGACGGGCATTTTCGTATCTATATTCTTCTAAAAACTCACAAACTTAAAACAAACACTTAAAGCGATGGCCGTGTGTCTTAAGTGTACAATTCACCACTTCTGCGCGATTTTGACAAAATTATCTACAGCCTTGTAGGCTAGCAGGACCGATGGTTTCATTATCAGTCAGTTGAAAGGGGTCCATGGTGTTTGCATTATTCCATTTCATGTGACTACTCGCAAGGAATTCTTACCGCTGACCCATGTTCATGTATTCATTCTTAAAAGGCTGCTACTGTAATGTTTTGTGTTCTATGGTGGGGATTTTTTGGACAGCACTTAGGAGCACTATAGTGTGACAGTGGGTGTTAGGCAGGCAGCCTGTGCGTGGATGTGGGGATGTGGGGATGTGGTGATGGGGGGGGGGGGGGGGGGGGGGGGGGCAGCTTCGTGACTTCGTCCCCCCCAGTTTCTCAAACCTATCTGCGCGCCTGGTCTAAAGAGAGAGAAGATGTATAACAGGATGTTGAATATCCATTCAATGTGACAAATAAAACGTTTATTTAGACTCTTTATTCTGTCGGAAAATCCCACTTTGAAAAAACTTTATTTAAAACACTCCAGACCGCCATTACATTTTTTAGTTTGCGCACCCCCTGCTCGGACTGCAGTCAGGGCAAACAGTTGAAGACAGTGTGTAGATAGAGATGGAGCAAAAAGTGTGGAGGAGATTGGGGAGTAGAGGGCAATTTTATTTTTAAATAGTTAACAATATTCTTTTAAAGCCTCGGTTTACACCTGCTCAAGAGCAGAGTCCTGAGGCTGAGTTAATAGACTATTTTACATTCAGGTTATTTGTGTGTTTCTTTTTTTCTATACAGTTTACAGCCTGATTTGCACTTTTACTGACCACTGATGTCATTCCTGTTTGTTATTTTTCATGTTGTTAATCCCTGAATAAACAGGTCAGTTTCTTGTTACCAACCTTTGTGTATTCAAACTCACTTAAGTCAGCTGGCTAGTTATCAAGAGTAATAAACCCCATTTCAATATGAGTCTAATAACTAAGTAAGGCTAAGTAACTTTAAACTTTAATACATACTTGGTTGGATAGGCTGGTATCGGCCACCAGTATCGGTATCGGCTCGGAAGGGAAAATACAATATCGGTATCGTATCGGAAGTGCAAAAAGCTGGATCGGGACATCCCTAGTTCAAATATTTATTCACTTTCCCATCTCTCAATAAATCACACAAGTCTGTCAAGTTCTGGAGGGGCCACAGAAAATGAGGTGGTGGATCAGATTTGGTCCCCAGGCCTTGGGTTTTACACGTATGATCTATTGCATAGTGTTGCCATGGCAACAATTACTTTATCTTCATTTTTCTAAAAAAAAACTGTGATATAAAATCTATATTTTTACAGTCAGGTGTGAAAGGAGGGCCTTTTACTTTGAAGTACATACAATTTATGAGGTCACATGACCAGGATATCCTGTTTGCTCATCGATATTTGACATGTGAGCATTTGTTTTCTTTATTTTCATGTCTATTTACATTGTAGATTCTTACTGAAGACATCACAACTATCAAAACTATCAGTCTGATTACTGCTTTGCACACTCTTGGCATTCTCTAGATGAACTACCATTTCAGGTAGTCATCTGAAATGGTAGTTCATCTTGTTTTATCAACCAGATCAAAGGGTGGCTATTCTGAAGAAACTAGAATATAAAACATGTTTTCAGTTATTTCACCTTTTTATTTGTTAAGTACATAACACCATAAACATGTGTTCATTCATAGGTTTGATGCCTTCAGTGAAAATCTACTATATATATATATATATGCATGCTGCATTCTGTCAGTTGGCTGTTCCATTTATTAAAATAATCCTAATATTTAGGATTATTTAAATGGTCCAGTTAACAGACTAGAGATTCTCCACAGACTAGCCAGGGACATGTAGAACTAGAATACAGTAGAGTTTACTGGAAAAAAACTATGTGGGAATCATTAGATTCTGGGAAATATGTAATATTAGGATCTGACTCTACAGAACTGAATCTGGATAGATGACTGGTTTTGCTTCAACATTTGTATTATTTAGTTTTGATCATTAAAAGGTCTGTACTAAAACAAGGAAATTACTATTTCAACAAATGGAAACTAAAACATTAATAAACTTCAACAAATTCTGATGCAACAAGGTGCATTTAAATGAACCAAATGTGCTGCTTTAAGAGGAAAAAGTTAGTCGTTAGAGACATTCATCACTTTACTGTCTAGTTAGTGTTATTCCTGTGTTTCTGGAGGAAATGCTAGGCTATGGATATCCATATAATATTTGACTATAGTACTAGACTATATATAGTCGACTAGTATAAATAACACACTATACTACTATGTCGACTATTATAAATAACCTACTATAGTATTGAGCACCTGCACACACAATATGCACACGAATATTCAAAATGTGCACGAATCTCTATCAAATTCACAACAATATTCTGACAGCTGGCTTGCTGCATATTGTGACGTGTTTTATCGTGTCACCTTTGAAGAAGTCGTTCCGGAGCAGCCTCCCGGTGCTCAGGCTCCGTCTCCTGCATGTGTTTGGCTGGCTGAGAGGTCTGGAGCTGAGGGGCAACAATCCGGGATTCCTCCGCAGCCACAGCGTCACATGCAGCCGCCGCCACGTGGACATGTTGCGGGAAAACGAGCTCGATGCTCGGCTAAACGAAAAACTTGGAGAGGACGAGCCGCCACTAACTCGTGTATCTGCTCTGAAATATGTGAAGAAAAAATGCGTAATAGAGCAGAAAGGTCGACTGAAACCTAAGTCACAGAAATGCGGAAGAACACCGGAAGTTCAGTGGTTTCCTTCAAAATAAAAGCACACATTAGACAAAGCCTCCCGTTTTGTGCATTTTATGACATGTTCTCAAATTTTCAAATTAACCTTTTTTATGAACAGTAAGAAACATTTTAATTTTGACAAGGATTTTTGATTTACAGAAAAATAATTGAATTATATTTAGTTATTATGCAGGAAAATATCTACATTCATACACCCACTAGATTTTTTTTATATAATTTATGTCAGACACCCTGGAAGAAAGTATATTTTATCTCAATTGGACGTTTCCTGGTCGAATAAAAATGCATTTTTTTAAAAATGTGTGCGTTAACGTACAGCGCTACATCCTGCTCTGCCTGTATTTTCAATGTTTCTCATCGTTTCTGTCATCCCTGTCCACCAAAACAATAAGTAGACAACGTTTGAGTCAGTTTAGACAGTGAGTTGCTCATGCTACAAACGGTGCTGCATTTTTGTGAAAAGGGCTTTTATTTTGAAAAATGACCCGGGGAAACGCATTCGTATTTCTGTACATTTGACGCTGGGTCAAAACGGAGGCAGTGGCTCATCATGTGACGGCATAGGGCCAATCAGAGCAGAGACGACCCACTCCATATGTTGTTTTGCAAAATCAAGGGGAAAAAAATATGTACTGGGGAAATTTTGAGATACTTGTACTTTCTGTGTTGTTCTACTTTATATTTCACTCCACATCTCAGACTAAATATACACCTCCTCCTCCTCCTCTACATTAATCTGCAGCTTTAGTTCCTGCAGATGCAGATTTGACTCAGTGGATGATATAATAATATTTAAAATCCAGCACATAGTTAAAAATGAACCCAGTGGTTTCAACCTTTGAGTCTCCGATGTCTTAGGAACAGCAAAGTCTAGTCAGCTCACATTTAACATGTCTATGATTAACAGCTACAAACAAACACATAATTTCCCCTCAGGTTTAATGTCAATGAATGTTCAAACAATCCAATATTTAACCAAAAGTCAAACATTAGGTTAACAAACACATTAGTGAATCAGAAGTGTGTTTGTTCCTCTTTCCTATTAATCATCTCAGGACCCCTCACATTTATCTGCTGACCCTTTGGAGGGCCCTGACCCCTAGGTTGGGAACCACTGGACTAAACTATCTAAGTGTATATAAAGTAGTTAAAGTATCTCCAACAGTAACATGCTGCTAAACATGATGCTGCACATTAATAATCTGATGATTCTTTTAGGATAATTTACCAGCATAATGAAACAAGTACTTTTATATTAATACTTGAAGTACATTTTCCTGATAATACTTAATACTTACTAGATAATACTGAAGTAAAGTAAATGATCTGCCCCTAAACTAACTAACTAACTAACTAACTAACTAACTAACTAACTAACTAACTAACTAACTAACTAACTAACTAACTAACTAACTAACTAACTAACTAACTAACTAACTAACTAACTGTTTCTAAAGTCATTGACTATTTTATGCGGAATAAATAGTATTTCTTTGATAGTACTTTTGTACCTTTATTTCAGCAGTGGTATTTCTGAATATTTCTTTGCCTCCTGACTATAGTAGGAAGCGTTGAACTGCTGTGTGAACCCTTGTTAACGTCTGATCTGTTTTTGAAAGTGAAGCAGTCCAGGATGCCAACACAATAATGGGCCGGATGGGAAGAAGTCAGACATAATGAGATGAAGTCAGGGCAGCAGATTTATTAAACACAAATCCAAATTGTTCTTTTTTTTTTTTTACATGTTGTTTAAAGGGCAACAGGATCATACAAATAACACTGGGTGTTGTGTAACAGAGATATTTATCTCTGTAAGAACCCGGTTGGATAAACATGAATCTTCATATATGTGGTCTTGTGATTTATTATTATTTATATTTATTAATTTTCTAATTTATTATTATTAACTCTACCTATTGTATTCTGGGGTTCATTATGGGCAGCAAAGTAAGAATTTCAATTCAGTTCAACACTGAAATGAACAGGTCAGTGTGTTTAAGGATCAGATCTGCAATTATAAATTAATGAATCAATGTAATAACTCAAAGAAATGATTTACAACTATTTTAATGGACTCATCTTTTGGAGTCATTTAAAACAATAAATGCAAAACTACTCTTATTTCAGCTTCTTTATAATATTAAACTGACTATTGTTATTATATTATATTGTTAAATCCAACACAAAGCATGACCCCAAGGAATAGGTTAACTTTTTTTTTAAAAAAAGACTATTATTTGTCATTTGATAAGACTTAAATATGAAGACACTACATTAATGTAGTAAAACAGAGCTTACCGGATAAACAGAGAAGGGAGAACATGACCACTAGATGGCGCAATATATCTTTTTTACTTTAATAATTCCAATCAATTTAATACACAATACCTGATAATAATTAAAGTTGATGCTATACATTTATCTACAACATTTCAAACTTCCCCTAACATAATGTTTTGATGTATAATATGATAAGAAGTCCTTCCTACAAAACTATTCCTGTTCTGTAGGAAGTAAATCAGACTTCCAGAATAACTTCTAAGCTGTTGTTATAATTTCTGCAAGAATTAATAATAATAATAATAATAACTCTCACTCTTTCCATATTTACTCTAAACTCTAAACTTTACACTCAAGACAGGTCTGTACATAAAGACTGCATTCTTAATGATTGATAAAATATGCTATATATAAATATTACATTTACTATAAAAATCTTTTATATGAGATAAATGATTTATATCAACGAGTTGGACTGGGATTTAATTTCATTTTTTAAATAAATAAATTAGCATGTTTTAGCTGTCCACATGGTTAAAATTTTATTTCGAAGATTTTGCCCGGAAAAAGTATCTTATAGTCAAATGCATTTTAATTTGAAAAGCTGACCGGAAGTCCCTTATCTAATCGCGGGTAACTTGATGCGTGTGTTTTCTGTTCCCCGGGGCCACAGTGTTTTCAACGGGACTCAATTTACTACTTTACCGGACTCGTCATGGCCGCTTGACCCGTGCTGGAATATCCGTCATTTTCTTCGAAACATTTAAACTAACTTTTTTTTAGATAAACTTCCGACTTTTGCGTAGTTTTTATGTCAAATAATAAGGATGCAACCCCCACCGAGAAAGGTGAGTTTTCCCTCCGCTTGTAGCCTCTCGAGCTAAGTCTGGAAACGACGAACTGCTGCTGCATATTTAATGGTTGCAAATGTTCGCTTTGTTGCTGTTCGCTTGGTTCAAACGATAAACTTCCCCTTCTTTTGTTGCATATATGTTTTACCTTGTTTGTTTTGGCAGATAAATATGTTCCTTTAAGTAGCGGAACAGAAGAAATCTTGTTTAAAAAAAAGAAAAAAAATCGTCCCATGTGCCTCAATTCTTAGGGAGAATAGTCCCGTTAAGGCTGAGCTCGACCAGACGAACAGCGGCGATAATATCACACATCAAAGCGGCTTCCGCGACGAACAAGTTCGTAACGTCTTCCGACGACTTTATGTTCGGTAGTAACTTTACCGACGTTCGACCGTTACATCGGCGAACAATCGACGGAGCTGGACGAACTCACATCCGCTACTTCTGTAAAACCTATACTAATAAGACTAACACTAATACTGTCTTTAAAGTAAAAAAAATAATTTAAATTATTACCAAAGTAAAAGCACAGGTGTAACAGTACTAATACTGTCTTTAAAGTAAAAAAATATATTTAAAATGATCGCCACAGTAAAAGCACAGAAGTATGAGTACTAATACTGTCTTTAAATAAAAAAAAATAATTAAAATTATTACCAAAGTAAAAGCACAGACGTAAGAGTACTAATACTGTCTTTAAAGTAAAAGTCATGAATTGTAGGTATTACCAAAGTAAAAGCGTATCATCAGTAAAATGTACTTGAAGTCTCAGAAGTAAAACAAACTCATGCAGGCTGTGTTTTATAATTATAGTGTATTATACTACTTTTTTAATGTTGTAGTTCATCAATTTGGAGCCAATTTGAGATACTTTGGGTGGGTTAATAACAGTACCTAAGTACATTACTTAGTACTTTTGAGGTACTTGTACCTTGAGTATTTTCATGTCATGCTACTTTATATTATATATATTATATATATATTTATATATAAATTTTATATACTTTATATTTTCACTTTGCTACACGTCAGAGGAAAATAATTGTACTACATTTATCTGACAGCAGATTATATATTTAATATGCTTTATTTTATTTGTCTTTGTTTTGTATTCTTTACAATGTGTACAATGTTCAATATAAAGTGATTTAAACATGTGACATACTTTAATATAATAGAATGCAGCACTTTTACTGTCAATGTACCCAACTAGCTCAGATTGGCTCTACACTGATATAGTCTCACATGTACTCTGAATAAAAATATTATAATATATTATAATAACATAACTGTCTGCATAATAAATACTTTTACTTTTCATACTTTATGTATATTTTGCTGACATTTATTTGATAGTATTTCTACTTTTATTGAAGTAAAGGACCTGAATACTTCGTCCCCCTCCCCAAAAAAAAGTAGATGCAGACTAAGTTAGTTTTGCTCCTGCTTCTTCCTTCATGCACCGATCATATAAACTGCCCTTAAAGCAACAGGACTTGTTAGTCACTATGGTTTATTTGTTTTCTCCAACGTTGCATTTTTTTCTGATAGAAAGGTTTTTTTTTATCTCCAAATTCTCTATAAAATCTGCATCGGCTGTAATTTGTGCTCCACAGCTCCCCCACCTCTGTTTCACTGTGTAACAGGCAGAACCCTGAATTACACATTTTGGGAGAGATCAGAGGCACACCCGAGATAAAAACACCATTTTTATTGAAACCTACACAATATTAAAAAAACAGGGACAGACACAACCATGGTTTGTAAGCACTGATTTATTTATGATTGGTACATGTGAAACACAGAGGAATAAAATGAAAGGAGCCAGTATCCAAGTTTTGGGGGTTAGTACTGAGACTCTCCAGAGGATCATATGAGGCTGAACACACAAAAAGTTAAGATTTTACACAAGTGGAATTAAATTTCACATTCTTTTCTGTGCTGATTTTGGAATTGGTCCCAAGTTTATATAAATAAAGTCCTGTTTTAATCAGTGTTCCGTATTTCTGTATGTTTGAATCTATGAAATATAAAACTGACAGATTTCTGGATGTAGTTTGGTGCAGTTTTGTTTATCTTGTACACGTGTAGTGGAAATAATAATCTAAAAAGTATATTTAAAGCTTCAATTAGTCTACTAAACACAAGAGTAAACAATATTTTCAGGCTTTTAAGTAAAGAAAGAATCATAAAAAACACAACGCTGCTTCTGAACAAAAAAATGTTCATGTGGGATCATATTTCAATAACATGGCTCAGCAGCAGCTCCGAAAATTGACCATTTGTGTTCCGGGAGGTTTTTAAATGGAATACTGCAAATAATTGTTATTTTCTTCTTTATTGATGAAACTATTTGAAGAGGTTTATGGAATGAAGATTGTGATGTTAAAATAATGTGATTCTCTGACTTGGCTGATATATTGACAGTTGATTCCTAACAGACATGGGTTTCAGCTATGATGAATGATTGGACCTCTGGGAATATTAAAAATACATAAATCACAGAAAATCAAACTGGGCTGACATGTTATTTGGTTGTTAGTTCAGTGGTGGAAAGTAACTAAATACGTTTTCTCAAGTACTACACTTAAGTACAATGTTGGTACATAATAGTAATAATTATTATGAAAAACATATGACCACAGTATTAATATTTGTCTATCATTCTACAACAATAAAACACTCTGACCTGTGTTTAACACATAAATTATCCTTTTTAGTAATACAACACTCTAAAAGAAGCTGCATATTGACTACTTTTACTTTTTATACATGAAGTACCTTTTGCTGATAATATTTATGAACTTTTAGGTGTGAATCCAGGACTTTTACTTGTTATTGAGTTATTATTCAACAGATATAGAGTAAAGGGAAGGATCTGAATGCTTTGCCCACCACTAATAAAGGCAATATTATAAAATCTAGAATTTCAAATGTAAAGGTGTGTTTTCCCATTGACATCACTCAGTTATGTGTAGTAAGTCCTGATCACTGCATCACATCTAACAGCAGTAACTGTAGCATCCTCTCTTAGGTAATAGTTGACCTCTTAGTTAGTTTTGTTCTTTGCTATTCATATTGTCCACATTTGTTTAGAATCTGACAGCAAACACTGATTTTCTTGCTCACTATATTTACCCAATTATAGCAGAAACTAATATTGGTTATCAATATTTATGATTTAGTCTATAAAATATCAGTAAACAACAGAAAAGCCGATGATAATGCCATCAAATTGCTTGATTCATTCAGTGATCAAAACCTAAAAATATTCAGTTTCTTATCATATAAGGAATAAAAGCAGCAGTAGAGTGAAGAGCTGGTGAATGATAGAGAAGTTAGAAAGTACTGAGAGGTGAATGGCTGATTTATTTAATGTAGAATAACACAGGACTTCTAAATAGAAGAGCTGGTATAAGGAAGCTAAATATTGTTCCTTTTAAAATGATGATTGGGGTCAATAATACATACCATCCACAGAAAATAACCAGTCAAGTCTTCAGGACTTGATAGATGACTCCAGCAACAGGTGCTTTGATTAATTAGTTATAAAACTGTGTTTTAATGAACAAGAGTGTATTTATTTGGCATGAAAATAGATGTTTAAGTTTGGAGATGGTGCGATGTCACACAAAATCCACTCAAATCTCTTAGTTGCATCTTCATTGCAGTTGATCTGCCGTTTACTGAGGCTAATAAACAAGATAAGGAAGAAGGAAGCTGTTTCCCTGTTGACCATCAGTAAAGAGACAGGTCACTTCCTGATTTATCTAACAGCCAATTAAAAAAAGCCGTAGGGACAGGCTCTCACCTGGAGAATGCTGCTACATCAGCTTCTAGAGTCATCAACAACTCATTACATTTGCTCTCACTACTGTATGCAGTCATTTTACGTTTATTTAAGTACATATTGTTGAAAGTAGAGCTGCAATAATTAATTGGTTAATCGATTAGATACCAAGTAGTAATCTCTAGTAATTTAATGTTCTTTATTAGAACAGTGATGTTACTGTTAGTTTTTTGTTTAGTTTGTCTTTTAATTCAGGGTTCTGTTTAGTATTGTATAGTTTTTATCATATATTTCCAGTAGATCTGCAATGATTGCCAACTATCACATTAATTGCCAATTACCTTGATAAGCCATTAATGGATTTGAGTCATTTTTAAGAAGAAAATGTCCAAATTCTCTGGTTCCAGCTTCTCTTCTCTGATTATTTCCTGGTTTCTTTAGTCTCTATAATAGTAAACTGATGATCTTTGGATTGTGGGCTGTTGGTCTGGACAAAAAAAAATATATTTTAGGTTGAATCTTGAGCTTTGGGAAACACTGATCAACATTTTACACCATTTTTGAACCAAAGAACTAATTGATTAATTGCTTTGATAATCAATAGATGAATGGACTATCAAAATTATTGTTAGATGAGGCTCTAAAGTAATGTCCTTCAATGCTTTTTTAAATAGGTTTTGTTACAAAGTAAAACAATAGATAGAAGAAAAAATCTGAAAAATTAATTGCTATGCTACTAGATTTTAGTAGATTTTTACATCAGTACTTTGACTTATTCTTAAGTAAAACGTCATAAAAATAACAGAAGTTCTACTGGAGCAGGTCATCCTTCCACCTGTCGGAATCATTTGATTAAAAAGTGTAGAAATCTTCTTGTGTCTTTGTGTCAGCTGAAGACAACGAGGTGCAGCTCTGCAGATCGAGTCTAATAGCAATGTTTTTGTGCCCCTGCAGGTCCGGGTTACCCAGGAGCTCAAACACACTCATGCAGAGCAGATGAGCAGATTACACATCAAACACCAGACTGAGTGTGACCTCCTGGAAGACCTGAGGTGAGCAGCTCATACACACTTTCTCATTTTAACCATCAGACCTTGAACGCGTCATAATATGAACGAATTAATGAAATTTATTCAAGTAGAAGTAACGAAGTACTGTACTTAAGTATTAAAATGCAGTATCTGTACTTTTTGGAGTAATATTTTTTTCTCATATTTGCACTTTTACTGCACTACATTTTACTTATTAATTTAATACTTTTACTCCAATATATTTTACATGTGCTGCTTTCGTTACTCGTTACTTGGCCGATAAAAATGTTTGTATGCCAGAGCGCTAGATGGCGTTGTCACCACAAGACATGATGGAACAGCGAAAATAATGTCTCTTAGCCATAAAATGCATAATAAAGAAGGAAAAAACATATATAAGTCGCACTGGAGTATAAGTTGCATTTTTGGGGGAAATTTATAAAAACCAACACCAAGAACAGACATGTCATTTTAAATTGAAATGACGAACAAATTAAAATAAAAATAGAGGCAACAACAGGCTGAACGCTATGTTTATGTTACATAACACAACTGAGAACGTGCCTGGTATGTTAACACAACATATTAAGAGTTATTCCGATAACTATAGCATCAATAACATGATAAGAAGTTTAACAAAACCATCCGTGTCACTCCAAATACCCAATGAAATCTTCCTCCTCACGTGTCACTTTTCATCAACTCCTCTAACTCCAGAGGTAGAAGATGCGGCGCTTCCTCTTATACGTCGCTGACGTCAGACGTCATATTTTACTACTTGCAGCTTGTGATCTGCAGAATATGAGTTTCTTTTTGGTGCCGTTTTTGTTAAGCTCTTCTCAGTTGTTTTTGAAAGTTACCGCCAAAGTTGAAATTATCAACACAAGCCTAGAGCTCCCTCTTGCATTTTAGTGTGAAAATAACATGTGAAATGATATACCGGTAATAATGTGTTAATAATTTCACACATATAAGTCGCTCCGCAGTATAAGTCACACCTCCGGACTAACTATGAAAAAAAAAGTGACTTATAGTCCGGAAAATATGGTACTCAAGTAGCATAGTTTGCAATACTTGTTATACTTAAGTAGAAAACTTTTTGAATACTTTTCTACTTCCACTTAAGTGAAGTGCTTAAAGGTTACTTTTAACTTTTACTTAAGTAATTTTGATTAGATGGTACTGGTACTTCTACTCCACTACTCTACTCCAGTACTTTATACATCTCTGGTAACAGCACACTTGCAATGAAACATTAACAGATAATCGGTTGCACATAAGCTTCAAAAATAGCTTTACAAACCTTATTCCTAAAAACCAAAAGAGAATGACATGTTTTTAAATGAATGTTGGCATCATTCCAGAATTGAACTAATCTACTGACAG
The DNA here is from genome assembly GCA_030544235.1 of Lepturacanthus savala. Taxonomy (NCBI): domain Eukaryota; kingdom Metazoa; phylum Chordata; class Actinopteri; order Scombriformes; family Trichiuridae; genus Lepturacanthus; species Lepturacanthus savala. The sequence continues at coordinate 31,281,994 of CM060479.1, read as the reverse complement.
CTAATTTTACTACCAAACCAGCTCTGATCCTGCTGCTTTTCCCCGTTAAACGTTTTTAAAGAGGTTTTTCCTTATTTAATTCAAGGGTATAAGTACAGTGGCATGTTGCTGTACAGACTGTACAGCCCCTGGTTTTAGATCATACAAATAAAGTTGACTATTTTTAACTATTGTGAACTTTGTGTATAGTTTGAGTTCTATACTTTGTGTATATATGTATGTATATGTATGTATGTACTTTGTGTATGTTTGCTGGCATTGCTAATGTTAGCCGCTTTGCTAACGCTGTCTTGATTTGAAGTGTTTCGGATGTTGCTGGTGTTTTCCTCTTTGCTCAGGGTGACTAGGGCAGCAAACTAATGACTATTTTGATAGTTGATTGTTCCTTCGATTATTAAAATTATTTATTAAATGTAGTAAAATAGTAATAAATGTTCAAATGTTAATCACCGTTTCCCAAAGCTGAGTATTCAGTCCACAACCCAAAGATCATCAGTTTACTATTATAGAAGACTAAAAAAAACAGGAAATAATCAGAGAAGAGAAACTGGAACCAGAGAATTTGGACATTTTCTTCATAAAAAAGACTCACTTTTATTAATCATTTATCAAAATAGTTGGCGATTAGTGTAATAGTTGGCACCTAATGGATTTATCAAATTACATCTGCACCAAATTTGATAGTGAACTTACTCAGATCCCCAGAAATACACCCACAAAGTATGAAGAGGAGCAAATGTTGACATATGTGAGAATCTTATAAAAAGACAGAACTTCTGGGTAATATAAAGAGAGAAAATCACTGGAGGACAACTGTAAATTGTTTAAAAAAATATATAATAACAGAGAGCCATCATTCAGTAAACTCAGACAATATTTTGTTGAGATGGCATCTGAGAGGTTGAAAAGCTAAAGGTTGTGTTTGAAACCTTTAGTGTCATTGAATTCACGGCCTCCCGGCTCCACACTTCCTGTCTGTGGTTGGTGGCAGAGCTCTGAAGCTGCCAACAGCTGGAAGTTAAGGTCAGAGGAAACTGCCAGATGTTCTGACTGGTCTGAACCGCTCGTCGTAGGAGACTCCAGACACAACCAGAAACAACGTAGAACTCCATGGGTACAGAATCAGAAAGGGTCGCCACCCCCATCCCAAACAAGAAATGATTCAGCAAACTGGAAATTGCATCTAGTTGTCAGCAAAAGCTCTGTTTTGGAAAAATGACAGGAAGCAAGAAGCAGGCAGAGAAGAGGAAAGAGGAAAGCTCCCAGGAAGTAAAGCCAGCTTGTTTAGAGTCAAGTCCTGACATGTTTAATGACTTAATGATGATTTTGCTGCAGTCTCATTTTCCCAACCACTGACCTCCTTCTTTTCTTAGACTTTTGTCATCAGATGTCGTTAACTTTGTTCCTGTGCTGGTTGTAAAGGACAGGAACACAACAGTATAAAAATATTTTTTGCTAACATTCCTCAGCACGTTTAATTTTTTTTTTGTATTTGAAGTCATATGAAACGAGCCAAAAAATTCCAGCTATTTAAATCATTAAATGGTTTTGTTTGGTTGGAACATGCTTCCCTGCAAACTCAAGATATTACATCATCCAAATCCATCAGAGAGGAAACAGAAGCATTGACTCAATACTAGCAAAATGCTATAAAATTTAGAATGAATAGTTCTAAATCTGGAAGATCTTTGGAAGATTCAAAACCTTTTGACTGTTTTTTATTTTTCCATATAAAGTCTGTAATAATGTAATACACTTTAATAAAGAATATTTTAGGTGGATTAACTGGTACTGTTTAAAACAAAATAAAAACTTTGGAATCCATGTCATTTTAAATATGTTGATTAAAAATTTGTAGGAAGATTCATCTATTGAATCAAATCAGATTCAATATTATTAAGTAACAACATAAAATCTCTTGTTTATTGTCACTTTATTTCCATGTAAATGATTGTTGTGGACATTGTAATACTAATACTACTATTAATATTAAATTTGTTTCATATTCATTTTATAAACCGATACTATTTAATATTTCAGAATAATTGTAGAAACTACAGATTTCTCAAAATTAGTTAACTAAATCAAAAGACCATCCTCAAACAGAAATAGGCTTTGTCCAGTTCTGTATATATAGAAATATTATGGTATTTCTGCCATTTATATTTTTCACAATATCTATAGATAAACAGCAAATCTTCAGTTTGAGGGACTGAAACCAGTGAATATTTATTTTTTTTCTTGAAAAAAATGACAATTATTCAAATATCAAAATAGTTGGTGGTTAATGTTCTGTTGATCGACTAATCATTGCCGCTATAATCTCAGTCCTCTCGCCAAAAATCCATCAAATTCTTTCTTCATGAACTCTGTCTGTAGTATAATGTTTGTATTTTTATTTCTGGTGAATGGGTTTCTTCTTTCTTGGGAAATGATCATTTTTGGTGTCTTTCTATTTTTCGTTCAGGACGTTCAGCCAGAAGAGGGCGGCTGTAGAGAGGGACTACGCCCAGGTAAATCCATCATCAACATCATCACTACACCACTTTCTCATTTACATTGCTGCAAGTACTTCTTTATTTTATGATATTGGCACTGTGTGACAGCTGGGCATGAGGATGTGGTCCTAAGAAAGCTTGATGTTCTCATGTGGCCAGATCAGTCATTATGGTAACAGCCACAGAAATGAAAACCACAATAGACAGAGAAACTGCATCCAAACATCCGGATTAGTCCGCACTCAGCTTCAATCTGTAAAAAACAGAGCTGAATATTAACAGCCACATTAAACCATTACAAAGACCCTCTACTATTAGTAAAAGAATATATTGAGGATTAAAGGATTCATGTCTCAGCAGGATCCAAGTCCAAACTAAACTCAGAGACAGCTTTCACCTTTTACTCCTGATATATAATATATACACATATACACCATTTGTCTGTATTGAATCAATCTTGAGTAAACGATCTTTAGGCTTTAATAATTTAGATTTGTTCTTTATATTCTGCTGAACTGTGCCCATCTACAATGTGAAGATCCTCTATTGAGGATTTAATATGAATGTATTTTTAGAGTAAGGCTGAGCTAAAAAAACATCAAAGCTTTAATTGTTGCTATGGTAATGGATCATGAAGTCTGATCGATTTTGTTCGTTTTTTAAATAGTTTGCATGTGACATAGACCAGGGGTCGGCAACCCAAAATGTTCAAAGAGCCATATTGGACCAAAAAAAAACCAAAAAACTAAACTGTCTGGAGCCACAAATAGTTAAACTCCTTCTCTAATCCTGATATGAAGACAACACAGGCTGTAAGTGTATATTATCTATATTAGCTACTATCAACATGACTAAGAAGGCTACAAATACACGTTTTTTTTTCATCCTGGTAAGAATGACACACCACGCACTACTCTGCTGGACCAGATTTGCTGCTTTAACTTTATTTACACAATCTATTAGGTTTATTATAGAAATACAATATCTGATTTTTGGTTCATTCATTTTTGTTTTGGGGATTAAAAAAATACAATACAATCCTTTTCTCTTTCCATATCAGCCGATATCCGATACAGATCTGATAATACTGTTGAATGAATGAACTGTTGCTAGCCATGGGGAAGAAACACTGCACTGCAACGAGAGAAAAGCTTGCAAACATAGAATCAAAGTGACTAGATGTGTCTTAGAGCTGCTCGATTATGGAAAAAATCATTATCATGATTATTTTGGTCAATATTGAAATCACGATTATTCAAACGTTACACAATACATTTATTCAGCATGAGTGACTGGACTTTTGTTTGAGATGTTAAACAGATTTGTCGTGTTGCCCCGTAGAGATCATTTTATAGGAAATCTTGAACTTTTTTTTTATTTGATATTTCTTGTAAAAAAAAAAAACAAAAATCATGATCACAATCACAATTTAATTTTTTTGTTGGGGCCAATCAAGTCGAAGCTTCGAACAAAATCAAATTTTTTTGTCCATGAATAATTTATTCTAAAAATTTGGTAATTGGGTCTGTCCTAATTTTTAGAAGTGTTCAGAAGCAAACGGCAGTGACTGAGCATTCTGACCATGTGTTAAATTTAAATTTATGTTACACATTTAAAACAACTGCAGTTGATGATTTTTTCCATAAAATTTGTATACTAGCAAGTATTTAGTATTTTAGTATTAGTATTAGTATTTTTTTATATTAGTCTGTGTACTGTCTGAGATTTTCTTGTCATACAAACTATTTTCCAGCTGAGCAAATAATTGATAATAAATTCTTGGCCTTACTGTGGCCATCTAAACATTCTGCTAATGCACTTCTGAGTTTTTTAATTTTAAGATTTTTTATTTCATTCATTTTAATGAACTTTTTCACTATCATTATTATTCTTTTTTTATGTATTTATTGTATTATTCTATATTTATTTATTAATGTTGCACCGATCGCTCGGCTGCCGATCATGATCGGCCGATATTGCCTAAAAATAGCCTGATCGGCGATCGGAAAAACATGCAGATAAAAAAGCCGATCACATGACGTAAATTATTAGCGACCACTTTCAAACTGACACATACAATAAAAAAGGCCTTCTGTACATTTCAAAATCTTGACTGTTTTTGTACTGTTCTGTCTGTGTTTCTATAAACGGTGCTAGATGAAAGGTATGGAAATTTAAAATTCCTTCTGTGATTGGCAGTGATCGGCAATCGGCAGATCAAGTTTTTTGGTGATCGGGCCAAAAAATGCTGATCATCGGTGCATCACTATTATTTATATATACATATGATACCAGAGTTATGTGGCCATGACTGTTCGAGTTCCACAAAGAAAGAATTACAACAGTTCAACTAAGATGTGAATAGAGCATGAATTACTGTCTGATAATCTTTTGGAGAGAAACTGTAGGTTTTACTTTTCCTAATTCTGTTTTGAAACAGAATTATCCTGTTTGTTGAATTTACAAAAGCTGTCAAAAACAAACAATAATGATTATAAGAAACTAAAGAGCCAAGTACATCCTCAGAATCAACCGGAATCAGAACCAGAACTGTTAGAAAGACCCTCGATGAATTATAGCATCAGGAATTTCAAATTCTCTCCAAAGAAACACTTAAGTCCCGTCTTGGAGCATTTTTTAAAATCACCCTACGTACGACTGAAGTCTGGAGGCTTTGATTTAGACAGGCGACATCTCTGAGTGATTCACGGCCTCGTTTCCTTCTCGCTGTGATGTTGTTGCCCACAGCTTGCTGAAGACTTCAACGCAGCATCTGAAAAACCTCGTCTGTGTTGGCCCTCTCTGTTCTGGCTTTTACAGTCCTGTGAGGAATGTCCAACACTGCTGAGAAGAGAGAGAGCACATCTGTAGTTCCACAGCTGTCTGCTCAGCCATGTGCCTCTGGCTGCTGGGCCAGCTTGAATACATTACATTATTTACAGTATGCGACACACATGGGGTTAATCAGACGCTCCATATTGACGTAGAATTAAAATCAATCCAATCAAGAGCAACTGAATATTTCTGACACCTGTTTGTACATTATTCATGTACAGAAGAGAAGCTCAAAGAGTTTAAACACATTATCTCACTGATCCAACATCACAATGTATCTGTGATTATTTCCATCATTTGACCTAGAGCAACAAAAAGAAATGTGTGTATTCAACATGTCTGCAGCAGCTGGATCATCAACTGGGCTGCAAACACACAGGAAAAAGAATTAATAATGTTCCAGTCATCGCTGGCATATTTTCAGAAGTATAATAAGTAATATTTCAGAAGTAATATTAAAATGTAGTAATTAAATGTTCTTTATTAGAATGGTGTTTTTTTCTGTTTTATTTGGATGCTTTTATTCTGAAAGGTGTAGTGTGTGTCTGGACTGTTATGTGATCAATTAGACACCCGCTGCCAATGGATGAATCAAAGTGGGTCAGTGTCTGGAACACTTCGTCCTCTTTGGTGACACCTCCCTCTTTCTTTTTTTTTTTTTTAAATCTTCTCTTTACGCGCCTTTTCCTGAGTCTTTTACACCTGCGAGCTGCTTTAGCTCTTAGCCGATTGCTATTCCAATCACACAGCGAGGTAAAATGTCTTCCTCTGTGTGGCTCTTCCTCTGCCGCCCTCCCATCTCCTCCTCTTCTCTTCCCTTGTTCCCGTCACACTATTCAGGCGTGTCTGCTAGGGTTCACTCAGTTGGCGATTCAGAATCTGAATCTGGTTCCTACAATGGTTTGGTTTGTCGTAGCTTTGAAGCTTTGGCACCAAGACCAACGAGTCCAGAGCCATGGTGCCGCCTCAGGACTTCAGAATAGGGCTCGTCTCTTCACAGCGAACAGAGGACGGATAGATGGACTTGTTTCCTTCATGGGGTCTAAAGCTCCAATTACTAAATATGTATAAACTGGTTTCTTTATTCAAAATAAAATAAAACCTTCTGCGTTCACCAAGATCAACACTTAACAGTTTATGAGATTCACTTCATGTCCTTTGATTCTATTTAAATAAAAAATATTATTTTCTATTTTAAATGGATACACACACTACAGTTCAAAAGGTTTAGAACACACATTTTTATTGAAATGTAATCAGTTTAATTCCATTGAATACCTTCTAGATTCATTAGAGCCATACATATATATATATATATATGACAGGATAGAGTGTATTAATACTGTCCCATGTTTAAAAAAACACTCAATCCACAGAGAAACATACACAGCCCTTATTCAGAAACTGTGCCTTAAATCAAGCAGTCATGACTTACGTGAAGTTGTGATGTCACTACTATACAGTCAGCACCAACACCCCCCACAGCCTTTTAAAGAGGAGGAGGAGAGGCTTAGAAAGAAGCTGGAGAAAAGAAGTGGAAAACTATACTGAGATGATCTTTGCTACTTCAAATCTTGTTAGGGATGAAAAATTCACAATAAAAAACAGGAAAGTGTAGAATATGGGACATTTAAATGGTACAAAAATAATCAGTTAACTACCCAACGACCCAAAAAAGACAGATATCAATTTTCAGGAATCAAGTACTCGTTAACAACTTAGACATCCAGCTTTTCTGCAGTAATGGACTTAAATAAAGTGTGTAAAGTTGCTCCAACCAAGTTTCTCTGGTTAATTAACCCCCGTCTATATATCAGCATGGATGAAGCCTGATGTCTGGGTCTTTTCTAGGACTAGAGCTCTAGAGCTCAGCAGAACCCCATGATCTAGACCAGGGATTCCCAAAGTGTGCACCCCTGGGGGTGCGTGAGCTAAAAAATGTGATGGTGGTCTGGAGTGTTTTTTTATAAAATGTTTTCAAAGTGGGATTTTCTGACACAATAAAGAGTCTAAATAAACATTTTATTTGTCATATTTAATGGATATTCAACATCCCGTTATATGACTTGTCTCTGTTTAGACATGACGGTTTGCCACTTTTTTTTTTTTTTTGGTTTGTCGTTATTCCTGCATCAGGCGACACACGCAGTCGAGTCCAGTCAGTGGAGTCACGCTCACATTTCCACAGATTTGCGGAGATGTGGTTGAAGCAGAGACTCCACACGGGTGAGATATTGAGCTGTTTATGTAAAGTAGATCTAATATATCATGAAAAAACCTCCTGATATTCAGCTCAACGGTGAGGACTGTATTCTATCAGCTGAGATGGAGACGCTCAGAGAGAAAGTGAACTGCACAAATGCAGATCAGGTTTGTTCAGTTGTGCAAACCTGCACAAATGCTGGTACTGAAATATAAATAAATGAAATTTTTATGAATAAAATGAACATTTGGTTCTGTGTTTGGTCCAGTGAGCATTCACACTGAATGGAACCAGACCTGGATAGAACCAGACCAGGATTCACTTTCAAGTGGACCAGAGTTGGTTTGTTTGGACCAGAGTTCTATGAGTTTTCACACCTGGACAAACAAAGTGAACTATCCAAGGAAACCAACTCTAGTCTGTTTAAGGAGACTAAATGAGGACAATGTGAAAGACCCTCAGTGTCACATCCTTTTAACAAGATGATGAATGATCATTCATTCAAAAACATCAACCAAACAGCAGCTATAACATAATATCCCATAATATCCAGTATCATCAGACTAGTGTTGCTGTGGTTTAAATACCCTGCTCCCCCCAACATACTTCCTGCTGCTAAGTCTGTCATCTCCTGATACAAACTTTACTGTGTTGTATTATTTTAAAGCTTTGTTACATTTCAATTTAATTCAAATGCTCTTTTGTTAATGTGATCATTAGATGATGTGTTCTGGTTGAGTAGAATTAAACATGCTGCCTTAACACATTTAGTTGTGTTTTTTGGAAGGTGTGGGAAATAGGGGGTGCAACAACCAGGTTGGGATATAGATGGAGGTGACGGCTAAAAAAATTTGAGAAACATTGGTGTAGACCTAGTTAGTCAGGAGTTCATCCTACATCAAGATAATCCACATCGTACCTCTGGCCTGTCACATCATCATCTGTTACATGACACATTAAACTAGGACAATTTAGAGAAAAACATCAACAAATCAACGTGTTCTAAAACTTTTGACTGGTGGTGTATACAAAATTGTGAAAAAAAGATGAAATTTGAGATAACGTCTGGATTAACTGTTTTTTTTTTTTATGGATCTATGTTTTTGATGAATTATTGAAAGGATTAATCAATTAGTTGTTTGGTTCATCAAATGATGTAAAATGTTGATCAGTGTTTCCAAAGCTGAAGATTCAACCTAAACTGTCTTTTTTTGTCCAGACCAACAGTCCACAACCCAAAGATCATCAGTTTACTATTATAGAGACTAAAGAAACCAGAAAATAATCAGAGAAGAGAAGCTGGATGTTTTCTTCTTTAAAAATGAATTAATCTATTATCATAATTATTGATGATTAATCTAATAGTTGGCGATTAATTGACTAATCATTGCAGCTCTACTTCTGTTAGTAAATTTATTGGTTTGTTCATTGTGGTTTAAACCAAATAATTATGGCAAATACACAAAGATTATAAGATTATAAATGTCTTTGTTACAACCATTTTTTTTACAGAACCCAGAACAAAAATCATGTTTACACCCAGAACAGAACAACAATGAGCTCATTATCTCTGAGCTTTTATGGGTCTGCACCATATTTATATCACACATTATGTAGGTTAATCAATTCTAAAATGATCATTCTGGTCACAGCAGAAGAACATTTCATGACAAACCAAAACTAAGACACCATACATATCCTACTGATTATACCCTTATCCTCTTTTTATTGTCAGTTTCTCTTGTTCTTTTATTTTGGTTCTTCAAATGTTAACCTCACTGTTGGTCGAGGTGCATGAACCTAATTATCTTCAAGGGTTGAACATGAGTAGTCAGCATAAAAAACAGCAAGTAAAATAAACTATACCAGGCGAGTGAGTCCAGGCTGTTGAATCTGGTTGAGTCTGGGTAGACACCACTGATCAGTGAGGTTTTCATTCCTGTGATTGTTCCTCATGTCCAAACTGGTATAAAAGCATCTTTTATTTGTGTTTTAATGTCAGTGATGGAGAGAAAATCCACAGTGGGTCATTTAAAATATGAGGCTTCAGCAGAGGACATAAAAAGACATAATTCGCTCATTGAAAGACAAATCTGATAAAGACAAAATTATGACCAAAAAATCAAATTATGATATATATTTGTATTTTACGTTGTGTTTTGTAGGGTCAAATAGAAACAAAATCTTGTTTTTCTTCATTCTATATTATTCTATAGAATTCTATTTTACTCTGTTTCTTCAGCCTATATTAGAGAATTTACAGTATGACATAAAAAGACAAAATTATGATAAAAAAAAAATCAAATTCCGAGATAAAGATTAAATAATTGTGGCATAAAAAGACAGCATTTTGAGATAAATAAATAAAAAACAAAAAAGATTATAGATAACACAAGGTTTAGAAATAAATAAATAAACACTAATGATAATATTTTTATTTTAATCCTATATTTGTACAGAAGGAGCATTATCAGAGCATTATGAAGATGTTCTGATGGTCGGTATGAACAGGAGCAGCGATTACAGTAATAAGAACATGTTTCATATTCATTCGAGCTCTTGACTGTTGTTTAAGACACACTTCACAAAGTGTGAACCGTCCTTTAAAATACTTTAAAGAACTCATGTGTCTGATCCTGCAGCATCTTAGAGGAAAACATCAAGTCCTCCTGCCTGTGTCGATATGCTGTGGCTGCTCTGTGGTTTATAGGTCGAGGTCGGGAGGGGTCACAGTCTTCCGAGCATGTCCTGTGTGAAGTGGAGGCACAGGAAATGTGTGTCGGTGTCAGAGGTGAAAGGTCATCCTCTCTCTTTGTGTCTTACAGGCCCTTCAGAAGCTGGCAAATCAGTATCTAAAGAGGGAATGGCCAGACATGTTCTCTGAAGAACAAGGAGATCACAGGTAACTCGTCTCACTGCAGGGAGGATGGTTTGACCTCTTGCCTTGTAAAGGTCATGATCTTTTTTCAGAGTGCACATGGCATCTCTGTCAAATCAAACGCTTGTTATGGTGTTTTTCAGAGTTCCAAAGTGAGCTTTTGGTTGCATTTTATCACAGAATTTGAATTTTTCCATTCAATAATGTTTAAAGTATCAATCTTTCCTTTTATTTATCTAGTAAAATAAAACCAACACATGACAATATGACATGAAACCACAACCATAACTAAAACTAAACAAAAACCTCTGACAAACATAAATAACAGACGAAATGAATTGAATAGGACTCCCTCAATAATTCCAACATTTTTCACCAATACATAGATACATCTTTTTCACAATAAAGGATATTTTGTTTAAATGTGTTTCAAATAATTTAAAACACATTTTTGCATAATAATGAGGCAACTGTAGATTTTATTTCATTGTTTTATTCTTGAAACGTCAGATTTTTTTTTTATATGAGCCTATAGATAACTTTTATTGTGTAAAAAACATATTAAATAAAATAATAAATAGAAAAAGTCATATATACAGTTTCTCTTGATTTAAACTACAATCTCAGCATTCAGTGACCACAGCAAGAAATTCACTTTCATAACGGTGCTCCAATTTTTCTACCTTAGTCAATCTTAAGACTTTTATGTGACGTTTGGACTTTTTTTAAAAATTTCCATTGTTTTCACTCAGTTTATTATTTTTTTGTGAATACATAATATATATTAATTTGTGTGTGTGTGTGTGTGCGTCTCTCTCTCAGGAACATGTACTGTGTGTGGCGGGACTATCTGGAGGCTACAGTCCAGGTCACCCAGTCCAGAATCAGCGCCTGTGACAACTACAAAGTTCAGATTGCAGATCCTGCGAAGATGGCCAGGCTGCAGAAGGAGCAGCAGCTGAGGAAGGTAACAGCTCCATCCTGCATCCTCCGCCTCTGATGTCTGACTTTAATTCCTATAATCCACACCCCTGTTTGCACTGCTGCAATAACATCTGCCCTGTAGAGAAAGAGGGAAAATGGGCAGATGCTGAAGGAAGTTTATTGGCAGGTGGCTGGGGCCAACCAGACATAAATGACCTAAAAAAAATCAAAACTGTGATATAAAAAGACAAAATTGTGAGTTAGAAAGTCCATATTATGATTATAAACTTTAAATTATGATATAAAAATACGAAACAAGGAAATGTTGAATCAAAATGACATAAAAAATCTGAATGACACTTATGACATTAAGATTATAACATAAAAAGTTGTTATAAAGCTCAAATTTGTATATAGATAGATATAAAGATAATTATAAAAGACAAAATTGTGACATAAAAAGACAACATTGTGACAATTACTACATAAAATGACAAAGAATGACAAAAAACTAATTATGACAAAAATAAGTTATAACATAAATAGACAAATGATAAAAAAAACAAAATGGAGGAAAAGTTCTAAATTACTACTACTATCATAAATATTTCTGAATTATGACTAATTAAAAAACAAAATTGACATAAAAAATACATTATGACATAAAAAGACAAAATGATGACCGAAAAAGACAACTTTGCCATTAATAGTAAAATTCTGAGATAAAAATGAATAATTGTAGATGAGTCTTTTGAGCATCAGCCTCTGTTCCTGCTGTATTAATGTTGCTGTGTGACTGGAGGTCAGACCAGGTGAAGCTCAAATAGTTGGAGTTCCCCTTGCAGCTGATTTTCATGTCGCCAGGAAAACCAAGACAGATTGCAATCCGATTCGTGCTGCGGTTAATCAAGACTCATATGTGGCTAAGTGTAAACAAAGTGTATAAATCACTCCAGGATTTGGTCTGGATATGAGAGACTTGCATAAATTGAGTTTTTTTTACAGTCGTTGTCCTCAGATGGCTGCTTCAGCCTGTAGAGCAGCTATTCACATACAGTCAGGAGGCATTTGCATGTTTCTCATGTAGTTCACAGCAGGAATAACAATTTCCATAAATGCAAATTCCTCCATGATGTTTGCGTTGTGTCCTCAGTGCATTGAGCAGCTGACGGTGGTCCAGGCTGAGCTGCAGGACTCGGTGAAGGATCTGACCAAAAGCAGGAAGAAGTACCAGGAAGCTGAGACAATGGCGCAGGCTGTCAGGGAGAAGGCGGACCTGGACGCCAAGTACGAGCCAAATCATTTTTTATATATCTGTTCTGTTCTGGTGAAGCTGTTCATAGAGTCATAAACAGATTAATCAGACCTGGCTGACCTCAGTGAACTAAATAAGAAAAGTTGTATGTTTCTCATATGCAAAATTACAAATCTACAAATATTACAGCTATACTCAGTTGGCACGTTTACTGTTAGTCACATCACATCTTTTCTTCTGTTCAGGTCCAAGCTCAGTCTCTTCCAGTCCAGATCCAGTCTGCAGAGGGCGAGCGTGAAGGTATTCTTCTTCTTCTTCTCCTCCTTCTCCTTCTTTTTCTCCTCCTAATCTATTTCTGCCATTTGTGTATTTCAGCTTAAAGCCAAGAGGAGTGAGTATAACTCCAAAGCCACACATGGCAGAAACGACTACCTTCTGTCGTTAGCAGCTGCTAACGCTCATCAGCAGCGCTACTACGAAACTGACCTCACTGACTGCATCAAGGTGAGGGTTGATATCCGGATGGTGCAATAATTATTTCAAAGGTGTTATGTCAAGATAACAAATTCATTATTCAGCTTTCTCTAGATAATGAGTTAATTTATCAACTGCAGTTTAACCAACGACACTGAACCTGGCTCTTGTGTATTTTCAAAATAAAGCACTTCTGTTGTTCAGATTTGTGAAACCTTTATTTTGTTTGTAAAACAGAACAGTTCTTCTGTTGTAAGAAGATTTGTGTTAAATGCTTCATGGGGAAAAAACATTTTTAGTGCATTTTCATCAATATTTAATAAAATCCCTTTTTTTTTAATATTCCTAGTCATATGCTTGCGTTTACAAGTATTTTATCCCATCAACTTCATTATTTAAAAGACAATTCTCTATATATGTTTGTGATATAATAAACTCTGCCCACATTATTGAAGTCCAGTCAAATGATAGCATTTGTTATAAAGTCTATGGAGATAATATTTGGAGCTAATAATGTTTTGCACTTGAAAAAATACAAATTGAAAGTGAAATTTTTGAAGTTTTGATCTTGAATTCTAGGAAATACACTAACATATTCAAAATAAAAACAAGCATACACTTGTTTTTTCAAGTCAAATATAATTATTATACACTCTTCCGATTAGTTTGAATAAATTATTTATTTTCATTTTTCACTTTAATATGAATATAATTGGGATTCCATTTCTCTCAGTGGCATGCTTTATCTTTTCAGATTCAGAATATTTTTTACAGTTTCAATTGTTTTTTTTTATGGTTTCTTATGGTATCTTGCTTTTTCAGCTTTAGATTATATTTTTTTTTTCAGTTTTCAGACTTCTAACCCTGATCTCACGTGGGGGGATGTGGCATTATGACAAACACCTTAACTACAAGGCTACAGACTTGCCCGTATCATGTTGCCTTCAGCATGTTTCATATGTGTAAAGTCAGCATTTTTGTTATATTGCTTTCTTTTTATTTACGATTACACAGAAGTGCTTAATTTTGAAAGATGAGGCAGGTCCAGCTTTTGACAGAATTTTACAATCAACTTAAAAACGTGTGTGTGTACAGGTGTTGGACGGCAGAATCTATGAGCAGGTGAAAGATTACCTGGTCTCGTTGTGTCAGACTGAGCTGGAAAGTTACCAGGTTCTCCACAACACCTTCAGCCACATCTTGGACAGGTCCAATGGGGTGAGTCTCTGAACCTGCTGGACCACCATCACATCCGTCAGTATCAGGCTGCATCTGAGGAGCTGGCTGATAATTAATTTAATGGCTTGAGTTACCTCTTCACTCCTCGGTTACATGTTCTCAGCCTCTCTCAGCTTGGTGTGTTGAGCTCATCTCTCTGTGGAACTGGGTTTTGTTTCTGTTCAGGACAGAATCTGAGTGAGAGAAGCAGTTTGAGTTTTACATTTCAGTCCTGTTTGCTGCTTCCTCATCAACACAGAATTAGAATTAGAATTACACAATGTGTAATTTTTCGGAATTGTGAAAATCATGTTTTACAAAAAGCACAAACTTTGACACCAAATTTTTGGTCAAAGCCTGGGCCCATTCATGACATAACAAAATATCACAATATTTCCAATATATGCAATATTTTAACATTATATTATATAATAAAAAAGAAATTTAAGAATTATTTTTTTAAACCAGTTTAAACCACCACAAAGTTACTATGACAACCACAAACACCGGTGTGAAGCACAACTCAGAACCCAAGTTACGTTAAGTTAAAGTTTTTCCAGACACTCAACTTCTTTGTCACGATTAATTACCATGACAACGATAGAAGCTTTGAAGCTTCTATTTTCTTGGGTCAGCCCTAGAAATAACAAACATTAATATAATGTTAAGGTTTGACATCACTTCCAATGAGTAGCTGAAGTTTTGCTCTTGTTCCTTCTTCATCCACAGTAATAGTGAAGCTATAAATGTTGTTGTCGTCCATCTTTTCTCTGCAGGTGCTGCAGGAGTTTCATCAGCAGCTTTTTGTCCAGAAGAACCCGATGTTTCAGCCAGCCGCAGACTTCCAGTACCAGCCCATCGACTCTGATACGGTAAATCATCATGTTTCATTACATCATTTATTACTGCTTAATAGAAACAAACATAAACCGAACAACACTGTAGCAGCACATCTGCTCAAGAGTAATTTATCCATTTTCTTTTCTCTTTTTGTTTTTATTCGGTCCCCAAATTTTATTTATAGGTGAGACACGGCCTGCACTCATCAGTTTTGATCCATGTTTCCTTCAGACTAGTTTCTGTATTTTCTCTTTGTTCATGTTCATCTGCATATTTCTATAAATTTGCAGCATTGCCAGCTTTGCCATCACCGCATCAGAAAAAGCCTCATTGTAAAACTTCTCCTCTACATATGGTCACATCCTTTGTGTCAGCAACCAATCAGGAAACAAAAGGCTGAAAGCTAAATATTAACGGCATGTGTCATGTTCTTGAAATTAGTTTTTTGAGTAAGAAATCACACCAACCTCTTATTTAATTCCTGATAATATTCAGATTTTTTCTACAGAGCTATTTATATTTCATTCACAGCCTGATTTATACAACGTTATATTCATAAAAACATCTCCATAGTGGATTTTTTTACTGATTCTTGGAGATATAAGAAGATATATCCAGACTCCCTCTGTAAAAAAAATATTTTTAATATTTAATAGAAATATTTTAAATTTAGTGGATTTTTACCTGGATATTACCCAACTTGCATATTTAAACATAACTTGTAATACATAAAACAATTGTCTTAATGTGATAAATCAGCTGTTGAAGTTTAGTTTTATGAGTTAAAATGAGCCTGTTCACCTGTGGTGAAAATAGCTGGTCTGCTCAGAGCTGAAGTGTTTTAATTACTGTAGAGAAAAGCCTCTGTTTTAGTTGTGTAAGACACTGATGGCAGCCAAGACGAGACACTTGCTAAAAACAGACTGCAAATTAACATCTGCATCCACAGAAATCCCACATCTGCCACCACTAACTGCAAAAAATACACCATAACATCATCATCTGTGTTGTACAAATATAAAACAATTCACCCTGTTCTTTTCTCGGGCATTTTAAAAGCCTCCTACCATATTCCTGACCCAGGACTCTAAAATATAACCTGCTGCTATTGTAACGCTGTAAACAGGGATGTGGCAAACAGAAGACGACCTGGAGTAAATGATAAATACAACCACTTGCATTACAGACATCTGATTTATTTCAGTCAACTCTACCTTTTTGTTGTTGCTCTTGTTTTTTGTCCAGTAAATAGACTTTTGAATTGATTTCAGAAACTTTATTTTGCAACACTGTCTCATCCAAATATACAATATAACACAACTAATAATATACAACTAATAATAATTACTACAACAACAATATATAAACCATTTTACAACAGAACCATTGACCAGTTTGCAGTATTAAGTCCTGACTGAGTGATTATGAGTTTTTTTATTATATTATCATATTAACTTATTGCAGGTGGCTGATGTTCCCGTATTCAATTTCAAAGTCAATCTATCTTGTGATTGTCCTAACAGAGTTAACAGAGTGAAATGATGCCCCTGTGATAATTATCCAGAGTTGTAAAAGGATTATAAACTGCGGCAGAGTGATTCACTGTCTGATAAACCCTCAGATTAAAGGATTTATGACTTAAACTGACTTTCCTGGTTCATATTTCATCATGGCTCACTCTTACCCGAAGCAACAAGGCAGCAGCACCAAAAGGTCCTGGTTTGGTAGAAAACCTTGGTACGTTGAGCTGATATGTCAGGTGGAAATGCACCATAAATCACGTTCCGAATTGCACAGAATTCTACAAATACAGCTGCCAAATATGAAGTCGACTGTAAGAACAGTTCTCACGATATGGAATTAAAATAGACACATGCAGAGAAATAGAAATAAATAAATACTGTCCCCTGTTTTAAAACCCTTGACCCTTGAAGAGAAGCTTCACATAGAAGCTGAGGTTATGTTTGGTTCTTAAAACCATAAATATATCTTCATCACAGATTCACATAAACCCACAAGAAGTGAACAATGTGCAGCTTTATTCTAAGGTCCGTTATTGCAGCAACTGCTGAAGGAGACTCCACTCTCCCAGCTGTCCTGTTCAAATATGTAAAAACTCTGAAAATTTCTGTGTGAAACCTTCATCCTATCACGTTTTAAGATTTCACACCTGAAGCTTTTACTGTTTTGTGGAATAAAATTTGTTTATATTTGAGTTTTTGCCAATAAAAGCAGTAACTACAGATTTATTTATATAGCAAAATAAAGGCACTTCAGAGCAATAGCAAAATCAAACAAGCACAATGGTAAGATTTATACTGTTGTATAATATACATAAATGTCGAGCCTACAGATGTTTAGGTGAGTTACAGATGGTCAAGATTGTAGGTGGATACGTGGACATCACACACACACACTTCTCTCTGAGTCCGTTACCCAACTTTGTGGGTTCTCTCCTCCTCTGCTTCGCCGGACAACACTGGACAATTTGTTCAAACTGCAAATGCTTACGTTGTTTTTATTGGAAGTCAAACAAGCAGTAGCCTGTTCCTAAAGAAAAACATTAATGGTGTAGAGCTGAACGGGGAGGGAGGGGCTGAAGGTAGGTCGGCCCTGTGAACAGCCCATCTGTGAAAAGGAGCCATTGTGAGTGGGCCTCATCAGAGTTCACTGATCACACACACACGCACACACACACACACGACTGATGTCATGTGGAAACCTCTTAACTCACATTTTAGGGATTTGTAAGTAATTTATTAAAGACGACATGACATGCTTTTTGTAATTTTCGTTTATTTTTAGATGGTTATGAAGTTCAGATTTTCCAAAACTTGCAATGAATGTACAGCACCAGTCAAAAGTCTGGACACACTGACTGCATGTTAAAGCAGGAGAGGTGCAATGATATATTGATTAGTCATCAAATATTACATTAATTGCCGATCGATTTTGATAATTGATTAGTCATTTTTAAGAAGAAAATGTCTAAATTCTCTAGTTCCAACTTCTCTTCTCTGATTATTTTCTGGTTTCTGTAGTCTTCTATAATAGTAAACTGATGATCTTTGGACAAAAAAAGACATTTTAGGTTGAATCTTCAGCTTTGAGAAACAGTGATTGACAATTTTCATTTTTGTTTTCTACGATTTCACTATATGTCACAACTAATCAAAAGATTAAATGATTAATCTAAATTGGCCTTGGTTGCAGACATGTTAAGCAGTATTAGAAATATTGACCAATTAGTTCAAAGATCAGTTCAAAAGAAGTTTAAAGTTTAAATTTGCTGGATATTAAAATAATCATCTGAGCAGTTTTCCTCAGCAGTATATCCACATGTTGCAGAAAAAACCTGAAGTTTACGAGCAGAACTTGAACGCAGCATATAAACCCGCTTCTAACCCCACTGGCAGAGTAGCGCTGTCCGTGTCACTCATTCTCTTTGTTGTGAATGAAGCTGGTTTTAAGATGAGATTCATCTGCTGCCTTCAGTTAGTTTGTTGATTGGTTGATTGAAGTTTTTTATGTGTCACAGTCACTCGTTCATGTTAAATGGTGCATTTTAATCTTGTTGTCTCTGACATTTTGGATTGAATCGAATTGTGAACCATGGGTTAAGTGTTTTTGTTACAGCCTTAGTGCTATAAGTAAAAATGCTTCAGCTGTGTTTGAACACTTCATTTATGATAACCTCAAGGTCAGGTTCTTTGCCCCTAACCAGCTGTTTGTCCCATTCTTTTTTGCTGTGGTTGTTTTGGGCTTGGGTGTATTTGAGAAATTTATATTTTGAGTGAAGAACAGGGGAAAAAAAATCCAACTACTATGGTATGTTTGGAGCCTCAAAGGAAGAAGCTTCCTGAACTGACCAATCAGAACAGAGAGCCTCATCTCTTTAAGAGACAGAAGCAGCTGAAGCAGCATGTTTCAGACAGATGCTGAACTCAGGGGCTCCATCAATTAAGAGTCAATAAAGATATTCCTCAGAATATAAAGATAGACCTGGAAATATGCATGAAATGTTCCCTTTAAGAAAATGAAGTAAATAAGATTAAATTGAATCTATCTTTAATTCACAAAACATTTAAGGACCTCTTCTTTAGGTTCTAGAGAGGTTGAGATGTCTTTTTAGGTTTTAATAAACTGAGAAGCCACAAAGCTCTTTACTCTTTATTTTTTAACTCAGATTTTTCTTTTCTCCCTTTCTTACATAACTGAGAGGTGTGTTTTTCTTCTCTATAAATGATGCAGGCAGAATTTACAGACAAACGCTCTGTTTCCTCTCCACTCCTCTGTGTGACGTACCTGCGCTGCATCTTATTTTAACTTCCCTGCGTAATGTGTAAAGAGGAAGTTGCCACATCAACATGACAGCAATGGTCCACATAACCTACACCGCTGCTGCTCTAACTCATGTTTGGGAAGCCACAACGCTCATATTAAAGTGGTTCTAGTGGGTCAAAGGATAATTAAAGGTGAATTAAGCAAGATTTAATGTTTTAAAGAGGTTGTTTCTATGTGAAGAGATTTTTTAAACAAAAAACACCCTTTTCAGAGATTTTTTTAGGTTTTTGTTTGATTTATATTCCCTCCAAAAAAAGTGAGTCTTCCATAGAACATATTTAGGTTTATATTAGGGTTTATATTTAGTTTAGTGGCTGTGAGTGCAGAGTTCTTCAATGAACTCCTGGATAAATTTAACTGGAAAATCTCTTGGATGCTGCTGCAGCTATTAAAACTAACATCCTTAAGTGGACAGAAAACACCATAGAGGAACAATATGATGGTAAAGAATCACAAGGCTGATTTTCATTCTGTGGCGCTGTGCCACACAGTGGTCAATGTGGGAACCCCTGAATAATAACAATAATGATATAATTGTATTGTTGTAGTTCATCTTTCAATTAAACAAAAATACAAGAATAAAAAAACAAATATTGTATGGAAAATATGTGGCTGCTGGAACCAGATTTGGATATTTTCTTTTTAATGACTGATTGATTATCAGAATCATTGGGGATTAAAGTTATAGTTGGCAACTAATTGATTAATCGTTGCAGCTCTTCTCTTTTTACTGTTGAGATTACCCACCTAAACCCACCTAAACAGAAAGATCAAGAACCAAAAGCTCCTTTTCACAGAAAAAAATGCAACTAATCTGCTTTTAAGTGAAAAAATCTGTAAGGTTAAATATCGATTACAAATCATGTAATAATATATGTAATAATGTAATCCTAATACCAGAGGAAAAGCTTAACTGTGTTGTTAGCTTTAATACAGTTGACCACAAAAACAATAGAGGACACTACGGCTGTGCAATTAATTGAATTTTAATCATGATTTCGTTCAAACAATCTCCAAAATCATATAATTGAGTTGAAACGATATTTGACATTTTTCAGTACACAATATCTGAAAGAGCGATCACGCAAGAGTGGGAGTGTTGGCGGGAATGAGATGTCTGTGTCGAATAATGTTTGGCAAGATAAAAAAGTCCACAAATTTACAAAATACTGCTTCATTCAGCATTCATCAGGTCTCTCTAAATGTACATTGTGTGTTCATGTTCATGTTGTTTTCTTGTCATTTAAAAGTCCATTTGTATCATGTTTTTTACAAAAAAATTGTGTGATTTTTTTTTTTTTTTTTGACAAGAAATGTCAAATGGTGTAAAAAATAAGGATAGATTTTAAATATATAATCCACCTAGAATATAACACTTGTTGATAGAATGTGTTTTTAATTTTTTAAAATCGTTTTTTAAGTTAAACTATCTGGTTACCTTTTTATTGATCTACATGTATATATACACACAACATTGTGTTGATCTTTATGTGGCAACACAACAAACCTGTTACTCAAACAAAAGCACAGTCTCTCATGCTGAATAGATGCATTGTGTAACTTATAAAAAATTTATTGTTTGAATAATCGTGATTTCAGTATTGACCCTGATAATCGTGATGATGATTTTTTCCATAATGGAGCAGCCCTGGAGGTGTTCAGCATCTAAAACCACTGACGTGTCATCTTGATATAATAGACCCTCTGACTTTTCTCACTGATTCTGTGTGTTTGAAGGTGATGCAGCTGCAGAAAGAAAGTGGAACGGTGGAGGAGCATAGCCTGGACAAGGAGGCGAGGAAATGGGCGAGTCGCGTCGCCCGAGAGTACAAAAGCGTTATCCACACTCAGAGGGTGAGGAACCAGAAGTTGAGGAGAAACACTGACACAATATCCTGCATGTGGTCATATTCTATTCTGTACGCAAGCACAGTCACAAAACCTGCCCCGCCTTCACTTCTCAGCACCCAGTGTGAAGTCAAACAGGATCCTAGACCAGCAGGGGAATGCGTGTAACTACAGAGGCTGCAGGCCATTTAGCGATTAGTTGATCTTCAGAAAATACTACAGGGAACTTTATACTGCTTATAAAATAGTCTCATGATGCATCATATCTGTAGCTTATACACAAAAACATACAAACTTCTATTCATTCATATAACTTTTAAACAATTTGACACATGTATTACAACCAAATCTAAATATACAAATAATTATGTTGAGTTTATTTACAACCTAAATGTCCAAAAACTACATGACAACCAACTCTTCCTCATCCAAAAACAGCTTTTATTTCATTTTTAAACGTATTTATATTTACGCCATTTCTGCCCATTTGAAGATTACTTCTTGGTCAAGGTTTTCACACGTTTTTGATATTTTGTACATGAAAGGATGAATCAATTAATTGAGAATAAAATTGTCATATTAAATGTTGTTGAGAAGGCTACAACCATTTTATACACACATCATTTAGTTTATTGAATTTTACACAGGTTATGGTAAAATATTTCACTGAAGAGCTTTTATGGATTCATCCTTTCATTAAACTGAGACATAAATAATATACTTAAAACAAGACATGTTTAAAGGAAAGAATAAATAATAAAGACAGGAATATGAAGTATGCATGAGGAGGTGTGGGAGGTGGAGAATGCATGAGAATGCATGAAATTTAACTTATACTAGTCATATAATTATATTTAGATAAAGGACAACGACATTCAAAGTTGAACTTCCATAGATGAGGAGCTTTAAATTTAATGAAAGACTGATGATTTGAAGACAACATGGTTAAAAAAGTGAAATAAGTGAGTAGACAAAAGTTTAAATTTCCTGAACAAAGATGTAGAGGGCTCCTGTAAACAGTTTGAAACCATTCTAAAAACCTTTTTCTAAGTATCAGAAGGAGTTGACAGTATCTGATTTCTCTGTGAGCAGCAATACAGTCAAGAACAGATTCCAGGAAACACACAGTGGTTTGAAGCATCACATGTTTCCACCACTTGATGTGTCACACAAATAAACAGGTTGTTAATGAGCTTTATCTGAATTGTAAATGGGTCAGTTTGATAATAATAAACCTAGAAGTCATAAAATCATTTACCCAAGTACATGAAGGGAAACGTGATGAAGCAACACAGCATAGGACACATGATGTTCCTGATTTACTGTGTAAAGATAACGCCAGGATCAAACACAGAGTTTCCTGCAACAGGAAGCACGTCACACTTCTCTACAGTCAAATCTGTTTTTTTAATGAAAAGTGTTGCTGATAGTTGTGATGGTGAGTTTCTGTTGCTTAAGTGTGTTTTCTGTTTCAGGCCCTGGAGGAATACGGGTCTCAGGAGAACTCTGAGCAGAACAACACAGAGCTGGAGACCAAGATGGAGGTGGCCAGGCAGAGTCTGCGGAGGGCAGAGGTAACGTCTGTTTGTTTTAGAGTAAGACCTGGATTCTGGTTTCTCAATCACTTCTGTTAGTTATTGTGGCTGCAGAGCTCCACCTGCTGGTCAAGAAGATGAACTCACACCAGGAAGACTATAAATATATGTATACTTTTATCATCTCTGTATTCACAAAATGCCATAATAATTAATTAGATATATACTATAGACATTTTATTTACTAGATAATTATGAGATGATCACACACACAACTATAACTAAAGAATAAACACTCATACACACAAAAATATCAAGTAAATATATAAATAATAAATCAATTAAAAAGTATTGATATATTATATGAAATGTAGAACAAACATGGAAAATCATCGGACTTGTGTAAACATATGATGACAACAATTTGATTTGCTAATTTTATGGATTGTTGAAGATTGGAATCTATAATTTTCTTTATCTGATTATTCCAGGTCTTAATGTATTATTAAAAATGTTCAATGTTTAAAAAGTCTCAATCCACAAAAAAAAAACAGCCGTCAGGAGTCCTATGAAGTTGTGAAGTCATAACTTGATTTAACAAGTGTTGATGTATTTTATTATTTTTTTATTGTTAAACAGCTGATTTATTCATGTAGAGTACTTTGGTAATTATTATTATATATTATTATTATTATTATATTATTATTTGTTGTTTAAAATATGTCTTTAATTTTAGCCTTTTTAATTTCTTTAGAGAAAAGCAGAAATGTTTAAATGTACTAAATATCTATTAATAAAAAAAAACCTACATTAATCTGGGAAAATAAAAATATTTTTTCCTGGGATCACTCAAAAAACAATTTTTTTGTAATTTAGACAGTGAAAGTCAAAGCAGAGGCTCGCCTGGACCTGCTGAGGGAGGCTGGCGTTGCTGTGGAAACGTGGCTGAAAAGCGCCATGAACCAGGTGATGGAGGAGCTAGAGAATGAACGCTGGAACAACCTCAATACCCACGATCCTTCACTCTCCGTAAGATCCACCAACTAAATATGAAATAAATGTAGTATTGGAGTTTTGGTGTTATTGAAATGTATCTGAATATCATCTGGCTTCTCCAGGATCGTGATAACAAAGTAAAGTGATACTAAAGTGATTTTCTCTCTGCTTCTGCAGGGAACAGCTGATCTAGAGCGAGAGGATGAGGAGGAGATGGAAGATAGTGGAGAAGTGTTAGACGACAGCAGCTCCAGCCCCTCCAGCACCTTAAAAAACTACCCACTCACCTGTAAAGTGCTCTACTCCTACAAGGTGCTGAAAATGAAGACTGAAAGTGCTGATTCATGGTTTAATGTAGCATTGTTTCTTATGTAATTTCTTCTCTTTCATATCTAATCATCTTAATAAATCTATAACTGTTGTTCTTCTTTTATTTAACCTAAACAGTTTAACATTTTTTTTCCACACTGTATTTGCCTGACTGAAGACAGAATCATATCGAAGCAGAAACAGAACATACAGTTATGAATAGAAAAATTACTATCACCTATAAGAGGTGTTATAATAAATAAAGAAAGGACATTCTTCCTTTGTTTAGGGGTCAGTGACAAAAATGTGATGTGGTATGAAGATAAAAACTTAGTTTAACTCTCATAAAAAGGTTTAAAAAATAAAAACACATGCTCTCAACAAGTTTTGTATTCTAGGTGGGTTATATATTTAATATTTATCATCCTTTTTTAGTTACCATTTGACCTTTTGTATCAAAAAACTGTGATTCATGTAAAAAAAAAAATACACAAATGGACTTTAAAATAACAAGAAACCAACATGAACACAAAGTGTACATTTTGAGGAAAATGATGAATGCTTCTTAAACATTATTTGTCACTGACCAGTATATATAAGCACCTAATTTACAGATAACTTCATCTCTTTCCTTGTTTGTAGGCGTCTCAGCCAGACGAACTGACCATCGAGGAGCAGGAAATCCTGGAGGTCATTGATGACGGAGACATGGAGGACTGGGTGAAGGTACAGATTTCAGACTTCAGTATATCAGCTGAATCCTCTGGGTTTAAACCTATTTGTTTGGCATCATGGACTGTTTGAATTTCTTGCATTTTCAGGCCAGAAACCGTAGTGGACAGGTGGGCTACGTCCCTGAGAAATACCTGCAGCTGCCTTCCTCCAACAGCCTGCTTAGTATGCTGCAGTCTCTGGCTGCGCTGGACGCCAGGTCCCACTCCTCCAGTAACTCCACTGAGCCTGAAACTGAGCTGCCGACCGGCTCCGTCAATGGAGACTCCAGTGGTGAGATGGATTCCTTGGGTTGTGACTTCATAAAGCCTAGTTTATACTTCTGCGTACGTAGCTACGCCATAGGCTGACTTCACCTTCAATAAATCCTGACTATGTGTTGCGTCAACGTGAACCTCCAGGGTGTGTGATTGTGCGATTGGTCAGTTCAGCTCCTCCAGGGCTGTGATTGGCCAGTTCAGTCATGGTGGTCTACAAGTCTCCTCCACAAACAGCTTCTCTGTCGCTTCCACTTCAACATTTGCAATAAAATCATTTTCTCTTTGATATCAATGAGCTACAAACATACATGCTGCATCCTGGTTGTCCGAAGGAGGATTAGGACCGGGGGGAAAAAAGTCTGGTACAAGAAAAAAAAAATAGTTTGGTACAAAACTGAAAGAAAAAACAGACGAAAGAAAAAAAAAAGTCTGTACATACAGTCTGGAATATGTGTTATTTAAGGAGAAATGTGTGTTTTAGCTGTGTTTTTCTTCTCTCCCCTGTGCTTCAACATTTGCAATAAAAGCATTTGCTCTTTGATATCAATGAGCTCCAAACACACATGTTGCATCCCGGGAAACAAGAACGAAAGGAAAAAAACAGCAAAAGGGAAAAAAAGTCTGTTATATTCTGTCCCGAATTTGTTGTTTTTTTTTTTTTACCTGGTGTACGGTTGCCACTGTGAAGAGGAAGCATTGATTCATCAGACACGTTCCCTCTACGCAAAACTTTGAATGCACGCCTGCATCAAATCTCAACCGTCTCCTCTCTGTCGCAGTGTCCTTCGCCAAAGCCCTGTACGACTACGCGGGACAGACGGAGGACGAGTTGTCCTTCCCCGAAGGCGCCATCATCCGCATCCTGAGCAGAGAGACCCATGAGGACGACGGGTTCTGGGAGGGCGAGTTCAACGGGGTTGTCGGTGTCTTCCCTGCTGTCCTGGTGGAGGATCTCGCCGGCGCCAGCGAGAATGGAGACGAACAGAAAGACGGCAGCGCACAGGTGAGGGCACAGGGTGTGAGGGACGGACCAACATGATGGCGTTCTTCAAATCACCACGACCAACGCAAACACTGACTCAGCGTTTCTCAAGCTTTTTTCAATCAGGTTCCTGATGCAAATAATCTCATGGCAACCCAGTCTTAAGTATACACACTCAATAAGCAGTAATTAAAGCCTGCGAGGAAAAATTAAGCATGAAACATACTAGGGCTTTTACCTGCATCTCAACAGGATTTGATGCACACGACAAAACCACTAACACAACAGCCGTCAGTAAACTGACCTGGATTTCAACATAGGATTCAAATAAAATGCAAGAGACATACACTGCGTTATGCAATTTGTGTCATATGTCAAGTGTCATAAAGATGACATTTTTTGTTTTTCAATGAAACTCATGGATGGTATTGTGTATCAGGGCTCCTTGGATCATTGAAATCAATCTCAGACACCTCTGATAATTAGTTTGAGGTGATCCCAATTAAGGTAAACCTACTTAAGAAGGGATGTTCCACATTATTAAGCAGGCAATCTTTTCCAAGCAATATGGGAAAGATAAGGGATCTCTCTGCTGCTGAAAAGCATGAAGTAGTTCAATGCCTTGGACAACATATGAAAACCTTAGATATTTCATGAAAAATTAAGCATGGTCATTGTAGTGTTAAGAGTTTGTGAGTGATTCAGAGCACACACAGGTTTGTGTAGATAAAGGCACAATGAGGAAGGTTTCTGCCAGACTAAAACATCAGATTAAGAAAACAGCTGCTAAAACGCCGTCACACAGTAGCAAACAGATTTGAAACTGCTGGTGCCTCTGGAGTCCCACAAACATCAAGGTGTAGGATCCTCCAAAGGTCACAGTTATGCATCAAACTTCTATTCAGCCACCCCTAAACAATGCTCACAAGCAGAAATGGCTGCAGTGGGTCCAGAAATATATGAAGACTAATTATCAAACAGTCTTGTTCACTGATGAGTGCCGTGGTCCAGATGGATGGAGTAGTGGATGGTTGGTGGATGGCCACCATGTCCCTACAAGGCTGCAACATCAGCAAGGAGGTGGTGGAGTCATGTTTTGGGTCTGAATCATGGGGAGAGAGCTGGTCAGTCTGTTTAGGGTCCCTAAAGGTGTGAAAATTACCTCTGTAAAGTATGTGGAGTTTCTAACAAACACTTTCTTCCATGGTACAAAAAGAAAGAACATGCTTTCCGTACCAAAATCATCTTCATGCAATGCACCATCTCATGCTGAAAGGAATACCTCTGCATCATTGGCTGCTATGGGCATAAAAGGAGAGAAAATCATGGTGTGGCCCCCATCCTCCCCTGACCTCAACCCTATTGACAATATTTTGAGCATCCACCAGCAAAAGATCTATGAGGGTGGGAGGCAGTTCACATTCAAACAGCAGCTCTGGGAGGCTATTCTGACATCCTTCAATTAAATTCAAGCAGAAACTCTCCAAAAACCCACAAGGTCAATGGATGCAAGAATAGTGAAGCTAATATAAAATAAGGGGTCTTATGTTAAAATGTAACTTGACCTGTTAAGATGTTTTGGATTGAAATAGCTTTGGTACACAGTGTAATGAAAAATACAACCAACCTAATATCTGTTTTGAACTGACAACCTATTGTGATGCTCTGAATATTTGAGTGCACTATATTCACTCACTGTCCACTTTATTAGGTACACCATGCTAGTAACGGGTTAGACCCCCTTTTGCCTTCAGAACTGCCTCAATTCTTCGTGGCATAGATTCAACAAGGTGCTGGAAGCATTCCTCAGAGAGTTTGGTCCACATTGACATGAAGGCATCACACAGTTGGTGCAGATTTGTCGGCTGCACATCCATGATGTGAATCTCCCGTTCCACCACATCCCAAAGATGCTCTATTGGATTGAGATCTGGTGACTGTGGAGGCCATTTGAGTACAGTGAACTCATTGTCATGTTCAAGAAACCAGTCTGAGATGATTCCAGCTTTATGACATGGAGCATTATCCTGCTGAAAGTAGCCATCAGAAGTTGGGTACATTGTGGTCATAAAGGGATGGACATGGTCAGCAACAATACTCAGGTAGGCTGTGGCGTTGCAACGATGCTCAATTGGTACCAAGGGGCCCAAAGAGTGCCAAGAAAATATTCCCCACACCATTACACCACCACCACCAGCCTGAACCGTTGATACAAGGCAGGATGGATCCATGCTTTCATGTTGTTGACGCCAAATTCTGACCCTACCATCCGAATGTCGCAGCAGAAATCGAGACTCATCAGACCAGGCAACGTTTTTTCCAATCTTCTATTGTCCAATTTCGATAAGGTTGTGCAAATTGTAGCCTCAGTTTCCTGTTCTTAGCTGAAAGGAGTGGCACCAGGCGTGGTCTTCTGCTGCTGTAGCCCATCTGCCTCAAAGTTCCATGTACTGTGCGTTCAGAGATGCTCTTCTGCCTACCTTGGTTGTAACGGGTGGTTATTTGAGTCACTGTTGCCTTTCTATCAGCTCGAACCAGTCTGGCCATTCTCCTCTGACCTCTGGCATCAACAAGGCATTTCCGCCCACAGAACTGCTGCTCACTGGATATTTTTTCTTTTTCGGACCATTCTCTGTAAACCCTAGAGATGGTTGTGCGTGAAAATCCCAGTAGATCGTTATATATAGAGAGAGAGAAAGAGAAACAGACAGACTAACAATATGTAATATGATAATAATCATATTTAATATGACCATGTGATTGTTAAACCACTGTATCTAATTTGTTGTAACATGAATGTTATATATTGTAAACTGCTTTGGCATCAACGTTATTTAGTAACGTCAAAGCTGAAGAGAAGAAAATAGAGAAAAGAAGAGAGTAAGAAACAGATTTATTTTTACTAAGTCGCATCACAGACTGGGTCTTAACATATTAATTAACAGTCACATCATATTAAAATCTTGTTTGTTGTGTACATGAAAGCGACACTGAATAATAAACCATCATCCATAAGAGAACAAAAAAACAGTTCCCATCTCTGTGAAATTGAAAATCTATTCTCACTCTGGCTCTGACCAGTGCTATAAACACACTGACCAGATCTTTTTTTAATTCTCTTCCTCCTAGCTTCCCCCAACAGGAAATTTAACAGTGGCCACTTAACAGCAACATGTCTCCTGTAACTTGCACCAAAAATAAAACGGCAAATAATTTTTCAAACCTTGCACACTTTAAAATAAACACAATGAAGGAAAGACTCTGCAGCTCCACAGAAAGGACCGGAAACATCACAGAAATCAGAGCATTAACAGCATTGGATCCATGAAGGATCCTCCATGCAGGTCTCCAATTCTTTTCTAATAGGCTGTTTGTGCAACAGCCACATTCAGCTTCTTCCTCAACATTGAGTCTTCTCCTCATCCACTGTACTGGCATTTAGAGCTTTAACACAGCACTTATACAGCAACTTACCACTCACAGTATACACATCAAACCCTTTTTCAGTTGCTGTGTAGTTCCATGTCTGGAAAAGGATCCTCTGACAACTGCTGCCAAAAACCCATCCTTTAAAAACATCTTTATGAAATAGAGGCATTACAGACAAGTCTAAAAACATACCATCCATTAAAAACAAGGCAACATCTAAACCAAAACCACTTGCCCTCCTTCACATGAATCTTGTGACATCTTCTCTATTGTAAGATGTTTTTTTTTATAAATTGGACATGAAAAGATGCTATCCTGCTTTCATGGTGGTGATCAAACGATGTTTGAGACAGCCTGAGTTACCCGACGCTATCTATCCCAAAATAACCTACCAGGGTGACCTGAAGTTTCTTAATCATCCCACTGGGTGGCTGGTTACCAGGTTATGTATCACTAACACCATTCCTCTAAAAGACAGCTTTGCTAGCAATCATTTTGACTTCAGTTTTTCCTGTATTTTTCCTGTCAGGCCTCCCCAGTTAATTTTTTTTTATTATTTTGTCACCCAGGCCAACTCCCACATATTTAGCCCACCCTTTTTCCCTGCTAACCCTCCTGGTAAAGATGGTAACCTGCCAGGCCACCTCCCCACTGCCAAGGCTTCCCTATTTTTCAATTCACCTTTGCATTCATTAGCAACCCAACATCTTTCACACAGTTCTACGGGTGTCCTACCTCATTCTGTTTGGTAACTAGGAACTAAAACATCATCGGCATATGCAGATAAAACATGTGCCTTCTTAAAACCTGGTAAAATAAAGAAAATGAGACCAACATCTGAACCCAAAGAATCAGATGTCTAAAATGTCCTGAATTAATGACACATTAACATTGACCTGGTCCAGCACATCCCTCATCTGTTGGCCAAGGCCTTTGACAGGATCTTATAGTCTGTTCAAAGGAGAGAGACCCGCCCCCAAGTTCTTAATTTTCTGTAAATCTCCTTTTTTTCAGCAACAGAGTTATCTCAGCTCTCCTGCAGCTGAAGGGCAGAATCCCCTCCTCAATGCTTTCATTCATCATAGCAGGAAAACCCTCACCCAGCTCAGCTCGTCTCAGAATATTTTATAAAAATCGACGGTCAACCCATCGATCCCAGGAGTGTTTCCCTCCATTATAGTCAGAGATCCACCAAGCTCAGGGTTCTCCTAACTCTCCTAACTCCTAAAAACTCGCTGCTACTGCACACCGAATCTCCCCCATCTCAGTCATTTCAGTCCATCAGTAAAGGTGTGCATGAACCTGCTCTGCCCATTCCTTCTCTCCAAACTAAAAAAAGAAGATTAGTGCTCTGAAACCTTAACGGGTCCAAAGCTCCCTGTTCTTTTATACCGATACCAATGAGTTTTTGTTTTTTTTTTTTTTTTTTTGAAAACACATTGAACTCTCTATGCAGCTCAGGATGAATTCTATCTAAATTATCTTCCTGTGTGCAGTTACAATCACCTCTGAGAAACCCCAAATCATTTGGATTACAGGTCATTAATTAATAATAATTAAACAGCGCTGCCCTATTTACATCAACAACAGGTGCATAGATGTTAATAGAAACAGTCTTTGACAACCATCAGCCTCCCTTCTGCTTTCTGCTGCATTTCATAAGAGATCAGGACATTTTTATTTGTTCATGCCAATAAAGCTAAGTGGATTGAATTGAGACAGAGAGATTCTTGTGGAGTGGCCAGTGACAGTTGTTGCTGTGGATACGACATCAGTGGGTTGAATGGATGTTGTGTGTGGGTGGTGGAATAAAACCATGTGGCTAATAAACAGTGGACGAGCAGTTTCAGGATTTTTGAAGAGGTGCATGTGAACTTCAGCTGTGATTTCTGTTGCTTCCAAACTCATAAACTGACAGGAACTGTTATCTGGTCGACTTTAGTCAGAATGACATGATTTTTGGGGGAAAGAGTGAAGGATGTTTCTAGGATCATTTTAAAATTTACTAATAGTGTGGAGATAAAAAAATGATTGCACAAATTCTTGTTTTTGTGATACATGTTTTGTTTTTTTTCCCCTGATGAAGGACGCATCGGCTCATTCTACTCAGATGATGCTTTGAGGCGTTGTTGCATCAAGATGCACATTCATGAGTGTCAGTGTTGTGTTGATAAATACATACATACTAAATACATAAAGAGTTATTTCCGCCATAATTTTTCAGAATATTTTCATCACATTCATGCAGAGACAGAAAAAAGAGATGAGAAATAGACGTAGATGCTGGTGGTCAGTATTAGAAGTGTCAGGAAAAAAACAGATGCCAATTCTTATTGGCAGAAAAACACCACATTATTCAATCAAAAATCCTACTTCCAAACACATCATTTAGTTGCGGGGGAAAAAAAAAAGTTGTTGGAGTTTGGGAACGATACAGAGACAGTGTTGAAATATTAAAGTCAAAAGTAATTGAAAACGGACAATTATAGCCCAGACCTCAAAGGGTTAAATCTGGTTTGTAGGCCAGTATATATAAATATTTGTTGTTTCTCTGTCGCCCCCAGGCGTCTCCTGCCGCTCTGACCACAGCATTCACACACAGCGAGGGCTCCCCTCGTAGTCCCTTCCAGCCAGGTCCTCTCCACAGCAGCCCCCTGCAGACACCCACCATGTCCTCTCCTCAGCTCAGTCCCTGCAGCGCTGCCGCTTTCCCCGTTGGCCGACCGCCCTCCTACCACAACGGACATCACAGGCCGCCACCGGCTCCCCACAAGAGCCCCTTTCAAAGTAAGAGTCACATCTATCTGAATTAAAGTAGTCTGTTAAATGACAGGAAAATATAATAACAATTTTTGATGCTGCAGGTCCAGTTCAAGGCTCCGCTCAACCCCCCAAATACCCCGAGACTGGATCTGGCAGCATCCGACCTGTGAGCAAACACACACACACAGACTTCTTTCTACAGCTTTCACCAATATAGTATTTTAGTATCAACTAGTAACAACTGCTGCCATAAAGTAGTCGACTGTGGAATATTTGGTTGAGATATGTCGACCTCCCTATAACACGATTAATCATCACAGTGTAATGAATCTGGTCCTGATGGAGTTGGTCAAAGTGTCTGATGGTAAATTGATGGATAAACACAGATTAAAACATGGCGACCAAGACATAAAGAGACAGAACAACACACACATTACTTTAGAGAGAATTCATCAAGCTGAACAGAGAAGATCAAACCAGACAGGAAGTCAAGCTACAAACATATCGGAGCATCTGTTCAATTTTCAAAATAAAACAAAAAAAAACATGTATACATATTTGTCTGTTGTGACACACTTTTTTCTATATCATTCTGCTCTATGGGTGTTTCTTCATGTTCTTCCTCCCATCTTTCTGTCCAGTTGTTGGTCTCTGAACGTCCTCACATGTCAACTAACTAATCAGTAAACTAATGTTGCAGTGAGGTCACATTAGTGTTGTTTATCTGGAGGAACACAGATCACATGTAGCTGTTAAATAACTGAACCAAAGTCAACCATTAATGGCAATGATGTTTGACACTCCACTAATAATCTGATCCAACTATATAGAGAATCACCTACTTCCTATAGTGACATAAATCACTATTGTAAAAACTCTCAATATCATGATACTGATTTAGACATATCAGAACATCTTCTCTATAATAATTTGTCTTTATAAAGCCTGGTTGTGATTATTTGGTTATAATCAAAAACTTTCCTCAACGAGTCAGTGATCAGTCTAAAGGTCTGACTGAAAAAATATCAATACTCAGGTGGTTCTGCTGTTTTAATAACATATTCCTTTGACATGGTTTTAAGCAAAATGACAAACTTTTATCAGATGCTTTGTTTGACATTATTGTAAATTATATATTTTGGCATCAGTGTGAGCTCTAGAAATGTTTTTCTTTTGTTATTTTTCAGTGTTTTTTGATGTTTTAACATAATTGGTAGATTAATTGTGATTGAAGAGAAATAATCAGACTGTAGTCCAGACTGTACGACAGAGAAATAAATTCAATTTTCTTTTTGCGACTAGGTTGATCTGCATCACCTTACTGATACAAACAGAGCACAAAACACCAAATTATTACAAGCCAACAAAATTAAAAGATAAAAAAAATGTACTTGTAAACTTGTAATTGACTGATTGATGTTTCCAGGTCCGTGCTGCTCCTCCGCCGCCGAAGCAGCATCCCCGGGGGCAGGTAAAGCGGAGGGAGGAGGTGGAGATCACCCTGGTGTGAGGGTGACACCCTGGTGGTGGTGGCCATGACGTCTCCGTTCACACAAGCTGGGACTCGCACCTCTGAGCCTCTAAACGCAGTCTCATAGGAAACCAGAGGAAATTTAAACTCCGCCCCCTGAAGACGCCCGAGACGTCAACATGTTCACATCCTCTTACATTCAGCCGCGTCGTGCTGTGGAAGAAAACCTTTCTCTGAGATATTTAGGTTTATTTCATCCTCCTTCACCCAGTTTGTTCCCTATTTAAATCAAATAAATGGGCCAATATTATAATTTTTATTGAAAAAATGATATATGTTCCAGTCCTTATGGTCCACAACTTTTACCTGGACATGAATCATTTCTAAAGCCCTAAAAACATGAAGTATGAATGCTAACAGAATATCTGCTATTGGCACCTTCAGATATGGAGCCTGGTTTCACTGGTTGAATCCTCTTTCTGTTCTTATTACAGTGATCCATTCTCTGACAACTGGCTCAACACTTACGATCATGTTAACATCAACTTGTGATGACTTAAGCTGCAACAATGATTGGATTAGTTAACAACTTTCACATTGATCACCTTGATAATCGATTAATGGATTAGAGTCATTTTTAAGAAGAAAATGTCCAAATTCTCTTCTATGATTATTTTCTGGTTTCTTTAGTCTCTATAATAGTAAACTGATGATCTTTGGGTTGTGGACAAAAAAGACATTTTAGTTGAATCTTAAGCTTTGGAACCACTGGTTAAAAAAAATAGTATATAAAATGGTGTAAAATGTTGATCAAACAATTCATTAATTGTTTCAACAATCAACAGATAAATCCACTATCAAATAATCATTAGTTGCAGCTCTACTTGTCATGGCGGTTCATTTGGATGTTTTTGGTAAATTCTAATGTGTTTTTTTGCAAACATATAAAGAAACAATTGCATATTTAAACATTAAAATTCAGTAACATTAATCCCCTCGTAATTATGAGACACAAATATGTTTTTTCCATTTATTGAATGCACTTCCATACATCAAGTATGTATTGGTTACATAAAATCTGGTTCTTAGTGTGATAATACCGGTTTTCTGCACCAGTTCAGCCATATGTCACTGTGAGGATCTTATCTTCACAGACTGATGTTGAGTTGTCGACACTTTTCACAACTGGATCACGTCTATGCAACCAGGTTCTGCTCAGCAGGACGTCGCAGCTTGTTGTGAAATATGTCACGTGGACACAAACCAAACGTCTGCCTGTCTTCACACTCGGTTTAAAGCGCCAGCATCACGGTGAGGCAGGTCCTCTCCTCAAACACAACGTGGCCGTTTCCACGGTTACACAAACAAGGGACGAGTGGCAATTATAGTTGAGTATCGTTTTGTCAGTAGGGAGAATCTCCTCGATCAAAATAATGGATCCCTTTTCTTTTCATGAGTATTTTTTTAAAGTTTCCCTGCTTCTGATGTTGATAAATATCTAAACAACAAAAGGCGTCTTCACAGTGTTTCAGGCGCGTCTTAAAACCTTCAAAACTATCTTGTTCTACCACATGAGTGTCTGTTCATCAGCATGTGAGCTTCACATCTACTTTAATGTTTTTTGCACTGAATGAATGTGTGGATGAAATTAAAGCACATTTGAAGCGTCTGAACATTATGATATACATGAATTGTGATTTAAAAAGGAAGAAAATGTAGCATGAAAAAACAAAATTGCGACATGAAGAAAAGTAACAAGCCTGTTTGAGATAAAGGATAAAATTGTAGATACATTTTTGTTTCTGTAGTAGAGAAACAAAAAGAAAACCATTTAGCTGCTGAAGCTTCATCATGTTGTTTAAAACACATCTGCAGTAGGGTTTGATATGGAAAAACACGTTTGTGTTTCTATTTGTGGTTTTAAGGCACGCCTGTCAAACTGTGAACTGGTCCTTTTTAAAGGGAGAAATCTAGAGCTTACATATATCATTAAACTTCTTTTTGTTGTGTTGTAAAACAGAGTTGTTATGAAGCTGTGGCCTGTACAGGCTGCTGGTGGTTGGTCGGTGGAGGAGAAGGCTGCAGTTGTGACAGTTTACACTGAGGTCATGTACATATTGAACATGCCTTTATTTTCTTTAAGGAGGAAACCATCCTGAGCTGCTAGCTGTCCAATGTAAATCCATACTGTCATAGTGAAGCACTTTTTTTTCTTCTTCTTCTTCCTTCTCCTCTTCTGTTGTGGATGCTATGTTGTTTGTTCAATATTTTCTTGTTTGACCTTTTGTTTACCAGCTATAATGGTATGAATACTTTTCTTTTATTGACTCTTGTGTTATTTAGCCTTAAATAGCCATTGTAGTGTCTTTGAGATTGAGATATGACCTTCTAATTGTATTGTTTTTGAAATATCAATAGTTTACAGAGAGCTTGGAGATGGATATCTGTACAATTAATACACTGCAAAAAAATGAAATCTCATCAGGTGAATATATCTTGTTTTTGGTAAAATGAGTCCAATATTATGTGGAATTATCTGTAATTATTTTATTCATTCTGCTGGATTCTACTAACTACTTGATTTTGATCAATTTAATTTCAATCATTTTTATAAATTGTTTGACTTTTTATCATAACGTGTTTTTTGTCTCATATTTTTTATTTAGATTTAACTTTATATTCAAATTGATAAAAATAAAACTAAATAATTAAATCAGCTAATTCTGCCTGGAATAAAATAATTCTATTCATTATTGGACTAAATGTACCAATACAACACGTTTTCACTTGTTGAGATTTAATTTTTTGCAGTGTAGCGCATCTTTTTTTTTTTTCTTTTTTTTTTTTTTAGAATTAGGATAAAAACCTATAAAACCGTCGTAGAATTGGATGGTGGGAGAAGCGATATCTGTCAGCCACGTTGCTGTGTTCTCGTTGATCTCCTTGAGATCTGAATGACATCAAACTTATTTTTGAAGTTTGCATTTACCCTATTGTATTGAAAAAAAGCTGGTCGTCAGACTGAAGCCTCTTTTCCCGATAGAGAAGTTGTTAACTTGCTACTGGTCCTGATTTCCATGTAAGTCTGAATCTGAAATTCAGTGACAAACTGCCCACGTTTTCCAGCATCAGCTCTGCAGAAGCTGCTGGTTTTTACACACCAGTGGATGTTTAACTGTATTTATTGTGTACAAATAAATGTGAAATAAAGATAGCTTCAATGAAAAAATTCAACTTGTAATCTTTGGTGGTGGGGGTTATAATTTTAGATTTGGACATTTTTACTTTTGTAGTTTTTTTTGTTTGTTTGTTTGTTTTTTACTGTTTTTAGAGTTTGATACTTTTAGGCATTATTTATTTTTGTAAATGCTTAGTTTTAGTTTAGATTTTATTAGTTTTAGTACTTTTATAATATGAGGTATTTGTCAGGGTGAGATTTAAAAGTGTCACAAAAAGTATAATATAATAAAGTCAAGAAAACTTCATTAAAATTAATAATTATAATCAGTTGAAACATGAACAGATAGACAACATCACTAAAAATAGAACAGAGCCAATCTGTAAAAGACAAAACTATTCTCGATATTTAAATTTGATTTGAGTGCAAACAAACTATTTCAGTTTTTTTTTATTTAACCACAGCGCCCTCTAGCGGCTTTATTTATTATAGACACTGCACATTTCCCACTGCACATGTATGTTTTACACTAGTGTACAGACAATAGGCTTCATCTGTATAAAATAAACAATCCAAGAAGCAGTAACCTAACAAACAAACTAAATGAATAAAAATGAATAATAGTAATAAATAAATACATGGCTTATAGTTGTTTCTTTAAAGGAATTTAAAGTAAAGTTAATGCACTTTTTTAATGTCATCTGTTCACATAATATTACAACATTCTTACACTGTTTTGTTTTCTATGTGTTATTTTTATGTATTTAATATAAAGTCTCAAAAATGATAACAAAATAAATAAGAATCTTACACACATTCAAATTATATACATGTCTAAAAATATATAATATATTCTGCCATCATTTCTGAAAAGAGTAATCTGATGAATAAATAGAAAAGTTACCTATTCTGTGTACATTATATACATTATTATGAAATATATAAATATAAATATATAAAGATTTTAGTGCCAGCAAAACATGTAAAATCATCACAGATATCTAGAGACTCATACAAGAATATGCTGATAACCACTATTAACTATTTGATTTATTTAATGGATGTTTCAAAAATTGGAATCTATGGTTTTGTGTTGCTATGGTAAATATTAAAGAATAGAAAGTACAAGAAAGTAATGACAGATGTACTTCAACAAAGGAAAATAAGGGAAAACGGAAACTTTCCTGTTTTTAAACAACCTTCGTGGCCGATTGAGAAAAGATTTTAGTTAACCAAGTTGTACAACGACAACGTGACCAGTGTGTCTCCGTTAAGTTCAAACATTTATTCACTTTCCATCTCTCAATAAATCACACCAGTCTGTGAAGCTCTGGGGGCGCCACAGAAAATGAGGTGGTGGCCCAGATTTGGCCCCCGGACACATAATGACTTAGTTACTTCCCACCTCTGCTTATAATATACTTTTTAAAAAGGCCGCTTTTATTTTGTTAACACAGGAAGTGATGTAATTAATTCCGGCTGGCTTGACGCTGGTGTTGGAAAAGATGGCTGCTTCGGCGGCAACGGCGAGTTCTTCCCCCGGTTTGTGTCCAAATTACGCCGTGATTTGCTCGTTCCTGGAGCGGTACGGCGCGCTGCTGGACCTACCGGAGCTCACCTTCCCGCAGCTGGAGCGATACCTGCAGGACACGTCCTCAGGTGAGCCGGGGAAGCAGCTGTGTCTGCGGGGCAGGAGGAGGAGAGTTAATGGTAGCGAGCTAGCAGCTAGCAGTTAGCCACTTGTGTGTTATTGTGTGGTTTTATAACCTTCTACTTTACTTAAATCTGAGTTTCCCGCGCCGCAGAGCTGCGGTTCACAGCGGGAAACGTGTCCGCGCACCGTTTATCGATCACTCAGGTGTGAACCCGCCGTTTTATCCGAGCTTTTCTGTCACTTTTAAGCTTTTGAATCAGGCTTATTTTTTTTCTTTATCTACTGCTGGAAACGTTCACGCAAGCTCAGGCTGAAATGTGCGGGGACAGGAGTGTCCACGAGGCGGGGAAGATGATGATAGTTCCCGCAGGACATCGTGGATTTGATTATTAATCGGTAAATGCCACAGAGTCTGAGAGCAGCGCCACATTCTGCACTTTATTCACAGTTAAAAGATTTCTCCTCGTAGTGTTCAGCACAGCGTCTGTCAAGCTGCCGCAGCTGCCATGACTTCCGGTGCGGACTTTCACAATAAAACCGTTTTGGCGCTTAAAATAATAATACACGTTTCATAATTCAACAATTCATAATGCTTATATAGTTTTACTCTTATACTTTACATCAACTCATAATGAAGTGTCTGTGAAGAAATTACTAAATTATAAAATTATATTAACCCCTTGATGCCTGAATATATTTACAGTTGGATAAAAACATATTTTTGTGTCTTTGCTTTCAATCCGATGCTAAATTAAGTAGAGAGTGTAAATGGTACCAAGTAATGGTTTCTTAAAGCCACAAAATTATTTCCAATTATTTACGGTATTATTTACCCAGTAACTATATACTAACTACTATACTATAACTAGTAACTATATACTAACTACTATACTATAGTAATACATGTTTCATAATTCAACAGCAATTCATAATGCTTATAGTTTTACTCTAATACTTTAACTATGTCAACTCATAATACAGGCGTGTGAAGAAATTACTCAATTATCAAATTATATTAAAAATGCAGATCAGTTTTCAAGATTCAAAGTGTTGTCATGTTCAGTGTAGAAACAAGTTTCTCTGTACAATGAAATTCTTACTTGCTGTCCACATAAATGCTGTAAATAGAATATAAAGAATATAAATATGAAAATCTAAAATTTTCTGTTAATTGATTAATCAATTAACAGCAGCAGCTTGTGTATTAAAATGGTTCTAATCTAAACTGATGGATGCTTCCTGTCCTGAATGAAACCAGGTTTAAATCTGATGTTTCCACAAACTGCAGCAAACTTGATGTTATTGATCGTTACTTTACACATTTCACGTTTTATTTTTGGGGGAAAAGCTGCAATGATTAGTTGAATATTCAATCAGGTATCAACTATTAAATGAATTGTCAACACAATGAATTGTGTGGATAATTAATAGTTTTGAGTTGTTTTTAAGAAAAGATTTTGAAATTCTCTTCTCAAATATGAATATTCAGTTTTCAGTAAAATAAAACTCTTTGAATGTGGACTGTTGATTGGGACAAAACTACACATTTTAGGACATTTTTCACCATTTGATGTTGGTGAAAAAAGATGTTTTATAGACCAAAAAAACTAATATTTAAATAACAAAATAATCTTTAGATACAGTGTGTTGAATAAAGTTTTGTTTTCCAGAAAACATCCTCAAAAACAAACATGATGGAGATGAACTGAAAAAAAAACAGTTGTTTCGTGTAAGAATCAGGATTCTTCTTTGCTACGATTCCGAATCAATTCATAACTTCCAAAAATCTCTTTATTTATTTATTTTTAATATATATTTTGTTTTTAGATATAAAATCCAGTGAGAAGTAAAGAATGCTTATATTTCATATCACACCATGAACCTGGGTTCCAGCAGACCTTCTTCTTGCAAATCTTCCACTTGTGTTGAGATATATATATATATATATATATATATATATATATATATATATATATATATATATATATATATATATATATATATATATATATATATATATACATATTCATACTCTGGTGTTACCACCATATCGTTTAGGTTATATGATTTTGGAGATCATTTGACAGGTTAATATAAATCAGGATTAAACTTGAATGCATTTCTCAGCCTTATCAGGTATAGAAGATGAGTGACTGACCATGAACCTGCTGCTGTTGTGATTTTATGATCCAACACTGTGACTGTTGTGCGGTGTGGAGGAGTCGTGCTGCAACATTGGTTTTCCCTCAGTAACGACATCTTGGTCTGATTTCTCCTCAGTCCCAAAGCTGCTGGTGGATCTTCACATCAAGCTGCTGAGGAAACTGGGGAAGCTGGTGACAGCAGAGCGATGGGAGAAATATTTAGTGAAGGTAAATGTTTGACTCATCCCTCACAGATACAGTCCACAACAGTATGTCAATTTATCTTTGCTCATATTTGACTGCAACAACAAATTTTGAGATGCAGTAACGTATCATTAAGTAAATGAAATGCAAATAAAACATGTGATTTACTCTCACCTGTACAAGTTGTTATGGTGAAGTGTTTTCTACACATTGATCCTCCTAACAACCAAAGGTGTTTGTAACTCTGCAGATGTTTCTTCTGAAGTCCAAAATTATGTCATGGTTGCATCTTAAGAACATTCTGAGATGATAAAACAGCAAGTTTATGATGTAAAACCAACATGGGTCAGTGACAAATAATGTTTAATAACTTAAGAATCATTCATCAGGTCTCTCAAAATGTACATTTTATTTTCATGTTGGTTTCTTGTTATTTAAAAGTCCATTTGTTTTGTTTTTTTCTTTGTTTTTTTTTTTTTTTTAAATCACAATTATTTTTTAACACAAAATGTCATGGTTTAACTGAAAATGAATGCTATTTTAAATATATAATCAACCTAGAATATAAAATGTGTTGATAGCATATGTTTATCATTTTTTCAAACCTTTTTATTAGAGTTAAACAATCTGGTACCTAGTTTTTAGTGTTACATCAAATGACATTTTTGTCAATGACTAGGGGTGTGACGAGACGCTCATGAGACGAGACCTGAGATTGGGTTCACGAGATCGAGACGAGATTTTAAGAAAACTAAATTACAAATTATATGAATGCCTGGACAACAGACTTTTATTTAACTGAGTTGTAGTGATGGGAATTGTCGTTCACTTTGAAGAAGTAGTTCAGTTCAGATCGTTCAGTAAAAAGATCCGTTCATTTCGTTCAGCGCGCACGGGGGGGGGGGGGGGGGTGCAGAGTGTGCAGAGCGCACAGTGTATATGTATGCGTATATGTACATAATATAATAAACAAAAATGATTTCTGATTCATTGGTTATTTTAACAAGGGTAATACTTATAACATTTTTTTTATTATTATTAATAATATCAGTATTATTGTTTTTAACTAATTTTAACTAGCTTTTAATGTAAAGTGACTTTGAGTTGTTA
The DNA here is from genome assembly GCA_030544235.1 of Lepturacanthus savala. Classification (NCBI taxonomy): domain Eukaryota; kingdom Metazoa; phylum Chordata; class Actinopteri; order Scombriformes; family Trichiuridae; genus Lepturacanthus; species Lepturacanthus savala. The sequence continues at coordinate 31,239,910 of CM060479.1, read as the reverse complement.
TTGTTTTTAGCCAACCTTTACTGTAAAATGTCTGAGTTTTAAAAAGCTATATAATTAAAAAAAAAAAAAAACGATACATACAAGTACAAGTCAACAGTACAAGAACGAACCGTACACTGAACGGCTTCCCCCTTCAGAACTATTTCACGGGAAGCCGTTCACTAAATGGCTCAGGCCTACGGGCAACTGGTTCAGTGAACGGTTCGCACCCACTAACAGGGAAGCGGATCAGTGAACGGCTCGCACCCACTTCGAGGAAAGTAGTTCAGTGAACGGCTCGGCGGAGCACCACGCATGCGCCGCGCCGTACGCCGCGCTGTACGGCATTGTTTGCATACAGTTTTTGCATATTGTCCGTGTCTTACCATTTATCATTTCTGCCGGAAACCCAAAATGCTGCCAAACAAACGATTTAAAAGTGGCGGGGGCGTCGTCAATAGTAATACCCGTGTTTTCCGTCATTCTGGCTGCTGGGTGGATAAATCTCGCGAGACAGAATTTTAACGCGACGAGCAATCTCGTCAAATCACATCTTGCGAGATCTCGTCACACCCCTATCAATGACCCACATTATTGTTACGGCTCCAGAATGTTGTGTGTAGGTAACCATTTATTTTTGGTGCCGTTTTAATGTGTATTTGTGTATTTGGTTGCAGGCTTGTCAGGAGTTCAACACAGACTGGGCCTGGGAGTTGGAACAGAAAGGCTATAAGGAGATGGCCACAGAACACAAAATGGGAATCCTCAAGGTATGGATAGAGGCCACCTGTCGTTCTCCTCGCGTGCTCTACTGAAACGAGTTCAGAGAAACAATCTTAGCTTTAAGTTCAGTTCGCAGTTATACAAGAGGAAGAATTGGTGCATTTAGTCAGCAGGCTCTAATCTCTCCAGTCTGCAGAGGCTCAGGATGCAGCAGGAATACACACACACACACACACACACACACACACACACACACCAGACATATGAAACTATTGCAGAAGCTCAGGTCACCATGGAAACGTTTGCATTAATCAAAGCAGCATCTGTAATATTTACAGAAACTCTTTAAAGGAGGATTCAGTGTTATGTTATTTTACAAATATACATTTTGCTTCCTAAACTATTAGAGGGGATCCTGTTAATTCCATTTAGCCTTTTTATTTTCATTTATTTATGTTTTTCTTTCATTTATTTAGTTGTTTAGTTGATTCTTTTCTGGGGTTGTGGTGTTGCCTGTACTAAATAAATGAATAAATACACCGCCTGGCCAAAAAAATGCACAATTACAAATTGGGTCACACATTTCATTGGACGGCCTTTAGTTTTAATTATAGCAGCATTCACTGTGGCATTGTTTCAATAAGATTCTGCAATGTCACAACATTTATTTCCGTTCTGTGTTACATTCATTTTCTCCAAGATCTTTAATTGAATGTAGAGTCCAGTGTTGATTTTGTCGGCTATTTTTCATTTTAATTTTAGTCCTGTGTCCATGTTCAGCAGGTTCTGAGGGGAGTGATGGTGCTGAGTTTTACTTTTACAATAAATGTATTTAAAAATGCAGTCAGCAGTTACATAAGGGCATGTAGATAAACGATAGCTTAATTCAATTAATTTACTTACGTTAGCAACACTAAGTTAGCCCCAGGCCAAATTAACTAAAGCTACTGATATATATTATGTAGCGTTAGCTGACATCAGAACATTGTGAATGTGTGTTTAGCTTGTAAAATCTACGTGAAGTTATCTCCGGCTCATAACTTTGGTTAAACTTCTCTGACCTGTTGCCAGGTGCTTCATGCTGTAACATTCAACCCATGTTCCTTCAACACAAATTTAAAGGACTAGCAGATAGAGAAGGTAGATTTTGACAAATAGATCTTGTCTAGTCTCATCCGATGAAATTAACACCGGTAGAGTCTGACCACTGCACAGAGTCTCTTCCAACACACCAAAGGTTGTGGATGATGAAGGTCTGGACTCTGGTGCTGATCCATGTGTTAAAATGACGTCTGATGCTGCTGAACCACTCCATCATAATCTGACCCATGAATCCTGCTGTCTTCATCTGGAAGAAACAATCCATGGATGGAATAACCTGCTCATTCACTTCATCAGCTTCTCCTCTGATTCTGATGCTCCATCACTCTGGTTCTCCATTGTCCTTCTAGTTTTTAATTATACGTTGGACCAACAATGGACCAATAATGATTCAACCAACTAAGAAGTTGTTTTCTCTACATTCTACAAGAAAAAGATGAGCTGGATGAACTGAGGACCTGCTCAGACAGTTTAGTAGTTTCTGAAAAATCCTTAGATGTTTTTTCTGCTGGATGCCAATGATTTGATTCTTCTCAAACAGACTAACATCTTCTCCACAACCACGGGATGTGTGTTTCCACCTGGTTGTTTAAGAAATGAGAAGCTACTCATTGCATCAGTTGGAGTTAAATAACTTATCTTCACCATGTAGAAATGATCCATACTTATGCCAATGATTTACTTAGTTAAATCCATGTCTTTTGGCCAGACAGTGGGTATTTTGTTGTTCAGGTATTTCACAAACTGCAGTAAAGTAAAACAAAGGAAAAACAAATTCCCAGCTCAGTTAAATTAAATTGACTTAACTTGTGTTCAAGGTGGAGCTTTTATTTCCAGCCATTTGATTTAATGCTGTATAGTTTAATAATAATAATGGTTTTAAAGAATCATTTTGTTTATAGGACGTTTAGATGCAGGTTTCTTCTATGTATAAATGTTCTGACAGTGATATTATGACTCTGCTACTCCCTGAAATGAAGAATGCTGCAGAGATCATTATCATCATACTGTTGTTATAACAGTAAACATTCTGTCCCTTTTTCTCTCTCCAGTATTTGTGCGAAAGTCAGTTTGATGATAACGTGAAGTTCAAAACCGCCATCAACGAGGAGGACCCTGATAAGATGCGGCTGCAGCCGATTGGCCGGGACAAAGATGGGCAGATGTACTGGTTCCAGCTGGACCAAGGAGACAACGTGCGTATGTACGTGGAGGAGCAGGACGACCTGGACGGGTCGTCGTGGAAATGCATCGTCAGGTAAAACAGACAATGGAGGAAAAACGCTGCCGGCGGCGGGAAATGAAATTAAAATGCAAATGTTCCAGAGAACCAGGTGTGTTTCTTTATTTCCTGTGAAAAGGAATGGTCATATTTGTCCTGTTTCCTACTGCAGAGACAGAAACGACTTGGCCGAGGTGGTAGCACTGCTCAAGACACAGATCGATCCAGAGCTGTTAAAAAAGAAACCTGAAGATGAACAGGAGAAAAAAACAGAAGGTAAATGTTAATTAACCTCATTTTTTCTTCTTTGGTTTTGTGGGAATTTAGTGTTTCTTAATTTTGTTTTCCAAAGATGACATTTCTCTTGGAAAATGTTTTTGCTTCTATAATTGATTTATCTAAAAGGAATTTCTGGGGAAGTAATGTAGGCAACAGCTGAGCATTTTTTTAGATTCCTATCTCTTATTAAAACTAGTTATAATTGTTAACTTTTATTTTATGTTTATATTACAGGGGAAGTGAAAAAGACTGAGGACACATCGTCAGATGAAGACATTAAAGACTCCAACAAGAGTGTAAAACCAGTGTCACCTAAGACTGAGAGCAACGGAGAAGCTCAGCAGAAAGAAACCTTAAAGTCAGAAGCATCTGAGGACAAATCGTCCCTGAACGGCGTCATTGAAGGAAAAACTGACTCTGAGCTTGATTCAGAAAAGGCCGTGGTAGATCACAGTGTCAGTACAAAGGTCCAGAGCATCAAAGAGGAGCCGATGGAGGCATCGGATATTAATTCAGGCGCAGCAGCAGCGGGTGAAGCTGTTCCCACCTCTGAGACTCAATGTCCATCAGTGAAAGCAGAAAAAGGAGAAGAGGCCAAGAATCAGAGCACAGAGGAGATTCAACAGGCCATGAAAAGCGACCAGCAGGCCAAGATCCCACTGAAGAAAAGAGGGATGAAGTTCAGCGAAGACTTTGATAAAAACAAAAACAGCAGCTCAATCGTCCAGAATCCGCCTGTTTCTCAGAGTAAAGAGGCTTCTAAAACAGAAGTGACTCCTGAGCAGACGTCGACAGCTCAGAGTGTGAACAATGTAAACGGCGCTGAGTCTCCTGCACCACAGAAAAGTCATGTGAGCGAATCGCTGAGAGATGCCGACAAAGAGCAGACGAATAAATCTATAAAAACCAGAGACAATGAGGCAACAGCAGCCACAGAAAAAGATGGTGTGAAGGATGCAGAGGATGGAGCTGGCATTGCGGAGAAGATCACAGCAGCTGTGACATCACAGAGAGCAGAGTCAGACGAGAAGGATCTGAACATGCAGGCGGATCAAAACACCACAGATGACAGGAAAACACACGAGTCTCCATCAAAACCAACAGAAGAGTTGCCTCCACCACCAGAGGACAGGAAGCCGTCAAATCATGAAGAAATGAAAGGATCCAAACCAGCGGATACAAAAACGACTCCTACAGAGGATGACACGACTGCACTGAAGGAAACCGAGGAGAAATTAAATTTGAATCATGAGGTTGAATCAAAAGATTCAGAAAAATCAAAGGGAAAAGCTGAAGAAACTGAGAAGTCAGAGGTGACAGAAAATGAAAAGCAAACAGCGAGTCAAGCTAAGGAATCTGAGAGTAAAGTAGAGGAATCTACACTGAAAGAGAAGCCAGGAGTCATTAAAACAGCAGATAAAGATCCTCCAGAAAAACCTGATGAATCTGAGAATAGCAAGTCAGCGTCTGTCATTAAGAAGACAGAAACGGTAAAAGACAGCGACAGCACAAAGTCTTCAGAAGTTAAACAAAGTGTGACAGTCATTAAAAAGGCAGACGAACCGTTAATCAGTGAGCAAACAGAAAAAACGTCCAACACTAATGAGAGTTTGGAGTCATCCATTATTAAAAAGGTTGACAAGTCTGAATCATGTAAAGAGAAACAGGATGAAGAAGTGAACGATACAGAAATACTGACCGCGGCCAATGAGAAAACTGAGAAAGACAAAACGGTTTTCGAGGCTAACACTGACAAGACAGATGAGTCCGAAGAAATTTCCAAGACAGACAAGCTGGAAACAGCAGAAGAACCTGAAAAGACAGACAAGCTGGAAACGGCAGAAGAACCTGAAAAGACAGACAAGCTGGAAACGGCAGAAGAACCTGAAAAGACAGACAAGCTGGAAACGGCAGAAGAACCTGAAAAGACGGACAAACCTGATACCGAAAAACCAGAGAAGATGGAAAATCCAGAAGACACAAAGAAAACCATCAACAGTGAAGCAAAAAGGAAACCGGAAGATGCCAAGTTAAGTGAGGAGCAAGCAGTGGCTGTTAAACCAGATCTGAAAAAACAACAAGAGGCTGAAGACATGAATGCTGTCGAACAGAAAATGACAGAGAAAGCAGTTGAAGAGAAAGATGAACTGTCCAGTTCTGAGAAAACTGGTGAAAAACACACAAAGCAGGAAACAGAGGAGATGAAGCGGGTATCTGAAGAACAGGAGGCAAAGAATCAGTCAACAGAAAGTAAAAAGGAAGCAGATGGTGAAAAATGTATTACCCTCAGTGAGAAAGCATCAGGTCAAGATGAAGAAAGTAAAGAAGATTCTACGATGGATGAACTTTCAAAAAATGATGAAACAAAAGAGAAAAAGTCTCAGAAAGAAAGTGAAACCTTGACTAAAAAGGACGGAACCAGCCATCAAAATGTGAGCAAAGACAACAAATCCTCAATTGAAGCTGAGAAACCAAGCAAAGAAATGGATGCAGACAAACTGGGTGATGAAGAGAGTAAAGGTAAAAGTGAAGAGGAGGATGTGAAGAAGGAGGCGGAGAACAGCAGCGATGCTGCAGCAGACGTCAGGAAGGCCATCGCCCGGCGGAGGCTGAAGCCTCCAGCTCACCGCAGGAAAACCCAGCTCCAGAGGGAGGAGAAACGAGAGGATTCAGAGTCTGAAACCAACACAGGGTCCATGTCTCTGAGGAGGTCCCCCAGGATCTCCAGACCCACGCCAAAGGCTGTGGAGATCCATGACAGGAAGCTGGAGAAATCCCCTGCTGCTGCACTGGCTGAGAAGAGCGAAAAGGAGAAAGAAGACGAGGAGGAAGATGACGATGAGGAGGAAGAGGAGCAGGAGGGTAAAACCGTTCAAAAGAAGCCCAGAGAGAAAAGAGAAGATCAAGAGGGTCAGACCAAAGCCAAGGTAAGAAAATCTGGAAATGTTCACAGGGATTAAAGTATTCCTGTAGCCCTCAATGTGTTTTCTTTATTTTCATGACTATTTACATTGTAGATTCTCACTGAAGGCATCAAACCTCTGAATGAACACGTTTATGGTGTTATGTACTTGTAAAAAAAATGTAAAAAAAAAAGGTGAAATAACTGAAAACATGTTTTATATTCTAGTTTCTTATAAATAGCCACCCTTCTCTTCATGATCATCCAGGGTTTATATTACAGGACAGACATTATTAAAGAAATAATGTCACTTGTGATACATATCACAGATTTTTTTTGTTTTTTATTGGAAGTGTCTAGGTGATGTACTTCTGTTCCCGTGGAGCTCCTCTCCCCATAGATCTGCAGCCTGACACTTTTGCCTTAAACCTAGTTTACACTTCTGCGTAGGTAGCTATGGCCGACCCCTACACCGTGGGCTGACTTCACCTCCAAAAATCTAGACTATACGTCCCATCAACATGAACCACAAGGGCTGCGATTGGTGCAGCTGCTGGGTGGTCGTACATGTCTCCTCTGTAAATGGCTTCTCTGTCGCTTCCGCTTCAAAATTTGTAATAAAAGCTTTTTCTCTACAAATACACACGCTGCATCCAGGTTGTACAAAGGACCAGGAAAAAAAAAGTTTGGTACAAAAAATAAAGCAAAAAAGTCAGAAATGTGTGTTATTTAAGGGGATATGTTTTTTTATTGCCTGTTTTTTACTGTTGCCTGAGCTTGAACATTTCCAATAGAGGCATTTAGTCTTTGAAATCGATGAGCTCCAAAAACGCTGCATCCCACTACAAGGGAAAAAGAGAGAAAAAAAACAGGCAAGTTTGGAGTGTGTGTTATTTAAGTACTCAGAAGTATAAACTAGGCTTTAATCTGCACTCATTCATGCATCATTTTGACAATGTGAATGTGTCCAAGCCACAGATTAACACCCTCCCCATGCATCCACATAAGAAACAAGTTCAAGCTCAGGACTTTGATTTTGCTTTAATCCCAGTATTCATTTCAAAGCTGCTTTTCTGAAAGTCGGTGCTAGATGTCATCGTTTTTGTTTTTTTGTTTTTTTTAAAGGGGCGAAAGAGACGGAAGGTTCGTTGGTCCAACACCCGAACGCGCCGTAAAAAGAAAAGCTCAGAGGACGAAGATGACAACAGTGATGAGGAGTCAAGTGAAGAGGAAGAGACGGAGGACGAAGACGACAGCGATGAAGACTACAAGGTGGAGCGAGGCAGGAAGAGACGGAACCGCCACCGGGAACGAAGAAGCTCCGATGACTCGACGTCCTCAGACGACGACCTCCCCCCCAACGATGACCCCTGCAAACACTGTGGCCTCCCCAACCACCCCGAGCTGGTGGGTCCCCACTCCACACTTATTATAGCAACTTTATTTCTATAGCACTTTTAAGGATAGAATTGAATCAAACCATTGGTTCAACATAAACAGGAAACCAAAGAATAAATAAGACTAATAAGACTACAGGAAGAAATTAGTAAATACCCCTCAAATTAATATAGATGGGTTAACCTCTGGTTAAAACAACTTTGTTATAAAATATCTGATTCTTTGATAAGTCAAAGGTACAACTATATAAAACAGGGTCATGAGAAACCTGGAAGAAAATAGAAATTTGCAGACCTGGAAAAGTTTCGGAAAAATAAATATACCCCAAAGGTTTTGGAGAAGTTTCACAATTACCTGTTTAACAGTATATGTCGTTCAGTTCATATAGACTGGAAAAAAGTCTATATTTCAACATTTTCAGTCATTTTATAGATGAAAAATACATAACGTACACACAAATAATTAACTATTTATATAAAATGTATTTATATAGGAGCTCAGTCTTTAACAGAGATGAAATACACATAAAAACATGCAAAGCAAGAAAAAAAACCCCCAAAAGAACATCAAGGAATTAAAACCCATCTAACAAGCAAAAATAGAAATGTGTAGGAAAAATAACGGGAAATATAATATATAAATAAAATAAGATGAAAAATACATTTAATAATTTTTCATGTATACTTGGATGATTCAGAGAATGTTTGGTCATTCAAATTTGCTTTGAAATTTCTTTTGGTAAAAATGCATATGAACCCTGACTTAAAACATATTGTAAGACGCAAACTTCAACCTTTAAGATGCATGAAACATGCAAACATCTAATCTTCAAAACTTTTGGAGGTTGAAATAACTAAAAATTAAAATAAGCTCATAGTGTCTTTATTATGATTGACAGGTTGTTGGGGCAGGTTTCAGATTTGGATGAAATAAAAATTATTCAGAATGAATCCAGAGTGAGACAGGAAAAACACATACTTCTTAATTTTTTTCTTTATTTAGGCCAACAGATTACAAACATGCTCTTTTTCTTTATCTTTCTTACGCAACACAAATTATCTTACAATTTACAGGTTCCTGATATTCAGGCAGAAAAGATGTAAAGTTAAATACAGGTACAGCAAAGAAAATCACAAGGAAATTCCCTCCATATACGTTCTAAAAATGTTTTCTTTCCAGGCTGTTAGGGATAAATTTCATCATGCTGCTTACGGAAAATAAATAAAGAAAAGGGGACATGCAAGTACATAATCATTGACTACAAATATGCCTCAAGCAAGATCTGGTCTTGGGGCTACATGTTCAACAGTCCCAGTCCATTTAGACCATATCCTAGAGAAAATGTCAGACTGGATTTTGAGGGAGTAGATTAACTTTTCTATTGTGTTTATATCATGAATTACATCTATCCAATCTCCTATTGTAGGAAATTCTGGCCGTAATCACCTTCTTGATATTGCTTTTTCGCTTTGCTTATTTTTTTTTAGTTTTTTTTATCTCTGTAATCACAAGTCAAGTGGAATGTTTCCTAAGTATAAAATAAAAACACATACTTTTATATATAATTGGATGTGTTAAGACTAAATAAATGTTTGTTGTGTTTGCTCAGATCTTGCTGTGCGACTCATGTGATAACGGCTACCACACCGCCTGTCTGAGGCCGCCGCTCATGATCATCCCTGATGGAGAATGGTTCTGTCCCCCGTGTCAACATGTACGCACCAGTCACAGCAGCCACTATATGTGTCAATAATTTATTCTCAGCTCTGATGATTCATTGATCTCCTCTGCAGAAACTTCTTTGTGATAAGCTAGAGGAGCAGTTGTTAAACCTGGACACAGCCATGAAGAAGAAGGAACGAGCTGAGAGAAGGTGAGATAATGTACATAAAAATGCTGAGTAAAACGTGTAGATCCAGTAACAGCTGCTTTATTAACAGAATGCAGCAGTGACACAGGTCCAGTCTCCTGTGCTGGTCAAGTCAGCTTCTTCAACACAAACAGGAACATCTCCCAATATAAATACTATCAAATTCAATATCAACAGTCATTGTTTCTCTGATTTTTTCTATTAGACTCAGTAGCATTTGGGAACAAGATTTTGTTGCATTTGAGATTTTGAGCAAAGAGTAATAGTAAAAATAGTGATAATCAGTTATGAAATAAGGAATATCGATATGTACACAAACAAGAATAAAACCAGTATGAATGAAGAGACACATTCACCTTATTATCCTATATTGCACATGTATCAGTAAAAATGAAATAAATTGTGTTCAAAATTATCGCAGTGTATTTAAAAACATGAGTAAACCCAAAAACCTTATAATTTTTATTTCACCGATTGAGAACACTTCATTATGTTTTTTTCAATTACTTTACAGAAAATGAAGAAAAAAAGAATTGGTTGTTCAAAAATAGCAGTGTTTGTATTTTTCTTTTAAATATTTACTGTGAACTGAAACATTTTCAAGATTTATCATTCCTGTAAATCACTAAACTAATATTTATTTGTATATCCACAGTTTCTGGAAGCTGCAATAAAGCAATAATCTCTTTTAAAATATATTTAAAAGACTTTTTCTTTTTCTTCTTAAAGACATTGCCTTGAGCATAATTTTTTCTACAGTATCAGATTTAAAATAAATGAAAAATAAAAAATCTCTCTCTGGTGGTCACAGCTTCCCAAAAGACTGCTATAAGAACATTATATATTAACATTTTTCCACTTTTCTTTTAAAAGTACTTCAGCCTAGAATGAACCTTTCAGCAAAGAGTAAAAACAGTGTAGCCAATAGTAACATTTCATTTTAGTTATTAAAGTATCCATCTATAATAGAGAATCCATCCATTCTTTCTAAATAATTACCCCTGAAATGACCCTAAATCCTGTTGGTGTTTTATATGTGCTCCAGGAAAGAGCGTCTGATCTACGTTGGAATCAGTGTTGAAAACATCATCACGTCCTCTGTGAGTAAACAGCAGCTTTGAGTTCCTGAACAGACGCAGCAACGTTTAGTTTGTGGATGTTTGTCATTAACATGTTTTCATTCAACAGGTTGATGCAGCAGAAGAGAAACCAGAGATTATCATCAAAGAGAAGAAGGAAAACAAGAAGAGTAAGAGCTGGGGTCGAAGGTCAACCAGGACCAAGAAGAACATCAGCTACAGGTTGGTGTAGGAGATACTACACCACAATACTATATTCTACACCACAGTACTATATTCTACGCCACACTACACCACAGTACTATATACTACACCACAGTACTATATTCTACACCACAGTACTATATTCTACGCCACACTACACCACAGTACTATATTCTACACCACAGTACTATATTCTACATCACAATACTATATTCTACGCCACACTACACCACAGTACTATATACTACACCACAGTACTATATTCTACACCACAGTACTATATTCTACGCCACACTACACCACAGTACTATATACTACACCACAGTACTATATTCTACACCACAGTACTATATTCTACACCACAGTACTATATTCTACACCACAGTACTATATTCTACACCACACTACATCACAATACTATATTCTACACCACACCACCACAGTACTATATACTACACCACAGTACTATATTCTACACCACAGTACTATATTCTACATCACAATACTATATTCTACGCCACACTACACCACAGTACTATATACTACACCACAGTACTATATTCTACACCACAGTACTATATTCCAGGCCACACTACACCACAGTACTATATACTACACCACAGTACTATATTCTACACCACACTACATCACAATACTATATTCTACACCACACACCACCACAGTACTATATACTACACCACAGTACTATATTCTACACCACAGTACTATATTCTACGCCACACTACACCACAGTACTATATACTACACCACAGTACTATATTCTACATCACAGTACTATATTCTACACCACACTACACCACAGTACTATATACTACACCACAGTACTATATTCTACACCACACTACATCACAATACTATATTCTACACCACACACCACCACAGTACTATATACTACACCACAGTACTATATTCTACACCACAGTACTATATTCTACGCCACACTACACCACAGTACTATATTCTACACCACAGTACTATATTCTACACCACACACCACCACAGTACTATATACTACACCACAGTACTATATTCTACGCCACACTACACCACAGTACTATATACTACACCACAGTACTATATTCTACACCACAGTACTATATTCTACGCCACACTACACCACAGTACTATATACTACACCACAGTACTATATTCTACACCACACTACATCACAATACTATATTCTACACCACACACCACCACAGTACTATATACTACACCACAGTACTATATTCTACACCACAGTACTATATTCTACGCCACACTACACCACAGTACTATATTCTACACCACAGTACTATATTCTACACCACAGTACTATATTCTACACCACAGTACTATATTCTACACCACACTACATCACAATACTATATTCTACACCACACCACCACAGTACTATATACTACACCACAGTACTATATTCTACACCACAGTACTATATTCTACATCACAATACTATATTCTACACCACACTACACCACAGTACTATATACTACACCACAGTACTATATTCTACACCACAGTACTATATTCTACGCCACACTACACCACAGTACTATATACTACACCACAGTACTATATTCTACACCACAGTACTATATTCTACACCACACTACATCACAATACTATATTCTACACCACACCACCACAGTACTATATACTACACCACAGTACTATATTCTACACCACAGTACTATATTCTACATCACAATACTATATTCTACGCCACACTACACCACAGTACTATATACTACACCACAGTACTATATTCTACACCACAGTACTATATTCTACGCCACACTACACCACAGTACTATATACTACACCACAGTACTATATTCTACACCACAGTACTATATTCTACACCACACTACATCACAATACTATATTCTACACCACACACCACCACAGTACTATATACTACACCACAGTACTATATTCTACACCACAGTACTATATTCTACGCCACACTACACCACAGTACTATATACTACACCACAGTACTATATTCTACACCACAGTACTATATTCTACACCACACTACACCACAGTACTATATACTACACCACAGTACTATATTCTACACCACAGTACTATATTCTACACCACACTACATCACAATACTATATTCTACACCACCACAGTACTATATACTACACCACAGTACTATATTCTACACCACAGTACTATATTCTACACCACAGTACTATATTCTACGCCACACTACACCACAGTACTATATTCTACACCACAGTACTATATTCTACACCACACTACATCACAATACTATATTCTACACCACACCACCACAGTACTATATACTACACCACAGTACTATATTCTACACCACAGTACTATATTCTACATCACAATACTATATTCTACGCCACACTACACCACAGTACTATATACTACACCACAGTACTATATTCTACACCACAGTACTATATTCTACGCCACACTACACCACAGTACTATATACTACACCACAGTACTATATTCTACACCACAGTACTATATTCTACACCACACTACATCACAATACTATATTCTACACCACACCACCACAGTACTATATACTACACCACAGTACTATATTCTACACCACAGTACTATATTCTACATCACAATACTATATTCTCCGCCACACTACACCACAGTACTATATACTACACCACAGTACTATATTCTACACCACAGGACTATATTCTACGCCACACTACACCACAGTACTATATACTACACCACAGTACTATATACTACACCACAGTACTATATTCTACACCACAGTACTATATTCTACACCACACTACATCACAATACTATATTCTACACCACACACCACCACAGTACTATATACTACACCACAGTACTATATTCTACACCACAGTACTATATTCTACGCCACACTACACCACAGTACTATATACTACACAACACCACAGTACTATATACTACACCACACTACACCTCAGTACTATATACTACACCACACTACACCACAGTACTATATACTACACCACAGTACTATATTCTACACCACACTACACCACAGTACTATATACTACACCACACAACACCACAGTACTATATACTACACCACACTACACCACAGTACTATATACTACACCACAGTACTATATTCTACACCACACTACACCACAGTACTATATACTACACCACAGTACTATATACTACACCACAGTACTATATACTACACCACACTACACCACAGTACTATATACTACACAGTACTATATTCTACACCACACTACACCACAGTACTATATTCTACACCACACTACACCACAGTACTATATACTACACCACACAACACCACAGTACTATATACTACACCACAGTACTATATACTACACCACACAACACCACAGTACTATATACTACACCACAGTACTATATTCTACACCACACTACACCACAGTACTATATACTACATCACACTACCTCACAGTACTATTTAGTACATCACAGTACGATATACTACATCACTCTACATCACAGTACTATATACTACACCACACTACCTCACAGTACTCTATACTACCTCACAGTACTCTATACTACATCACAGTACTATATACTACACCACACTACCTCACAGTACTCTATACTACCTCACAGTACTCTATACTACATCACAGTACTATATAGTACATCACAGTACCCTATACTACACCACAGTACTATATACTACACCGCACTACATCACAGTACTATATACTACACCACACTACATCACAGTACTCTACCACACTATATCACAGTACTCTACACTACATCACAGTACTATATAGTACATCACAGTACCCTATACTACACCACAGTACTCTATACTACATCACAGTACTATATACTACACCGCACTACATCACAGTACTATATACTACACCACACTACATCACAGTACTATATACTACACCACACTACATCACAGTACTCTATACTCCACCACACTACCTCACAGTACTCTATACTATCTCACAGTACTATATAGTACATCACAGTACTATATACTACACCACAGTACCTCACAGTACTCTATACTACATCACAGTACTCTATACTACGCCACACTACATCACAGTACTATATACTACACCACAGTACTATATACTACACTACATTACATCACAGTACTATATACACTACACCACACTACATCACAGTACTATATACGACATCACACTACATCACAGTACTATATACCACACCACACTACATCACAGTACTATATACTACATCACACTACATCACAGTACTCTATACTACGCCACACTACATCACAGTACTATATACTACACCACAGTACCCTATACTACACCACAGTACTCTATACTACATCACAGTACTATATACTACACCGCACTACATCACAGTACTATATACTACACCACACTACATCACAGTACTATATACTACACCACACTACATCACAGTACTCTATACTCCACCACACTACCTCACAGTACTCTATACTATCTCACAGTACTATATAGTACATCACAGTACTATATACTACACCACAGTACCTCACAGTACTCTATACTACATCACAGTACTCTATACTACGCCACACTACATCACAGTACTATATACTACACCACAGTACTATATACTACACTACATTACATCACAGTACTATATATACTACACTACATTACATCACAGTACTATATACACTACACCACACTACATCACAGTACTATATACGACATCACACTACATCACAGTACTATATACCACACCACACTACATCACAGTACTATATACTACATCACACTACATCACAGTACTCTATACTACGCCACACTACATCACAGTACTATATACTACACCACAGTACCTCACAGTACTCTATACTACCTCACAGTACTCTATACTACATCACAGTACTCTATACTACACCACACTACACCACAGTACTCTACCACACTATATCACAGTACTCTACGCTACATCACAGTACTATATACTACACCACACTACATCACAGTACTCTATACTACACCACACTACACCACAGTACTCTACCACACTATATCACAGTACTCTACACTACATCACAGTACTATATAGTACATCACAGTACTATATACTACACCACAGTACCTCACAGTACTCTATACTACCTCACAGTACTCCATACTACCTCACAGTACTCTATACTACATCACAGTACTCTATACTACATCACAGTACTATATACTACACTACATTACATCACAGTACTATATACACTACATCACACTACATCACAGTACTATATACTACATCACACTACATCACAGTACTATATACCACACCACACTGCATCACAGTACTATATACTACATCACAGTACTATATACTACACCACACTACATCACAGTACTATATACTACACCACACTACATCACAGTACTCTATACTATGCCACACTACATCACAGTACTATATACTACACCACACTACATCACAGTACTATATACACTACACCACACTACATCACAGTACTATATACTACACCACACTACATCACAGTACTATATACGACATCACAGTACTATATACTACATCACAGTACTATATACTACACCACACTACATCACAGTACTATATACTACATCACAGTACTATATGCTACATCACAGTACTATATACTACATCACAGTACTATATACACTACACCACACTACATCACAGTACTATATACTACATCACAGTACTATATACTACACCACAGTACTATATTTTACACCACACTACACCACAATACTATATTCTACACCACATTACACCACAGTACTATATACTACACCACAGTACTATATTCTACGCCACACTACACCACAATACTATATTCTACACCACAGTACTATATACTACACCACAGTACTATATACTACACCACAGTACTATATACTACACCACAGTACTATATTCTACACCACAGTACTATATACTACACCACACTACATCACAGCACTCTATACTACTATCATATACTACTACTTAATACTACAGATGCCATCAGAGCATATCTAAGTACAGTTTAAAAAAAAAGTACAGTTTACTACATCAGAGTACGGTTTACTACATCAGAGTACAACATCCTAGTAGCTCTGTAAAGTGTGTGATCAGCTGCTGAATCCTGTTTATTTATTTTTTTTTGACAGATTTGATGAATTCGATGAAGCGATTGAAGAAGCGATTGAGGAGGACATCAAAGAAGCTGAGGGAGGAGGTAGGAACACCAGGAGAACAATTAAAATACATTATAATAAATATAATAAATCTGTTGACACATACATGAGAGGATTCATTCAAAATGTGACGTGACGTCAGTCTGTTTAAGGTGGTACCAAATGCTCTGTCTGATAGTGTTTAAGGTGGTAGGAGACTGTGTGGTTAAAACGTGCTTAAGGCGGTAGGAGACTCTCTGTGTGGTTAAAATGTGTTTAAGGTGGTAGGACACTGTGTGGTTAAAATGTGTTTAAGGTGGTAGGAGACGCTCTGTGTGGTTAAAATGTGTTTAAGGTGGTAGGAGACGCTCTGTGTGGTTAAAATGTGTTTAAGGTGGTAGGAGACGCCCTGTGTGGTTAAAATGTGTTTAAGGTGGTAGGAGACTCTCTGTGGTTAAAATGTGTTTAAGGTGGTAGGAGACTCTGTGTGATGAAATGTGTTTAAGGTGGTAGGAGACTGTGTGGTTAAAATGTGTTTAAGGTGGTATGAGACTGGTTAAAATGTGTTTAAGGTGGTAGTAGACTCTGTGGTTAAAATGTGTTTAAGGTGGTAGGAGACTCTGTGTGGTTAAAATGTGTTTAAGGTGGTAGTAGACTCTCTGTGGTTAAAATGTGTTTAAGGTGGTAGTAGACTCTCTGTGGTTAAAATGTGTTTAAGGTGGTAGGAGACGCTCTGTGTGGTTCAAATGTGTTTAAGGTGGTAGGAGACTCTCTGTGTGGTTAAAATGTGTTTAAGGTGGTAGGAGACTGTGTGGTTAAAATGTGTTTAAGGTGGTATGAGACTGGTTAAAATGTGTTTAAGGTGGTAGTAGACTCTCTGTGGTTAAAATGTGTTTAAGGTGGTAGGAGACTCTCTGTGTGATGAAGTGTGTTTAAGGTGGTAGAAGACTCTCTGTGTGAAGTGTGTTTAAGGTGGTAGGAGACTCTCTGTGTAGTTAAAATGGTTTTAAGGTGGTATGAGACTGTGGTTAAAATGTGTTTAAGATGGTAGGAGACGCTCTGTGTGGTTCAAATGTGTTTAAGGTGGTAGGAGACTGTGGTTAAAATGTGTTTAAGGTGGTAGGAGACGCTCTGTGTGGTTAAAATGTGTTTAAGATGGTAGGAGACGCTCTGTGTGGTTAAAATGTTTAAGGTGGTAGGAGACTGTGTGGTTATAATGTGTTTAAGGTGGTAGGAGACTCTGTGTGGTTAAAATGTGTTTAAGGTGGTAGGAGACTCTCTGTGGTTAAAATGTGTTTAAGGTGGTAGGAGACGCTCTGTGTGGTTAAAATGTTTAAGGTGGTAGGAGACTGTGTGGTTAAAATGTGTTTAAGGTGGTAGGAGACTGTGTGGTTAAAATGTGTTTAAGGTGGTAGGAGACTCTCTGTGTGAAGTTTGTTTAAGGTGGTAGGAGACTGTGTGGTTAAAATGTGTTTAAGGTGGTAGGAGACTGTGTGGTTAAAATGTGTTTAAGGTGGTATGAGACTGTGGTTAAAATGTGTTTAAGGTGGTAGGAGACTCTCTGTGTGGTTAAAATGTGTTTAAGATGGTAGGAGACTCTGTGTGATGAAGTGTGTTTAAGGTGGTAGGAGACTCTCTGTGTGGTTAAAATGGTTTTAAGGTGGTATGAGACTGTGGTTAAAATGTGTTTAAGATGGTAGGAGACGCTCTGTGTGGTTCAAATGTGTTTAAGGTGGTAGGAGACTGTGGTTAAAATGTGTTTAAGATGGTAGGAGACTCTGTGATGAAATGTGTTTAAGGTGGTAGGCGACTCTGTGATGAAGTGTGTTTAAGGTGGTAGGAGACTCTCTGTGTGGTTCAAATGTGTTTAAGGTGGTATGAGACTGTGGTTAAAATGTGTTTAAGATGGTAGGAGACGCTCTGTGTGGTTCAAATGTGTTTAAGGTGGTAGGAGACTGTGGTTAAAATGTGTTTAAGGTGGTAGGAGACGCTCTGTGTGGTTAAAATGTTTAAGGTGGTAGGAGACTGTGTGGTTAAAATGTGTTTAAGGTGGTAGGAGACTGTGTGGTTAAAATGTGTTTAAGGTGGTAGGAGACTCTGTGTGGTTAAAATGTGTTTAAGGTGGTAGGAGACTCTGTGTGGTTAAAATGTGTTTAAGGTGGTAGGAGACTCTCTGTGGTTAAAATGTGTTTAAGGTGGTAGGAGACGCTCTGTGTGGTTAAAATGTTTAAGGTGGTAGGAGACTGTGTGGTTAAAATGTGTTTAAGGTGGTAGGAGACTCTGTGTGGTTAAAATGTGTTTAAGGTGGTAGGAGACTCTCTGTGTGATGAAGTTTGTTTAAGGTGGTAGGAGACTGTGTGGTTAAAATGTGTTTAAGGTGGTAGGAGACTCTGTGGTTAAAATGTGTTTAAGGTGGTAGGAGACTCTCTGTGGTTAAAATGTGTTTAAGGTGGTAGGAGACTCTCTGTGTGATGAAGTGTGTTTAAGGTGGTAGGAGACTCTCTGTGTGAAGTGTGTTTAAGGTGGTAGGAGACTCTCTGTGTAGTTAAAATGGTTTTAAGGTGGTATGAGACTGTGGTTAAAATGTGTTTAAGATGGTAGGAGACGCTCTGTGTGGTTCAAATGTGTTTAAGGTGGTAGGAGACTGTGGTTAAAATGTGTTTAAGGTGGTAGGAGACGCTCTGTGTGGTTAAAATGTGTTTAAGATGGTAGGAGACGCTCTGTGTGGTTAAAATGTTTAAGGTGGTAGGAGACTGTGTGGTTAAAATGTGTTTAAGGTGGTAGGAGACTCTGTGTGGTTAAAATGTGTTTAAGGTGGTAGGAGACTCTCTGTGGTTAAAATGTGTTTAAGGTGGTAGGAGACGCTCTGTGTGGTTAAAATGTTTAAGGTGGTAGGAGACTGTGTGGTTAAAATGTGTTTAAGGTGGTAGGAGACTGTGTGGTTAAAATGTGTTTAAGGTGGTAGGAGACTGTGTGGTTAAAATGTGTTTAAGGTGGTAGGAGACTCTCTGTGTGAAGTTTGTTTAAGGTGGTAGGAGACTGTGTGGTTAAAATGGTTTTAAGGTGGTAGGAGACTCTCTGTGTGGTTAAAATGTGTTTAAGGTGGTATGAGACTGGTTAAAATGTGTTTAAGGTGGTAGGAGACTCTCTGTGTGGTTAAAATGTGTTTAAGATGGTAGGAGACTCTCTGTGTGATGAAGTGTGTTTAAGGTGGTAGGAGACTCTCTGTGTGGTTAAAATGGTTTTAAGGTGGTATGAGACTGTGGTTAAAATGTGTTTAAGATGGTAGGAGACGCTCTGTGTGGTTCAAATGTGTTTAAGGTGGTAGGAGACTGTGGTTAAAATGTGTTTAAGATGGTAGGAGACTCTGTGTGATGAAATGTGTTTAAGGTGGTAGGAGACTCTCTGTGTGGTTCAAATGTGTTTAAGGTGGTAGGAGACTGTGGTTAAAATGTGTTTAAGATGGTAGGAGACTCTGTGTGATGAAATGTGTTTAAGGTGGTAGGCGACTCTGTGTGATGAAGTGTGTTTAAGATGGTAGGAGACGCTCTGTGTGGTTAAAATGTGTTTAAGGTGGTAGGAGACTGGTTAAAATGTGTTTAAGGTGGTATGAGACTGGTTAAAATGTGTTTAAGGTGGTAGGAGACGCTCTGTGGTTCAAATGTGTTTAAGGTGGTAGGAGACTGTGGTTAAAATGTGTTTAAAATGGTAGGAGACGCTCTGTGTGGTTCAAATGTGTTTAAGGTGGTAGGAGACTGTGTGGTTAAAATGTGTTTAAGGTGGTATGAGACTGGTTAAAATGTGTTTAAGGTGGTAGGAGACTCTCTGTGTGGTTAAAATGTGTTTAAGGTGGTAGGAGACTGTGTGGTTAAAATGTGTTTAAGGTGGTAGGAGACTCTCTGTGTGGTTAAAATGTGTTTAAGGTGGTAGGAGACTCTCTGTGTGGTTAAAATGTGTTTAAGGTGGTATGAGACTGTGGTTAAAATGTGTTTAAGGTGGTAGGAGACTCTCTGTGTGGTTAAAATGGTTTTAAGGTGGTATGAGACTGTGGTTAAAATGTGTTTAAGATGGTAGGAGACGCTCTGTGTGGTTCAAATGTGTTTAAGGTGGTAGGAGACTGTGTGGTTAAAATGTGTTTAAGGTGGTAGGAGACGCTCTGTGTGGTTAAAATGTGTTTAAGGTGGTATGAGACTGTGGTTAAAATGTGTTTAAGATGGTAGGAGACGCTCTGTGTGGTTCAAATGTGTTTAAGGTGGTAGGAGACTGTGGTTAAAATGTGTTTAAGGTGGTAGGAGACTCTCTGTGTGGTTAAAATGGTTTTAAGGTGGTATGAGACTGGTTAAAATGTGTTTAAGGTGGTATGAGACTGGTTAAAATGTGTTTAAGGTGGTATGAGACTGGTTAAAATGTGTTTAAGGTGGTAGTAGACTCTCTGTGGTTAAAATGTGTTTAAGGTGGTAGGAGACTCTCTGTGTGATGAAGTGTGTTTAAGGTGGTAGGAGACTCTCTGTGTGAAGTGTGTTTAAGGTGGTAGGAGACTCTCTGTGTAGTTAAAATGGTTTTAAGGTGGTATGAGACTGTGGTTAAAATGTGTTTAAGATGGTAGGAGACGCTCTGTGTGGTTCAAATGTGTTTAAGGTGGTAGGAGACTGTGGTTAAAATGTGTTTAAGGTGGTAGGAGACGCTCTGTGTGGTTAAAATGTGTTTAAGATGGTAGGAGACGCTCTGTGTGGTTAAAATGTTTAAGGTGGTAGGAGACTGTGTGGTTAAAATGTGTTTAAGGTGGTAGGAGACTCTGTGTGGTTAAAATGTGTTTAAGGTGGTAGGAGACTCTCTGTGGTTAAAATGTGTTTAAGGTGGTAGGAGACGCTCTGTGTGGTTAAAATGTTTAAGGTGGTAGGAGACTGTGTGGTTAAAATGTGTTTAAGGTGGTAGGAGACTGTGTGGTTAAAATGTGTTTAAGGTGGTAGGAGACTGTGTGGTTAAAATGTGTTTAAGGTGGTAGGAGACTCTCTGTGTGAAGTTTGTTTAAGGTGGTAGGAGACTGTGTGGTTAAAATGTTTTTAAGGTGGTAGGAGACTCTCTGTGTGGTTAAAATGTGTTTAAGGTGGTAGGAGACTCTGTGGTTAAAATGTGTTTAAGGTGGTAGGAGACTGTGTGGTTAAAATGTTTAAGGTGGTAGGAGACTGTGTGGTTAAAATGTGTTTAAGATGGTAGGAGACGCTCTGTGTGGTTAAAATGGTTTTAAGGTGGTAGGAGACTCTGTGTGATGAAGTGTGTTTAAGGTGGTAGGAGACTCTCTGTGTGGTTAAAATGGTTTTAAGGTGGTATGAGACTGTGGTTCAAATGTGTTTAAGGTGGTAGGAGACTGTGTGGTTAAAATGTGAAGTGCGTTGCCTGGTTGCAGGAGCTGGTCGGGGGAAGGACATGGCAAACATCACAGGACACAGAGGAGGGAAGGACATGTCGACCATCTTGCAGGCGGGGGAGGAGGGGAAGGAGAATGGCTGCCCGACGCGAGCCAGCGTCAGTCAGCGCAGGAAGAAACGCCGGCGACTCAACGACCTGGACAGCGACAGCACGGTGGACGAGGAGGAGAGCGAGGAGGAGTTTCGCCTCAGTGAAAGGTGGAACAGACGCCACTCAACTGACTGTGGAATTCTACTTTCAGGCCCTTTTTCTGTTATTTTTAGAAATCCCTAGATCCAATGTACAACTTTTGATTTGAAGTTTATCCCAAACAAAATAAAAATAATTACCAAAGTCGTCCAGGCCAGTGTGGGTCAATCAGTTCTTTAAGAATGAAAAAGTCACCAACAGTTGGCGACTTTTACAAAGTCGCCAACTGTACAAAGACTTTTTCTTTTTAAATCACATTTTTCAAATCCATCCCTGGGAAAAAAAATGGATAGAAAAAAAAATAGATGAAAAATCGTTCTACATGTGAAGGTGATAATGTTCATGTTCACAGCTTTTATCTCTACAGTCACTCAGCAGCTGACGTGTTTGTTTGTTTGTTGCAGCTCAGAAGAAGAGTTTGTGGTAACAGACAACGAGACTGAGGCAGAAACAGATGCAGAGTCCAGCGACAACAGCGGGAAGCATCGGAACTCTTCCCGAATCAGGAGGCCACCCAAACGGCGGCGTAGCTCCCGAAAGAGAAAGAGGCCGAGAGGCTACTCAGACGATGAAGAAGAAGAGGAGACGGATGAAGAGGAGGAAGAGGAAATAGGTACAGAGATTATTCATCACACAAACATACGTTAAAGCTTTTCCTTCACTGTTCTCCAATAAATTGGATAGAGAAAATGGAAAACTTTGTAGAGCTGCAGGATTTGACTTGGTGTCAGTTTGATGTATGTGTCTGATTGTGTGTGTGTGTGTGTGTGTGTGTGTGTGTGTGTGTGTGTGTGTGTGTGTGTGTGTGTGTGTGTGTGTGTGTGTGTGTGTGTGTGTGTGTGTGTGTGTGTGTGTGTGTGTGTGTGTGTGTGTGTGTGTGTGTGTGTGTGTGTGTGTGTGTGTGTGTGTGTGTGTGTGTGTGTGTGTTGCAGTGACTGAGGGCTCCAGTGAGTACAGCGACAGTGATCTAGATATGAGTCGACGGCGTTCTCGGCGCAGTCAGAAGAAGCAGGTGAACTACTGCGAGACATCAGAGTCTGAAGGTTCTCAGGCAGAAACCAACAGAGACAAGATGAAACCCAGACGTCGTCAGGACAGTTCGTCTGAGAGTGAAGGTCAGTGTGAGTCTTTTCTTTTTTGAGTGTTTTTTTAAAATCACGGCTGATGTGTTTAGTCTGAGTTTCTGAGATACTTGTCATGTGATTCTGGAAAAAAAACGACATGACAAAAATCAGTGTTTTTAACCAATTATCTCAATTTCAAGTTGGTTTTGCTAGTGAACGTTCATGGTATGTTGATAAATGTATTAATCATTGAGCTCAGCTCTTGCTTAGCATCACATATAAAACAATGTGTTCACCACAAGGCTGACATCTCAGTCCTCAACCTCAAAAAAATCCTACTTCTCTTTTCTAAAGATCCAAGGAGCAACTGGCAGATGGTCCTTGGATCAAAGACATCTGTTGACAATGTCTTTGCGTTTTATTTGTCACAATATAAAATCATTTACATGAGTTAATACCAAAATCCTAAAAAAGGCAGAAGATGAACCTTTTCAGCACCATGGACAGTGACCATATAAACCTTTTGATATGAATATTTGGAATAAATCAGTGATTCCACTGATCCAGAAACATCTTTTTTGTTTTATTTTTTCCCTGTTTATTTCTTTCTGTTTCATCTCTTTATAACAGAAGATATTTAAAATGTGATGAATAGGACTGCAACTAATGACTATTCTGAATTATTCTGGATTATTCTATTGATTATAGGAATAGTTAGGATAGTTGTTTGCTTCATAAAATTGTGTATAATATCGATCAATGTTTCCTAAAGTTGAAGATTCAACCTAAAATGTTTTTGTCCACAACCAAATAATCATCAGTTTACTGTTATAGAGACTAAAGAATCCAGGAAATAATCAGAGAAGAGAAACTGGAACCAGAGAATTTAGACATTTTCTTCTTAAAAATCATTCAAATTATAAAAATAGCTGGTGTTTAATGTGATAGTAGTTATGTACATTAATTCCCATACTATGTATTTAAGTTCAAGTACACAAAAAACTCCTTAACTACAGTAACAAGAGTAAATTGAATTCCTTCTGTCGGGTTTTCTTTTCCAGCGAGTTTCTCCAGAGACTCTGATGAGGACTCGCGGGGTCGGAGGGTGAAGAGAAGAGCCGACTCCTCGGAGGAAGACTCGCGGCAGCGGCGCAGGCGGCTGGCGCTGAAACGCCGGAGAGCGTCTGAAGAGGACGACTCAGACGATGACTCGGACGAATCGTCAGAGGAGGACCGCCCCGTGCGCAAAAGGGTGAACCGCATCGACTCAGACGACGACGATGAGGAGGAGGAGGAGGAGAAGAAGGAGGAGGAGGGGAAGAAGGAGGCGGAGGAGGAGGGCTGTGGTGTGGTGACAAAGGGAACAAACCAGCCGGGCAGCGACACCGCCACCAACGGACAGAGCCTGGTAAAGAATGCCGACGGCCTCTCACGGCCCGCCATGAACCCTGAGTTGGCAAAAAACACCGGTGCCGCTCCAGCTGTTGCTGTGGCACCAAATGGCGTGGTTACCCAGGAGGTGGCGGCGGCGCAGGAGGACGATGAAGACGACCTGTTAGGAGTCACAGACCTGGTGGACTATGTCTGCAATAACGAACAGTTGTAAAAACAAAAACGGTGTACTTTTAATTTTTTTGTGGTATTGTATTTTTATATTGCTTAACTTTATTATTCCCTCCCACACCAACAACCTCTTCATCCTTTCTACTCGTCGTCAGCAGCGTCTCCACTACAGGAGGAAGTGGATCAGCAGTCTGCAGCTGTCTGTCTGTGGGATTCTATGAATGAATAAGGGCACCAAACTGTCAGTCTCATTTGTTTGTGATGTTTGTGTTTCCCTCCGTGTCATCCAGCTCCACTGCCAAACACCTCCTTCCTCTAATGTGTCCTTCATCTCTTCTCTTGGTTTTAACACCTCACATCCATCATTTCTACACATTTTTGCTCTTGTACTCGTCTACATGTTTGCAAATTTGGCACTGAAATAATTTATTGTATATGAAACAGCTAAAAATATTTGAATGCTAAATGACTGGGATTTTTAAAAGTTTTTATAGGACTAAAAATAAGTCATTCCATAAATATCCTGTTGCTCTGGGCATCTGTCAAAATACATTCATGTTTTATCCCCTTTTATGATTTATGCTTTATTTATTCTATTTTGTAGGTAATAACATTTGATAAGATAATCCTTCATACACCTGGCGTGTGCGTGTCTGTCATCAGATCAGTGAATTTCAACCACTGTTTTTTGCTTTTTTGCATTGAATTATTTTAATTATTAGCCTCTGTATTCAGAATCAAAAGTTCAAGTATTAAAAATAGGCAGGTTGCTTAAATTAATAATAAACAGGCCAAATTCAATAACGGCATAATATGGCCACACTAGAGAGAAAGATGGTTTGTTTTTTTTACTTACAAAAATAAAGTTGTAATATTACAACTTCTGAGGTTATTCTCCTAATATTTTGACCATTCTTGTGTATAGGTTTAAGTTTATTCTTCTAAAATTATTTTTTGTAATTCGAGAAAATTGCATTAATTCAAACACCTAAAATTCAGATCCTTAAAGTTAAGTTTAAAAATTTCTAATTCAACATTCAGGACGTTTTTGCGTGGGTGTGTAATAAACCACATTATGAAGTGTCATACATATGTATTCAATTCCTTTCATCATCTGAAGGTGTGAATGTATATTTGTGACCAACTTTCATTTGTTAAATGATAGAGTAGCTTTTATATACTGTAAACGCATAATTATTTTAACTTTGCGATGCCATCACTATCAGTTGTGAACTCCCAATTTTTTTTTGTTTTTTTTAAATCAGTTTGGTGAAACAAATCATGATCTAATCATGATCTAGTTTAACTTCCTCTTATAACATTTTTCTGTTAATAATCTTGTTCTTCTATATCTAAACTTTTATATGTTGATTTCTCTTGTAAATTTAAAGTGTTGTCTTTGTACATTGTCTTTCACAGAAGGTTCAAAACCTTGCAAACAGTTTTTGTTACTAAAATCAGCTCCGTTTTTCCCCTTTTGTTGTTTATTCATCTACATATGTTTAAAAACATCCACCTCCAAACATACAAACTATTTTTTCTATTCAAATCCTCTATTTCATGTTTCAGTTCAGGTTTCCTGTAAATTGACAACTTTGAGTATTTTTGTTTTGTGGTTGGGGACAATACAAACAAACCAATGACTTCACTGAGCAGGAGAGAATCTGTCTCCAGGTTTTTCCAAGTTCAAAGTCTTTGAATTTCTTGCATTGGATTTTTTTGGGTGAGATTGAAAGTATTTATCGGATTATTTTTTTTATCCTCTGAATTCAACTCTTTACATTTTGTATAACTCATTTTCACTTTCATTGTTCACAAAGTAAGAGTCAAAAATGATTTATCAAATAATATTTAAGTAGCACAAATTCGATAAATCAAATTCAGATCCTGAAATTTGAGTTAAAAAATTTCACGTTAAACATCCAGGAATTAACCCTTATTTTCATTATTGATTAATCTGTTGATTATTCCTTGATTAAGTGCTTAGCTGTTTGGTTGAGATAGTGATCAGTGGTTCAGACTAGTCGGCTGCATAAAGATCATCAGTTAATTTCTTCTAATAGTTGATCTTTCTCATGTCTTTTTCCCAGATGTTTTCCTCACAATTTGAGATCTTGAATATATGATATTGTTTTGATTCTCAGTTGTGTGAACATTTTACGCCAAAAGGGAAAGCAAGTTATCAAACATTTAAAGATGCATTCAAGAGAGATTTAAAGATGCTAAAAATTCAATTTTTAATGAAAAACAATCCAATGCTAGAAACCAAATCGCTTTTGAATTTCAGAAGCCAGTGAAGCAGATTTCATTCTGTATCTGACCTCTGCTGGAACCAGTTCATGTGTATATCTGTAGGTTTTTGCTGTAATATATTTAGAGGCATTTTTTTAATCAAAAAAATATATTGGGCAATTCTTTGGGATTGCACGAGTTTCTAATAGTTTTCTTTTTTTTTAGGGAAGTAATATTGGCACAAACATTTTTGTAAGAAAACCAGAAAACTTTGGCATGTTTTCAGGATGTCTGTTATCACCTGATCTGTTTGCTGATTATTGCAGAAGGAACGCCACGGGAATATGTCACCGTGTGCAGTGGGACTGCATCGGTACGCATGCGCTGACAGCTGACGGCGTGTTTACAGACGCTCGGGGCACAAAAGGGATTGTAGAAAATAACCTAGAACAGCTGAATCTGATTTAAAGAGAAGAAATGAAGCCTGTTTGTAAAATATTTTGTAAATTAGTCTCCGCATGGTCACAAAGGAAAAACCACTTCCAAAAACAAAGTCCTATATATGTGCTACTCACAGTGCACATAACTTAGGCTTCTATACACAATATTTAGCTTTTAGATTAGTTGGACATAATATAGAAATCCCCTGATTCTACACATGTATTAGAAGAGTTGTGGTGGGAGGAGTAAAGGGACGTGGATGTGTGTGTGCTGTAAACCTACAACTTCCTGGTTTATATTCCACACACAGATGAGGAGGATGTGCTAATGTCTGTCTTACGGTTATGAAATAACCAGTAGCAAGAGCTGCAGAGGGCCGGGGAGAAATATAGGATGCAGGGGAGTTAAGGAAGAAGCTGGTGCCAATGACTGAATTGTTAACAGAGCTATTTACCTCATGATGAATCTGGGAGGAAAGACCCTGTCCGCTGTGTATAGATCCTAGTAGACTGGTCGTTGGTGTTTTGTCTGCTCCTTGCATTTTTGTTAACTGTTATTTCTTATGAATCTGATCTTGTACATTTGTCATAATAAAATGGGTTTTATGCCTCATGTTGTTCTGTCTTGTGTGATGTGAGAAATCCAGAATAACATGTTCACTTACTGTGTCTAAATGTATTTGTGTATTTATCAGAGATCACGCATCGAATACATTGAACTGAGACTGAGTAAAGGTGTGTTTCACCAGTTTATAGTTTTTTACACTAGTTTCCATCTTCAGGCAAGAAAATAAATTAACTGGTACATAGAAATTAAAAACGAGTACTTAAACTGGATTAGTTTGGAAAGATAAGTGCATATACTCATATGAAGTTTAATGAAATGTTTTGAAGAAGTTTCTATTATTAGGAATAACCTCTTGAGATGTTCCATCTAGTTTTTGAGGGGCCTTAACATAAAAAAAATAACGTGAGAAAACAATGACTGCATAACCAAAGAACACATTTATGTATATATATATATAAAAAATGAATAATAATCATACAGAAGTCATTAAAAATGCAATTTTAATAAATATAAAAGCCCAAAAAGTAATTAATAATTTGCCCACCAGGAAAATAATGTTGTGACAAGAAAATCTCAACTAATATATAGTAAAAACATGTATGTTATTTGTCAAAATGTTATTAATGAACGACATTTCTAACCAAACATTTTACTGTTATTGTCTTTATTACTATTATTCATCATCCAACTGAGACTGTGCCAGAAACATGCACCTCATTCCTGACTTTTCATATTGAATCATTCTTACACATTATTTGTAAATATGTGCAAGGAATATGTGTAAATATATATCTCTACATAATCTGCCTACTTATAGTTTATATTTATATTCTGTTACTTGTGTTATTTTTATTCTATTTTATATTAAATTTGATATCTTATTAATATTTTTATTCTTATTGTTACGGCATTTATGTGGACAGAATGTCATTGTACAGAGAAACTTGTTTCTATACTGTGAATATGACAATAAACAGTCCAGAAAGGTTAATCTTCCAGACTGGCAGTTCTCGCGAGATTTTACGAGAGGATAAGTTGAGGGAACATGGCGACGTCAAATTTGCTAAAGGTAAACCCACTTCGATTCATTTATTGTCCTTTATCGCTCGCCGGGCTGCGTGTCACCTGTTTGCGGTGATGTGCGGGTGTCTCCGTGACCGCATCGAGCACCGCACGTCACCTGTAGCCGCTGTCAGCGACACTTTATCCGGGCAGCAGCTCAACTTCTCACATCTGAGCTAACATTAGCTGCTCCTCAGTGATTGTAGGTTAGCAGATAAAGAGGAGAAACGACACCAGATGCAGCAGAAACAGGCTGAAAATCAGCTGATTTAGTCTGTAAATCTGTAAAAAAAACAACATCAACAACAACTCAGGCTGCAGCTGTACATGTTTGTGTCCTGGCTGGACCTTAATCCTCCACAATTAAGCTGGGCTGCACAGGCTATCAGGCTAATTCAATAATTATCCAATAATCAATCAATAATCAATGATAACGTCAACAGAGGAGGAGACACACAACTCAGAAACATCACTGCAGACACATGTTTACATCGGCTACAATAAGAATTAATATTACATCATGTTTTATATGGTTATTTATTATTGTTTCTGTACAATTTATTAACTAGATATGTAACATTCACCTCTGGTTCCACTGTGAGCATTAATTAATTAATCAGGTCAAATCAGTAGATTTTTGGGGTACTTGTACTTGAGTTTCATGTTATTTTCATCTGATATTATATATCTGGGGCAGAACTATGGAACATAATTATTACACAAATACACACACACAAAGTGTGTATATATATATACACTTTAGGTGTTAATACATTATGTATTCCTTCTATAAACAATCATGTATAAATAGGTAAATTATGTTTATTATTATTATTGATATTTTTAGTATGATTAATATTAGTATTAGAAATATCGGGATAGAAATATAGATCGGTGGTGTTGGGTGAAGTAACGTGATAAGTTCCTAACTTCTTCCCACTACTTTTTAAACATGTCTATTGATTTCTTACCTGAATACAGGCTATGAGCATCTCTCTATGGTCCAATCAAATCCATATGTCCTGTTCATACTGGACATACACCACAATACTGATATTAGATCCTCTGAAATCTTGCTTCAGGTGGATTTTAACTGTCTAATACTCTTCCTAATGTTTTCCTTCTCATGTTTTAATGTTCATTTCATATCTGAGCTGCATTTCTCTATGAAAGGTGCTATACAGATAAAGTTTAGAATTATTATAATACAGCTTCCAGTCCTGGGTCTGGGACCTTTCTGTGTGGAGTTTCATGTTCTCTCTGTGTCTGGTGGGTTTTCTCCAGGTTCTCCAGCTTCCTTCCACAGTCCAAACACATGCTAAGGTTAATTGGAGACTCTAAACCACCATAGGTGTGAGTGTGTGGGTGAATGGTGTGTGTGCTCCATGATAGGCTGGTGACCATCTGGGGTGTATCCCTGCCTCTCACCTGAAGTATGCTGGGATTGGCTCCAGCAGACCATGTGAGCCTAGTGAGGAATAAGTGGGTATAGAAGATGGACAGATGGATAATAGAGATGTTCAGTGTAATTCCTGTGTTGTTACTGATGTAGACAGGTGATCCAGCTGTTGACATCAAGTACTTCACTTCTCACTTGTGTTTCCAGAACAAAGGCTCCCTTCAGTTTGAGGATAAATGGGACCTGATGCGTCCCATCGTGCTGAAGCTGCTGCGGCAGGAGTCTGTCACCAAACAGCAGTGGTTCGACCTCTTCTCGTAAGCTTTGTTGTGATTTATGCTCAAGTGTTGTCATCCTGCTGTTGGTGGCTCGCTGGTCAAAAAGGTGACTGTGTTTGTCCTCTTGGCTTCCACAGAGATGTCCATGCTGTCTGCCTGTGGGACGACAAAGGTCCAGCTAAGATCCACCAGGCCCTTAAAGAGGACATCCTCGATTTCATCAAACAAGCACAAGCGGTAAGACTGATATAAAGTTTGAAAACAGCTTCTCCTTAAGGGAGGTATTCCAGAAAGGAGGTTTAAAAAACTCAGAGTTTCTCCTTCAACTCTGAGTTAACTTGAGATGGAGTATCTGAGTGTCTGGTTCCAGAACAGCTGATCTCAATTAGTTCATCAACTCTGAGTATGTTTACCTTGAGTCACACTTTAAAAAGCCATGATCAATGGAGCACTGATACCATGAGTAACCATGGCAACAGACATGACTGCAGAAAAAAAATGGACTTGTCCCCTCACAGTATCACTTGATACAGTCTTTATACATATGTATTTTATACATATTGAAGTAATTTCAAGTTACAAACACTCAATATTAATTTAAAAAAACTAAATATCATTTTAGTTCTGACTCAGCCAACAGAAAGAAGGCAGAAGCCCATAAAAACGGGCCTGTATAGCCTACTTATTGATTAATAAATAAATACATTTTACAATTAAAGCTGTATTTTTTAAGTTTAGTTCATTGTTCATGATTGGCTATATATATATATATTTACACCAGCTGATGAGAAGCAGTAGCATTTGAACAGATCTTCATCTGTAAATAATTGACAGGATATCCATTCTCTAAAGATTCTCTTGGGATGTAAAGTGTTTCTAGTATTGTGCTTGTGATGTCAATCGGATTGAGAGTTAATGGACAATCCATGTTTAAGAGTAAGAGTCAAGTAAACCTGCCAGCAGCAGGTTATGTTCATGAAGTTTGTTACCATGGTGACTGAGTCAGAGGTTCAGTTCCCCCTCTTTGTGGAACAGATAACTCAGAGTTTCCCTCATCTCAGGGGTTAATTTACACAGAGTTTTCACATCACCTGTTTCCTGGAATGATGAATGATGATGCTGCGTTGTACAACTGATTTTATGGAAATCTGAATGAGATAAATCTGAACTTAAGATGTTTTTGCAAAACAAGAACATAAAAAGAAGTCCTTTAGTTCTGAAAGGCAACATACAGTGGGGAAAACAAGTATTTGAACACCCTGCTATTTTGCTATTTCTCCCACTTAGAAATCATGGAGGGGTCTGAAATTTTCATCGTAGGTGCATGTCCACTGTGAGAGAGATAAACTAAAAAGAAAAATCCAGAAATCACAATGCATGATTTTTTAACAATTTATTTGTGTGATATAGCGGCAAATAAGTATTTGAACACCTGTGTGTCATCTAGAATTCTGACCCTGAAGGACCTGTTAGTCCGCCCATTAGAAGTCCACCTGCACTCCATGTATCATCCTTAATCAGATGCACCTGTTTGAAGTCGTTAGCTGCATAAAGACACCTGTCCACCCCATACAATCAGCAAGACTTTAACTTATCACATGGCGAAGACCAAAGAGCTGTCCAACGACACAAGAGAGAAAATTGTACACCTCCACAAGGCTGGAAAGGGCTACGGAGCAATTGCCAAGCAGCTTGGTGAAAAAAGGTCCACTGTTGGAGCAATCATTAGAAAATGGAAGAAGCTAAACATGACGGTCAATCTCAATCGGAGTGGAGCCCCATGCAAGATATCACCTCGTGGGGTCTCAATGATTCTAAGAAAGGTGAGGAATCAGCCCGGAACTACACGACAGGAGTTGGTCAATGACCTGAAAAGAACTGGGACCAACGTTTCCAAGGTTACTGTAGGTAATACACTAAGATGTCATGATTTGAAATCATGCATGGCACGAAAGGTTCCCCTGCTTAAATCAGCACATGTCAAGGCCCGTCAAGTTTGCATATGGATGATACATGTTTGCATATGGATGATACAGAGGAGTCATGGGAGAAAGTTTTGTGGTCAGATGAGACCAAAATAGAACTTTTTGGTCATAATTCCACTAAGCGTGTTTGGAGGAAGAAGAATGAAGAGTACAATCCGAAGAACACCATCCCTACTGTGAAGCATGGGGGTGGTAGCATCATGCTTTGGGTGTGTTTTTCTGCACATGGGACAGGACGAGTGCACTGCATTAAAGAGAGGATGACTGGGGCCGTGTATTGTGAGATTTTGGGGAACAACCTCCTTCCCTCAGTCAGAGCATTGAAGATGGGTCGTGGCTGGGTCTTCCAACATGACAACGACCCGAAGCACACAGCCAGGAAAACCAAGGACTGGCTCCGTAAGAAGCATATCAAGGTTCTAGCATGGCCCAGCCAGTCTCCAGACCTGAACCCAATCGAAAATCTTTGGAGGGAGCTCAAACTCCGTGTTTCTCAGCGACAGCCCAGAAACCTGACTGAGCTAGAGAAGATCTGTGTGGAGGAGTGGGCCAGGATCCCTCCTGCAGTATGTGCAAACCTGGTGAAAAAATACAGGAAACGTTTGACCTCTGTAATAGCAAACAAAGGCTACTGTACCAAATATTAACATTCATTTTCTCAGGTGTTCAAATACTTATTTGCCGCTATATCACACAAATAAATTGTTAAAAAATCCTGCATTGTGATTTCTGGATTTTTCTTTTTAGGTTATCTCTCTCACAGTGGACATGCACCTACGATGAAAATTTCAGACCCCTCCATGATTTCTAAGTGGGAGAAATAGCAAAATAGCAGGGTGTTCAAATACTTGTTTTCCCCACTGTATACTCACACATATATTCCTAAAGTGCATCTGCTCACATAGTGTTTTAAGGTGGATTGAACTTTTAGTGCCCTGTTTGTTTTTTTTGTTTTCAGAAAACAAAAACCTTCTAAATGTCCATCACTCTATTTTTCTTGTTTAATACTATCATACAGTTAATATTGTGACAGGTCTCCGTATGCTGCTTTTGATTCGTTAACCGTGTGTTTCTGGCTCTTTCTAAGCGGGTGCTGAGTCACCAGGATGACACAGCGCTGCTCAAAGCCTACATCGTGGAGTGGAGGAAGTTCTTCACACAGTGTGACATCCTGCCCAAACCTTTCTGCCAGCTGGAGATCACACTGATGGGGAAGCAGGGCAGCAACAAGAAGTCCAACGTGGAGGACAGCATCGTCCGCAAGGTGATGAAGAGTAGGAGGAGTAGTAAGAGGAGGAGGAGGTGTCCTGCTATCCCGCTTCATACAGCATTGTCATGTTCATTTTTATTGTGCGTCTCTGCAGCTGATGTTGGACACATGGAACGAGTCCATCTTCTCCAACATTAAGAACCGGCTACAGGACAGCGCCATGAAGCTGGTCCACGCTGAGCGGCTGGGAGAGGCCTTTGACTCACAGCTGGTCATCGGAGTGCGGGAGTCATATGGTGAGAAAAGCAGCAAAAAGTGTCAATCACTGTTTCACAGGTGACATCCTGAACCCTTAAACATGGTAAAAAATGTCTTGAATGTTTTTATTACTTAAAATGAACTAATTTTATATAGATGTAAACATAGTCTCAGGATAGTTTCATGCTATGTAATTCAATGGGACTCCATTAGGTTGTATACACTAGGAATTTTCCATATTTGCCCAATTGTTGCCATATGGTGACAAAGCTTTATAGCGTATAAGACAAATAACTGATTATTTATATTATATTTAATGATCAAAATTGAATTAAATGTAAAAAAAAAAAAATAATAAATAAAGTTTAATTACGCTCCTGAGACAATATGTTCACATGTTTAAGCAAAAGTGACTGGCAGGATATCCTGGTCATGTGACCTTCAAAAATAAAAGCCTCCTTTTTATGCCTAACTGTAAACATAGACTTTATATCACAGCTTTTTAGAAAAATGAAGATAAAGTAATTGTTTCCATATGACAACACTGTGTAATAGAGGGTAAATGTCCACAGTCCACAGTAAGGAAGAGTATTACTGCCACTGAAACAACAATTGTAGGTGTAAACACATTCTGTTTTTTTTCCTTCAGAAGTTTTTTCTAGAATGCAAAAAAAATAATGTACCCATAAATGACATTTTCAGTGGCTCTAATACTCTTCTACACCAAAGAGATTCAGTTCACTGTCATAGAAAGTTAACTAAACCAGAAAATACTCCTATTAGAATGATTAAGCAATACACCAAGAATCAACACAGCTCTCCTCTCTATATCTTCTCATGAGTGCTGATGATATTCTAAATATGAAATATTATGTGTGTTTGTCTCTGAGCAGTGAACCTTTGCTCTAACCCTGACGACAAGTTGCAGATCTACAGAGACAACTTTGAGAAGGCATATATGGACTCTACTGAGAGGTTCTACAGAACACAGGCACCTGCCTACCTCCAGCAGAACGGGGTCCAGAACTACATGAAATATGTGAGTGGATCTATTAACACAGTCACACACACAAAACAAACAGAATGGGGAATTTTTACTGTGAATGTACTTAGAAATCCTTATCAGTCACTTTTTTTATATTAACCCCCAAGAACCTTTAATTTTAGTGCTTCATAACAGAAAAATGTTTTGTTTAAATCTTTTAATCAATCAGAACATTAACCCTTTAAATGACAGGTTTTTTACAGGATTGACATGATTTTTTTTGATGATGAATGATTAGCAATAAAAACTATTATTAATTCACACAAAATGACTTATCACAGGCATGACAGACAGGAACACCAAAACATATTACAATATCTAAATACACAAAACAAACAAATAGAAAAAAGGATCCTCTTGATTGTAGGATTAAGATTTATAGTGCCAATATAGTTTGAAACAACTGTAATAAGTACCACATAAAATTTTAATAAATATCCTCGTCTTAAGATGTCTATAAAACGTTATTTAATAGTGTGAAAGATTTAAATGTTTCATAACATCAACATCAATCTGCACATGCTGTGAAACGGGTATGAATCTTTATTATCAGGTGTGTGAATGTGATAAACTGTGTGTTTTCACCAGGCCGACTCAAAGCTGAGGGAAGAGGAGAAACGTGCACTGAGATACCTGGAGACGAGACGTGACTGTAACTCTGTACAAGCAGTGAGTTAAATGTTCCATTGCAACACATGGTTCATAAAATAGTGTAAATGTGGATCAGTGTTTACTAAAGCTTAAGATTCAAAATAAAATGTTTTTTTTTGTCCAGACCAACAATCCACAACCCAAAGATCATCAGTTTACTATTATAGAGACTAAAGAAACCAGGAAATATTCAGAGAAGAGAAGCTGGAACCACAGAATTTAGACAATTTATTCTTAAAAATGACGCAAATCCATTATTGGATTATCAAAATGGTTACAATGAATTAATATTTAATAGTTAGAATTAATTATGAATTAATTGACTAATTGTTGCAGCTCTGTTGTTATGAAGTTATCTCTGACGTGTTTCTGCTGACTTGTTTCTCTTATTCTAGTTAATGGAGTGTTGTGTTAACGCACTGGTCACATCCTTCAAAGAGACCATCTTAGCCGAATGTCCAGGCATGATCAAACGAAACGAGACAGAGAGTGAGTACGGCAGAACCGCTCCCACCAAAGGCTCAGCCAGCTCAGGTTTGCACCAGGAAATAGCCCTGACCAAACCGTCATGTCTAGTCTCTGTAGAACATCCGTGTGTGTTTCCACTGCTGCTGTGAAGTCGTTGTGTGATGATTCAGTCCCTCAGAAATGGCACCAAGTGATGGTTCTATGTTCCTGTGAAGCTCAGAGTACAGGTCCAGCGGTAAAGTGACCACATGTTTTCTTCTTCTTCTTCCTCCAACGGCAGAGCTGCACCTGATGTTCTCCCTCATGGACAAAGTGCCCAGCGGCATTGAGCCGATGCTGAAGGACCTGGAGGAGCACATCATGAGCGCTGGTCTGGCCGACATGGTGGCCTCCGCAGAGACCATCACCTCTGTGAGTGTGTCACATTGTAGACATGATTATTCATTATCATTCTGCTTTATTACTGCTTGTTTTGATTGACATTTCCATTGGTTCTGAGAGAATTATCAGTGTAATCTGGGACCATCACAGCTAAAATAATTAATCAATAACATTCATGCTTGAACAATGAATATGAAGCCAGGTACCAGCCTATTATTTACTGTTCCACTGCAAGAAAATTCATCTTGAAAATATTTTGTTTTTGTTACAATTAGTCAAATACTGAGCAGAATTATCTTGTTTCATTGGCCCATAATTTTGCTTTACATTTTTTTTTTCATTCATTTGTTGATTTTTTTCTTGTTTTTTTAAGAATAAATTGTTTGACATTTTATCATAATGTCTTGTTTCATCTATTTTTGACTGACGAATTTTGACGCGTTAATTCGATTAATTAATTACGCCCAATTTAACGCGTTAAAAATTTTAACGCAATTAAGTATCAACGTGTGGCGAGCTCAGGGGTCAAAGTGAGCCGGAACTGTCCCGAACTACATTCCGTTAAAGGATTCACGGCCGGAACAGCGTTCCGTTAAAAAAGGAGAAGAAGCTCCCTGTCAAAATCCCATGTTAAATAAATAAAACGATGTACTAAAGTCACATTAGTTACATTATCCGAGTGCTGGAACAATTCCAGTGTGCTCGTTTCAGTGTAATCTATGCTGTTTGTGTCTGTCTGTGCCGTTTGGCACGGAGCGACAAGTCTGAGCGCGTCTCTGGTTGCTATGCAACGCGAGGCGAGCCGAGCTGAACAAATGTGTTTCTGGTTGGCCAATGGACACGTGGTCACGTTATCAGCATCGCTAATTCTGATTGGGTCAAACCACACATGTTTGCTCTCACCGAGCAAAATTATGTTTGTACAATGCAGCGCAAAATATACGACTTCTATTATTCCATTCTATTTTTGAATTGCTGTATTGAGCTTAAGTGACTATTTGAGACATCCTTATTTTATTTCAGAATTGTATTTATTTAAATGAATCACTGTATTTGTTATACATTTTTGAAGACAGCTTTATTTGATTTATCTAACTGTATTACTGTATTTGTTTTACATTTCTGAATAATGCACCTGGTCTAACTGGTTTAATGTGCTGGACCTTTACTTTTGGATTTAATTCATGAAGCACAGTTCACCAATAAAAATTAGATTTCAAATCTTCTCTTCTTACTGTATTCAATTGATTAGTCATGCACTACAATTTATTAATATCCTAGAATTCAAATTCTTTATCAGGAGACCTTTAGCAGATATGACATTAAAATGTGATTAATTCGATTAATTACTTACAAAATCCTGTAATTCGATTATTTTTTTTAATCGACTGACGGCACTAATATATATTAGTGTGTGTATATATATATATATATATATATATATATATATTTTTTTTTTTCACCTAATAAATTTTCTTGCAGTGTAATGATTTGGCGTAAAGACTGGAAAGGGGAAACAGCTGATTTGTCTCTAATTAAACACTCCTACCTAATAAATTAATGTGGTATTAGTGGATCATTCAACCAAATATCATGGATCAGCTAAGGAAGGTTGATAGCTCTGGTAGAAGATAAAAAAAATGACCCTCAGATTATTTTGGGAAAATACTATTTCAAAGATTCCAAGATGAAGATCTTCATGATATTGATTTAATTCTTTGTTTCAGGACTCTGAGAAATACGTTGAGCAGCTGCTCACCTTGTTTAACCGCTTCAGTCGCCTGGTGAAAGAAGCGTTTCAGGACGACCCGCGCTTCCTGACAGCGAGAGACAAAGTGAGCTCAACTCATCCAACTGAAGCATATGTGTCAAACCTAAGGTTCGGGGGCCAAATCTGGGCCACCACCTCATTTTCTGTGTCCCCTCCAGAGCTTCACAGACTTGTGTGATTTATTGAGAGATGGAAAGTGAATAAATGTTTGAACTTAACAGAGACACGCTGGTCACGTTGTCTTTGTACGACTTAATTAACTCCAAAATCTTTTCTCAATCGGCCACGAAGGTTGTTTAAAAACAGGAAAGTTTCAGTTTTTCCTTATTTTCCTTTGTTGAAGTACATCTGTCATTACTTTCTGGTACTTTCTATTCTTTAATATTTAACATAGCAACACAAAACCATAGATTCCAATCTTTGAAACATCCATTAAATAAATCAAATAGTTAATAGTGGTTATCAGCATATTCTTGTATGAGTCTCTAGATATCTGTGATGATTTTACATGTTTTGCTGCAGCATTTTAATAATTAGACACTAACAACAATATAACATTATTTCTGCATAATTTTTAATTTCTGTTTAAAAGACTGAGCAAATTGTCACCAGAACTATTATGAGTGGAGAAACAATTATCTAATATAATAACATATATAATAATACATACATACAATATTACATATATATGATCTTTATAATTGGCCCTTTGAGGGAAACCATAATGCTGATGTGGCCTGGGATGAGATTGAGTTTTACTCCTCTGAATTAAAGGATCTGCTCGTCTATCACAATGTTTCTCAGCTGACGACTCCTGTTTTCTCTCTGCAGGCATATAAAGCCGTCGTGAATGATGCCACTATATTTAAATTAGAACTTCCTCTGAAACAGAAAGGGTGAGAGATGCCATCTGTGTGAAATGTGACTGTTGCCTTCTGCAACATGGAAGTACAACACTCATCTGTCCTCTGCTGGGTTTACAGGGTCGGTTTGAAAACTCAGCCTGAGTCCAAGTGTCCGGAGCTGTTGGCTAATTACTGCGACATGTTGCTGAGGAAGACTCCGCTCAGTAAGAAACTCACCTCAGAGGAGATTGAGGCCAAGCTCAAGGAAGTGGTATGTTCTTCATTTATATTCTTATTATCAGGCCATAACCCTTCAGATTACCTTGTTTCAGCTATCTTAATTTTGTCAGGGGTTTTCAAATTCATTGATTGTGAGCCTCCTCTTGGAGTAGGTGAAGACAACTGAGCCCCCCCCAATAATAAATAACTGATAGCCTTGTGTTTTTTATTTTAAATCAAATTGTATTTCTTTAAACAAAGTGCATTCATTAAAAATTAATTAATAAAATATGATAAAATAGTATAATAAAATAAATTATAATATTTCCACCTTACTGTAGGCTACTTTTACAGTTACATTACTGTTTGTTGTGACTGCAGTTCATCATGTTTCCTCTCAAGAAACTCGAGTGGCTTGTTGACTAAATGTGTGTGCTTTGTTTTCATATGACGGTGGAGTTTGCATGGCTGAATACTGCCATTCACTAGCATCTCTTTGCATATCACACATTGTGGCAGAGGTGTGCTCTCAGAACCTGCTCATGTAAAACCTCATTTAAGTAATCAGGATCGTATTTCCTACATTTTAAATGATTCCTCCCTTTCTGCTGACTTCTGTTGGGGTAGTAGTAGAAAACAATGCATTTTTCATTACTAATACATGCATGCATGAATAACTAGCCCACTGGAGATGTTTACAGAATGTGATCGTGATATTTCTTCTCGTGTTTTGCCTCCCCAGTGACTGTTTTTGGTGCCTCACCTATTGAAAACCACTGGCCTAAATAATAGATATATTGAAAAATATGTATATAAGAAAAAGTTGTGTCTGTGTGTGTCTGTGTGTGTGTGTCTGTGTCTGTGTGTTCAGAAAACTTAAGATAAAGTAATTGTTGCCACATGGCAACACTATGCAATAGAGGGTTAAGTGAATTTTATGAAACATAATTCACAGACTGATCATGTATGATACAGAGTCTTAGTCAACCAAATTGTTATTGGTCCATTGGTTGCAGGATTAAGAAAGAAAAGAAGCATATATATATATATATATATATATATACACACACACACCAATTCTGCATTGTAATGAGTATCTGTGTGCTTGCTGCAGCTGTTGGTGTTAAAGTACGTCCAGAACAAAGATGTTTTCATGCGATACCACAAAGCTCACCTGACCCGCAGACTCATCCTGGACATCTCAGCAGACAGTGAGATCGAGGAGAACATGGTGGAGTGGCTCAGGGTGAGAGGACCTGTTTTTATTAGAAACACCAAATTTAGCCCCAAAATGTAAACGGATTAACTTTTTTAATCATTGTTTATCACGAACAGGAAGTAGGAATGCCAGCTGACTATGTCAACAAGCTGGCGAGAATGTTTCAAGACATCAAAGTGTCAGAAGACCTCAACCAGTCTTTCAAAGAAATGCATAAACACAACAAGCTGGCTTTACCAGGTGAGACATTAGTATGAAAAAAAATCATCTCAGCAGGTGGAAATATTTCGTTTTTGATACAATCAATAGTCCAATAATGAGCAGAATTATCTTTAATTTTCTTATATCATAGGCAGTTCATTTGACTTAATTCAAGTAAACCACCAAAAAAATAATAAAAACCTGGATTGATCTAATAAGTCACATTGGACTGCTATTTTTTAACACTACTGTACATTTTTCTAAAATCAAAATTAAATGGGTTGATATTTTTATTGTAATGTCATTTAACTCATATTTTTGACTTTTTTAATCTCATATATTTGAATTCTCTTTTCATCAAATTTAAATTGACAAAATCCCAGTTTCCCCACCTAAAGTGTGGCATGTGTTTCCCTGCAGCCGACTCTGTCAACATAAAGATCCTGAATGCAGGAGCGTGGTCCAGGAGCAGCGAGAAGGTGTTTGTGTCTCTACCTACAGAGCTGGAGGATTTGATACCAGAGGTAGAGGATTTCTACAAGAAGAACCACAGTGGCAGGAAGCTTCACTGGCATCACCTCATGTCCAACGGCATTGTGAGTGTGCACAGAATCACACCGCTTTACAATTCAGTCCCATCACTGCAGTTGAACTGAGCAGATCCACTAAGATTGACTTCAAAATGTGTTTTTGGTATTTGACCTGATGCAGAGAATTTAAATTAGATTAGATAGCATTTTATTGATCCTTTTGGCAGGTTCTTTAGAGAAATTGAAGCTCCAACATATCACATATACAGTTATATATACTGTATATATTTTATAAAACTATAGACACACAAACAGAAGAGCAGTATGTAAAAAAACAACTTAAATACCACCATCATCATAGAAAAATAAAATGAATAAGAAATAAAATGAATTGCCTATACACACCTTTGTTATTGCTACATGTTTTTCGTAAAAGGTCACATGGTCTGAGGTTGGTGAGTAGATTATTACTCATGGAATTATTGTGAAAATAGAAATAAATAAATTACACAGTTATCTATTCTATATATATTATTATTAATTATGTACATATCTAAATATAAATATACTGTATTAGGAGTATAATAGTATAATAAATATAAGCTATAAGTTAAGATATTGAATAGGAAAGTCTATTATATATATTATATATATATATATATATATGCATGTGTGTGACATAAACTATTATAGACATCATTATCTGTTATAGTTCTTTAATATATATTTAATATTTCACAGGTTTTTATGTTTACGGGTTCCTTTTCATTTTCCTGTTCACCCTCCTCCCTCCACTGAGGAGTTTAGCAGTTTGATGGAACAGGGGACAGAAGAGTTTTTTAGTCTGTTTAAAGAATGTGGGAGTAAAGAAAACGTCCCTGGTTCCTGCAGATCACCTTTAAGAACGAGGTGGGTCAGTACGACCTGGAGGTGACCACTTTCCAGCTGGCTGTGCTGTTTGCCTGGAACCAGCGGCCCAGGGAGAGGATCAGCTTTGAAAACCTCAAGCTGGCCACGGAGCTGCCGGACGCCGAGCTGAGACGCACCCTCTGGGTAAAGATAAACCAGCTCTATCATATCTGTTGCCACTTATTCAACAAGTTCAGTTTTCTGAAGCAGCCATGGCTCTTATTAATGTACACACAGCACCCATATTTACAAAAAAAACAAACAAATTGTTGAGTTGAAATTTTTGCAGATTTATTACAACAGAAATGCTGAAATGTCACACGGCCTTTGCTGTTCCACTCATCATTTAACCCAATCCTGTCCATTTCTTCTGATCATCCTTGAGATGGTTCTACACCTTCATTGGACTCCAGCTGTGTTTGATTCTACTGATTGGACTTGATTAGGAAACCACACACCTGTTTATATCAGACCTTACAGCTCACAGTGCATGTCAGAGAAAATGAGAATCATGAGGTCAAAGGAACTGGCTGAAGAGCTCAGAGACATGTTTTGCCTCCTCGGGGCTTCATGAATGTTGTGGCAGCCTCACTCATGGCACTGATAAAAAGTTGTGTCTTGCACTAATTGATCAGGTGAAATTGGCTATCGTTCAATTTCATAATTAATTAATTTCAATAATTATTTGAATAATAATTTGTTCATTACATAACCAGGCACCACCTCACTGTTGAGAGGAAGGATAGTCAGTTCTCTGATTCAGTCTCATGAATTGTATTGAACTATCAGTTTGAAAGTCTGATTAACAATTAACTTAATAATAGAAACCAGGGTCATCATATTAATAGCTAATTAATAGTTGAAGGATTCTGAGTTCTAAAGTAGAGGTTGGCATAATTCATCATCCTACAACATTAAAGAGGCAGCATGTATGACTCGAAAACAGAGTTACAGAGAGGTTAGTCTCATCAAACTGAACTGAGTGAACAGTCTTGTTTAACTGTGTTTGTTAATGTTCTGTTCTGCCCTGTCATGTTACCAGTCCATGGAAAGGAAGGAGAAGAGTTGCTCTTTGGTTCTACTTCGTTGTTTGGTTGAAGAAGGTAGTTTTCATGATGTGGTGGAGTAGATCCCTTGTGTAGGTCGTGTTGCTCCTTGTTGCTGGTTGTAGCACCAGGCCTGAATTGCTTCAGGTCCTTGCTGGACATTGTTGAGTCCTTGGTCACTTGCAGGTCCTTGAAACGCTGAAAGTGGCTGGATAATCCTTTGAGAGCAGAGAAGCTGCTGAAGGCTTCTGTCCTGCAGCTTCTCCTGCTGTGAGGAGCAGAAGAACAGAGCTGTGCTCTGTTGATGAGGTGTCAACCGATCTGCCTTTTATATCTCTGATGATCACCATTGAAGGTGTGAAACAAGGTTTCCTGGGGGACGGTCAGGCAGCTGAGCAGACCTTTCTGCATATGTTTCTGTGTGAACTGCCTAGAACTGTGGCAAGGCACAGATCTGACCAAGGTTACAAAAAGATTCTGCTGCACTTAAGGTTCGTAGGATCACAGTGGCTTTCATAATCCCTTACATTTGGGACAACCAGAACCCTTCCTTCTTTTTAAATAAATCTCAAATTAATTAATGTAACAATTTCATGATTTTCTGTCAATATGGGATGCTGTACGTTAATGAGGAAACAAATAACTTAAATGATTTTAGCAATATAATAGAGTGAAAAATTAAGGGGTTCTGAATACTTTCCCACCCACTCTCTCACTCAGTATTTGCTCTCTCTCTTTCAGAAATTGTGTAATGAAAAATGTCAAATATTGTTTCAACTCAATTTTTAGAGATCTTTGACACAAATCGAAATCACAATTAAAATTGAATTAACGACGACGATGATTAATTGACGACCGCTGCAGCCATCAAGTTACACATGTTACATGTATAATGTCTTTTCAAAATAAAGCACTTTAAATAAAATCAGACAATATTACAAATATATACAAATGCCAATTTTACATATGAAACAGTCTGTATTGG
This sequence comes from Lepturacanthus savala, assembly GCA_030544235.1. NCBI lineage: Eukaryota > Metazoa > Chordata > Actinopteri > Scombriformes > Trichiuridae > Lepturacanthus > Lepturacanthus savala. The sequence continues at coordinate 31,195,005 of CM060479.1, read as the reverse complement.
GTCATTTACAGTTAGCTGAACTAAGTTTCTGCATTTCAACATTTTTTCAGGTTGTAGGGAAGTGAATGATCTAAATCAGCTCAACCCTACTGACAACACAACCATATAGTCTACACCAAAAATTTGCTGTGATGTATTTGAGTATTTTTAACGTTTTTCTCAGCAGTTTGTGGAATCTCCCTTTATTGTATTTTCCCAAACAGAATAAAGGTTCAACAACTGAAACCCAGAAGTGCTTTATTTTGAAAAGACTGCAGAGCCAGATTCAGCATCGTTGGTAAATTAATATTTGAGCTTTTTTTTCCTGGTTTTCTTCTTCCTCTCAGTCTCTGGTGGCGTTTCCTAAACTCAAGCGGCAGGTGTTGCTGTACGAGTCGGTGGTGTCGTCACCCAAAGACTTTGCAGAAGGAACGTTGTTCTTTGTTAACCAGGAGTTTTCTCTCATGTAAGTGAAAGGATGTGACCACATACAGATGATACAGATGTGCAGGAAAAAAGCAGCTTCACAATGAGACATCACACTGAGCCCTACATTAACTCTTAACTGTTTTCAATTATTTATTGAACTTTACAGAAAAAACTCAAAGGTTCAGAAAAGGGGGAAGATTAACCTGATTGGTCGGCTGCAGCTCACCACAGAGCGAATGAGAGAGGAGGAGAACGAAGGCATCGTCCAACTCAGGATACTCAGAACACAGGTATGAGTCTGTTCTCCAAAACAAGGTTACACTTTTACCTTGTTAGCATCATAACAACATTTTATATCATATTTTTGTTGACGTCTGACGTCAGCGACGTATAAGAGGGAGCGCCGCATCTTCTACCTCTGGAGTTAGAGGAGTTGATGAAAAGTGACACGTGAGGAGGAAGATTTCATTGGGTTTTAGTTACCGGGTATTTGGAGTGACACGGATGGTTTTGTTAAACTTCTTATCATGTTATTGATGCTATAGTTATCGGAATAACTCTTAATGTGTTGTGTTAACATACCAGGCACGTTCTCAGTTGTGTTATGTAACATAAACATAGCGTTCAGCCTGTTGTTGCCTCTATTTTTATTTTAATTTGTTCGTCATTTCAATTTAAAATGACATGTCTGTTCTTGGTGTTGGTTTTTATAAATTTCCCCCAAAATGCAACTTATACTCCAGTGCGACTTATATATGTTTTTTCCTTCTTTATTATGCATTTTATGGCTACGAGACATTATTTTCGCTGTTCCATCATGTCTTGTGGTGACAACGCCATCTAGCGCTCTGGCATACAAACATTTTTATCGGCCAAGTAACGAGTAACGAAAGCAGCACGTAAAATATATTGGAGTAAAAGTATTAAATTAATAAGTAAAATGTAGTGCAGTAAAAGTGCAAATATGAGAAAAAAAATATTACTCCAAAAAGTACAGATACTGCATTTTAATACTTAAGTACAGTACTTCGTTACTTCTACTTCGTTACTATACATCTCTGTTACCAGGTTAATCTTCCAAAAGACTAAAATGCCCCAAAAAATTAAATAAGCAAAATGACTTGCCAAAGGAATAACATAATTCTAGATAATTGCATTAAAAATAACATGTTGACTATCAGTGTGTAGTGTAGTGTGTTAGTGTAAAAGGCTCTGATGTAATCAGACTAGTGATGCACCAATAAGCATTTTTTGGTGCATTTGGGTGCACCGTGTATATAAATAAAACTATCAATTATTTAACTATATTTTAAAAAGTACAGAAACAGTCAAGATCAGAAGGCCTTTTTTATTGTAGTCAATAAGAGATCACAATATAAATGTCACCATTCAAAATGTCAGGACATGTGCTGGCAATAAATACAATGCAGCCAATGGCCCACTGTTGCCAGGCTAGAAAACACTTCTTCTAGTACATGCCCCCTTACTTGCTACTGCACAGAGATGTGCGTGCTGTGAAACTGAAGCAGAGGATTATTAGGATTGGGGATTAGTCGAAAATGACAGGTTTTTTTTAGAAGAATCATGTCATTGGTTAGTTGCTTTATAGCCCGCCTCCACACAATGAAAACAGGAGAATGGACATGGTTACATGCGCTGCACAGAGAGAGAGAGACAGAGAGACAGAGACAGACAGAGACTGGTCCAGTCCATCCCTGGATGCACCTATTGTTTTGTAGCATGTTTGCCAGTTTGAAAGTGGTCGCTATTTTTAGGCAATATTGGCTGATCATGATCGGCAGCCGATCGATCGGTGCAACATTAAATCTGACTGCTCTCTTGTGTTTCCAGGAAGCCATCATCCAGATCATGAAGATGAGGAAACGCATCAACAATGCTCAGCTGCAGACGGAGCTGGTGGAGATCCTAAAGAACATGTTTTTACCACAGAAGAAGATGATCAAGGAGCAGATTGAGTGGCTGATAGACCACAAGTACATAAAGAGGGATGAGACCGATATAAACACCTTCATCTACATGGCATAGCCCACCACATCAGGAGCACTTGTGTTGACTTTGGTTTCAGTGGTTCAGGCCTGATGGACTCTAGAATACTTCCAGGCTCCCCATCTTCTATTTAAACAAAAAACAGTTCTGTGCAGGGAGGCATGAAGTTAAGACTTAAAAAATGTGGAACTTCCTGCCTTAAAGTTGTATAAAGAAAAAAGAAGCTGTGGGAGTCTGCAGCAAGTGGTTATAACTGTTTTTAGTCAGGGGAGCCTTCTCGCTGTCCAGATGTGATTGTTAATGTTTCTTTTGTTTGTTTTTGGGACGCCGTGGTGCACCTCTGGCACAGTGGTGGTCAGTCCTCTGGGCAGCTGCTGCAACACTCCTGCTCAACGCTCTCACAAGTCTAAAGGCTGACAGGAAAACAAGCTGAGGAACTTCTCAAAATACCTGCAGACCATTTTTAATCCACATCAAACCCAGAACATCTGAACCTTGAACAAAAGCCTCCTCACAGACGACGACAGGGGGCTCTGATACTGTCTCTGCTGTCATATTTGAAGTGATTAAACACTTAGTCCAGACATTCAGTGTGTATGAAGAACCAGATCAGGACTGAACCAGACAACTATCCTCTGTCCCCGAGTTAAAATAAGAAAGTAGAATGTGAGGAATAAAGATTCAGACTTTTATTTTCCTCCAGCAAACGACCTGGGGACAGAGGCCGGGACAGAAGCCCGGAGCTCTAATCTGCAGGAAGCCTGAGGAGAGGCTGAGGTCAGTATTACACATGGTAAATATTCAAAGCTATAGGAGAGTGAACCATGAGATGTGAATAATGAAAAGATGAAATAAACAGCACCTTACTATAAAACATGCAGGCTGGTTATTTATCTGAACTCACAATTACACTAACTATTCCACCAAATCACAACTGGATTTATTTAAACTAGTGGTCTCAAACAAAACGATAACAGAGTTGATGAGGATATAAGGCAGTGTGGCATCATGGGAGTTGTTGTCTTCTGATAGTCTTTGGTTAAGTGTCTGAAACAAACAGACCTGCTGCATCAAAAATAAACATGAATCTTCAAAATACTTTTGATGATTCATGTTTTTTGTAATTGATTAATTGTAATTAACAGGTTATTTTGACAGTAAGGACAAGGATAATTAGTGTGTGAGTTCATCTGCAGACGGATCATCCTCTGCTTCAGCAGCGCTGCTGTTTGACCATCAGACGGCGCCAAGGAGCAGCTCTGCACTAAATATCACTGTTTAAATGGTGCATTACCTCATCATCACCTCACTGACTGAAACTAATTCACCCCTATTGTTATTTATTTATTTATCTATTAACACATTTTTTTGTACAATCTACCCAGAGCAACCGAGGCTGAAGCTAACCATTAGCTTAAACGTTAGCTGCTAACACTCATATGTCGTAGCTTGGATGTAATACAGGAACTATAGGTCTATTAGGCAGGTGCATTTATTACTTGACCCTGAAAAAATCTAACAAAAGGTTTCTCAGCTATTTTTATAGTATTATGTGCCCTCAATAACATAACAAAAGTTTGCCAAAGTTTGACCACTAGGAAGGTATCATTTTCAAGATGGCGTCTATGGGCAGGATAAAAAAAAAAACATAGCACCATGAAACTTCACAGGTTTATTAATTACATTTAGACAAATATTTTTTGTATAACATGTTTTGACAAATATCTTTAAACATATAAATGGTGCAATATCTAAGTATGCCCTTTTCCCTACATACACCACACTTTTAATTAATATATTGTTTTGCCTTGTGTTGATGGTTTCTGTGGTTGATAGCCATTGGTTCAAATCGAAAATAAATTTATCAGAACTGTGTGGTACTGTAAAAACAGCATTGCCACATTGAAGGTTCAGTACCGCTTTTATTTTTGTTATAATAATAAATAAAAAATATGTATTTATTTATATAATAAATAATCCGTTTTTCTGATTTTACTACTTACAGGTATGTGTTTGGGCAAAAGGAACATTTTAGTTTGAGTCTATAAACTACTGACAACATTTTCCCCAAATTACAAATAAAAATATTCTCATTTAGAGCATTTATTTGCAGAAATTGACAAAAACAAAATCACAAAAAGATCCAATGTTTTCAGACATTAAACAATAGAAAGAAATGAGATCAAATTCATTATAAAACAATATAATGCTAATGTTTACAATAACCCTTATTTTTACTCCCAGCTTTCGTTTGTCTTGTCATGCTCTCTCCACAGTCTTTACCATTGTTCTTGGTTCAGGTTCCATCTAATCAGTAGCTCTTTAAGCAGAATGAGGTGTTCATGTGTCGGAATTCAACAGATACTGGAATGGAATGACTGGAATACAGAGATGCTGATTTCAGGAAAAAAAATCTATGTAAAAAAATATCTAATAAGGTTGAAACAAGTTATTCAAAATTTAGAATTTAATTCAGGGGCTTAAAATTCAGTGAAAATTCAACAACTTTTCTAAATCTGGCGGCAGATTTGCAGTAGTTTTCAAAATAATAGTAGTCCAACGTGACTAACCAGATTAATCCAGGTTTTTATTATATATTTTATTGCTACATGTCAAACAATTGACCAGTAGCTGCAGTAGATTCTCAGAAAACCAACTGGACCCAGCATTCATTATATCACACTCTTAGCCTGTGACATTTGTCAATTAGTTAAAAGGGGTGTGTTCATAAATGGGTTTCCTCTTCTACACATGCCTTTGTATAACAGAGGGTTTTTGTGGGTGATTCTATTAAATAGATCAGCTTCACCCAGATGTCTTCTACCTGTCACAGCACTAACAGGTAACTCCAGACTGTCTCTATCATCCTGGAGCTGATCATCGGCTGAGTCTAGCTGAATTACAGGCTGAACAGCATATAAGTTTTTGCATCTCTTTATATGTTTTCCTCTCTCCAATCAACTTCTTATTCAAAGTTCTTCTGTTCTTCTGAAAAATGTCTTGAACGACCCATTTTCCTCAGATTTTCAAAGAGAAATGCATGTTCAACAAGTTCTGGCTTCATCCTTAAACAGGAACCATCTGATTCACAGCTGTTTTTTCACAGAATTGATGACCTCACTGATATTAATTTGAACACACCCCTTTCAACTAATTGCCCAATGTCACAGCCTTCAGAGTGTGATATCATGAATGCTGGGTCTGGTTGGTTTTCTGAGAATCTACTGAGAATCTTATGCTATTTTTTCATATATGCACCCACCTATATGGTAAAGAGTGGAGCAGAGAACATCAGGTCTGTGGTCTCTACACATTATTAGTCATACTTCAAAGGTTTTACAACAAATTGTGACTTGCAAACTAACTTTCAAATTTCTATTGTAAATAGATAAACATAGTTGTGAAGATTGAGATTGAATGATAAGTTTTCTGAACTATGTTGCCATGGTAACTGAACAGCAGAAGTGGAAACATCTTGTTTTTGGTACAATTAGTCCAATAATGAGTAGAATTATTTAGAATCTTTCTTATTTCAAGTTTTGTTTTGTTTCTAATTTTTGAATCCTCTCCTATTTTTTGACTTTGCAATTTTATATTTTTAAATGATCTCATACTTTTTTATGTTTTTTAAAGACAGATTAAATTGAACAAAAAAATGTTTAAAAAATGAAATAAACAGAACCATCTGCCAACTGAATCAGATAATTCAAGATAATTCTACTAATTAATTATTATTGACTAATTACCAAAACCAGGATATTTTAACTTGATAGCATTTATTTGTTTGCATTCTAAGTATAAAGTAGCATCATATAATACTATTCAAGTAAAGTACAAGTACCTTGAAGTTGGTCATGAGTGAATATAGTTATTTCACATCATCGAGGGCAACATCTCATTAAATTCATCATATCTTAATGCAGCATCAGTTGCTCACATCCAAAATATTCCTTTGATTGTTTTGCTGATGTTTCTCAAACAGAGTAAATATAAAATACACGGAGGGTTTATTCTCAGGTTTGTCTTAGGCAGCGTTGGTTTAAACTGGAAGCTGTAATTAGGAGAATAGTTTGCATTAATTACAGCATATTGCATCCTCTGTTGTTTGTGACAAAGGATTACAGCAGGCCTGTTGGCTGGACGCATGCGCGGTCTGCAGCCTCCTCTCGTGCTCGAGGTGAGGACCGCTGTCATGTACTGGCATAGGAAATATACCACTTCCTGTACGGACCTTCAAAATAAAACGGTATGAGCCTACTACTACTACTACTACTACGACTACTACTACTATTACTACTACATCGGTTAAAAAAGTATTCAAATCCTTTACAAAATAAGTAAGTAATAAATAAATAAGTAGTAAAAATACCAACACATAAATGTATAAATAATCCATAAAAGTCTTGCATTTATGCACTTTAGTAGAAGTACAGAAGTGTTATCACATAAATTTGCTATTTTAAGTATCAAAGGTAAAAGAGAACAAAACAGAAGAACAAAATGTACAGTGGTAGCTGATATATTCAATGTGTTTAATTTGTTTAACTATTATTAATACTGATGAATAAATGTGTAAGCAGAATTTTAAAGGTTTGTTTGAGCTACTATATATGCTCTAGTTACCTTTTCCAGTGGTCCAGCATCACTGATAAACTCAGCACTGTAAAGTAACTAAAGCTGTCAGCTTTAGTTACCGCTTTAATCTGTAATCGAGTAGTAAACAGCATCACACAGATATACTCAAGTAAAGTACCTCACATATATAATAAACTTTATTTATATAGCACCTTTTACTTTGATTGTAAAAAAAATCAGGCAAATATAAACAAGCGCAAGAAATAGAACAGGTATGTTAAGAACAATAGAATAGGCATGAAACAAAGAAACATTAGAAGCCAAATTATAAGGGAATGTTTTTAGTTGCATTTTAAAATAACTAATTACCGTACCTGGAGTAATGTTCTTAGTTACATTCCAGCACCGATTTTCTGTTATTTTACATTATTGTTTTGTATTTATAGTGAACGCATCGGGGTGGAAATTCCATGTAATTTTCTTTAATTTTGAATCGTTTTCCTCCCAATACAAAATGCCTTCATCTTAAACAAGGCTACTAAAGTTACAAAATAAACATGTGCTTAAAATATATTAAATAAAGAATACCAGCACTTTGTGCAAACAGTACAAACGTTTATTTAAAAAAACAACTTTATTTTGAAAAGCAGAAGCGGAGCGCTTCCTGTCAGCGCTGCTCCTCTCCGCGGCAGCTTGACGCCGTTCGGTGAGGAGGAGAGAGGAGCTCCGCCAGCGGACCAGGGACAGCGTGGAGAGGAATCCCTGCAGCCCCAGGAGAGCGAGAGCCGGACCGGCTAGGACCCCCGGAGGAGGACCCGAGAGAGAACCGCGTCGCTACGGGAGAGGCCTCGGTGCAGGTAACCGAACTGTGATGGGGCAGGATGGTGATGGAGAGGCAGCGGTGGAGGAGCTGCACGAAGCGGCTTCTTAAATCTCAGGAGATCCGAGATCCTATTACTTACATAATAATAATAATATTATTATTTATTTTATTAATGATAATTACATAAATAATGACACATTTAATTTGTGCTGCACTTTTCATTGACGGTGAAACTCTTACAGTATTAATAACAGAACAAACATCATAAAGACATAAAGCTAATAAGAGTTCAAACCCTGAATAAAAAATGTCTTCAGGCCTTTTTGGAGAGAGTCAGAGTCTCTGCTGCTGCTGCTGATCCATGATCCTGCTGCAGCCGAGCAGATGCTGCTGCCCCCCCATGCACCAGGAGCCAGGATGTGGGGGCTGTGTCTGGGTTGTGGGGGCTACTACTGGATTGTAGGGACTACTGATGGGTTGTGGGGGCTGTGTCTGGGTTGTGGGGACTACTGCTGGGGTTGTGGGGGCTGTCTGGTTTGCGGGGGCTGTCCCTGGGTTGTGGGGACTACTGCTGGGTTGTGGGGGCTGTCTCTGGGTTATAGGGGCTGTTGCTGGGTTGTGGGGACTACTGCTGGGTTGTGGGGACTGCTACTGGATTGTGGGGACTACTGCCAGGTTGTGGGGACTACTGCTGGGTTGTGGGGGCTGTCTCTGGGTTGTGGGGACTACTGCTGAGTTGTGGGGACTGCTGGGGGAGGTTTGTGGTGTGATGAGTTCCTGTCAGCAGGCGGTGAGGTGTACGTCTGTTGATGTGTATGTGAGCAGCATGAAAGCAGATGTGGTGTTTTGCTCATCTGGATCCTGGCAGCAGCTGTTTCTGAGCCTCCTGAAGGCTCCTGCCAGGGATCCCTGTGTGTTCAGAGCGCATTGCAGCAGTCCAGGCTCCAGGAGATAAAGGCATGGACAAGTTTCTCTGCATCTCACAGAGTTGGAGGGAGGCGGAGCTTAAAGACTCAGACTAGTGAGGTGACATGAGGTGGAAGGGGACGACCACATGGTTTAATTGGAGGGAATTTATGGTCTTCATCTCCTTCCTAATAAACCTTTTTCATGGCAGCCAAATTGACATGAACTAATAGGTAAATGCAGGTGTTAATAATCATACTCATTAAGATTCATTCAGCAAATGGAACCTTAATTAATATCCTCTGTAACATCTAAGTTATCAATAGGGCTCCTGTGAAAAAAAGATCTGTTGTTTAGAAGTAATCATGTTGAATCAAATCTTGAAAATAAGATGTTCAAAAGAAGAAATCTGGAAGAAAATCTGGTTATAGCCCAGCTCCTGATGTTGGTTCCTGATTATTTTACTTTAATGCTGTTTTTGTATCTTCTTTTTTAATTGATGATTTTTACTCCTTTCCTTACTTTTACTCCTTAAACTTATTTTCTTTCATATAGCACTATACAGCTGTCATATAGCACCATACAGCTGTCATATAGCACCATACAGCTGTCATATAGCACCATACAGCTGTCATATAACACCATACAGCTGTCATATAGCACCATACAGCTGTCATATAACACCATACAGCTATCATATAACACTATACAGCTGTCATATAGCACCATACAGCTGTCATATAACACCATACAGCTGTCATATAGCACCATACAGCTGTCATATAGCACCATACAGCTGTCATATAGCACCATACAGCTGTCATATAGCACCATACAGCTGTCATATAGCACCATACAGCTGTCATATAACACCATACAGCTGTCATATAGCACCATACAGCTGTCATATAGCACCATACAGCTGTCATATAGCACCATTCAGCTGTCATATAACACCGTACAGCTGTCATATAGCACCATACAGCTGTCATATAGCACCATACAGCTGTCATATAACACCATACAGCTGTCATATAGCACCATACAGCTGTCATATAACACCGTACAGCTGTCATATAGCACCATACAGCTGTCATATAGCACCATACAGCTGTCATATAGCACCATACAGCTGTCATATAGCACCATACAGCTGTCATAAACACTGTACAGCTGTCATATAACACCATACAGCTTTCACTTTATGAATTATTTCCCTCCACATCCTATAAGATTTTAAGTTGTCAATAACTCAGACAGTTCAGATTGCTGTTTTTACTGTTTATTACTGTTACTGTTTATTTTACTGTTAATTTAGTCTTGATGCTTTTATTGTGTTTTGTAAAGCACTTTGAATCATCATGTTGTTCGAATGTGCTTTGCTGATAGATGTATAGAACACTATTGGATTGATTGGAGGAGAGCTGAACAGTTTGAGAAAGGGGGGGATGTGGTTCAGGATTTCATCTTCTTGAGAGAGTTGATGATGAGAGGAAGAAGAGCTGGACATCGGAGCGGTTGTTGTTCTTGTTGTTGACCTACATGCCTCAATTGAGGGAAATGATTGTGACTTCAGGAGCTGATTTATGGTGGAAAACAGATGCTCAGGGTTAAGGCTGTGCAATTAATTGAGTTTTAATCGCGATTTTGATTTACGTGTCAATTGATCTCCAAAATCATACAATCGAGTTGAAAAGATATTTGACATTTTTCATAACACAGTTACATGAGAGTGTGGTGGAACGTGAGTGAGTGAGATCTGTCTGTCTGGGTCAGTGACAAATAATGTTTGGCAAGATAAGAAAGTCAAAAACTTTTCAAAATACAGTTTTAAGATTCATCAGGTCTCTCTAAATATACCTTGTGTGTTCATGTTGGTTTCTTCAGTCAGTCATTTTTTATACCTGCTTATTCCTCATTAGGGTCACATGGTCTGCTGGAGCCTATCCCAGCACGTTACGGCGAGAGGCAGGGATACACCCCAGATGGTCGCCAGCCAATCGTGGGGCACACACACCATTCACTCACACATACGGGCAATTTAGAGTCTCCAATTAACCTCAGCATGTTTTTGGACTGTGGGAGGAAGCCGGAGTACCCAGTCAAAACCCACGCAGACACGGGGAGAACATGCAAACTCCACACAGAAAGGTCCCAGACCCAGGACCAAGGAGGTCTTGAACTCCTGCTCCACCGTGTCGCCCATGTTGGTTTCTTGTCATTTAAAATTCCATTTGTATCATATTTTTTTAACAAAAAACATTATTTTGTGTGATTTTTTGGACAAGAAATGTCAAATTGTGTAAAAAAGAATGATAAATTTAAATATATTTTTCACCTACAATATAAAACTTGATAGAATGTGTTTTTTTTAAAAAACCTTTTTAAGAGAGTTAAACTATTTGGTAACATTTCAATAAAAAGGCACAAAAAGCACAGTCCCTCATGCTGAATAAATGTATTGTGTAACTTCAATATTGACCAAAATAATCATGATTTTTTCCATAATCGTGCAGCTTGGCCAGGTTTGTTATTAATTAGGTTGGAGTGGATCTTTATATGTATCAGATATGCACTACTTTTTGTATCATTTAGTATTACTAACTTTCTTTTGATCATAAAAAATAAATCCCATTATAATTTTCAGTATTTTAAGCTGTCACAAGATGCACACTTTTTTATGAAAAAAAAAACAAAAAAAAATTAATAAAATAAATAAATTGCAAGTGGATTTTTGTGAGGGTTAATGACAGTCAGGTGTTTGGCACTAATTACCAACAACATTGATCAAGATTTATTATTTTAATTTTTTGTGCAGGTTGTTTTAATATTTTAATCAGTCCTGTCCAGTTGCACCATACAGCTATCATATAGCACCATACAGCTGTCATATAGCACCATTCAGCTGTCATATAACACCATACAGCTGTCATATAGCACCATACAGCTGTCATATAGCACCATACAGCTGTCATATAGCACCATACAGCTGTCATATAACACCGTACAGCTGTCATATAGCACCATACAGCTGTCATATAGCACCATACAGCTGTCATATAGCACCATACAGCTGTCATATAGCACCATACAGCTGTCATAAACACTGTACAGCTGTCATATAACACCATACAGCTTTCACTTTATGAATTATTTCCCTCCACATCCTATAAGATTTTAAGTTGTCAATAACTCAGACAGTTCAGATTGCTGTTTTTACTGTTTATTACTGTTACTGTTTATTTTACTGTTAATTTAGTCTTGATGCTTTTATTGTGTTTTGTAAAGCACTTTGAATCATCATGTTGTTCGAATGTGCTTTGCTGATAGATGTATAGAACACTATTGGATTGATTGGAGGAGAGCTGAACAGTTTGAGAAAGGGGGGGATGTGGTTCAGGATTTCATCTTCTTGAGAGAGTTGATGATGAGAGGAAGAAGAGCTGGACATCGGAGCGGTTGTTGTTCTTGTTGTTGACCTACATGCCTCAATTGAGGGAAATGATTGTGACTTCAGGAGCTGATTTATGGTGGAAAACAGATGCTCAGGGTTAAGGCTGTGCAATTAATTGAGTTTTAATCGCGATTTTGATTTACGTGTCAATTGATCTCCAAAATCATACAATCGAGTTGAAAAGATATTTGACATTTTTCATAACACAGTTACATGAGAGTGTGGTGGAACGTGAGTGAGTGAGATCTGTCTGTCTGGGTCAGTGACAAATAATGTTTGGCAAGATAAGAAAGTCAAAAACTTTTCAAAATACAGTTTTAAGATTCATCAGGTCTCTCTAAATATACCTTGTGTGTTCATGTTGGTTTCTTCAGTCAGTCATTTTTTATACCTGCTTATTCCTCATTAGGGTCACATGGTCTGCTGGAGCCTATCCCAGCACGTTACGGCGAGAGGCAGGGATACACCCCAGATGGTCGCCAGCCAATCGTGGGGCACACACACCATTCACTCACACATACGGGCAATTTAGAGTCTCCAATTAACCTCAGCATGTTTTTGGACTGTGGGAGGAAGCCGGAGTACCCAGTCAAAACCCACGCAGACACGGGGAGAACATGCAAACTCCACACAGAAAGGTCCCAGACCCAGGACCAAGGAGGTCTTGAACTCCTGCTCCACCGTGTCGCCCATGTTGGTTTCTTGTCATTTAAAATTCCATTTGTATCATATTTTTTTAACAAAAAACATTATTTTGTGTGATTTTTTGGACAAGAAATGTCAAATTGTGTAAAAAAGAATGATAAATTTAAATATATTTTTCACCTACAATATAAAACTTGATAGAATGTGTTTTTTTTAAAAAACCTTTTTAAGAGAGTTAAACTATTTGGTAACATTTCAATAAAAAGGCACAAAAAGCACAGTCCCTCATGCTGAATAAATGTATTGTGTAACTTCAATATTGACCAAAATAATCATGATTTTTTCCATAATCGTGCAGCTTGGCCAGGTTTGTTATTAATTAGGTTGGAGTGGATCTTTATATGTATCAGATATGCACTACTTTTTGTATCATTTAGTATTACTAACTTTCTTTTGATCATAAAAAATAAATCCCATTATAATTTTCAGTATTTTAAGCTGTCACAAGATGCACACTTTTTTATGAAAAAAAAAACAAAAAAAAATTAATAAAATAAATAAATTGCAAGTGGATTTTTGTGAGGGTTAATGACAGTCAGGTGTTTGGCACTAATTACCAACAACATTGATCAAGATTTATTATTTTAATTTTTTGTGCAGGTTGTTTTAATATTTTAATCAGTCCTGTCCAGTTGCACCATACAGCTATCATATAAAGCATACAGCTGTTATCTAGCACCATACAGCTGTCATATAACACCATACAGCTGTCATATAGCACCGTACAGCTGTCATATAGCACCATACAGCTGTCATATAACACTATACAGCTGTCATATGTGATATTTTTTAAGTGCTGGAACAAGTTTTTAACAGCACTACTTGGTGTGAAGTAGCAATGGGAGCATGCCTAGCTTTTTACAACATCTGATGCTGTGCAGCATCTTCTTTTCTTGAAACTAAAGTAGTTCCACACCACCGACATGCTGCTCCTCTTCCAGACTAAAGTCTCAGCTCTGTCAGTTTCTGACTGTTCTGTGGAGCCAGAGGCCGTTTGCCGACAGATTAAAGGGCAGCATGAAAAGTTGATGCAGCAGAGTCTTCCACTCTTTATCTAGCGTCATGTGATCATGTGGTAATCGCGCATGTTGTAGTTAGAAAATCGCATTTTATTATATTGCGATATTATGGCAAATGCAATTAATCGTTCATCCTTAGTTAACAATATGTAAAATCAGGTGCAAATACACAAAAATGTGTCTGAGGAAGCTACACGTGTTGGACAATGACTCCAAAAGCTTTGTTCCAGGACACGTCCAGCTGTTTTTATTCTCTTCTAGTCATTAGTGAACCAAAGAGAAGAGCGTGAAAATTGACTTCACGTGTCTTGACAGCAACATGAAGATCAGAGATGCAGCTCGCAGATGAACTAGTGCTGCTGTAGTTCATCACTGACGCTTCCTACTAGAGCTGTGTGGTTTATATGCAGAGCAGCTGTGGGTAGAATCCGACCATGCTGTGGAACAGTGTATCCTCCACTCTGACGGCTGCTATTCTGTGCCATGGAATCCTTTTTTTTTCATAAATAGGAGATTTGCTGCAGTTCGATCTGAGGGAAACTCCTGGATGTGAATGTCTACGAGAAAACTGCTGTCAGCTTTACTCTGTCAGCATCGCTTTTTCTACACCCTCCTCCCACTGCCGCCCATCTGCTGCAGACACACACACACACATACACACACACACACACACACACACACACACACACACACACACACACACACACACACACACACACACACACACACACACACACAGACCTTACTGCTGCATCTGCATACAGTTCACATTTACTTGTGATGATATAAAGCTCTGCTTCCGACTCTATCACTGCAATGTATCTTATATCTTATGAAAAGTTCTGCTCAGTTTTTTTCCAGAATATTCAGCAACACAAGTGATTAAACTGCACCTGTGCATCACTGCTACAATGGTTGCTATGGACATGCTGCAGTTTAGGTAAAAAAAACAAAAAACATTGATGTTTGAATCCCAAAATTGTCCCATTAGTTTGAAAAGATCAGGGTTTTATTTATAGGCCAAACAGCTAAGATTAGATCTGCTTCCCCCTCACATAAACGCATCTCAGTGACATGTTGGCGCCACTCTGGGCGTTAATGCCTCTAAGACGCGTGGCAGCAGCAATTAAAGTGGACAAACCAAGCGGAATGGACTGTCAGCATTGTAGGATACAGCAGGTTCAGATGCTGGCAGCAGCAGGAGATACTGCAGAGAGGAGATCACGATGCTGGAAGGAGGAAGCTGGGATAGCCCTCCTCCTCCTCGCTGATGCAGGAGGGGGGTGAGGAATGGTCTGGTGCACCTCTCTCCTCCCTCCTCGTTCTCTCCCCCGTATACTGGTGCATTACTGCTCCCTGTTCTCTGAGTGGAATCATTCTGCCAGCAAAAGCAGACTCAGTCACTCCCCCACCAACACAACGCTGACCAGCCAACCAATCTGCTGCTGAGCATGTTAATGATGCTCACTTATAATCAGAGGTGGTGCTAACGGGAAAACACTCCAACAGTCACAATTTAATACCATTGTTGTTTATACTTACAGAGCCATACCTAGTGTTGGGAGTAATGCGTTACAAAGGTAATAAATTACTGTAATTCTTTTTGCTGTAATGCACTTATGTAAGGCAATACAGGAAAATGGTAATATTTGACTCTGTACAAATGACAGTACCCACGTTACAATGTGTTTTTATCCTGGATTAAAGTGGTTGCCTTTTCGTTTTTTTTTTCATACAATTTCCCTAAAATCACTGCAAGATCAGCAGCAGTGAAACGCCCATGCAAGAAGTGTTTGACTTCCTTTTCCTTTTATCTCATCAGACAGAATATGGAGATGAGTGAAGCTGCAGAATGATTGGATAACACATTCTCCAGATAGACACACACTCATTACTTTACCTTTGTGAAACATTAGGATTTGAATAACATCTAAGTCAAATGTACTTTGTGTGCTACACATAAAGAAGTGTCCACTTCCTGAAATATCAGCAGTAATTTAACATTTACAGAGGAGCCATAGTAACATGAAGTTAACAAGGGAACAAGCAGAGCATGAGAGTGGAGATAAAACCACAAAACAAACTAAATGAACCTTCTCCTGCTCTGAGATTCTTCAGCATCCAGAGGTTAGGAGACTTGTTGTTGAAGACATGAGAACCACTTTACCAGTGGAATCAGCAGCTGAATGAAAACTAGTCAACACCATCCTTGTTGTGACTAGTAGCAATAATGACAAAGGTATAGACATAGTATTAGTTTACTGAATCCATATGTCCAATTATTTTGATGAGAGTAACTTCAAAGTGATACAATAGTAGTGTAATGCCTCACATTTTAAATACAGTAATATTGTAATCAATTATCCAGGATACCTTTGGATACTAAGGAAAAGAAATTAATTCTGTCTCAAATCATGTTTTTATTCTGGTTAATAAAATATAATATTGCCTTGTTGAAACTCACATTTCGAGAGCATTTCCTCTTCAGCATAAGGCAACATGACCTGTTCAAGTATTCTGATATATGAAAACTGATCCATGATCCCTGTATGTGATAAATAGTCCTGACACCATAGTAGTAGAAACATCCCCATATCATGATGCTGCAGCACCATCTTCACTGTCTTCAGAGTGAACTGTACCTTCAATTCAGAGTTTGGGGTCATCTCATTAACTGTCTGCAGCCATTAGACCCAAAAAGAACAGTTTTACTGACTCATCAGTCCACGAAATGTTCCTCTATTCCTGTTTAGGCCAGTTGATGTGTTCCTTGGTAAATTGGAACCTCTTCTACATGTCTTTTTTTAACAGAGGGGCTTTGCCATTCTATTTATTCTTCCATCCATTCTGATGGTTGTCTTCCATTTTCTGACACATCTCTGGTTTTTCTCCATTTTAAGGTATTTAAGATCATCTTAGGTGAACAGCCTGTAATCTTTTGCATCTCTTTATAAGTTTTCCCCTCTCCAATCAACTTTTTAATCAAAGTACTCTATTCTTCTGAAGAATGCCTTAAACAGGAACCACCTGATTCACACCTGTTTTTTCACAGAATTGATATCCTCACTGATTGAATGGCACATTGCTAGTTTTGAACACACTAATTGCTCAATGTCACAGCCTTCAGAGTGTGATATAATGAATGCTGGGTCTGGTTGGTTTTCAGAGAATCTACTGCACCTGCTGGTCAATTGTTTGTCATGTAGCATTAAAAAATAATAAAAACCTGGATTAATCTAGTTAGTCATACTGGACTGCTATTCTTTTGAACACTACTATACTTCCATAATTCATAGGCACAAACAGTGTCACAACACCACAACGCTGCCGTCAGCCTTTGAGTGTAAGAAAAATGCGCTTGATGTTTTTTACATTCTGTCATTATTAAAACTTTGCAAAACTTTTTTGTGGTAGAACAGGTTGGATGTGGAAAGAAGGACAATTTTGCAATTTTGATAATTGATTAAGCATCTTTGATGTGACCTCCCCTTCTAAAAAGTTGCCCTCCCCAAAATAAAAACTTTGTAAACACAACTAAATAATTTTCATTAAAGAAATGTTACAAAAAAACAACACACACACACACACACACACACACACACACACACACACACACACACACACACACACACACACAAACACACACATCACAAGTGATTGGGTGGGGCAAGTGGCTAACAGCTAATTTTTGACAATTAGCTAGTAGCTAGTAGCTAGCTACAGGAAGAAAGCAATCAAACTAACATGTAGAAGTCATTTATCGCACCACTTGTTCAACATTAGTCCAAATCAGCCTCTTTTTTACCAGTCTGCTGGTTAAGATCAGACCTAATGATCGTTAAACAGCTCTAATGATGGAAGTTACAATAGCAACAGCGACCAGGGTAAGGGAGGAGGGAACGGGAAGAAGAATAGAGAGAGGAGTACGTGGTCCTCCATTAATGATTTTACCAGTTTTTATCTCATTTATTCATGATCATGAATAATTATTTGCCTTATGAATAAATATATCCATAAGTAAATATGGAACATTGCTATAACTATTATATACTTATTACTTTTAATAACATTGAACAATATTTGAACATATTGAGGCAGGTTTAAAGGAGTGTTAGGGAGAGAAAGAGAAGAAGATAGGACCACATTATTATAGTAGTATAGTATATTTTGTCCTCTCTAGAAATTTTTCTCCGTAAATTTACTGTTTATTGTCTCCGCCATCAATGAAATGGTCGCTCCTTTGTTGATGTGAAAAGGCATCTGTCAGTCATCAACCCTTCAACTGTCATTCCATCTTATTCTTCTCAGCAACAGATTATTTGTTTCTTAAGTCAAACTTCTTCCAGTTTCTCTTTTCTCTATAAACTCTGTATAAAAAAAACGTTTTTTAAGCCAAAGTTTTAAAATTTGCTGGTTGGAGCTTCTCAAATGTAATGTTTTACACGTGTCCAGTATAAACTACAGAAGTGACCTTTCTGTTTGAACGTGGAGCAGCGTTGTTGTTGTGAAGCTCCTCAGGATTCCAGCTCTGCAGGTGAAGCTGTGTTGGTCCACAGAGGCCAGATGACAGCAGGATTTTCCCCATCACAGTCACGGGCCAACACACCCGGCCATCTGTCTGATTCGGCTTCCAACTGTGGCCTCTACGCTCCCCCAGGAATTTACTTTACCACTCACTCAAGAGGCAGCCAGCTTCCTCTGAACTAAACTAACTGGATGTTTCCTTTAATTAAGGTCAAAGGCTGAGCAGACTGGAGGTTTCAGTTAATGCTGAGAACATGAACCACATGCAACTTCACCAGATTATCAGGAGGAAGATAAACACAAGTTTTGATTGATTTGATTTGATTCTTTATTTCGAACATGTATGTGTAATCTGAGTTTAAGTTTATTACAACTTCCAAAGAAAATAAAAGTAAAATAAAGAAACAAATACATAAATAAAACAGCAGAAGAAGACAGAAAGCAATAAATAAACAGAAAATAATCAAACAAACATCCTCTTTTACCCCTTTCATCCTTTTCTTTTTTTCCATCTTCTTTCCATTTTCTCTATTTTTCTTTCCTATCCCTCCACTAAACACTAAATACAGTATCTATAGTATCTTTCTTCCTAATTATTAATTAAAGGAATAATAATAATAGTAATACTACTACTATTAATAATAATAATAATATTAGTAATAATAATAAATAAATAAATAAATTCCTACCCACACTCTATTCAATTACAATAATGTAGACAATTATTATTTCCTGTGATTATCTATATGAAGCAAATGTTATGAAAATAACCAAAAGTATAAATATCAGTATATACCGATGATGAAGAAATAAAAAAAGACACTCACAGCATCAACTTTCATAATGCTGCACAGAAGTTACCTGTTTGGGTTTTAAATCACATGATTCTACTGAAAGAACTGAATCTGTTTTGTTTTTTTCGTGTGGGGTGTCAGGAAGTGTTTGTTCTTCAGGGCTTCAAGTTAATGACATCTGAAAGGTGCTGTAGTCACATTTCATGTTGCTCCTTTGTTTGTTTAGGTTTCTGCAGATATTGTATGTCATGGACCTGCTCAGTCAGTCATTTTCTATATCTGCTTATTCCTCATTAGGGTCGCAGGGGTCTGCTGGAGCCTATCCCAGCACGTTACGGCGAGAGGCAGGGATACACCCCAGATGGTCACCAACCAATCATGGGGCACACACACCATTCACTCACACACTCACACCTACGGGCAATTTAGAGTCTCCAATTAACCTCAGCATGTTTTTGGACTGTGGGAGGAAGCCGGACACGGGGAGAACATGCAAACTCCACACAGAAAGGTCCCAGACCCAGGAACCTGCGACCTTCTTGCTGTGAGGCAACAGCGCTAACCCCTGTGCCACCATGTCGCCCGGACCTGCTCAGATCAACTGGAAAACACTACTGCTTGGTAGTAATGTGGAGAACATATGACTCTTTTTCAGAAATAGGCTTTGAACCATCTTTATAATTTGCTCATGCAGAAAGTTACATTCTGAACCAAGATAATAAGATCTGAACCTTGATAACAAAGGTAATAAATACTGGAATGGCAAAATCAAAAAATCTAAAATTACTATTGTGAATAGAGCTGCAATGATTAGAGGATCAATCGGCTTCCATCTATTACATTAATCACCAACTATTTTGAGTCATTTTTTTTTAGGAGAAAACGTCCAGATTCTCTGGTTCCAGCTTCTCTGGTTCCAGCTTCTCTGGTTCCAGCTTCTCTTCTCTCATTATTTCCTTGTTTCTTTAGTCTCTATAATAATAAACTGATGATCTTTGGGTTGTGGACTGTTGGTCTGGACAAGAAATTACATTTTAGGTTGAATCTTCAGCTTTGGGAAACAGTGATCAACATTTTACACCATTTAATGAACCAAACAACTAAATACCAAATAAATGCAATGCATTCAATTAACTGCAGGGCCCCTTTTAAACGCTGGGTGCAGATGTATATTTTGACAAGTAACTCAGTTCCAAATAAACGTAGAGTCTGATTTAAATGTGGTCTGAATGTTTTTTTTTCTTCAACACCTTGTACCAGTACCTTCTATGGTATTATCTGGTATTATGAAATTCAAACTTTATGTGGTAAAATATGCAGAGGAAAACTGAAGAAACAGCCGAGAGATGTTCAGCTACAGTACTGTAATCTGATTTTGAAAAATTTAAGTTACATGGTAGTCTTACTGGTTTAATGTAAGTATTTTAGTAAGTTACCATTTTTTCCAGTTTTGCTGAGTATGATTTCTGTCAGGAAAGAATTAAATAATTATTAATCTGTCCCAAACTGCTGCCTGGTCTCAAATAAATACCTGATCTGTTAATGATTGAAAAAAATAAATGCTTCGCTATTATTTGGTATTTTGTTATTTTATGGTTATTATTGTCAATAATCGACACTCATTGACGATCAAAATAGTTGTTCGGTGCAGCCCTAGTTGTGAAAGAATGGGCTGAAGACCAAACTTATGATTGTAAACAGTTTCTTAATATTGATTTTCTTCTGTCATGTTACATTGAAATACTCATTACACACACAATAGCTCACAGATGGATATGAAACAAAAACAATAATGACAATAAATGTCTCCTAATGCTTAGTGACAATAAAACGAGGAAGCATGATGCCTTCGTGCCATGGGTGCCCATTGCAAAAATTAAATCTTATCAGGTGGAAACATCTTTATTTTGGTAGAATCAGTCCAACACTAAGACGAATTATCCTGAACAATCCGATAGAGGGGAGCATTAGACATTTTTTCTGACTGACAGCAGACTTTAATACCTTCATACCGATAAAATACCAAACACTCTCACGGAAACACAAAGATGATGGCTACATCTGAAACCTTAGCATCACCACCTACTAACCAGTAGCTACTACCGTGGATGTATAATAGAAGTGGATACCAGACTGAAAAATGCCTGCCAATCATTTCAATGATTAGATTGATTTCAATGTTAGTTTCTCATCTGGATCATATAATATTGAATAAAATAAATACATTTATAAATAAAAAAACGTCCTCTCTCCAGACACACAGCAGGATCACGCTGCATCACACAGCTGTGACGTCACAAATGGAATGGAGACTTTTCTACAGCTTTTCTGGCCGTTAGAAAGGTTTTTGACAGATAAAAAGTCCATGACTTAAAAATATAGATTGCTGCTACTAGTTAGCACACAGGTGCATTTCATTGATGCATTTTGAATGTACAGAGATACAGTGATGAGATCCTGAGGCCCATTGTTGGTCCATACATCCAAGAACATCACCTCATTTTGCAGCATGATAATGCATAGCCCCATGTTGCAAGGATTCTTCATAGTCAGCATACTCACCAGACATATCACCCATTGAGCATGTTTGGGATGCTCTGGATCATATATGACAACGTGTTCCACTTCCTGCTGATATCCAGCAACTAATCACAGCCATTGAAGAGGAGTAGACCAACATTCCAATCTGATCAACTCTATGTGAAGGAGATGTGTTGCACTGCATGAAGCAAATTGTGCCACACCAGATACTGACTGGTGTTCTGAGCCCCCAGACCCCCAATAAAACTAAATTGCAGCTTTCAGAGTGGCCTTTTACTGTGGCCAGTCTAAAAACCATCTGGTCAATACTCATCTGTCTAATCAGCATCTGGATATGTCACCTATGAGGTGGGATGGATTATCTCAGCAAAGAAGATCACATATTTAGACAGATTTGTGAGAAATATTTGTGAGAAATGGTTATTTTGTGTATGTAGAAAATGTTTTAGATCTGATTTGAGTTCATCTCATAAACAATGGGAGCAAAAACAAAAGTGTTTATATTTTTGTTCAGTGTATAAATACATATTTATTTATTTATATCCATTTATTTAGTGAGATGGCATTCTTGATGTTTATTCTTCCTTTTGCCTTGCTAAAGGTTATGTTTATCTTTATATTAAGAACGCAAAGTGGAGATTCTGTTGTTTCCAAGTTCTTCTACTGCAGTTAATCAACCTCCCATTGACTTCTGGGAAACGTAGTGTGGTTCTCTTGCATACTGTAAAATATGACCTGATGTAGTAAACCATCTGGGTCCCGTTCATGTACTACTTAAAGCTGACTAAGGTATTCAGATGTTCTAAATAGTGGATTCATCATTTTTGCCTCCTATATAGGCAGGAAGCAGGCGGTTTCAGATGCAGCTGATGAGTGCAGCACATCCTGGATTCACTGGGTCAAAGTGATGTGAATCTGTCAATTCTCTGATTCCTCTGAGGACTAATTGTCGCTGCTGTGTATTAAGGAGCCATGGACACATTGATCAGCTCGGTACTGGCAGCACATACTGAGATACTTAGGATCAATACATGATGAACCACAAACCTGTACAACCTTTCACTTAAATTGTATTTTCTCATCTATGGCTTTGCTTTACCATCAGAGATTAAAATAGAATTGTTGTTGAGAAACTTAACAAGGTTAAGTTTGCATATTGACCTTTTAGAAGCTGACATTAGTCATGATTTAACGATCAAAATAAGTTTTTTTTTTTATATTTGCGGGTGTGTCCACCAAACATTGAAATACCTCGTTAGTAATATGAACATGGGTGATAGAAATATGGAAGCTGCCATCTTCTTCATCTTCTAAAAGCAGGAACTAACAGAAATCACAGGATGTGACACGTCATCACCTCCAAATTCATGTAAAAACAGGATGAAGAAACAAAACTCATTTACCAGCAACAAGAACTGCACAAGTTTGAACATAAACTTTCAGCAGTTTTTCCACAGATTTTGTTTCTTTTGGTTGTTTTTATCTTTTTGATAGTTTATAGTTATATAATCTAATTGTAAAGCATCTTTGAGTCTGATGTGTTATTTTTTGCATTTGTTTTGCAGGTGACAATCTCCATTTAATTTTTATCTTTCATTTTCACTTTTAAATTGTGACGTGTTATAACGTGTAGAAGCAGACACAGTCTGAAAATCTGCTCATGGCCCATGTACCTTCTATAGTATTTATGTGCTTCTTGGAGATTCAGGTGAAATAAATCAGCTTGTGGAATGACGCCTCAGGACAACAGGCCTGTATTGATCTGCATGCTAATGACCTCCATCACACCTTCAGCATCCTCCATCATCATCCTCACTCTTTAAATATCTTTACAAATGAGGAAAATCTCATCCACAGTAAATTATCTTATTTCTCTCATCTCAGTATGTCTAATCTCTTTTTGTCCCACATTGTTTATAACTTTGAGATTCATCCAAATTGTTGTAAAACAGTAAAAAGGTGAAAGTGGTTTGTCCACTTTGGAGTACTGTAGAAATATGAAAGAACAATCTAAGGTAATAAAAATGCAACAATTCTTATTTTGATTGAATTATATCCTACTTTAAACATAAATATTATATCCAATTTCTGCCAAGTATCCTGCTGCTGTTAAATCTGACAATTAAGAAATGAATGGAGTCGCTGTTAGAGTCAACGACAGCCTCCAACCTTTTCTGTCATTCAACTGTGGGAACTCGTTGTCAAGCCAACACATTCTGAATAAAAATCACACTGAATGCAAACATGGACAAAGTGAAATATTCACTGGAGTCCTGGTCAGAGTCAGATTGCAACTGATGCTGCTCCAACAGAGTCAGGGGAGAGATGTGAGGAGGAAGGAAGGAAAAGGAATGTGATGCTCACAGATGGACCAGTGCAGATGCTTCACATCCACAGCAGGTGTTAACATGCAATATGTATCTGAATATGTTAACTGGAGGAGGGGGAACCAGAAACCTGGTATATGTACTGCTTCCAATTATTATAAATGAGTTTGTGCTGAACATACAAATATAAAACACTTTGGAAACACTAAAAAATATATGAGCAGGAACGGATTTTGGAAACAAGGTTTATCACCTCGGTTTGAGGAAATCTTCTATGAAAACTTGTGTAATTGGGTCAATGTCAAAAATGTCACTGAAAACTTGGTACCAGAAAGGTTTTTTTAGTTTTTTTTTAAAAACATGCTATTAACAAGTTTTATATGCTAAATGGATAAAATATTTATATTTATCATTTTTTTTGGTTACACCATTTGACATTTCGTGTCAAGAAAATGAAGCAGCAGAAACAGCAGCGATGTGAAGGAAATAGCAGGTTAGCAGTGGGGTCGTCTGGCTACAGCGGGGTATGACTCACCATATACCTTCACTATGGTAGACATGTTTTTATTAGGGCTGTTAAAGTTATTTACTTTTAATGACACCTATATTACTGAGTAGTGTTAAATTGAACAGATCACCTTTAGCTATATTTTAAAAGAAGAACTGAGGTTTGAGGTTATTACTGATACTTTTTCTCATTGTTGAAATAACTACAAACAGACATTTACCTAAAGCATATTTGTCCAGCCGTTCAGTTTTATTTCCTGGGGAGCCCCTGTAGAAGGGTGTGTTCCTTACCATAGCTTGACTTAAACTGAAATGAAATGAAACATCTTCTTTCAGAAGATGATGGTGATGCGTTTAGTGACCACACTTCAGCTGCATGGGTGAAGTGAAAGTTTAGTCCCACAAAGCACAAACTTAGATCCTTTACCCAATATTAGAAAATGTCAAAGCTACTGCAAAAGGCCAGTTTACATGCAATCACTTTGTTTCTGCCATTTATTAGTATGGATTTACACAGTTTGTTTACTATTTACTAGTTTCCTGAGCATTTAGTATTGTGCAATATAGTATACCCAGTACTGTCAATACAATATATCGTAAATTCCAGACAACAGGGCAACATTTTGGCTCAGAGTTATTAATCCTGGAAGTCCCAATCTGTCAACATCTTTACAACTTTAAGTAAAGTCAACAACTTCCGGGTCACAACACATAGAAAATGATACAAACCAAAATTGAATAGAACGAAAATCCCATGATAAATCCATTCTCTCATATTCTATTTTTAATTTCAAAACAAAATCAAAACAGCGAAAAATTTGCTGTTATTTGTTTTCCCATTTTTGATTTGAAAACGAGAAATGAAATAAGTCGTTATCCGTTTCCCGATTTTAGATTCTAAAACAAATATGGAATGAACGGATGATACACAGTGATAATTCTTCATATTCCTCCAAAAATATGTGTTAACTTCCCGATAACAATGACCACAAACACAGATGTCACTACAATGATGCCAATAATAGTCCTCAGTAATTCACTTCCGTTGTATTTGCAGCATTGAGGGTTCCCGGCCACCGTACCCCCCCATCCGCCGACCAGACCAATTACTGCATGTCTATTCTCCTTTTCTCTTCCCCCTATTTCCTCTCCCTCTCTCACTCACTGCACATATGTGATAAAGGCAAAATCTTAAAAAAAAAAAAAAAAAAAAAACGTTGGGAATCACTGCACTACAGTCTCCTCGCTTTCGATGTCACTTGAGTGCATGCCGTCTTCTTCATTGTGCAGCCCAGCCATCTTCTATACCCGCTTATTCCTCATTATAGTCACATGGTCTGCTAGAGCCAATCCCAGCACATTACAGGGGAGAGGCAGGGATACACCCCAGATGGTCTCCAATCTATCATGGAGCACACACACCATTCACTCACACCTATGGTGATTTAGAGTCTCCAGTTAACCTCAGCATGTGTTTGGACTGTGGGAGGAAGCTGGAGAACCTGGAGAAAACCCACCAGACACAGAGAGAACATGAAACTCCACACAGAAAGGTCCCAGACCAAGGACTTGAACCTGTGACCTTCTTGCTGTGAGGAAACAGCACTAACCACTGCCCGACCTTGTCACCCTTTTGAAATTAAATTGTCAAAATCAAAATAGAAAAAAAACATTTGCCGCCTAAAGGGTTAATGAAAGTACAACATCTTGACCTCTGACCTGGGCTGCAGGCCTTTCAATGCCATTGGCCATTTTTACCATCATCACATGACCAGCTTCCATTCTTACAAGATTTACATTCACATGGCCTCTCATTTTATAAGACAAGAATAAGCAACTACTTTGTTTGTAGGTTACTTTTTCTATCCCAATGTATACTATTAAAGTTCTTTAGATTAATTTAGATTTAAGCACATTGAGAGGTTGAAAATATCCTCCAGTAGAGAATATGTTTGAGTCTCACTCGTGTTATGTGTTTTTGGTGGTTCAGGGCTGCAGCATGTTCACCTCAGTGAAGGCCTTCGAGGGGCAGCAGTACTCCACCCTGAAGAGGCAGTGCCTGCAGAGCGGCCTGCTCTTCGAGGACCCGCACTTCCCCGCCTACGACGACTCGCTCTTCATCCAGGGAAACAGGATCGGACGTGTGGTCTGGAAGAGGCCTCGGGTGAGTCGTTGTCAGATATTGCTGGTTTGAGGCTGATCAGTCGATTAATCAGTTAGTAGATCAACAGAAAAGTCATCAGCAGCTATTTAGAAAATTGAATAAATAGCATTTGTAAAAAATATCAAATATTTGATATTTCAAATAGAGCTGAGTGATTTGGCTTTTTTTTTTTTTTACAAAAGTAAATTTCAATTTAATGTTCAATTTAAACCTTTATTCTTTTTTTCAGTTTTTCTGTGTCAAAATGTTAAAATTTAAATAAATTCTTTCTTTATTAACACCGGACCTCATATCATTGGAGGCATGGTTGTCAAATGTGTTTGTATGCAGCTCATAGCCAATCGTATCGAACGATGATGTACCCGATAGTTTAGTGCTAAAAGTTGTTCATTTTTCAAAATGAACTTGGGGTCTAAATTACTTAGAACACTTTCTAAAGCTGCATTGAAAGGTAAATTATCAGATGTTGTATCCACAGTTGTCATCAAAGTAGTTTCTGTGTTTCATCATCATCTTGCTGCTCCCTAGATGAGGGAATAACTGGGTCCTTGGTGTCCAGAATGAATTTCACAGTAAAATGAATTCATGCACAATAAAGGATGGGTACAGCCAGGCTATAATAGAACTGCAACGATTAGTTGACTAATTGATTAGTTGCCAACTATTACATTAATTTCTAACTATTTTGATAATCGATTGATTAATTCAAGTCAATTTTAAGAAGAAAATGTCCAAATTCTCTGGTTCCAGCTTCTCTCTCTGATTTTCTGTTTCTTTAGTCTCTATATAGTAGAGTCTAATAGTAAACTGATGATCTTTGGGTTGTGGACTGTTGGTCTGGACAAAAAAAATACATTTTAGGTTGAATCTTCAACTTGGGGAAACACTGATCCACATTTGACACCATTTCATAAACTAAACATCTAATCAGATAATCATTTCATTAACTGATATATTATGTAGATTAGTTGCGGCTCTATAACACATCACAAATAAGTAACAGCTTATGTGAACAAAAGATAATAATAACATTAGTCAGGTGGCATCAAACTAAACAAATTCTGTTACTCACCTCATCTTCTATACTCGCTTATTCCTCATTAGGATCACATGGTCTGCTGGAGCCAATCCCAGCACATTATGGCGAGCCAGCCAATTGTGGGGGACACACACCATTCACCTATGGGCAATTTAGAGTTGCCAACTAACCTCAGCATGTTTTGGACTGTGGGAGGAAGCGGGAGTACCCGGTGAAAACCCACCAGACACAGAGAGAACATGAAACTCCACACAGAAAGGTCCCAGACCCAGGACCAAGGAAGTCTTGAACCTGCGACCTTCTTGCTGTGAGGCAACAGCGCTAACCACTCCCCCACCATGCCATCCAGTAACTTTGTTACTGTTAGTTAAAAATATGAATCTATGTTGTAATGTGTGTTTGAATGGAGGATTAGAGATAGTTTAAAGTTAAACAAGCTGCCATTACTTTACATATGATATGATCAAATTAGATTAGTGAAGTCATTAAAATCATAATGTGTTCAAACATTAGAACTAAAACATTCTGCTTAAGGTTAAAAACTATAGAGCAAATTTGTTGTTTAGAGGTGACCTGTTTAACAAATGATATTGTTGATGATAAAGTATTGATAAGTGATATCATTAACATCCTAACACCACAGCACTGTACGACCATCACTAGTAGATCCTCAGCCTGCAGAACTTAGACAGCTGTTATTCTGCCTTTAAGGCTTCTCATCAGCAGCTCTGTGAGTAATCATTTATCATTTATTATGTTGGTTGTCATCGACAATAGCTCCTGAGGTGAGGTTATGGATGGAGTAACATCTTTGTGTCTGTGTGCCACCACGGCAACAGCCTGCATGCATCGTCATGGAAACTGGGTCACACAGATTATATGTTTGGATCTGTGCTGATGACAGTCATGCAGACTGAAAAGTGGAAGATGTGGAGAGGAAGAAAAGCAGCAGGAGCATCTGAGACCTGTGTCAGGAGGTCAGACCTGAGCAGGCCAATCACTAATCACTCTATCAATCAATTATCTTTATTATTACTTACTAATCTAAATTATGTAGAGATTGTAAATTTGTCTATAGCACATAAAATAGATTTGATGCAAAAACGAAAATGGGGATGGACAAAATGGATTATAATTATTTGTGGTATTATTTACACTTTATCTAAGTAACTATATATCAACTACTATACTATAACTAGTAACTATATACTAACTACTATTCTATAACTAGTTACTATAACTATATACTAACTACTATATTATAACTAAGTTATTATAACTATATACCAACTACTATACTATAACTAGTAACTATATACTAACTACTATTCTATAACTAGTAACTATAACTATATACTAACTACTATACTATAACTAGTAACTATAACTATATACTAACTACTATTCTATAACTAGTAACTATAACTATATACTAACTACTATACTATAACTAGTAACTATAACTATATACTAACTACTATACTATAACTAGTAACTATAA
The DNA here is from genome assembly GCA_030544235.1 of Lepturacanthus savala. Taxonomy (NCBI): domain Eukaryota; kingdom Metazoa; phylum Chordata; class Actinopteri; order Scombriformes; family Trichiuridae; genus Lepturacanthus; species Lepturacanthus savala. The sequence goes on along the minus strand of CM060479.1, from coordinate 31,165,711 downwards.
CTATATACTAACTACTATTCTATAACTAGTAACTATAACTATATACTAACTACTATACTATAACTAGTAACTATAACTATATACTAACTACTATTCTATAACTAGTAACTATAACTATATACTAACTACTATACTATAACTAGTAACTATAACTATATACTAACTACTATACTATAACTAGTAACTATAACTATATACTAACTACTATACTATAACTAGTAACTATAACTATATACTAACTACTATTCTATAACTAGTAACTATAACTATATACTAAATACTATACTATAACTAGTAACTATAACTATATACTAACTACTATACTATAACTAGTAACTAGAACTATATATTAACTACTATGCTGTAACTAAGTTACTATAACTATATACTAACTACTATACTATAACTAACTATAACTATATACCAACTACTATACTATAGCTAACCATAACGATATACTAACTACTATAACTAAGTTATTATAACTATATACTAACTACTATACTATAAGTAAGTTACTATAACTATATACTAACTACTATACTATAACTAAGTTACTATAACTATATACTAACTACTATACTATAACTAAGTTATTATAACTATATACTAACTACTATACTATAACTAAGTTACTATAACTATATACTAACTACTATACTATAACTAAGTTATTATAACTATATACTAACTACTATACTATAACTAAGTTACTATAACTATATACTAACTACTATACTATAACTAAGCTACTATAACTATATACTAATTACTATACTATATCTAGTAACTATATCTATATCTATCTGAAGACAGATAATGTTGTTTCTGGTGATTTGTGATTCTGACTTAAATTAAACATTAAACATTTGGGGTTTGAAGCAACAAACTTCTTCAATCTTGGCTCTTATGAAGAAACATCTCTAAAGTTGCTGTGGCAGGACAGATGCTATATATAGATAGAAATATATTCAAATAGGGTATTTGACACTGGCGACAGTCAGTCAAGCCGCTCTCAGTCGGCCTGCAGCGATCAGAGATCCCTGCTATCGGTGTTGGGGTGAAGGTTCACAGGCTTAAACCCCCCAGAGTCTGTTGTGCTCGATGTTATCCTTGCACAGATGCATCCAGGCGATATTTATGGCAGCAGTGAAGTCACAGTGCATGCGAGCATAAAGAGCAGGCTCTAATAAAACGCTTCTCCTCCTCTCGGTCTGTCTCTCCTCTGCCCCTCGTTGCACCTCCTCCACTGATTTGTGGTTATTTATGTCTTCTTGACAAGGGCGATATAACAATATTTACTGTTTTTATACTGTTTATACCAAGGTAGCTGTGCCTTTCTTTATATATGGATGAGTCAGGTCAGGGGCGATGCTAGAATCAGAGGTTTAGGTGTTGGTCAAGGACCAGGCAAGACAAATTTCCCTGTTTTTCATGTTTTAATACAATTTCATTCCCACGTTTGGGTAAGAAAAGCATCACATTTTTTTCAGGAAAGTTTGCGACTAAACCATCAAATTTGATGAAGGTTATTTAAATGCTGAGCCACAGCAAAAGTGGAATAGATTGAAATCATAAAAGAAACATATAATAATCCTAATTTCTGGGGGAAAATGACTCATTTAGATGCAGCAGTTCCTCAACATTCACATGAACAGTCTGTATGTTTCTGAGTAAACCAGCTGCCTGCAGTGAGGACCACAAAAAACAAAAATGGACCTTGGATTCATTTTTTTGGACTTTTATTTTGAAATGCAATGCAAAAAATGTAAAACATTATTAGAAACTGACTTTTTCAATGTTTGCCTCTGCCGTTTTTTTTTTCTTGTCTGTATATAATACAAGTAAAAAAATATACTTCAAAAAGTGAGCTTGAAGTCTATAAAATAAAATAATGTTAATTATTGATTTTTTTATGTGTATGTGCCAGATTATTATGGGCAAAGTTGCCTGAGGTGCATCAATTTAATCCAATTAATCTGATCAATATTGGATCTTGGTGAAAACAATATCAGAACCAATTAACAATCTTGATAAATGATTCTTGATTTTAATTTTTACTTCAATATGTGAAATTGTTTAACTGAAAAATCAAGATTTAAAAATATAACCAGACACCACAACCTCGGAACAAAAAAAAAACACAAACGAGGACAGAACATATATATATAACAGATTTGGAATATACCTTTAATTAGTTCATCTATGAACTAATTAAATGAAATTATATGAAAAATGCAGGTTTGCAGACAATTAAAACTTTGGTTTGCAGAATGATTGATTTCAGGTGTTTTTTTCCCTTCATTGGAGATAATTAGGCAAGGCAAGGCAAGGCAAGGCAAGTTTATTTGTATAGCACATTTCAACAACAAGGTAATTCAAAGTGCTTTACATAAAACATTAAAAGCATCAAGATACAATTTAAGACAGTTGATTAAAACAATTTAAAACAGTTGATTAAAATAAAAAAATAGATATAATATAAAATAAAAATAAGAAATTAAAATTAAGAATTAACTTTGAAATTAAAACAAAGAACAAGTTACAGTACAGTGCAGAGTAATTCAGAATGATATTAGCATTCAGAATGATATTAGAGATGAGTCAGACGGGAAACGAGGGGTGAGATGGAGATTACAGAAAGGTCCTGGCCACAGTCAAACCAAAGCTCCCTGTGGATGTTTAATGAGAATATATGCGATGCATTTTAATGAGGAAGAAGTAAAAAGAAAACTGTGATTGGTGCGAGGAGCTTTGGATTTGTCCTGTTGCTGCTCCTGGTGTTTGTGTGTGTCTGGTGGCTCCTGCTACAGGCTGATGGATGGTTTTGGGGGGAGCCATGAAGTCAGTTGAAAGGTTCTCAGTAGCCGGCAAATGATTAGGCTGTGCTCAGCCACAATATTCGCATTACTCCAGTGTCTGCAAGGCCAAGCAGAGATCAATACTCTATTACTCTTTCACTTGAGTCGCCCCCGGAAAACAAGCCACAGCAGGGAGCCCTTGGAGCTGCTCAGACTCCGACAATCAATGCTGCTGTGGACAGAAAAGGGAAAAAAAAGAAAACGTGATTAGAGATCTTAACTCTGGACAGACAGAATTCAGCCAAACAACAGCCAAACGTTTCTTATATTTCAGACAGGAAGCGCCTGGCTGCTTGTCTGTGGCTGTGACACACTGGAGGCAGATCTGCAGTGACCTCAGCTTCTCATTAAAAGTTTGCTTTTGCAGCAATCAGCTTTGCAACATCAGCAAATAACTGACCTTGGTTGTGTGCTATGTGCACGTGTGTGTGTGTCTGCATGTGTGTGCATGTATGTGTGTTGTCTCCCACGCTTGAACATGAGCCATAGTGTGTTCATGCTGTGATCTGCATTTTTTGGACACGCTGGATGTTTAGGATTAAAGCAAGAAGGTGGAGGACTACAGAGGTCGACAGGCTAAAACATTCACACTGACGGATAAAGGGAAAGTTTGCTATTTTGGATATTTAGCCCCATTTCCCACGAACATAGAGACCATAATTTCTTCTAATTTCTTCTTTTCTTTTAAAAAAGTTGTTTTCCCAGTTGTAATACAGCTTCCCTGGTTTAATGTTAGATATATATCATCATATCACTGTCGGTTGATTTTCTGTAATTGCTTGTGGATGGTTTCATAATTAGAGTCTTTTTGTTGTACTAGTTCCTAAATGGATCAGTTTTCAAATCCTTCTGCTGTCAGTCATAACAACAGTCATAACAATAACATTTTGTCAGTCAGTCATCTTCTATACCTGCTTATTCCTCATTAGGGTCACATGGTCTGCTGGAGCCAATCCCAGCACATTACAGGTGAGAGGCAGGATACAGCCCAAACAGGACACCAGTCTACCATGGGACCTATGGTGATTTAGAGTCTCCAATTAACCTCAGCATGTGTTCAGACTATGGGAGGAAGCTTGAGAACCTGGAGAAGACCAGACACAGGAAATGACATGAAAACTCCACCCTCAATTCCTTTTTAGAGTGTTTTACATCAGTTCTGGATTTGATCTTGATATAAGATACTTGAAGCTGTAAAGAAACTCACTCAAATTGACTTTTAGTCCAGTTTTAATAAAAAGCCATTTTCCGCTCACTACAGCTGCTGCTCACACACACACCATCTCTCTCCCTCTTTACTTTTCTGACTCTAGTTGAGTGCTGCGAGTGTGTAACGATAAAGAGCTGTTAAGTGGTGCTGTGCTTTGTGCGGTCTGTTGAGTAATGGCCGATGTGCCCATCGACCTGCTAGTGCCATAAAGCAGAGAGCAGCAAACAGACAGACTGTTCACACCCAGACGGCTGCCAGCAGAGCCCTGCAGGCTGCAGTAAACATTAGAATGTTCTATATTTTATGTCAAACTATATCCATAGTTTTCTAATTTTCTGAGCTACTGAATTTGGGATTTTCATTAGCTATGTCTGTTATAATTATCAAAATTAAAAGAAATAAATATTTGAAATATATCAGTCCATGTGTAATGAATGAATATTATATACAATATAGAGTATTTCAATTTTGGAATGGAATTACTGATATAAATCAACTTTTTAATATTCTAATTACATGACCATCACCTGTATATCATCAACATCATCTGTGTGTGTGATCATGAATATCATGAATATGATGATGAGAGTGAATATGGACATATGGTCTCTTTCTAAATATGAATCTGCCTTGATAACCCATTTCTGCTACTCTGTGTCCTATATAGGTACTGTACACATCAGTTGTTAACCATGGATCTGCAAAACATATAGAATTTATTCTTTAAACACACAATATGTCATTTTACTGTGGTCTCAATCAAAACATTACATACATTCCTCATTTGAGGACAAAAAACTATTTTGATGAAGCTTTGACTGTGGGGCGGGGGGCAGAGGTAATGAGCGATGGCGAAGTAATTCATCAAAAGATGTGCAGTGTTTACCACATTTAGACCAGATCTGTGACAAAAACTTTTGTCTGTTTTTTTTTAATAAATGTGACACATCACAGAGAGCGAGAGAGTGAGTTCAACAGCCGCACATACCTGTTAATGGGGGAACACTTGCAGTGGTGCAACGTTTTCAACCAACCCAAGTACAACTCAGACCTTAACCTTCGAAGTGCCAATGTCAACTTAAGTCAGGATGCTGCTTTACAAGATTCTTATTTACGAAAAAACTTTTAAAAATTTAAATAAGTTCAAGTTTGGGTTTTTATTTGGTGGAAATTTCCCTTCCTGAATAAGCCTTTGGAGACAATGATGCTCACATGTCAAATGTCCATGAGCAAACAGGATGTCCTGGTCATATGACCTCATAGGTTGTATATTCTTCAAAATAAAAGCTTCCTTTTGACACCTAACTGTAAAATCAAAGATTTTATATTTTAGCTTTTTGGAAAAATTAAGATAAAGTAATTGTTGCCATATGGCAACACTATGTAATAGAGGGTTAAATATGTGACATTTCATGAATATTCTATAATCCAAGAAGGCTCCCGCAATATAACTTCATAACAGGCAAAGTGGATGGGGAAATTTAATCCCTACATAAACTTTGGGTCAGTATTAATATTTCTCTAATTTACAGAACGTCTCTATCACTTAGCACTTTTAAGTTATAGCCTTAAAATATCAAAATCAATAATTTTAGAAAAAAACCCTATGGTGCCTAAAGGGTTAAGTTAAGTTGCATACATCCATAGGCAGCGGCTGTTTAGTGAAAGCCAAGCAGAACAACAACATCCTGACCAGAGGTTGATGCACTTTACTATGATAACCACAAGCAATACTGGTGCCAAACACCACAGATGTACACAGAAAGCATATACATACAGATATACATAATGGTGCTAATCTTTTAAATGACCAAAACTTGCTCAATTTTCAACTAATTTTGGTTTGGTTTGTTATAAATGTCAGAGATGTAGTTATGACACTGCAAACTTATAGTTTTTTCTTATATATATATCTTATATATATTTTATGGGTGACATGGTGGAACAGTGGTTAGTGCCGAGTCCTTGGTCTGGGACCTTTCTGTGTGGAGTTTCATCTCACCTGCAATGTGCTGGGATTGGCTCCAGCAGACCATGTGACCCTAATGAGGATAAGCAGGTATTGAAGATGAATGCATATATGTTTTATAGTTATATAATTATAGAAACAAAAGTGTGTGTAAATCCATCAAGTTTTCAGCAAGATCAGAGTATTTGAGTTTGTTCAGATCGCTCACCTTCCCTTACCTTCAATCAGGTCAGACTGTTTAATGTTGAGGACGTTGGAGACCATAAGACATCTAGTTTTATTATGTATATCTATACCAAGCATAACTCAGACCCCAACTCAGACATTCGACTTCTTTGTCTATGTCACATGCACACTGTTAAAAACAATCACAGACTTCATGAACCATTACTATGGCAATGATTGAAGCTTTGATTTTTTTTGGGGGGGGATAGCTCTATTATAATGACTAAAAAATAAACATCAATAATGTAGCTTTATTCAAGAACATTTACATGAACAAAATAGAGTTTTGACAGATCTTTTAAACAACGAGATAAGTAGATTAAAAATTATAGCTCTGCTAAAGGAAATTAAACTGAGCGATGTATGAGTGGATGGCAACAGAAGATGACTCTTATTTCTTGTATTGTAACAATAATTTTTTTCCACCTCCCCTAAAAAAACTGTTTAACATACAAGAAAACTGTTGAGTTGGAGAAGGTTTACTTGGAAAATGCTGAGAATAATAATAATAATTCCTGAAAAAGAGGTTGAGAGAAGAGGTGAATTGAATATTCCTCCTTCTGGTCACCTCAGAGCTGCCTACACTAACTTGTGTATTTATTTCCTGTGTGTCTGTGTGTAGGAGCTGTGTGAGGACCCTCACCTGTTTGTAGATGGCATCAGTGCACATGATCTCCATCAGGGGCAGCTGGGGAACTGCTGGTTCGTGGCAGCGTGCTCCAGCCTGGCCTCCAGAGAGTCTCTGTGGCAAAAAGTAAGTGTGTGTCTATGTGTGTGTGTGTGTGTGTGTGTGTGTGTGTGTGTGTGTGTGTGTGTGTGTGTGTGTGTGTGTGTGTGTGTGTGTGTGTGTGTGTGTGTGTGTGTGTTTGTGTGTGTTGTCTGCTCCCTCTTCCCTGATGATGATGACGCACCAACCTTGGGGGTATTCCAGAAATCATGTTATGTGGAAACTCACAGTAAGTTAACCCTGAGTTGAGGGAAACTCTGAGTTATCTGTTCCAGAAAGAGAGGTAACTAAAACTCAGACTCAGCCACCATGGTAACAGACTCTTCAACAGCTCTTCAACATGGATTGTCCATTAATTCTCAATCCGATTAAATTATCAAATTACTCAAATTATTAGAAATGCTTCTTTAGACTGAGACTGGATATCCTGTCAGTCATGATCATATATAGAAGTAGGCTGTATATATTTATGTATTAGTTATATATATATATTTTAAAGACACAAGTGTATTCTTGCATCTAATGTAAGCACTTGTGTCCTGAGGAGGTGACGGACTCAGATGATGTTTTGGCTGATTGCCAGCTCCTTAGCCTCTATCAGACGTGGTGTACATGACCCTCCGCCTGTTTTATGGGCTTCTGCCTTCTTTCTGTTGGCTGAGACACAACTCAAATCTTATTCAGTTTTTTTTAAACTAATATGTTATTGAGTGTTTGTGCTCACATCGTCATAATTTAAATGACTCCAATAAAATAAAAATGTGTAAACACTTTATCAAGTGGTGTAATAAATGAGGGGACAACTTACAATAACATTTTGTCAGTCAGTCAGTCATCTTCTATACCTGCTTATTCCTCATTAGGGTCACATGGTCTGCTGGAGCCTATCCCAGCACGTTACGGCGAGAGGCAGGGATACACCCCAGATGGTCGCCAGCCAATTGTAGGGCACACACACCATTCACTCACAGACTCACACCTACAGGCAATTTAGAGTCTCCAATTAACCTGAGCATGTTTTTTGGACTGTGGGAGGAAGCCGGAGTACCCGGTGAAAACCCACACAGACACGGGGAGAACATGCAAACTCCACACAGAAAGGTCCCAGACCCAGGACCAAGGAGGTCTTGAACCTGTGACTTGCTTGCTGTAAAAAAACACAATAAAGCTAAAAACGTATTTCCATTGTGGATCTGAGAGGAAACAGAGTAAGTTGGCAGATACATTCACAACACACTATACCAGTAAAAAAACTCCCCCTATTTACACAGTATTTTTCATTTTCTTGTGATATTATGTTCATGTTACAAGTTACGTTTTTTTTGTCAATTGACAAAAGGGTTTAGCTTCAGTTCAGCTTTAGACAGGCGGTTAATAGATCCCTCGTGTGTCCATTTTCCATCCTTCATAAGTGAGAAAGTGGCTCTTGTGATTGTCCTGGTATATCTAAATCCTTGATGTCGTGTTTTCTTCCTGTCGATGTTTGGGTACATCCTGTTACTAGTTTTGTCTTCTCATAAATCCTCCTCATATCATCCTCTCACCCCTATCACACATCATCCAAGGTTGTTTATAGACAGTGCTCCAGTCCTGCCTCAGAAGGTCATTTTTTAGAGAAATCATACTCTCTTCAGTCCATATGCTTAACAAGTTGCCCTTTTGCCCTTTTTGTTTCCTGTTTGCAGTGAAGAGACAACTTTTACAGACAGGACACTGAAAACAAAAGTGCATATAATGTGTTTTGAAACAGCAACTGATTAAGTGTTCATTAGGGAAACACCAGAGGACTCATTACAGCACAACAGCAGGGAGACACCATCAGTCAGCAGAAGCCTGATTGGTGGAAACTAAAGTGGATTCTCCCAGGATCAGCTGGAGGCTCTGAGGCTGGGTGGGTGCCATGACAGTTAGGAGGAGGAGGAGCCTGTAGGTCTTGTCAGCTCAGCTTCTAGACGGAAACATTGACAGTTTATCGGCTCGTTGCGTCCCGCCTGGAAAGTCAAGACAAACTGCAGTGAAGTCGGACATTATCCAGCCGCCTTCAAAACAGAATGTACAGGAAGTCACAGATATATTCACTTCCTGTTTGTCTCTACTAGTAGTTTGCAGAAGATGGATAGTTAATTAGTTAGTGGTTAGCACTCTCCTGCTATAGATATATTTAATAAGCAAAAACAGGAAATTATACATGTACATATACAGTATATGGGAGGATGTGTGTATGTATTTATTTATATATAATCATTTGTTCTTTTTTATAAAGCTCTGTGATTGCTTGTTTTGGCGGTTATATAAATGGTATAAATGGTATCAGTGCTCCATTGATCATGGCTTTTTGTGCATGCGTGGAACTCAAGGTAAACATACTCAGAGTTGATTGAACTAATTCAGATCAGCTGTTCTGGAACCAGTTACTCAGAGTTGAAGGATAAACTCAGAGTTTTTTGAAACTCCTTTCTGGAATACCCCCATTATATTTTTTTCATGTTGAGTGCTGATCATTTTAACCCAAACTACAGTCATTTCCTAAAAGTAACCAACCTAACCGCATCTTAACAACAGCACTGTCAAACCATGAAACAGGATTTGTGAAAATATGTGTATATCAAAAAATGTTGATATGATTAAATCTTGATATAATTCAATCTGCAGTAAACTGTCCTTTGTAATGTATGACGGTTTTACTGCAGATACACTGAACATCAACGTTTTTCTCTGGAGGCTGCGTTGTTCTTGTTTTCTTGTTTGTCAGCGTCACCATGCAAGACTGAGACAGATGAGGCACCTGTTCATCCTGGAATACACACACACGCACACACACACACCACACACACACCACAGGACTGCTCTGCTTGTCGTCAGGCATAAAAACATCAGTTTTGTTCGAAGTCTAGTTAAGAAAATGCAGAAACGTGTGGTATGTGGTTTATTTAACTGTATTAATGATACATCCAGAAACCAACAGGTTCAGTAACAGCAGCCAGTTATTTTTTTGTGCAAAAGGAGAAAAGAAAGTGAATCTGCAGATTGAATCTAGAATTAATGATTAGTATTAGTAAAAGCAGAATAAGCCCAGGGAGTTACTGTCCAGATCTCAGCTGTCCACGGTGAAGGTGATGGAGCAGTCCACGGTCTCAGGGCTGCAGCCGTCCGCAAACGCAAACAGGAAGTACATCACCTTCCTTACCTTCGCCAGCTCTGCGATCCTTTCACCAAACTCATGCGCGTCTGCCTCGTAGCACTGGACGGGCGTGTCATCGTCGGCGCCCGCCTCCCTCCAGAAGGTCCCGGCAGGCTCCAGCAGCTGGCGGGTCATCAGGTTGGTGAGGTCGGGCGTCCAGAGCTGCGAGGTGGCGGTGACAGTCAGCCGACCGGTCTGCGCCAGCCGCACCGTCCAGCGGGAGAAGTGCAGCGACTGCGTGCTGAAGTCCAGCCGGTACACCAGCTCGTTGGGCTGCAGCAGGCGCTCACCATCCTGCCGCTTCAGGCCACGCTGCTGCAGGGACTGAACCCGCAGACGCATCACCTCCGTTAACTGGGTGTCCGGCCGGAAGGACAGCACCAACTCAGAAGACATCAGGGGTCACGAGAGGTCAACACACAGAGAGCTGGGATCAGCGTTTTCACATGCACGTCCTCGCTCTCAACTCGCTAGCTTCTCCCTTTTCCAACGACTCCGGCTCCTGCTGGCTCCTTATCTCTACTGACTCCTTCTCCTGCTGACTCTTTCTCCTACTGACTCCGCTCTGCTGCTTCCTGCAGCGTTTCTGCTCTCAGCTAGAGACCAGACACCTGGCAACGATGACACATCTCAGCACAGGGTTCTTCCTCAGGGGACACTGTTCAGTTCTTTTGTGTCCTGTTTGTGTTCCATGACACATTCTTCTCTCATGATACTTCACATGTAGTGTAATAATATTAGGGTAGGGTAATACTAGTGGGGAGGTAGAGACAGTGAGGAGGTAGGAGACAGCAAGGAATTAGGAGATAGCGAGGAGGTAGGAGACTGAGGAGGGAGGAGACAGGGAGGAGGTAGGAGACATTGAGGAGGCAGGAGACATTGAGGAGGTAGGAGACATTGAGGAGGTAGGAAACATTGAGGAGGTAGGAGACATGGGGAGGTAGGAGACATTGAGGAGGTAGGAGACATTGAGGAGGTAGGAAACATTGAGGAGGTAGGAGACATTGAGGAGGTAGGAGACATTGAGGAGGTAGGAAACATTGAGGAGGTAGGAAACTTTGAGGAGGTAGGAGACATTGAGGAGGCAGGAGACATTGAGGAGGCAGGAGACATTGAGGAGGTAGGAAACTTTGAGGAGGTAGGAGACATTGAGGAGGTAGGAGACATTGAGGAGGTAGGAAACTTTGAGGAGGTAGGAGACATTGAGGAGGTAGGAGACATTGAGGAGGTAGGAGACATTGAGGAGGTAGGAAACTTTGAGGAGGTAGGAGACATTGAGGAGGTAGGAGACATTGAGGAGGTAGGAGACATTGAGGAGGTAGGAGACATTGAGGAGGTAGGAAACATTCAGGGGAAGCCTCTTTATTTCAGGGGGTGTTGGCAGCTTCACCTTCATCTCTGCAGAGTTGGAGAGCAACAACAGCTGGGAAATTCTGCGGTGCTGTGCTATGTTTTTTATTCCTACTCCTCCTCCTCCTCGTCTTCGTCGTCGTCCTCCTCCTGTTGCTGCTCTTCTGGAGACCACCTCCCTCATCAGAGCCTCCTGCTTACACTCTGTGAGGAGCTGCTGTTCATTTAGTGCTCCTCCACATTTCCAAGGATGCAACACAGAGTTAACATGTGATGTCACACACTGCAACATTTCTTACTACACAAAGGTTCTCTACTAGGTTCACAGGCTGGGTTACAGAGGTTTCACTGGACCACAGCAACCATGTGCACACACACACACACACACACACATACACACACACACGCACACACACGCACGCATACACGCACGCACGCACACGCACACACACACACACACACACACACACACACACACACACACATTGTTATTACCTCTCACCAGGATTTATGACAGAGCCTAGGTGATAAATTTGTCCCCTAATCCTGGATCCTGCAGACTTGAGGTTAGTCTGTCTCTGCTTGGACATTATTTATGTTGTTTGTTTGGCTGACCTGCCTCCTCCTCCTCTCCCCCCTCATCCTCTTCCTCTTCTTCTTTCTTCTCTCCCTCCTTCTCCCTCTGTCTGGTCTCAGGTCATTCCCGACTGGAAGGAGCAGGAATGGGATACGGAGAAGCCAGACTCGTATGCCGGGATTTTCCACTTCCGCTTCTGGCGTTTTGGGGAGTGGGTGGACGTGGTGATTGACGACCGGCTCCCGACGGTGGACAACCAGCTGGTGTACTGCCACTCCAACGACAGCAACGAGTTCTGGAGCGCTCTGGTGGAGAAGGCCTACGCCAAGTTAGTATGAGAGCCAGCAGAGCTACATTGATGGACATTTAAAATCAAGGTTTGGATTATTAAAGGTGCAGGTGTCAGATTTATCAGCAGCCAGCAGAACAGACTTAGCAGAAATGTAATATAATTTTCCTATAAGTATGTTTTAATTTGTGTATAATTTCAGATAACCTTAGATTAGGCTGTTTTGTCTACATGGGGATTGTATCTCTTCAGCCACAATGTTCCACCACCATGTTTCTACAGCAGCCCAGAATGAAGAAACCAAACCATGACTCGTCACATTTTTAGTGCCTCACTTAAAGTTTGAATGAAACATGAAATTGTTTTAAAATAGAAATTATGAGAAATCAATTTAATGATGAAAAAGACAAAACTTAGGAAATAAAAAATGAAAACAAAACCACATTAAAATAATAATAATGAAATATATAATGGAAAAAAGGGAAAAATAATTACATTTAGAAATACAAAATTTAAAAGAGAAAAAAATTAATCATGGAAAAATGCATAAACTTGTAAAAAATGTAAATTATAAAACAAAAAAAATTGGAGATTCTTATTGTTTGACTTGCAAGGCAAGAATATTTAGTATAGCACAATTCAACAACAAGGTAATTCAAAGTGCTTTACATAAAACATTCAAAGCATCAAGATACAATTTGATTAAATAGGGAAACATCACAAATTTAAAATGAAAAATAACAACAATCAGAAGTTAAAACCTAAATAAATTTAATAATAATAAAAATCCATAAATTGAAATTAATAACAAAAAAAATCAAGATATATATTTTAATAATCAGTTGATTATAAGGGGAAATTCAAAAATTAAACAAGACAACAAAGTAAAAATTTATTAAGAAATGACATCAGCAATAGGCAGCAGCAAACAGAAAAGTCTTCAGCTCTGACTTAAAAACAGTGAGAGTTGCAGCAGAGCTGCAGTTCTCTGGGAGTTTGTTCCAGTTGTGTGGGGCACAGAAACTGAACGCTGACCATCTAAGAGGTCTGGATGGATAAAGGATCAGGAAATCAGAGACATACCCCTAGACCAGGGGTCGGCAACCTGTGGCTCTTTAGCACCCCCATAGTGGCTCCCTGGAGCCTTTTCAAAAATGTATGAAAATATTAAATGATGGGGGGGATATATTTTTAGTTTTAATCTGGTTTCTGTAGGAGACAAACATGACAAACATTCTCAACATATTCCAATGCTGTAAAAATGTGTCTAATAAATATTAAATTTCAACATTTCTGTCAACATAGATTGCCAAGGAGTGCCAGGCAGGTGCTGCTGTAAACTAACAGCTGGATGTGGAATAAGTCAGTAGAATGACCAGAAATCACCTGAAATAATAATTAAACTGGATTATTTTAGTTTTATATAGACTACTTACCTTTTCTAAAGGCTGCTGTTTTATTTTTTATAATTACAGGCTGTGCTTTATTGCCTCTGTTGTCCAGATAAGGAGAAAAGAGAAGACGGTTGAATTTTTCTCAAATTCAGATTTTATTCAAATCCTCAAAATAAAAATGAATGAACCAAAAATCAGATTTCTTTATTGTATTTCTATAATAAAGCTCATAGAAGTAAGTTAAAGTTAAAGCAGCAAATCTGATCCAGCAGAGTACTCAGGTGGTGTGTCATTGTCACCAGGATGAGCTGCAGGAAAATAAACATTTAATCATCAATGCACATTATGTATTTGTAGCCTCATTTTGATAGTAGCTAATATAGATAATATACACTTACAGCCTGGGATGTTGGGGGGTTTTTTTGGTCCAATATGGCTCTTTGAATGTTTTGGGTTGCCCTAGACCATTCAGTGCTTTATAAACCAGTAGAAATATTTTAAAGTAAATTCTTTAGCAGACAGGAAATCAGGTCTAAGTCCCAGATTTCTAGTTTGGTTTTTGATCTTTAACATCACTGAATGAAGCTGAGTGCTGACTTTTAATCATTCCTCTTTGGCTCCAAAAACAATGACCTCAGTTTCATGTTTGTTAACCTAACTAACAACTCCTCCTCCCCCTGTCCTCTCTCCTCCTCTCTCTTACTGCAGGGTTTACGGCTGCTACGAGGCCTTGGATGGTGGAAACACAGCTGACGCTCTGGTGGATTTCACAGGTGGTGTTTCGGAGCCCGTGGACCTGCTGGAGGGTCAGATGGCGACAGATGAGGTGGCTCGTAATCAGCTGTTTGAACGAGTTCTGAAAGTGCACAACAGAGATGGCCTGATCAGCTGTTCCATCAGGGTGAGTGGGCAGCTGAGACTTCTGACTCCTTCGGGTCAATTATTCAACAACAGAAGTAATCAGCGTTTAGCAATCATGACAAATACCTTCAAAATACATTTTACCTCTTTAAAAGGTAAAATTTTGAAAGTGTCTCATTTTGGTCATTTGCTCACTCACCGGACAAATGTTCCAGCATCCCTGGTTTCCTAGGCAACAAATAAACCTTGTTAGATTGTGGTTTCTCTTGGAGCCATTAAACAAATGTGGTAATATAGAAACATTTATCTAACATCAATTTCTACTAATTAATAGTTTTCTCATTGATGTTTCCACAAAAAATGTTTTCCATTGACTAACCTGTTTCCAAAGGAACTGTGCCGGCCTCCTTCACTATAGCATCTCTGCTTTCAACCACTGAACCTCCCTGTTTTGCCGTTTCCCAGGCAACCACAATCGAGGACATGGAGGCGCGGCTGGACTGCGGCCTGGTCAAAGGTCACGCTTACGCTGTGACGGATGTACGGAAAGTACGGCTAGGTCACGGCCTGCTGGCCTTCTTCAAATCAGAGAAGTTGCAGATGATTCGCATGAGGAACCCCTGGGGAGAGAAGGAGTGGAGCGGCCCCTGGAGCGACAGGTGATAAAAACACTGCCCCTGCAGGCACAGGGCTGCTACTGCAGCTCAGCACAACTCATTAGTTGAGGCCAATGTTTTCCTATTATTATAAAAGAGTCATCAGTAAAATGGATGTCAAGACATGTCCATCTGCGTAACAGGACAATTATTTTAGCAGCACATGAGAATAAATCCAGAGTTTAGCAAAGCACATAGCAGCAATTTCAACAAGTAAAAACTAGTATACTAAAAGAAGTGATTCTCAAATGTTTTAATATCATGGACCCCTCAACTGAAGCTGTTAAAAGTAAAAGATCTTACTCAACTGTTATTGGAGCACAGAGAAAAAAGGGTGGGCCTTATGGAGGATCGTAATTAGTAAGTCTAGATGTCATTTGAACATAAACATAATAATTTTTATAAATATCTAATATTTTTCTCTTTTCACCACCTATTTTTTCTTTTTATCTCATATTTTGGACTTTTCATCACCAAGTAAAAATCTTATAGTAAAAGGACACTATTTTTGTAATATACTTTAAGTATACTTTTAGTTCCAAAGTTGTGCAAATCAGAAGAACTTTTATTGTAGAAGGCCTACTAAAAAAGTTCTACATTTTAAGCACATTTAAACTTAGTAGAGAAAATGTAGAATACTTGTAAATGTATATCAACTAACACTTGTTATAAGGTCTTTAATATAAAGGGCAACTGACATTAGGTCTGATTGTGTCGTTCCATGATGTAAAACAGTGAAAAATGTGTCTTGTGGAGGCTGTGACCAGATGAGGAAAATTTCCAGAGCAATGCAAATAACATTGTCATCTTTTTATTAAGTGACCCTGTTGTTGGGACCTGCACCAGTTTAACTAATTTAGAATCTAAAATATCCAAGTGCACTAATCCCTTCAGAGTTGGACTGTTTCTATGAACCTGCGTGTGATGAATAAACAAACAACAAACCAAGAGGCTGATCCATATTTAACCCCTGAAGCCACATGATTGACAAACGTCATGTGGATGGTGAAAAGTGGGGAAGAAATGAAGCTAACGGGCCCCAGAGTGAACAGGAAGCAGTGAACCAGCCTTGTTGCTGGTTTGTAGAGAAGATATCAGACAGCAGAAATCATTTTCTCCAGGACTCTCCTAGAACAGGAGGGCTGACATGACCCTTTAATCCAAACATCTGGGAGGTGAATTGAAATGACAGGTTAGTGCAAGTAGCTGCTCCATCAAGTGGATAAATCTGTCTTCTCTTTCTAGAAAAACAAGTGTTTTATTCCAGTTTTACTTTACTCCACACTACTCTACACTTCAGATCTCAGGAGACGAGCTAAGCCTGAGATGAGATCCCACACAAAGGTCACGTTAACAGGTGAAAATATCTTGTTTTTGCCACCGTCAGCCCATTAATAGGTAAAAATGATCTTGAATTACTTTAATCAAGTGGCAGATCATGTTGCTAACTTGAAGGGTTTTTGTTTTAATTGACTTTAATTGTCTTTTCATATTTTTCTTTTTGAATATTTATCTCATATATTTTTCTTCATTTCATTTATGTTGTCTTATCTCATATTTCTGTCTTTTTATGTATTTTATCTTGTATTTTAGAATTTTATATTTCTGTTTTCATATCTCATATTGCTCTGCTTGTCTCTGGTCATTATTATCATCATTATACTTACTAATACTACATTATACCAGTTTATCGTGATGTTGGTGCAAGTTTAATGCAAATTTATTATACATAAAAAAAGCTAAAATCACAGATTTTTATCAAGAAAAGGAACTTAATATATAAGCAAAATGATTGGCCAATGGAATAAGATCATTCTAAATAATTCTACACAATATTGGACTGATTTTACCAAGGTCACCTGATGACATTTACATTTTTGCAGCGCTGACTGTGAAACAAACAGTGAGGTGATAAAGCCAGGTTATAATTGAGTCTGAATAATTGATAAGCCAACGGAGGAAAAGCAAGACATTACTAAAGAGATGTGAGTCATTCATCCTCAGTCATTCCCTTTGCTCTGACTGAATAATGTATGCATGGTTTGATGAAACCTGTGACTGTAAATGGAATCTGACAGACTGGAGATGTGGAGTCTGTCAGTGAATCATAAACAAGACATAACACAGAGCTAATGCATCTAGAAAATGTCTGTTTCCCCTGAGCTTAATAGAGAATGGAGGTTAACGTTTAGCTGTGACTGACGGCTTCACATTCACATTTGTATGTCTGATTTATATGTCTGAGCAGCTAATGAGTTATAAAGAGGCCCTAGTTTAACATTTTCCCAGTTAAATATTTTAATTTTTGTGGTCTGTTAATAACAATTATTGTGTCAAATCTCTGGGTCAAAGTTTGTAGAAATTCCTGCTGAAGTCCAATCTAGATCAGGAAAAACCCTTTTTGTTGTCCAAACAGGGAAAAGTCAGAGTATCAAATTGTTTTTTATTGGCGGCAACAAAGGAGAACAGCTTTCGGAAAAGCCTATACATCAATATTGATACTGTTTTGTCCACATAAGTCACAACTTTATTCATCCCATACATTACATCACACTTCTTGACCATCTTATACATTTACCAGTTACACAGAAATATGAGATGTAAATCTATAATTTACATCTCCACTCAGCCATGTCCAGCCATGTCTCTACCAGTCTCTTCCTGCCTCTATTTTTTAAGGTTGCTTCTTCATAATTTTACACCAATATTTCCTTAATTCTTTTGAGCCTTCTTATTTTTCCAATTTTATTACTGCTTGTTTTTCCCTTATTTATTTAAAAATATAATAATAATGTTTAATGTAACATACTTTGAAATCATTCAGTACCACTAGTGTGATCACATTCAGTAAAATATCCCTCCGTACATGAGGGATATATGAGACATGTCTTTGCATTGCATTTTGTTATCTTCATTTATTTTTTTATTATTGTTTTATGAAAAAATGCAGCCTGTTAGACCTGTAGCAGCAATACACTCTGCCTTCTCACACTCTCACTCTGAAACATCCTGTTTCCCCCTAATGAAATGTCCTAAATCTCTATTCTCTGGTATTCTATTTTCTTGAATAAATGTAGTTTTCCCTCTTCTCTTGTTTTTCTGTACAGTTCAGAGGAGTGGAACAAAGTGAGCAAGAGTGAGAGAGAGAAGCTGGGCGTCACCGTACAGGACGACGGCGAGTTTTGGTGAGAACCACTGGTGTACTGATATATATATATATATATATATATATATATATATATATATATATATATATATATATATATATATATATATAGACTGGTGACTGCCGATTTGGTGAAAATTATCTTTTTTTTTCATTTTTAAATTCACTTGGGTCCAAGCAGTGCAATGAGCAAGCGTCATGTTTCAACATGCAACAGAAAAGGACTTCAATTGTGACCATATATATATATATATATATATATACTGTATATATATTAGGTACACCTGTCCAACTACTTGTTACACTTAATTTCTAATCAGCCAATCACATGGCGGCAACTCAGTGCATTTAGGCATGTAGACATGGTCAAGACAATCTCCTGCAGTTCAAACCGAGCATCAGTATGGGGAAGAAAGGTGATTTGAGTGACTTTGAACGTGGCATGGGCGACAAGATGGCGCAGGGGTTAGCGCTGTTGCCTCACAGCAAGAAGGTCGCAGGTTCAAGACCTCATTGGTCCTGGGTCTGGGACCTTTCTGTGTGGAGTTTGCATGTTCTCCCCGTGTCTGCGTGGGTTTTCACCAGGTACTCCGGCTTCCTCCCACAGTCCAAAAACATGCTGAGGTTAATTGGTGACTCTAAATTGCCCGTAGGTGTGAGTGTGTGAGTGAATGGTGTGTGTGCCCCACGATTGGCTGGCGACCATCTGGGGTGTATCACGCACACGGATGCCTACGGATTTTCACGCACAACCATCTCTAGGGTTTACAGAGAATGGTCCCAAAAATAAAAAATATCCAGTGAGCGGCAGTTCTGTGGGCGGAAATGCCTTGTTGATGCCAGAGGTCAGAGGAGAATGGCCAGACTGGTTGGAGCTGATAGAAAGGCAACAGTGACTCAAATAACCACCCGTTACAACCAAGGTAGGCAGAAGAGCATCTCTGAACGCACAGTATGTCCAACTTTGAGGCAGATGGGCTACAGCAGCAGAAGACCACGCCGGGTGCCACTCCTTTCAGCTAAGAACAGGAAACTCAGGCTACAATTTGCACAAGCTCATCGAAATTGGACAATAGAAGATTGGAAAAACGTTGCCTGGTCTGATGAGTCTCGATTTCTGCTGCAACATTCGGATGGTAGGGTCAGAATTTGGCGTCAACAACATGAAAGCATGGATCCATCCTGCCTTGTATCAACGGTTCAGGCTGGTGGTGGTGGTGTAATGGTGTGGGGAATATTTTCTTGCCACTCTTTGGGCCTCTTGGTACCAATTGAGCATCGTTGCAACGCCACAGCCTACCTGAGTATTGTTGCTGACCATGTCCATCCCTTTATGACCACAATGTACCCAACTTCTGATGGCTACTTTCAGCAGGATAATGCACCATGTCATAAAGCTGGAATCATCTCAGACTGGTTTCTTGAACATAACAATGAGTTCACTGTACTCAAATGGCCTCCACAGTCACCAGATCTCAATCCAATAGAGCATCTTTGGGATGTGGTGGAACGGGAGATTCACATCATGGATGTGCAGCCGACAAATCTGCACCAACTGTGTGATGCCTTCATGTCAATATGGACCAAACTCTCTGAGGAATGCTTCCAGCACCTTGTTGAATCTATGCCACGAAGAATTGATTCAGTTCTGAGGGCAAAAGGTGATAAAGTGGCCGGTGAGTGTATATATAGACTGTGATATGCTACTGTTTTTGTGCAACTAGAGTGGACTGTGGAGTGAATTTTCAGTATTTCTCTCTTCATTTCTGCTTCATTTCTGTGATGCAGCATTTTTCTCCTGCAGTGTTTATTTTTGTTGTGTTACTGTGGTTGGACTGGTTTGATACTAGACACTCGACACATTCAACAGATTCAAAGACAAGACTCATTTAATTTATAATACATATCACAGATTTTACCTTTTCACACATTTGCCTTAATCTGCAGTCATTCATGCATCATCTTGACTAAGCGGAATATTTGTAGTTCTATTTTTCTATTTTTCTATCTATTCTTGATGATGTTGACACTATTAGTAACATTTAAGCAGCAGAGATCCTACTCCTCTTTTAACATGTCATCTTTCCTCTGCTCCTGGTCTCATTTCCTCTATTTTTTTTTTTTACCTCTTGAAGTTCTTCTTCTTTCAAGCTTTTCCCTCTGGTTGGTCTCCACTTTCTCCTCCCCCCTTCCTGCCCTTGTGCAGGATGACGTTCGACGACTTCTGCCAGTATTTCACCGACCTGATCCTGTGCCGCCTCATCAACACCTCTTACCTGAGCATCCACAAAACCTGGGAGGAGGAGGTGATGAGGGGCACCTGGACCCACCGCCAGGATCCTCTCCGCAACCGCTCTGGAGGTTGCATCAACCACAAGGCCACGTTCCTGCAGAACCCTCAGGTGAGCGGAGGCAGTGACGGTATGTGACTGAGATGTGTGTGATCGGAGGCTGCAGACGCTGTGTCCCTATTCCTGTCTCTGCAGTATGTGTTCGATGTGAAGAAGGTGGAGGATGAGGTGCTGATCTGCCTCCAGCAGAAAGAGAAGAGAGCCACACCCAAAGAGGGGAAAGGGGAAAACCTCGCCATAGGCTTTGATATCCACCGGGTAGAAACACACACTGAAACACACACTAAAACATGTTGCTAGACCAGGGGTCGGCTACCCAAAACGTTCAAAGATCCATATTGGACCAAAAAAACAAATCTGTCGGACTCAAAAAAAATAAACTCCTTCTCTAATCCTGATATGAAGGCAGCCCAGGCTGTAAGTATATATTATCTATATTAGCTACTATCAACATGACCAAGTAGGCTACAAATACATAATGAACATTGATGATTAAATGTTTATTTTCCTGCAGCTCATCCTGGTGAGAATGACACACCACATGACTACTCTGCTGGACCACATTTGCCGCTTTAACTTTAACTTACACAATCTATTAGCTTTATTATAGAAATAAAATAAAGAAATATGATTTTTGGTTCATTCACTTTTATTTTGAGGATTTGAAAAAAACTAAAATACAATACAATCCTCTTCTCTTTTTGCAGCCTGCAATTATAAAAAAAAACAATAAAACAGCAGCCTTTAGAAAAGGTAAATAGTCTATATAAAACTACAATAATCCAGTTTAATTAGTATTTCAGGTGATTTCTGGTCATTCTACTGACTTATTCCACATCCAGCTGTTAGTATACAGCAGCACCTGCCTGGCACCGTGGAGTTGAAACGTCTCAGGCTATGACGTAAATCTATGCTGACAGAAATGTTGACATTTAATATTTATTAGACACATTTTTAAAGCATTGGAATATGTTAAGAATGTTTGTCATGTTTGTTCTCCATATTAAAACAACAAGCTCCAGGGACCCACTATGAAATAAAGAGCCACATGCATCTCTAGAGCACATGCCGACCCATGACCTACACAATAATATACAAACAAAAAATAAGTAATAATGTTGGTAATTTAACAACTGTCTTGTTATTGTATAATTTAAAATTAAATGTATGTATTAACAGAGTTAAAACAAAATTGCTCAATTTATTGTAATTTATGAATCATATTTAAAGCTACAAAAACATGAAAAAGCTAAAAATTCAGAATCAGAATCGCCTTTATTGTCACTGTATTTCTACAATCAACACATCAAATTTCTACATCAAATTAGAGGTGCCATTCCTTGGTTTCTGCACAAAATACACTCAATACAATACATTACAATACAAACAGACAATTAGGTATTCATATTTACAAGTACTAAATATACAATATACAATATATAAATATAATATAAAATAAAAATAAAATACTGTGATTGAAAATAAAATACTGTGATTGAAAATTACTAATTAAAGAAAATTTAGTAATTTAGGAGTAATTTATTATTTTAAATGGTTAGCTTGATAAGTTGCCTATTGCCTATTGATGTTTATTTGTTGTTCTGTCATGAGCTTTGACTTCTTCCTGCAGGTGGAGCTGAACAGGAAGTACCGTATGCACTCAGCTCAGCAGAAAGTGGCGGGCTCGATCTACATCAACTCACGCTGCGTCTTCCTCAGGAAGGAGCTGAAGGAGGGTCGTTATGTCATCATTCCCACGACCTTTGACCCCGGGCAGCAGGGTGACTTCCTGCTCCGTGTCTTCACTGACGTGCCTTCAGAGTGCAAGTAAATCTGAAACCAGTCACTTATTGTTTCACACCACGTTACATCAATCTGCAAAAGTTTCTTCTCTGTTTATGGTTTTTCTCTATAAGATCCAGACAGAAGTGAAAATAAAAAGCTGAATAAGTGTTTGAAATTATATTTTTAGAAACCGAAATTATAATTTGCTTAAAAATGTATTGAAAATATTATTACAAATCATCAAAATAGATGTTGTTAATACATTTGGACTGAGTTAATGAACTCCACAAGATGACAGTGAACGCATCATCGCATTGTGGATCCCAAAACAAATCTCATCATATTCTGTAGGAAACATAACATTAATAAACATAGAGTAGTATGTGGCAGCAATTATGTAAAAAGTTTATATTTTAGTGAACTTTGGTTCCAGGATCCTCCATGTTGCTGTTTCCCGCAGCATGTGATGGGTCTTCTGGGGTTTAAGATGATGCATTCACTGACATCTTGTGGCATTAGTTAATTCCTGCAGTAGGGCTGAACGATTTGGAAATATAATCTCAATGTGATTTGTTCCTTCAATACTGCAATGATGTGATGTGATGAAATATGCGATTTTGTAAAATTATTTTGTTTTATTTCACCTTGTATTTTAGCATTTTTTCTCAACAAAAATTGAATGATTTAAATATGACATGCACAAATATGACACAATATTAAATACATTTAGTGTAAAAAGTTTTCTTTCTTTCCCAAGATGTTCTTTTCCAAGGTTTTTAATTTGTTAAATGACATTTTTATTTAACTGCTCATTGATATGTCAGTGATCCCTGTCTTGAAGTATTTGGCTTGTATGGAGCATTGGTGTATTTCGACCATACAGCTGTCATATAGCACCATACAGCTGTTATATAGCACCATACAGCTGTCATATAGCACCATACAGCTGTCATATAGCACCATACAGTTGTTATATAGCACCATACAGCTGTCATATAGCACCATACAGCTGTTATATAACACCATACAGCTGTCATATAGCACCATACAGCTGATACATAGCACCATACAGCTGTTATATAACACCATACAGCTGTCATATAGCACCATACAGTTGTTATATAGCACCATACAGTTGTCATATAGCACTATACAGCTGTTATATAACACCATACAGCTGTCATATAGTACCATACAGCTGTTATATAACACCATACAGCTGTTATATAACACCATACAGCTGTCATATAGCACCATACAGTTGTTATATAGCACCATACAGCTGTCATATAGCACCATACAGCTGTCATATAGCACCATACAGCTGTCATATAACACTATACAGCTGTCATATAGCACCATACAGCTGTCATATAGCACCATACAATTGTCAAATAACACTATACAACTGTCATATGTGCTGGAACACGTTTTTAACAGCACTACTTGGTGTGAAGTAGCAATGGGTGCATGCCATTCTCATTACACCTGATGCTGTGCAGCATCTTCTTTTCCTGAAACTAAAGTAGTTCCACACCACCGACATGCTGCTCCTCTTCCAGACTAAAGTCTCAGCTCTGTCAGTTTCTGACTGTTCTGTGGAGCCAGAGGCCGTTTGCCAACAGATTAAAGGGCAGCATGAAAAGTTGATGCAGCAGAGTCCTCCACTCTTTATCTAGCATAATCATGCACGTTGAGGTAAGAAAATCGCGTTTCATCATATTGCGATATTATTAAAAATACAATTAAACGTTTAGCCCTATCCTGTAGTGAGTGGTCCGCCACCTTGATTGGATGGCAGGTCACACAGCAAGTCAATAAGCAACCTGCTGATTGGCTGTACAGCTCAGGTGTAAAATTAGTGTCAAACCTAATGCTTGTAACATCAGTGTTTACAGGAAATTTGTGTGTCTGTCAAAGAAATACTTGCACATACACAAAATATTTTCACAGCTGCAAAATGTTTTACATACATGCAAATTGTACCATCGAGTGCAATGCTTTTTTTTGCATTGTGCACAATCTTTTTGACACTTTTTTAATCCCATATACCATGTGTATATAACAAATGTTTGTGTAACAGGGTTCGAATGATTGCTGAGCTCAACAACCTCTCAGGCTGCGCATCTCATGATTGGCAAAGTTCTGCAGTGTTCTCCACTATTAGAGAGCACCAGGGAGCCAATAAATCTAAACGATTCATGGCCAGTGGAATCACATAATGTGCAAAATCTGTTACACTTTGAGGTTGTTGACAGACCCACAGGAAGCTGTCTGTGATATGTGAGGGGACACCCTGATGATGATTCTTGTGTTCCCAGAGAGCTGACTCTGGACGAGCCTCCTCAGACGTGCTGGACGGGGATGTGTGGGTACCCGCAGCTGGTCACTCAGGTCCATGTGATGAATGCTGAAGGTCTGCAGGGACAGGATTCTAACGGAGGTACTGTACAGCTGCAACAAGTGCTCTAATCAACAGATCAATCTATCAATCAATCAATCATACATAAAAATGCAAAGCTATTTAGAATACAAAACAAGAAATCTACAAAAATAATGAAACCCTAAACACAAACTCACACAGTAACGGACCTGGTTACCATGTATGTGTTCATGTATATATGTGTGTATGCATATATACAGTGAGTATGGAAAGTATTCAAAAATATTTCACCCTTTATTAAATTGCAGCAAGTTGATAAACTCATTTAAGTTCACTTAATTAATAAACACAACTTAATTAATATACACACAGCACCCCATTATATGCACAATTATAATATAACCTAAAATATCACATGGCCATAAGTTTCTTTGCAGTAACACTCATATATTTAACCCGGTGCTGTCCATCTGATCATCCCTGAGATGGTTCTACACGTTCATTGGACTCTAGCTGTGTTTGATTCTACTGATTGGACTTAATTAGGAAACCACACACCTGTTTATATCAGACCTTACAGCTCACAGTGCATGTCAGAGAAAATGAGAATCATGAGGTCAAAGGAACTGGCTGAAGAGCTCAGAAACAGAACTGTGACAAGGCAAACAGCTGAGTAATCGAGGGAGAAAAGCCTGGTGAGAGAGATAAAGTAGCACCAAAACATCACTGTGGCTGAGCTGCAGAGATGCGCTCGGGAGATGGGAGAAAGTTCTAGAAAGTTCTAGAAAGTCAACCATGACTGCAGCCCTCCACCAGTCTGGGCTTTATGGCAGAGTGGCTGATGGAAGTCTCTCCTCAGTGCAAAACACATGAAAGCTTGCATGGAGTCTGCTAAAAAACACGGACAAACAAAGGACTCCAAGATGGTGAGAAATAAGATTCTCTGGTCTGATGAGACCAAGATAGAAAACCAGGTGCTGCTCATCACCTGTCAAATCCAGTCCCAGCAGTCCAGCATGGTGCTGCAGCATCAGGCTGGAGGCTGGTTTTCAGCTGCAGGGACAGGATGACTGGTTGCAGTCGAAGGAAAGATGAATACGGCCAAGTACAGAGATATCCTGGACAAAACTTTCTCCAGAGTCCACCTCAGACTGGGCTGAAGGTTCATCTTCTAATAAGACCATGACCCTAAGACCACAGCTAAAATAATGGAGTGGGTTCAGAACAACTCTGTGACTGTTGTTGAAGCCCAGCTAGAGTCCTGACTTAAACCCAATGGATCATCTCTGGAGACACTGAATATGTCTGTCCACCAACGTTCACCATCAACCTGACACAACTGGAGAGGATCTGCAAAGAGGATCAGCAGAGGGTCTCCAAATCCAGGTGGGAAACACTTGATGCATCATTTTCAAAAAGACTCATGTCTGTATCAGCTCTAGAGAGCTGCTACTAAATACTGAACAAAGGGTCTAAATACTTACGCCGTGTGATATTTCAGTTTTTCTTTTTTAATAAATCTGCAAAGAAAATTGTGTTTTGTTAATATGGGTGCTGTGTCTACATTAATGAGGAAAAAAATTAACTTAAATGATTTTAGCAAAGGGCGACATGGTGGCGTAGGGGTTAACACTGTTGCCTCACAACAAGAAGGTTGCAGGTTCAAGACCTCCTTGGTCTGGGATCTTTCTGTGTAGAGCAGGGGTGTCAAACTGCAGTCCTGGAGGGCTGGTGTGGGTGCAGGCTTTTGTTCAAACCAAGCAGTACCACACCTGATTCTACTAACGAAGGTCCTTAGCAAGGGCTGTAGTGGCTGATTAGTAGAAACAGGTGTGTACCTCCTTGGTTGGAACAAAAACCTGCACCCACACCGGCCCTCCAGGACTGGAGCTTGACACATGTAGTGTAGAGTTTCATGTTCTCTCTGTGTCTGTTGGGTTTTCTCCATATTCCTCCCAGTCTAAACACATGCTGAGGTTAACTGGAGACGCTAAATCACCATAGGTGTGAGTGAATGGTGTGTGTGCCCCACAATAAGCTGGCGATAAGATGGTGTATCCCTGCCTCTCACCTGTAATGTGCTGGGATTGGATCCAGCAGACCCACATGTGCAGTGTGACCCTTCCTAGTGAGGAATAAGTGGGTATAGAAGATGAATAAATTAATGATTTCAGCAAATGGCTGCAATATAATAAAGAGTGAAAAAATCAAGGGGTTGTGAATACTTCCATACCAACTGTAAATATATGTATATATGTTTCTATTTTTTATTATATTTTTTTTTATTTAACCTTTATTTTTATTTACCTTTATGCCAACAATTAAAAAAAAACTTATTTGCAATAGCACCTGTAGTTATACTGTGCATGACTGGTGCTATCTATAAATCTATCTATTTATTATATATAATAAAGACTGATGCTGATTCAGACCTTTTCTCCTCTCAGCTGTGGATCCGTATCTGATCATCACCTGTGAAGGAGAGAGGGTTCGTTCTCCGGTTCATAAAGACACACGGTGCCCCAACTTTGACATCAAAGGTCTGTTTTACCGCAAGAAACCCAAAGAAGGCATCCACATCGAGGTGAGCTGTCCCCCTCTGCTGCTCCCACAATGAACCACAACAAACCACAATAAACCACAACCAGCTGACCTCACCTTCAGCATGAAGGCTCCAGCTTCAAAACAAGTTCACAGAAGAATTTTCTCCACAAATCATAAAACTGCAGAAAACATTTAATCTATATATAGATTCGATGTAACTTGAATTCTCTCATTCCATTGGCAAAAAAGGTCTTTCTTATTTTTGGTCAATTTAATTTTTGTTTGGCTTTTTTTTATCATAACATATTTTTACATTTTCATGTTGTATCTTAGAATTTCTGTCTCATAAAATAATATTATAAGAAACATTTTATTCAATTAATGACAAATTAAATTGACCAAAATTGTGCTTAAATGTGTACTATCTGTTCTTCATATTGATCTAATGAATAGGCTGCACAACATTTTAATCATAAGGTCAAAATATTTGTTTGTTCAACTTTTTATCTCATATTTTTAAAAATAAAATTATTTTATTAATGAAAAAAACAAATTCAAGATAATCTATTATTGGACCAGTTGTAAAAAAAAACAAATAAGTTGATAAGATTCTGTTTCCTGTTTCTCTCACCACAGCAGCTGATATGTAACTGATCAATTATAGGCTCAGTATCAGGTGATAACTGTCAGCAAGTGTCCTTTTAAGAGATTTTTTATCACTGATATAGAGAATAATGTTGCATTAGACCTGTGAAAATGCCCAATTTGGATCATGGTGATCAGAGGCAGAACAATATTCTGATTTTTTTATAACATATAATTCAAAGGTTTTTAGATCACTATATAAGAAAGGATTATAAAGCTTGGGCTGATAATTTTGATTTAATATTGTGATATTGTAAAATTTAAACTACAACAATGTAGCTGTATTGTTGAAGTTTTATAAGAAGTTTACTTGACGTTAAGCCCTTATTTATAATGTAGCTGAGTTTACAATGCAAACATTATAATATATAAACACAAATGTTACATTAAACAAAATATGCAGATAAAGATGAAAATATAAATATTTATAGCAGAGTTAAATTATTCAGTCTACCTACCACCTACTAGTAAAATCCAGTGAACTAAAAAAACAACAAAAAAAACCCAATATAAAACATATATATAAAAACAAATATTTCAATGCATCAAAAATTGTCCCAAGTAACATACAGTCATATAATGACACGGCAACAGCTAAAGAAAAATTTTGTTTAGCATATTTCAACAACAAGGTGATTCAAAATGCTTTACATAAACTATATTTAAAGCATCGAGATACAAATAAAAACTGTTGATTAAAAAGGAAAAAAAATAAAAATTGGAATAAAATTATAGTGCAGTGTTTAAGAAAATAAAATCAGTAATAGGCATGATGATATTCTAATGATATAGAAGCAATACATTTCAAGCAGGAAAAGTTGAGTATGATAAAAGAACAGAAATATATTGAATTGTGGTGTACGTGGGAAAAGAAAACAATATAAAGCATAAAACAAATATCACAATATTTCAAAGCAGCAAAAGTCATCTTGAGGCTACATGTAACGTACAGTTGTAATAGACAACAACGGCTAAAAAAAACCTAACACACAACACTTCAAATAAAAAAACAAAACAATATTTTGATATTGTAAAAAATATTACATTATTAAAATCGCCCCAAGCTTTGCTTTGAACTCATCACCTCCTCTGTGTCTTTGTTCTTCACGGTGTCACCTCTTCATTTCTCTAACTCTATCTCTTTGTAGTTTCTCTTTTGCGACTGCTTATTGCTTTCTCTCTCTCTCTCTCTCTCTCTCTCTCTCTCTCTCTCTCTCTCTCTCTCTCTCTCTCTCTCTCTCTCTCGGATCTCCTCCTTCCTCCCAACGAGCGGCGAACAGATCTACAACAAGAACATGATCGTGGACACCTTCCTGGGTCAGGTGGTGATGTTCAGCGACCCCAACGAGCGTCAGGAGCAGCACACGCTGCACCTTCGTGACAAGGGCAACCGCCAGGACAACGACCTGCCGGGCACGCTCACCGTGCGCCTCATCACCTCCACCACGCTCACCAACATCTGAGCCCTGCTGGAGCTCACGCCGTCTTTCTGCTGCTTTTGCGCTCTCTTAGTTTTCTTTGAGTTGGGTTTTTTTTCAAAGGCCTTCGCCAACATTTCTGGACAGAAGGCGTCTGTGGACAACACCCGGGTTCCTATTGAACATCTTTGAACACATTCCTGCCAAAAATCAGCCATCGCCTCATCGTTCATTGCAGGTTTTGTAGCCAGAATCTCCATCAAATCAGCAACTGAGCTGCAGACGAATTTTAACAACGTGGGCTGAAAAGTTTTGTGAAATGAGTCCATCGGTCTGACCCTTCTCTACAAACCTTATTTCTGCGTCTTGTTATGTATTCAAACACACACACATATACACATCTCCTCATGCATGTGCCAATGTTTCCAAGGGCTAGGCATTGCCTTAAGGCTGAGTCTGTCTCTCCACCATGAGGAGGCGGGGTTTATCTTCTGTGTTAGCCTCCATCACTTCCCGCTTTCTATTCTTTTTTTGTATCTGTGGATATCTGTTGCCCGGACACCTCAAGTCTTCACCAGTTTTCCGGTGCTTTGGAGTAAACACAGCGCTGTCCCTCACTTTTTGCTGTGGACAGCTGACAGTGGCTATTCTCTCCTCTTCTGAGAGATTTTCTGTCTCATCCTGTCCTCACATGTGGAATCTTGCCTCCCGTCTTCCATCACTAGAACCGAAAAAAAACTCCCAGAGACGCTCTCTGCCGGTTGCTATGGACGATCTCGCAAACTGCATGGCTTCAAAAAGGCTTTGCCTGTGCTGTACATGTCTCCAGTCGTAGCTTAGCAGCCGGTGCTTGTTATAGTGCTACCCTTTGACCTTTGACCCCCCCCACATACACATGTCCAGTCCAGTGGAGTGCAAAGATTCACCCTGATGTAATCAAGTGCTTTATGGGACCAAAGATGAGCCTCTTTTATGCCTCGTCTCCACAGACGGAACCAGCTCTGCTCACCGCGACTTAGCGTCACTTTGCTTTTGGTTTCAGACATGTTGTGTTTCCATCAAGTATGGATAGAGTCGTCATAGCAACTACAGTAACTTATTCATACATACTTTACATCTGTAAAACATCTGTCGCCGACCAGGCCCAGCAGCATCTCCACCTCCCACATGTTCCCTCCATGTTGATCCAATAATCCATCAGCACCGTGACTGGACTTTGACACTGCTATTTAAAGATGGTGGCCGTCAGACTCGGACATCGCGATCAACACAATTCATACATAAATCTCCAGCCAATCGGTGTCCAGCAGCTTGGTGACATTACACTAAACCTGAAGGAGGTGAAACCACAAATAGAAGCAGGTCATAAAATAACAAAAAGTAATACAAAGTGAGCTAAGTCGAGGCGAGTTGGGCCGATCCTGTCTAGCGGAAACGCTCCTTTAGTCCCTTGAGGTCGGGCTCCAGGACCAGCAAGACCTGGTCTGGTCCCCCCCGAGCCTCGCTACAAACCACCACCCCCTGTGCCACATCATGTCTTTATGGCAACACCACTGCCTGACGCTTCCTCTGATGCCAGTGACCCCGAGAGACCGCAGCATGCATGTCCTCAATGAATGGGAGCACCTGGCTGTGTTTGGGTGAATGTAGATCATCACGACAGATGAGGCTCGTTCAGGATTCCAAACCGTCAGGATATCAGTTAAACATCTATGCCTGAAAGAAAGGAAGAAACACATTTGTGAATAAAGGTGTAAATCAAACAGAGAAGACACACAGTTTGCACTTTATTCAGTTTAATGAGGAGAGAAATAAAAAGCTGGAGGGAGAGCAAAGAGCCAAACAGCCTGGGCCATCACCTGGGGTCCTGGCTTTGTCTCCACAGCAGGAAAACAGCACAGGAAGAACTGCTCAGAGATTTCAGGTGGATCACAGATGGCATTTGCATATTGAACCAACACTGGTACAATAAAATCTGTCTCTCACAAACCATCTCTCCATCACATGACCATCTCATCCCACCTTCTAGCACTGAGCTGGGCTTTTTGTAACAGAAGCTCACACTGAGAAATCATGTTTTGTTTTTTTTATCAAAAGTGCAATATCATTGCAGAGACTTTGCATTCCAACCTAAATCAACTTCTGGGTTTGTCTTTTTCTGTCTGAGTTTAATAAGAATTAAAAATGTCTCATTATTAGGAGATTTCTTTGAATGTAAGAAAAACTGTTAAAGTGAAACTAACTATTTCAAAGGGTTCCTACAAAGTATGACATTTGATTTAAGTAATTTCCATGTGTGGAAAAAAGAGATGTACAATATTTGTGTTTCCAGAGTATTACACCTACTCTCTTTTCTAAATTATAGACCAAATTAGTTTCAAAGAAGATGCAGCAATATCTGAAATGCAGAAAGCATCGTAAATAACAATTTCAGTTATGTAGAAAAGTTAAGTAATTTTCTTGTCTCCATAATAAAGCTGTTATGCCTGCCTTCACTGATACAGTGAATAAAAAGAATCTGCAGATGTTATATTTATTTTTTTTCAAGTCATTTTTGGTTCCCATTTATAAAGGAAACCAAAAAAGATGGAGGAACAATAATATAATTTAATTTATTCAGTACAGGGCGACATGGTGGTGCAGGGGTTAGCGCTGTTGCCTCACAGCAAGAAGGTCGCAGGTTCAAGACCTCCTTGGTCCTGGGTCTGGGACCTTTCTGTGTGGAGTTTGCATGTTCTCCCCGTGTCTGTGTGGGTTTTCACCGGGTATGTTTCAAAGCATGTGAGCATGTTTCAAAAACATGCTCAGGTTAATTGGAGACTCTAAATTGCCCGTAGGTGTGAGTGTGTGAGTGAATGGTGTGTGTGCCCCACGATTGGCTGTTGACCATCTGGGGTGTATCCCTGCCTCTCACCGTAACGCACTGGGATAGGCTCCAGCAGACCCCTGCGACCCTAATGAGGAATAAGCAGGTATAGAAAATGAATGAATGAATGAATTATTCAGTACATTGAGGGAAATTGTTATTTGTACTCAATTATCAATATGGTTTAAAAAGTCTATTTGAGTCTGGAACAGTGTGTAAACCGTGTAGGAACCCTGGTTTCACTCTTCCTGATTTTTCAGCGCCTTTTGCCATTACTTGAACTATCACATGTGGCGTTCAATCGATCACACACTTTGTGTACAGCATCTTTATAAATGTGTCTTGCATGGGTTATTTTCCAATATGTCCATGGCCTTGTATTGTACTGTTCAAATGTTACTACTGTATATGTATATTTATTCTTTCTATCTCAAAGTCTTGAAAATGCTAGTTTTGAGCAATCGGCATGACGACACTACTGCACCTCACGTCCGTCTGATCATATCATAAACGTCTCGTGATGCATTCATGAACGCCTCTAGCATCAGTGAACCCTGTTAACAGCCATTGCTGACTACTATTTAGGTGCTATTTATCTTCTCTGTGCTTTTACGTCTTTTTTTCAGTCAAAGGTGCAGAAAATGAAGGTTTGGGTGAAGAGACTGAATTATGAATATAAATGTTGACTTGCGGACAGCCAGTGTTTCAAACTATAGTGCCAGCAGTCAGTTTGGAGGACTTAAACTGACCATCAAGAATAAATGAATTATTCAATAAATAAATAAATTAAATAATAAAGGTAAAAATAAAAAAGGGGCCCAAGTAGCATATCTGTGCAGGTTAATTTGAAAATATAAAATAGTAAATATAATTTATGTAAATTACTTATTTTTGTGATTTATTTTATTTCCAAATGTGTTCTTTTGTTTAAATTAATTCCTTATTTTATTCATTTCCCTATTTATTTATTTGTTTATTTATTGTCAAATGAATATATTTTCGTCATTTATTTTTAATCAAAACTGCACAGTTATTTGTGAATTGATCCTTTTTTTTCTTTCTTATTTTATTTATTTATTAATTTATTGATTAACTTATTTTTGATTGTGGCAGGTTTGGACTTCCGTAGCTTCCCTGCTGGAACATTTAGAAAAACTAGAAAAATAATCTCTTTTCCCTCAGTAACTAAGTGAAGTGTCTTTGATCGTGACGTGATGATCGGCAGCTTCCAGCTGTGACTTGTCATGTTTCTTTAATAATCCCCTGCAGCTCTACACTGTGAATATGCTCACACTCAGCTGCTAATGGCTCAGTGAGGGGTGAGGCTGGGAGCTAATTGGTGCCAAATTGGCTGCTCGCTGGCTGGATTCATTAAAGTGGCAGTACACACACCATGTATTACAGTCAAGTCAAAGGGCTGAAACAATCCAAAACATGAAAAAGAAATTTACATACTAAAAACCATCAGAAGGTCATGTAAGAAAATCTGCCACTAACCTGATGCCAGGGACACACTGCCTGTTTCTGCAGGCAGTTTCTGCAGCTGCTATAAAGAGTTAGAGCAGCCACATCTGCATCTGTTGATATATGAGTGACCAACAATGTTTGGCAAGATGAGAAAGTCAAAAACTTTTTAAAACACAGTTTTATTCAGCATTCATCAGGTTTCAAAATGTACATTGTGTCATCATGTTGGTTTCTTGTTATTTAAAAGTCTATTTGTGTCATTTTTTATTACAAAAATCACAATTTTGTGTGATTTCTTTTCTTTTTTTGACACAAAATATCAAATGATGTCACCAAAAAGAATGATAAACTTTAACTATTTGATCTACCTAGAATATAAATCTTGTTGATAACATGTGTTTTTAATTTTTCAAAACCTTTTTAAGAGAGTTAAACTATCTGGTAGCAAGTTTTTAGGGTCACACCACATGACAGTTTAGTCACTGTCCAATACTGATTTCAGCAACAATCAGTAATTCAATAAACTCACAATATTACTTAATCCTCGTAATATTACGACTTTATTCTTAGAAAATTGCAACTTTATTTTTGTAATATTATGAATTTACATTATAAATTCATTGTAACTTTTCTCTTAGTTTGCCCCAATACTTGTACTCATAAAACTCAGCACATCTCATATCTATTTCAATGCTCTGTGATGTTTCTGGGCAAAGAATCCCTCTATTTTTTTAAGCAGGTTTTTATTGTGAAGGACATTATCAAAGTTAATCTCAGCAGGTCAGGTAGAGACAGGTGGTGTGTCCTCGCCGTTGAGGAGACAAAATATCAGCCCAAACCTTCTGAAACTCACGAAATGTGAAACTTTTTTGTGCCAAAAACATAGACGGACTAATGTGAAGATGCTGTTTGATATGTGATAAATATGACACAGCTAAAACATATTTTTTGTCCTCCTCCCTGTTGCTATGGTTACTCATTGTAATTGTCGCACATTGTGATTCTTTGCCAAAAGTGTTAAGGCTTTCACTGTTAACCTACACACACACACACAAACACACACACACTGCAATAATAAAATCAGTGAAAATATTTAGTTTTTGGCACAATAAGTAAATAAATATTAAATTACTTCCATTGACAGATCATTTTGCTTATTTCAAATTTTTCCAAACTTTTTTTCTTGATTTTGATCAATTTAATCTTGTTTTCCTAAAACAATTATGTTGTGTTTTTACGTTTGTTTTTTTTGACATTTTATATTGTTTTTTAATTTCATAATCATTTATTTTTAAAAACACATTTTTTAAAACAAGATTTTAATAAAAATTACATGTAGATTGTACCAAAATCAAGATATTTTCAACTGATAAAATATGATTTGCAGTGCACGCACACATACACACAAATATACAAAAACACTCCAGCAACTAGTCTGACCCGGGCTGGTCAGTCAGGACCTTTCTGTTTGGCTGATCGGTTTTCTGTATATATTTTCTGCACGGCCAAAGCAGGTTTGAAGAACACAACACTGTTTGGAAAATTAAATCACATTTTTGTACGAATCCAAAAAAGCCAGTGCATGTAGCAAAATGCTTCAGATCTGCTCATCACACAGCCACAGAATTCTATATTTCTGTTTGTTGAGTGTTGTTGAACATAATCAGCTGTTGCTACTTTGATAAACATACTGTGTGAAGTACAAACTGGCTCATGTTGCACATTTTGCATGCATTCAAACAGTATCCAGTTTTATAGTATTTTGTATTCAGTAACCTGCAGTCTACAGTATGTATATAAAAGTAGCAGCAATTTCAGTTTATCGGTTATTGTGGGATGCATGTTTGAACGGATGTTTGTTTAAAGGGACAGTTAGCAAAATTTACTTCTCAAAACGTTCTTGGAACATTTGCTTTAGGTTCTGTTCGTTGGACGTTCTTCTGGTGTAAAACTAATATTACGGTTATGTTTCAAGAAGATTCCGGGATGGTTGGTTGAACTAATATTCTCAGGATGCTGTAAAACTTGTTACGTTTCCAAAATGTTCTGGGAAGTTTCACGTTGCACAACATTCTTATAACATGTGGGAGCATTAGCTAAACGGCAGGGAACATTATAAAGACATTTCTTATCATTATTGAAATGTTTACCTAGGCAAAATAATACACAAATAAATAAATTGAATGAATTAATTGGAAATTAAATAATTATGGGCATTTACATGGATATTCATTTTTGTACCGACTACATTTTTTTCATATTCATGGTAATGGGTTTCCTACACTTTCTGCCATAAAATATCTAAAAGCAAAACTCCTATCAGATGGGTTCTGTGATCTAATTTCTGTGACTTTAAAAGGTCCTTGATGTGAAAAGATGTGAGAACCACCACCCTAGATGATAAAAAACATAAGTAATGTTATTATGTTCACAAAACATTCTGAGAAGTTTATGTTGAACAAAAACATCTTGGAACATCTTGGGAGCAACAAGCAGAGAGTGTTATAAAAACAAACATTTTTGCATGTTATTAGAATGTTCCTTGAACATTTGCACAACATTCTTAAAACATTGTGAATAGAAACTAGGAAGAAATGTTCTGGGAATGTTATGAGTTAACTAGGAAGATTGTGGTCAGCAAGAGAGGAATCAATGGAATTACATACATAAATACTGAAAAGAATATCTACTTATTTTTTCTGATTCTTGAAGACGCTTGTTTCTGTTGGACATGGTGTGGTTGAGGTTTTGTTGCCTGCTGATCTTACGGCCTCTTCAACTTGCTGCATGTGTCTGAGCTGCAGACATCTGGAGCCTGGTTCCTCTGAATGGCAGCATCATGTGGACTGTGCTGAATCCAACTCAGACCTTCGTATCACAGACATTTTTAATCCGAGATCGAGTGTCGTCCACTCGAGGAATGAGCTTGTGTGATTCTTCTCGTACTTTTCTGCTGATGTTTGGAAATATCTACTGCATGGTGACACTTGTAGAAGATGTTAAAGGTGTTTATAACAAGTATCTTTTATCAGTATTTTATAACCTTGTTAATTTTATATATCCACTCTCCCCCTGCGATTCCAGACCGGTATGTTTACTAATAGCTATGTATCCGAGCGCCGTGCTGTATGTTCTGTACTGTGAGCTTGTCTGTGTGAGCTTTTCATTTCTTTTTCACTGTCCGTTGATTCTTTGGTTCTCGGTTACACTGTGGTTATTTTATAGCTACAATCTGAAATTATTATTTTTTCTTTTGTATTTAATGTCAACTTGTGGCATGAATTTGAAATAAAACAGGAAAACTTATTCAGGGTTTGTCATCATTGAGTCAGCATAAATGGGACAGCAGGGGAACAGCAGCACAGGTGTTAGCAGTGATGCTAATGAAGCAACAGGTACAACATTCAACCTGCTCAGGTAGAAATATACTTCTTGTTTTGCTGCAATTAACCCAACACTGAATAGAACACTGAACACAACACTGAATTATCTTGAATTATCTTATTTTATTCTTTTATTTTTGACTTTTTATCATAATTGTTTTGTCTGAAACCTTAGTAAGCACTGCATACCAACCAGGAGATGCTATAGTACTACTTAGACTTGTAGTCAGGACTGCCTAAACCAAGACCAAGACAGTACCAAGACCAGAGAGTATCAAGACCAAGACAGACCACATCAAAACCAGTTGGAAAGGCACAACAATACAGAGACAGTGACACAAGGCGGGGGCTGGAGGCTGAACCCAAATGCACGACTCGTTCCCAGTACGTTCAAAAAGGGAAAGTCTTTATTGTACAAAAATGAAAATCACTCTCAAGGAGGAAAAACACTACTTAACTAAACTAAAAAGTACCAACATAAATTCACTCTTAGGAGGACAACAAAAATTCACTCTTACGAGGATAACAAAATTCACTACTAAACTAATCTATAAAAGTACCAACATAAATTCACTCTTACGAGGATGACAAAAATTCACTACTAAACTAATCTATAAAAGTACCAACATAAATTCACTCTTACGAGGAAAACAGGACTAATGATAACTAGGACAAAGTAACAAAGAAAAGGCTGTCGAAACAAGACTATAGCAAAACACAAAACCTGGAAGGACAAGGAGCTGGGCGCTGGTTCTTGGGGCATGGGACATGACGAACTGGCACAGGACAAGGGGAGACACAGACAATAAATAGACACAAGGTAACAGGGCACAGGTGAAAACAATCAGGGCAGGGGAAGGCAATCACAGTGGCGGGAAACACACAAGGGCAGGAAGCAAAGGTGCCTGAAACGAGAGGGAAGAGTTATTTCAAAATAAAGCAGGAAGTGCACGACAAGACAACACGAGTGATGACTTAACATTTACGACGAGACATGACAGTACCCCCCCTTCTAGGGACGGCACCAGACGGCCCAGACTCCTGAGGATGGCGGCGGTAAAAGTCCTCTATGAGGCCCGGGTCCTCAATAAATCTGGAGGGTATCCATGAACGCTCCTCCGGACCGTAGCCCTCCCAGTCAACCAGGAACTGGCGTCCTCTGCCTCTGTTCCGGACTGCCAGTAGCTGCTTAACTGTGTACACTGGACCGCCATCAATCATTCGGGGGGGTGGTGGGGGCTTGGCAGGAGGGACCATGGGGCTATCTTTTACTGGTTTAAGTCTCCCCACATGGAAAGTGGGATGGACCCTGAGGGATCTGGGGAGACGAAGACGAACAGCAGCAGGGTTAATCACTTTTGCAACCGGGAAAGGACCAACAAACCTGGGAGCCAACTTCCTGGACTCTACATGGAGGGGCAGATCCCTGGTGGATAGCCAGACTTTCTGGCCTGGCTTGTAGATTGGTGCCGGGCGGCGCCTCCGGTCAGCAGCCCTCTTCATCCGGGCCGAGGTCCGCAGGAGGGCCCTGCGGGCTGCTGCCCAGACCCGCCGGCAACGACGAACTAAAGCATGCGCCGACGGTACCACTACCTCCTTCTCTGTGTCAGGAAACAGTGGAGGCTGGTATCCATAGGCGCCTTGAAACGGTGTCAGGCCAGTGGCTGCGGTGGGAAGGGAGTTGTGGGCATACTCGACCCAGGTCAGGTGCTTACTCCAGGTTGATGGATTCTGGGAGATGAGGCAGCGGAGGCAAGTCTCCAGCTCCTGGTTAAGGCGTTCAGTCTGTCCATTGGACTCGGGATGGTAACCCGACGTGAGACTAACTGTGGCCCCTATCAGCGTACAGAACTCAGACCAGAAACGTGATACAAACTGAGGGCCCCGGTCGGACACTATGTCTCTAGGGAGGCCATGGAGACGAAAAACATGGTTCAGCATTATCTCAGCCGTCTCCTTGGCTGACGGCAACTTAGGCAAGGCAATGAAATGCACCATCTTGGAGAAACGGTCCACCACTGTCAATACAGTGGTGTTACCTTCAGACAAGGGAAGTCCCGTAACAAAGTCCAGTGAGATGTCTGACCAGGGCCTACTGGGAACTGGGAGGGGATGGAGCAATCCCATCTGAGGTCTCGAGGATGTTTTATTTTGGGCGCAGACCCGACAGGCCTCCACATACTCCCGGACATCCTGTTCCATAGCCGGCCACCAGAAGCGTTGCCTGACGACAAACATAGTTCGGCTCACCCCTGGGTGGCAGGTAAGCAGGGAGGTGTGAGCCCAGTGAATCACCTGAGGTCGCAGGGGCGCTGGGACAAACAGCCGATTGGCTGGGCAACCACTAGGTGGCGGGCTCTCACCGTTGGCCTGCTTCACCTCAGCTTCTATCTGCCAATTCACCGCCCCAACCACACGTTTCAGTGGCAGGATGGACTCGGGGACCTTGGCAACAGACTCGGGGTCATAAAGGCGAGAGAGGGTGTCCGGCTTGGTGTTCTTGGACCCCGGCCTGTAAGACAAGACAAAATCAAAACGGTTAAAAAACAATGTCCATCTCGCTTGACGTGCATTTAAACGTTTTGCTTTTCTAATATACTCCAAGTTCTTATGATCCGTCCAGACGATGAATGGTTGTTGAGCTCCCTCCAGCCAATGTCGCCACTCCTCCAGGGCCACCTTCACTGCCAGTAGCTCACGATTCCCGACGTCATAGTTGCGCTCAGCTGATGAGAGTCGCCTGGAAAGGTAGGCGCAGGGGTGCATCTTTTGGTCCTTCTCTGACCGCTGAGATAAAACAGCCCCCACTCCTTCGCTGGAGGCATCCACCTCCACCACAAACTGACGATTTGGGTCAGGCATTGTGAGAATGGGCGCTGTCGTGAACATGGCAATCAGCCTCCTGAATGCCTGGTCAGCTTCTGGGGACCACTGGAAGGGTGTCAGAGGAGATGTTAATGCATGGAGTGGAGCTGCTATCGCGCTGAAGTTTCTGATGAACCGCCTATAGAAGTTAGCAAACCCCAGGAATTGCTGAACCTTCTTGCGGCTATCAGGAGTTGGCCATTGAGCCACAGCGCTAACTTTAGCCGGGTCCATCTGTATCTGTCCCGAGGCTACAATAAAGCCAAGGAACGATATCGTATCGGCATGGAATCACATTTTTCTGCTTTGACATATAGCTGGTTCTCCAGCAGGCGCTGGAGAACCAGTCTGACATGATTGACATGAGTACGCTGATCAGGGGAAAAAATCAAAATGTCATCCAAGTATACAAACACAAACAAGTTCAAGAAATCACGGAGGACATCGTTAACAAAAGCCTGAAATACTGCAGGGGCATTGGCAAGTCCAAATGGCATGACTAAATATTCATAGTGCCCTGATGGTGTGTTAAAACCAGTCTTCCACTCATCCCCCTCTCTGATCCGAACCAGGTGGTAAGCGTTTCTTAAATCTAGCTTTGTAAATACCTTCGCTGACTGGAGCTGTTCGAAAGCAGATGCCATAAGGGGCAGAGGGTAGCGGTTCTTAACCGTAATGGCATTAAGGGGGCTATAGTCAATGCAGGGACGGAGGGAGCCATCTTTCTTTCCTACGAAAAAGAAACCAGCTCCCGCAGGAGATGAAGAGGGACGAATAAGGCCAGCCTTGAGTGAACTGTCAATGTATTCATTCATGGCCTTTTTCTCAGGACCTGAAATGGCATAAAGTCTCCCCTTAGGAATTGGGGCACCTGGAATTAAGTCAATGGCGCAGTCATATGGTCTGTGGGGAGGCAAGGACGCAGCCTTGCTTTTGCTGAATACCTCCCCCAAGTCATGATAATCCACG
Organism: Lepturacanthus savala; assembly: GCA_030544235.1. Classification (NCBI taxonomy): domain Eukaryota; kingdom Metazoa; phylum Chordata; class Actinopteri; order Scombriformes; family Trichiuridae; genus Lepturacanthus; species Lepturacanthus savala. The sequence goes on along the minus strand of CM060479.1, from coordinate 31,124,569 downwards.
GGTACAGTTGCTAGGTCAGTAAGTTCAGTTACAAAGTCTGGTTCTTCGCCAGGAGATGGGTCTGCCCCTCTAGTATTGACTTGACCCATCGCCAGTCTCTGACCCACGGCTAAGCAGTTTTCTACACAATTCTCTCCCCAGGCTGTGATAATTCCTGTTTCCCAATTAACATGGGGGTTGTGTCTAGACAGCCATGGGTATCCGAGAACCATTGGATGCCGAGCAGAGTTAAAAAGGTGGAAAGACATCTGTTCATGGTGGTCACCAACCTGAACATGGAGCGGTTCAGTCTTATGGGTTATCCTGAAAATAAAATGGCCATCAAGAGCAGTGGCTTCCAGAGGCTGGGATAACAACTCAGTTTTTACTTGCCACTTGCGGGCCAAATCCCAGTCTAACAAGCTTTCATCGGCCCCTGAATCAATTAAAGCCCCTACCGAAAAGGGGCCATCAGTCAGGATTACCTGGACAGTAGTCAGTGTGCGAGGGGGAGTTTCTGGCGTGGACAGCCGACGCCCCCGAGTACCTCCCCTCCCTGGTGAGCGCCCACCTTTCACTGGACATGCAGCCAGCAGATGTCCAGTCTCTCCACAGTAAAAGCATCTGCCCTCCAGTAACCGGCGGCGTCGCTCCTCTCTGGACAACCTTGCCTGCCCCAACTGCATCGGCTCCTCCCTGGGCTCTGGGGGTGCTGCAGCCTGTGGAGAAAGGTGTGACAGCGTGGGGGGTTGAGCAGCTATCCGGTGGTGAAAAGGCGTCACGGTCTCCCTCTCCCAGTCCCTCAGCCGATTGCCCGTCCGGATGGCTAGGGCGATGAGGGAGTCTAAGTCTGCGGGTAAGTCCAGGGGGATTAGCAAGCTCCGAACGGAGGCAGCGAGTCCCGTCAAAAATGTGTCCCGTAGGGCCGCGTCGTTCCACTCGCTGTCAGCAGCTATGGTGCGAAAGTGGATGGCGTAATCGGCCACCGTGCGTCTGCCTTGCTTTATCGTGCTCAGCTCCCTTGCCGCCTCCCTCCCTGGTACTGTGCGATCGAAGATCTTCCTTAAAGAGTCTTTAAAAGAGTCTATGGAGGAGCAAACTGACGCTCCTCGAGCCCACTCTGCAGTCGCCCATGCCGCTGCTCGTCCCGTAAGGTGGGAGATCATGAAAGCCACTTTGGCCGAGTCTGTCGGGAAGGCTGTGTGCTGGAGTTCATAGTGTAGCTCACATTGTACAATAAAAGATTTACAGGTATCACCTTCACCTTCTCCGGAGAACTTCTCTGGTGGGGCTAGCCGGAGCGAGGCTGAAGGTGATCCAGGTGAAGCAGAAGAGTTCGGGGGTGCAGAAAGTTCAGGCTGTGATTGAGGGAGGGCCTGCCTGATCTGCAGGGCTAACTCCCTCATCTCGGTGGTCATGGCTGCCTTAAAACTGTCCTGGCTGTTGACCAACCCTTGCACCCCTCGGGCGAGGGATGTCAGGTGTTCCTCCTGCCTCGTTAGTCGTGCTTCCTGGCAGCGGACCGCTGCGGTCAGCGGGCTGGAGTCGGCTGGGTTCATGGCTGGCCAGTTCGTACTGACACAAGGCGGGGGCTGGAGGCTGAACCCAAATGCACGACTCGTTCCCAGTACGTTCAAAAAGGGAAAGTCTTTATTGTACAAAAATGAAAATCACTCTCAAGGAGGAAAAACACTACTTAACTAAACTAAAAAGTACCAACATAAATTCACTCTTAGGAGGACAACAAAAATTCACTCTTACGAGGATAACAAAATTCACTACTAAACTAATCTATAAAAGTACCAACATAAATTCACTCTTACGAGGATGACAAAAATTCACTACTAAACTAATCTATAAAAGTACCAACATAAATTCACTCTTACGAGGAAAACAGGACTAATGATAACTAGGACAAAGTAACAAAGAAAAGGCTGTCGAAACAAGACTATAGCAAAACACAAAACCTGGAAGGACAAGGAGCTGGGCGCTGGTTCTTGGGGCATGGGACATGACGAACTGGCACAGGACAAGGGGAGACACAGACAATAAATAGACACAAGGTAACAGGGCACAGGTGAAAACAATCAGGGCAGGGGAAGGCAATCACAGTGGCGGGAAACACACAAGGGCAGGAAGCAAAGGTGCCTGAAACGAGAGGGAAGAGTTATTTCAAAATAAAGCAGGAAGTGCACGACAAGACAACACGAGTGATGACTTAACATTTACGACGAGACATGACAGACAGGTCATGTGTTAACCCATTAGAAATGTTTTCATCAATTAACTAAGATCAAACATGTGTGGTAACTATACTATTTCTACACTATTAGAGCATTGACTCAAATACCCCAGTAATAGCAATAAAAAAAACTGAAATATAAATGAATAAAATAAATAACAAATAAATAACAATAAAAAGGTTGAGAGCAGTATGCATACAAAATTAGGGATGGGTGATATGGCCTTAAATTTACATTGTGGTATAATTTGAACCATAGACGTTAGATGGTATATATCACAGTATACTTCGGTATGTAAATTACAGCATATCAGTTTCTTTATGGTTAACATAGGACAAGGTAAAAGTGTTTAAGCAAGAAAGTAATTATAGAGTAATGTATTCGACTAAATGAAAATAAAAACATTCAATAACTTCAGTCAATTATTGTTTCAACAAGGTGGAATTGAATGCACCATGAAGTAGCATTACCGTAATAACGATGTAATCACAGCAAAACTAAACAAACTCCAGAGGAGCTGCTGCACAACTTTGTAAGAAAAAAGAAAAATGTCCACTGTGTATGTGTGGTGAGTAATCGCTACGTTCCTGTAGAAAAATAAATACACTAAATGATATTTCGATTAAGCTCTGGACGTTACGCATTCAACACACCTGGATTGCAGCGGATGAGCATTATGGAGGAATATTACAAAGTTTTTGTCTACTTTCATGGACCTTTTGTTACCAGCCACGAGTAACTCTTGTTATATGGATTTCAGTTGACGGAGGAACCTCCTCCTTTAATGAATGAACTAAACTTATCTCTGAACTACCATGATACCACCACCATTAATGATATCCAAGGGAAAAAAGCAAGCCTGCCAAATCCCTCCGAGACCATTCTGCCAGTCTGAGACATTGCAAGACCATAAAGTGTTCTCGAGAACTACAAGTCTAATACTACTCCCACGCCACTATGTAGGAACCTAGCCAGTAGAAGGCAAAATTTAGATGTACTGCAGCACCCAACCATCTTGCCCCTCCTCTAAACCAGTAATCAACCTCCCAGTGACTTCTGGGACATGTAATTCACTTGCGAAATATGACTGGATGCACATAGGGTACAATTTTCCTACCTGGTAATAAATTGACTTTTCATATTATAATTTTTTTATTTAAATTCATTCAGTCATCTTCTATACCCCCTTATTCCTCAATAGGGTCACATGGTCTGCTGGAGCCAATCCCAGCACATTACAGGTGAGAGGCAGGAAAGGTTGTCTTTTTGTCTTAATTTTGAATTTTTATTTCATTGTTTAGATGTTTTAATCCCAATATTTATCATAATGTGTATCTATCTCATAACTGTGTCTTGTAAATCATGACCTGGGTCAGTTCTCTTTCCTCCTCCCAGCTGGTCTCTGGAGGTGCCACCAACAGGCTCCGCCTCCCGGTTAATCAGGATCAGCAGCAGCCATGAATGAGGAGGCCGTTCACTGACCCAAACCACACTGTAACTCTGTGCTGACCAGTACAGGAGGAGGAGGAAGAGGAGCTGAAACCTGAGACATATTCATCATCATCATCATCATCATTATCATCATCATCATCCACCTTCTTCTCCACTGCTGCGCATCCTGATCCACCGTCCTGATCCAGGATCCTGTCAACACCTTCCCAGATAAAACGCGACAGAACACAACAAAAGAGCAGAAAGACCAGCACCTGAGGCCACACGTGTTGCAGTAAGTATGAGGTGAAGTGAAGGATTATTTCCTGCAGACACAGTGCTGCTGCTGCTCTGTAGCTTTAGGCCAAAGCCTCTTAATGCTCTATGCTTGAGTCCAAGCTCTTAAAGGAGCCTTTATGTGAGTGTGTGTTGCATAAAGTCTGAAAGGTTTCTTTACTTCCTATTTAGATTCCATTAGAGATTGCCTCTAGCCCGGTAAGACAGTTTTCTAGCAGCAGGCGTGAATACGGATAAAATCCTTTGTTGGAGGAAGTAGAAAAGTGAATAGCTCATCATAAAAGGGATTAGATTATTGTCTATCAATATGTATGTCAGAGCAACACTAAAGATGGTTTGACAGCAAAATATTTGAACTCAATGTCCATATTTACAGAGATTTCTGCACTTTTCTAGGTTTTATTTGAAGTTTTGATCCAATAACAAGATATATCTGTAATTTAAAGTAAAAATGTTCAACTCAATGTAGCTGTGAAACTCCAGAAAAAAACAGGTTTAGTCTCTCGTTAATATTCATGAGCCTCTCTCTTGATTGGCTGATTTTCGCTTTAGCCTCTACAGGCAGAGGGAGCTAATTTCTGATGTCACAAACTCAAGGAAGAACAAACAGGATTTCTAAATCCAGGCTATGAACGTTTCTCTGTTATTGAGTTTGGAACATTACTTAAATAAAATGATCTCCATGAATCCTACAGTTCTGAACAAACCTGAAAAGAATCATGGAATTTGGACATTTCAGGCCTGGAGAAGTTTTGGAAATACAAATAAACCCAGAAGTAACTTCACATCTACCTGTATAACAGAGTCTATGTGGTTTGATTCAAACTCAGACTGAGAAAAGTCTACATTTCAACATTTTCAGTCTTATAAACCGAACGTAACGTTGTACAAGAAAACAATTAGCTCTGTTTAGCAGCTTATACAGAAACACAGCTCAAAGTTTACAACAGAGATAAAATAAATATTTTAAAAAATGTTAAGAAGGGAAGAAAACAAAGAACGAGAAAAATAAGTGAAATATGATAGTAAAATAAGAATAAAAATTCATGTCAACATGTTTCATGTATACACAACATTTCAGGGAATGTGGGGTTATTAAAATGTGCATGAACCTTTTATCTAGAGTAAACAAAACACATATGCACAAATGAAATGGTGTAGCTTTTGAATATTAGTCATAAATACAGTTTACAGATAAAGAGTATTCCCATTGGCTATGTGTAATTATTCTGACACTGACCCTTACAGCTTCTGTATTCAAATGTTTGAGTTAAACTTTTTAGTGCAAATTTACCTCTTTTTGTTCAACAGTTAAACATTTAACATTAACATTAAATTCAAGACATTACTTTTTTTGTGTTTATTTCTGCAGAGACTGAGGATCAGACCTGGTGGAGGATGGAAATACGTCTTTTAAAGCTGCTGCTTCAACTATGTTTCCAGCCCCCCTGTGCCTCTGAATCCCTGCCATGTGAGTCCAGACTGTTCATACACACACTTGTTAAAAGAGCCTTATTAAAGGTCACACACACACACACACACACACACACACACACACACACACACACACACACACACACACACACACACACACACAGAGAGATTAGCAGCCAAGACTTGGTGTTGACCAATGCATGAATATGCATGTGATGATGAAGAGTTGAGGTCTGATGAAGTTTACATACATCCACTCTTATGGATAAATTATGAAACGTCCTTATATTTACAGCAAGTTTTAATGGCTAATGCGGAAAAAATATTTTAAAAAACACAATATTTTAGAGAATTCATCAAGTTGAACAGAGCAGATCAAACCAGACAGGAAGTTGAGGAGCAGCTATTCAGTTTTCAAAATAATACACATTTCAAAATAAAAAAGTACATTTATACATATTTGTCTGTGTGAGAGAGCAACATAGACACTTTCCTCCCTCATTCTGCTCCATGGGTGTTTCTCCATGTTCTTCCTCCATTTTCTGTCCTGTTGTTGGTCTCCGAACGTCCTCACGTGTCAACTAAGGAAATTATTTACTGTCATAGAAAGAAAAAAAGTGACTAAATTACTTAATTACTGAATAAAACAAATTAGGATAAAAACTGTACCCAGCAAACACTGACTGGTAGGGGTGTGACGAGACACTCAGCTCACGAGACGAGATGAGACACGAGATTTTAAGAAAACTAAATTACAAATTATATGAATGCCTGGACAACAGACTTTTATTTAAATGAGTTGCACATTGATTTTATAACTCTGTGTTAACTTTTAATGAACTTCTTTCTTTTAATGAACTTCTTACTCTACAAATTGTAACTAAAATAAAATGTTATAAAAGTTAAAATATATAGAAAAAAATTATACATTTGTCCTTTTTTCAAGTGCAAACAATATGTGTAAAACAAAAAGTTCTTCTCTGTCAGCAGGCGCAATTGTTGATTTGAGTACTGAGCTGTGGTAGTGCTGTAAATGTCTCTGCATTGTGCTCGTATTCGCTGCGCTGTACGGCATTGTTTGCATACAGTGTCTGCATATTGTCCGTGTCTTATCAGTCACTCTCTTACCATTTATAATTTCTGCCGGGAACCCAAAATGCTGCCAAACAAACAATTTAAAAGCGGCAGGGGTGTCGTCAATAGTAATACTTGTGTTTTCCGTCATTCTGGCTGCTTGCTGGATAAATCTCGCAAGACAGAATTTTAACACGACAAGCAATCTCATCAAATCACATCTTGCGAGATCTTGTCACACGAGATCTCATCACACCCCTACTGACTGGTCATTTTTATAGGAGATATATTTCTAAGTGATATAATAGTATTAAGATAAACTAAATGATGGATACATTCTTCTAACAGTGTTTTCACAGTTTGTTCCTTCTGGGAAAATGATCTAAACATCTTACTACCTTGGAAACAGCTTTTTCAGAGGAATTTATAAAACAAAAATTGATTCCTATTATATTCTAGAATCTTAATATTCTATAAAATTGTAGTTTTTTGGACTAAAATTCAAATTTGGCTCAGATCACTTGTGTGTGAGGACAGACTAGTGCTGTGGATCACATGTCGCTGTTAACATCACTGCACAAGAAGTGAACCAATGTTGGTGACAATGTTTGATAGTCCACTAATAATCCGATAGTCAACGTTTGACATAGACAACTACACAGTGAATCCTCTAGTTTAGAGGAGTCAAACTCAGTTTGATCCTGGGTCATATCAGTGTTCTGGTTTCTCGCAAAGGGTCAATTGTAAAGATCATATATATGTAATACAATTGTACAATTGTATGTATGTATGTATTATTATATGTTATTATATTAAATAATTGTCTCTCCACTCATAATAGTGCTGGTGACAATTTGCTATGTTTTTTAAACAGAATTTTAATATTATATTGTTGTTAGCGTCTAATTATTAAAATGCTGCAGCAAAACATGTAAAATCATCACAGATATCTAGAGACTCATACAAGAATATGCTGATAACCACTATTAACTATTTGATTTATTTAATGGATGTTTCAAAGATTAGAATCTATGGTTTTGTGTTGCTATGCTAAATATTAAAGAATAGAAAGTACAAGAAAGTAATGACAGATGTACTTCAACAAAGGAAAATAAGGAAAAACAGAAACTTTCCTCTTTTTAAACAACCTTCGTGGCCGATTGAGAAAAGATTTTGGAGTTAACGAAGTCGTACAAAGACAACGTGACCAGTGTGTCTCTGTTAAGTTCAAACATTTATTCACTTTCCATCTCTCAATAAATCACACAAGTCTGTGAAGCTCTGGAGGGGCCACAGAAAATGAGGTGGCGGTCCAGATTTGGTCCCCGGGCCTTGGGTTGGACACATATGATCTAGTGTGTGCCTCTTATCAATACAAAACCAATACTGTGTGGACCAGTTGAGGTCACTTTGGTAAAGGTTAATACAGATCAATAGGTGTTTGTTGGGACAGCTGCCAGCCGGCACCCTGCGGTTCTGGATTATAGGCTGTGACTCCACTGTGACAGCAGTGGTGCAGGTCCACAACCGTCTCGTCCAATCAGCTTCATGTTGTACCTGAGGAAGCCCAGCGGCGAGAAGCTGTTTGGATGAAACAGTCGTGGAGGAGGTTGCAGGTTCAGCAATCAGGTGCTGCACTAGTTCAACTAAATGTTAATCTACTTATTGGAACTCTAATGGATCATTAATACACTTAGCCCCGCCCAATGTGACATGGGCTAAATCCATCACTCATACAGGTTGGTTAGTGTTGAATTTCTGAAAGGAATTATCAGTTATCTCACCCTTAATCCACATAATCAAATTCTGTTATAATCAGACATTTAGATCTGTAGCACCAACTCACTCAGAGCTTATTTTTATAATGCCATGTTTAGAATGAAAAATGAGAACAAAGCTATAACTATCAGTTGACTGACAGTATGGCTGACTGGCAGCCAACATTTTTTAAATATATAACTAATTTTTTATAAATAATATATATATATATATATATATATATATATATATATATATATATATATATATATATATATATATATATATATATATATATATATATATATATATATATATATATATATATGAGGTAACAAAGGAGTAGCAGCTCACTGGGGGAGAGAATGATTCAGCAGCCGCTCTAAACTCTACCTCGTACTTAAGTGATGAGATTAGCTGCAGGAATCCACGTAAGCCTCCAGAAGCCCCACCAGACCTTTACCCCCTTTACTCTACTGGTCTCCGTGTCCAGCTGAACCTCAGGTCCGACCGTTTGGACCTGCTGCCACGCACTCACATGTCGTTACTGCTTATTATTCAAAGTTTGAATTATAGTAAGTCTTTTATAATCAGAAACGATTAGTGGATTAATGTATTTATCAGCTAAGAGAAAATCAATTAATGTTATGAGTCATTTTCATTTTGTTTATAGCATGAGGCTTTATAGCACTGTAAACCAAGTCTCTATTGCATGAGACTTTTGCCAGGACACTGCAAAAAAAATACAATATTTATCTCTCAATCTCTCTCTCTCTCTCTCTCTCTCTCTCTCTCTACACACACACACACACACACACACACATATATATATATGTATTTGATATTATTTGATATTTGTGAATAATGATATATATTAAAATATATATAATTATATTTTAGCATCTGAGAAAAATATCATATAGCATTAAAATTGAATTAAATGTAAAATAAATAAATAAATATATAAATTAGTGCTGTCAGTCGATTAAAGAAATTAATCGAATTAATTACAGAATTTGAATTCTAGGATATTAATAAATTGTAGTGCATGACTAATCAATTGAATACAGTAAGAAGAGAAGATCTGAAATCCAATGTTTTATTGGTGAACTTTGCACGCCTCTAAATGAGGTGAAATGAAGAACAAGACGTCAACAGGCATATTTCTTTAGGCCTTTCACTGAGGCCACATCTGCTGCTGACACAGCAGGTAAGTCAGGAGAACATGACATAGTTTACCAGAGGTTAACAACAATCAGAGGAACAACACCTCAACCCCAAAAGAGGATCTGTGGTTTAAGTATCAACCTCTGAAATCAAAAACCCACAGGATCTAACTTGTCTGAACATGTTTCTCATTGAAATGGTAAGTCAGGCTGGAGTTGCTCCGGTGGTCAGAGAACTCCTTTTTGTTGTTATTTATTGTCCCGTCTCTGTTCTTTTTGTAAATAAACTTGTCGTTCAGTGACTGAAGACACACTTGCCTCATCCTCCTGAGTCTCTTCCATGTCTGTTATTGTTGTTAATTTGCCGGCGCAGGTGACGTAGCACGGCCGAGACAAGACTACAGGTCCTTCAATGGGCCAAATTTCAAATGCGCAACCTCTGACTCCCCACCATTGATACTCATAAATAATTGCGTTAAATTTTTGAACGTGTTAAATTGCGGCGTAATTAATTAATCAAATTAACGCGATAAAATGACAGCACTAATATAAATAAAATGTACTTACCCCAGAAAGTGAGATAATGTTTTGGGTTTTTTTGGTGAAAATATTCCTTTGGTTGGGAGACAATGATGCTCACATGTCAAATGTCCATGAGCAAATAGGATATCCTAGTGATGTGACCTCATGAATTGTATGTCCTTCAAAATAAAAGCCCCCTTTTTATGTATAACTGTAAGAAAAAAAATCACAGCTTTTTAGAAAAATGAAGTAATGAAGTTACTAGTTGTTATATGGCAACACTATGTAATACAGGGTTAACAAGTGAAAATATTTAGTTTTTGCCACAAAAATCAAATATTGAGTAAAATTATCCTAAATTATCTTATTCCACTGCTAGACCATTTTGCTTATTTCAAGGTTTTTTTTGTTCACTTAGTCTTGATTCAACAACAATATTAATTTGACCAAAGTCACAATTAAATAAGCAAAATGATCTGCCAATAGAATGAGGTAATTCAAGAAAATTAAACTTAAAATTGCACTTATTGTACCAAAATCAAAATATTTTCACTTACTTTTTTCACTGTTGTTTAATACACTAAAGAAATGAAAGTAATCAGTTGCTGCTCTGTATTGTTTGTTTCTATGAACAAATATTTTATAAAAGTCATTTTAAAGAAGCAGGTTTTTCTTTCAGCCACATGATGCCACTTGTTTCCATTGCAGAGTGACACATGGTGACTTCTGTCCTGCAATCAAGCTGAAGCTGAACCATGGTCATTCTGCAGCAGGTCAGTGTTTCTGTTATTCTCTAACTGTTGAAAAACACACCTGGACACCTAAACACACCTGGACACCTATAACACACCTGGACACGTATAACACACCTGGACACCTAAACACACCTGGACACCTATAACACACCTGGACACATATAACACACCTGGACACATATAACACACCTGGACACCTAAACACACCTGGACATCTATAACACACCTGGACACCTAAACACACCTGGACACCTATAACACACCTGGACACCTAAACACACCTGGACACTTATAACACACCTGGACACGTATAACACACCTGGACATCTATAACACACCTGGACACCTAAACACACCTGGACACCTATAACACACCTGGACACCTAAGCACACCTGGACACCTATAACACACCTGGACACCTAAACACACCTGGACACGTATAACACACCTGGACACCTAAACACACCTGGACACCTAAAACACACCTGGACAAGCATTTTATGCTTTTGATGCTTTAACTGGATGTTGCTTTAAGATGTGGAAGAAGGAGTTTTTAACACAAGTTTTACTGGAGTTGCTAACAGTAAACACATAGAAACACATGTAAACACATGTATCACAGGCTAAAATACCACATAATATTATGGTTCATTAATAAAGTAACATGAAGGTTATGACTGCAGGTGGAATCACTTTAATATTAGTTAATATATTAGTTAGTTTTCCTGAGGTTTTATCTCTTTATTATTAGAGGGTTTTTTTTTTTTTTTTTAGCTTTTATCTCTATTATGAATTGAATTGTTTAGTTTTAGCAATTATCTTTAATATGAGTTTGTTTAGTTTTCGTTTTTACAAACTTTTATCTCTTTACTATGATACTTTTATCTCTTTTTAGTGTGAACGTTTGTTTAAATTTTATGAACTTTTATCACTTTATTGTAAGTTTGTTTAGTTTTTATGAGCTTTTATCTCTTTATAATGGGAGTATGATTAGTTTGAGCTATTATCAATTTATTATGAGTTTGTTCAGTTTTTATGAGCTTTTATCACTTCATTATGAACATTTGTTTAGTTTTTATGAACTTTTACCTTTATTATAGGTTTGTTTATTTTTTATGAGCTTTTGTCTCTTTATTATGAATTTTATTTTTTGGAGTTTTTATCTCTTTATGAGAGTTAGTTTATATTTTATAATCTTTTAATTCTTTATGAGTTTTGATGAGCTTTTATCTCTTTATTAGTTTATTTAGTTTTTTATGAGATTTATCTCTATTGTGAGTTTGTTTAGTTTGAGCTTTTATCTCTTACTATGAGAGTTTTATTTTTTATGAGCTTTTATCTTTATTATGGCAGTTTATTTCTCTTTTATCTCTTTATTGTCAGTTTGTTTAGTTCTTTATGAGCTTTTATCTCTTTATTGTCAGTTTGTTTAGTTCTTTATGAGCTTTTATCTCTTTATTGTCAGTTTGTTTAGTTCTTTATGAGATTTTGTCTCTGGATTTATGAAAGTTTGTCCGACAGTAAATGACGGATGAACAGAAACAGAAGTCTTGAACTGGACATCTGCTGATAGGTTCAACATTGCTGCAAATGCTAAACTAATTAACCGTACATGCTGATGATTAAAGCTTAAATTAGAGCAGATAAGCACACGGTTTAATCCACTTCTTACACTTGTGCTCCTGTTTTGGAAAGGTACTAAAAATTCAAGGGCATCTGAGTATTAATATCTGTTGAAGGAAAGCAGAAGGTTGCTCATTGCTGGATTCATTTCACCATTTTCCCTTTAGGCTGTTTGTGTAATATTATATTATAATATGAAGCCATATAAGCATAAGGGAATTATAGTATCAGTAAAAGATGAGGTGAACTTGATAAATTAATAAGATTGTGGGAGGAAAATAAGATTACACTTTACAGATTACAAGATACTGCAAAAGAGACTTTTTTGTGATTAGGCTTTAAAACAACTGGATGAAAACATCAACACATACAATATAGGCATGTAAAAAAAAGATTCTATATCCAATGTATACTCAAATATATATAATATATATTGATGGAAAACGGATACTGCACGGTTCAGGTCCTGTCTGGTGTGATCTGTGCTGTTCAGCTTGATGTATTCTCTCTAAAATAATGTTTTTGTAGTAGAGGAAATAGTAGAGGGGTAATTTTGATTCTGAGATTTATGGTTCAAAACTTTCAGGTCAAAGTGTGTTATAGTGACACCGTCTGGACAAAATTGCACCAAATTTATCACCGCACTTATTCAGTTCTCCAGCAACACATTCTACTTAAATTATATTATTTTCTGCCAAAGATTGTTTAATTGTATGTGTTGAATATTTATGAAATATTAATGTTGTATCACACACTCTGTACCGACTTTATCTGCTGCCAACTCGCTGAATGGGAGGATTTAGCCTGACAAAAGGCTTATTTCTAACCACCTGCAAACAAAAAAGTGTGATGTAACCGTCGTAACACTGCTGAGGCCTAGTGGGCAGGAGATTTGAGATTTGGTCAATCAGGTAAATCCAGCCCTGTAGAAGTTACTGTTACTTCCAAGTAAGTCATAGATTATTTTCCTTTGGTCATTATGTTCTTGAAAAGACAAATATCTCCATAGGTTCAAGTTTAATAGTTTTCCTGGTGTATATGCGCAAAAGTGTCTAATCCCTAGTTTTGATAGAATAAAACCAAACTGATCCTCTGAGTGTTTTAAGTCTTAATAACAGAACGTAATGACTCATTCATGTAGGCCACCCTTATCTTGAAAGAGAAACATAAATCATCCAACATGTCACCTTCTAAAAAGCAGCTCCAAGCTTTTTTTTTTTTATTTGTTTGGATTCTCAGCAGAAATTAGCTGCTGACAAATGTCTTCATAAGAGCAACCAGTGCAGCGCCAAGCTCAGTGTTCACCACGATAGTCTGCACCCTGATTTTAAGGTTCTATTTCTACTTCAATGACTGAAACAACACGGTGTGTCTGAGTTAGGGATGTCCCGATCCGATACGAATATTGTATTTTCCCTTCCGAGCCGATACTGATACTATTGGCCGATACCAGCCTATCCAACCAAGTATGTATTAAAGTTTAAAGTTACTTAGCCTTCTTACTTAGTTATTAGACTCATATTGAAATACGGTTTAGTACTCTTGATAACAACTAGCCAGCTGACTTAAGTGAGTTTGAATACACAAAGGTTGGTAACAAGAAACTGACCTGTTTATTAATTAACAACATTAAAAATAACAAACAGGAATGACATCAGTGGTCAGTAAAAGTGCAAATCAGGCTGTAAACTGTATAGAAAAAAAGAAACACACAAATAACCTGAATGTAAAATAGTCTATTAACTCAGCCTCAGGACTCTGCTCTTGAGCAGGTGTAAACCGAGGCTTTAAAAGAATATTGTTAACTATTTAAAAATAAAATTGCCCTCTACTCCCCAATCTCCTCCACACTTTTTGCTCCATCTCTATCTACACACTGTCTTCAACTGTTTGCCCTGACTGCAGTCCGAGCAGGGGGTGCGCAAACTAAAAAATGTAATGGCGGTCTGGAGTGTTTTTAATAAAGTTTTTTCAAAGTGGGATATTCTGACATAATAAAGAGTCTAAATAAACGTTTTATTTGTCACATTGAATGGATATTCAACATCCTGTTATACATCTTCTCTGTGTTTAGACATGCTGGTTTAACACTTTTTTTTTGGTGCGTCATTATTCCTGCATCAGGTGACACAGTCGAGTCCAGTCACTGGAGTCGCGCTCACATTTCCGCAGATTTGCGGAGATGCGTTCCGTTAAAAAAGGAGAAGAAGTCAACATCCCATGTTAAATAAAGAAAACAATGAACTAAACAATGAACTTGTTCCAGCACTAGATAGTTACATTATCCGAGTGCTGGAACAATTCCAGTGTGCTTGTTTCAGTGTAATCTCTGCTGTTTCTGTCTGTGCCGTTTGCCACGAAGCACGTCTCTGGTTGCTATGCAACACGAGGCGAGCAGAGCTGAACAAATGCGTTTCTGGTTGGCCGATGGACACGTGGTCACGTTATTAGCATCGCTAATTCTGATTGGTTTAAACCACACGTGTTTGCTCTCACCGACCAAAATTATGTTGGCACAATGCAGCGCAGAATATACGACATTTTAATAGAAAATGTGAAAGAGCTCAGCCGGGAGCTGAACACGGACTTTTTTAACGGATCCGATTTTTTTCCTTGCCGCCGCGCCGATACATATTTTTGCCAATATCGGCGACCGATGCCGATATTGGATCGGGACAAGCCTAATCTGAGTCGAGAGGAATCAGGATGTAATAGTTGAAATTATTGATGGAACAATGCTGGACTTTAATACTAGACACAATATGTGACCTCCCGACTCTGACCTGTTTTACAAATAATCTCAAATCTTGGCTACTGTTACCACAACCATGAATAAACTGTTTAACATTTTAACATCCCAGCACTCTGTATTTTGGTCATCTTCTGATTTTTTTTTTTAGAATTCTTTTCTTTTCTAATGCTCTAATCTTTTTAATTCTTAATGATTTTATTCTTTTTCTAATTGTTGACTTTTATTTTTCTGATTCTCATGTTGGTGACTTCAACCTGCCAGTGGGGACTTTCTTTATCAGTTTTAAGGTTGTTTTACACAAGCTTTACCATTCTTTGTTATTTGGCTTACCTTCTTTATTGATTAATGTCTCCTCTCTACCTGTTACACTACTGCTACACTGCCAACAAAAAGGCTTAAAATGAAAAGATGGTTGTGTATGTAATCTAAATTGTGTTTTCTAATCCAGGGAGACTATGTGTGGTTGGACCTGAAAACAGGCCGAGAGTTTGATGTTCCTGTGGGAGCTGTGGTCAAAGTGTGTGACTCTGGACAGATCCAGGTTCTGGATGACGAAGGCAGGGTGAGAACAAAACTGAAGTTGATTCTTCTGTTATATATATATATATACATACAATTTAATCGTATATTTCTAATTGACTCCCTCTTTCCCACCTCACTCAGGAACACTTCATTTCCCCTCAAAATGCCACCAACATCAAGCCCATGCACCCGACCTCCATCCACGGCGTGGCGGACATGATCAGTCTAGGCGACCTGAATGAAGCTGGCATTCTGCGAAACCTGCTGATCCGCTATAATGAACATGCCATTTACGTTAGTTCCTCTTCTACCTCAATGTAGCTCTGGTCAGAGAAGAGTACACACATGTTTACAGTCAGATATGATGAAGACTTAAAGCTGTGGAGAGACTCCCTGACTATATACATGCAGGTAGTTCACTCACCAGTAATGTGTTACTCAAGTAACTATTACTACATTCTAGACTTGTAGTTCTTGTGACTGGTCTTGGTCTTGAGACCACTCTTTTTTGTGGTCTTGGTCTTGCCTCAGCCTCCATTCTCTCAGGGCGCTTTCACATTATCCTCATTTGGTCGCTTTAAACAGACTAGAGTTCATTTCCGCAGATAGTCACTTCGTTTGTCCAGGTTTGAAAGCTCATACCAACTCTGGTCCGGTCCAAACAAACTCTTGTCCCCTTCGTTTGTAAGTGAATCCTGGTCTGGTTCTATCCTGGTCTGGTTCTATCCTGGTCTGGTTCTATGCAGTTTGAACACTCACTGGACCAAACACAGGACCAAATGTACATTTTATATTTATTTATATTTCAGAACCAGCATTTGTACAGAGGGAAAGGTGGTTCTGATCCACTGGTGTTCACTTTCTCTCTGAGCATCTCCTCAGCTGAGAGAATACAGTCCTCACTGCTGCTGAGAAGAACACCGGAAGTTTTTAATGATATATTAGGTCTAGGCCAACAACTCACCATCTCTTATCATTGTCTGTCTTTTCCTCTGCAAACATTTCTCAGCCCAGTAACAGTGAAATGTATCAACCTCGCTGCTCTCTGCTTTACATGGTGGTCTCTGCTTTACATGGTGGTCTCTGCTTTACATGGTGGTCTCTGTTTTACATGGTGGTCTCTGCTTTACATGGTGGTCTCTGCTTTACATGGTGGTCTCTGTTTTACATGGTAGTCTCTGTTTTACATGTTGGTCTCTGTTTTACATGGTGGTCTCTGTTTTACATGTTGGTCTCTGTTTTACATGGTGGTCTCTGCTTTACATGGTGGTCTCTGTTTTACATGGTGGTCTCTGCTTTACATGGTGGTCTCTGCTTTACATGGTAGTCTCTGTTTTACATGGTGGTCTTTGTTATACTTGGTGGGTTCTGTTTTACATGCTGGTCTCTGCTTTACATGGTGGTCTCTGTTTTACATGTTGGTCTCTGTTTTACATGCTGGTCTCTGCTTTACATGGTGGTCTCTGCTTTACATGCTGGTCTCTGTTTTACATGGTGGTCTCTGTTTTACATGGTGGTCTCTGCTTTACATGGTGGTCTCTGTTTTACATGGTGGTCTCTGTTTTACATGGTGGTCTCTGCTTTACATGCTGGTCTCTGCTTTACGTGGTGGTCTCTGCTTTACATGCTGGTCTCTGTTTTACATGCTGGTCTCTGCTTTACATGCTGGTCTCGGCTTTACATGGTGGTCTCTGCTTTACATGGTGGTCTCTGTTTTACATGGTGGTCTCTGTTTTACATGGTGGTCTCTGTTATACTTGGTGGGCTCTGTTTTACATGGTGGTCTCTGCTTTACATGGTGGTCTCTGTTATTCATGGTGGTCTCTGTTTTACATGGTGGTCTCTGCTTTACATGCTGGTCTCTGTTTTACATGGTGGTCTCTGCTTTACATGCTGGTCTCGGCTTTACATGGTGGTCTCTGTTATACTTGGTGGGCTCTGTTTTACATGCTGGTCTCTGTTTTACATGGTGGTCTCTGTTATACTTGGTGGGCTCTGTTTTACATGCTGGTCTCTGCTTTACATGGTGGTCTCTGTTATTCATGATGGTCTCTGTTTTACATGCTGGTCTCTGCTTTACATGGTGGTCTCTGCTTTACATGCTGGTCTCTGTTTTACATGGTGGTCTCTGCTTTACATGCTGCTCTCTGTTTTACATGGTGGTCTCTGCTTTACATGCTGGTCTCGGCTTTACATGGTGGTCTCTGTTTTACATGCTGGTCTCTGTTTTACATGGTGGTCTCTGTTATACTTGGTGGGCTCTGTTTTACATGCTGGTCTCTGCTTTACATGGTGGTCTCTGTTATTCATGGTGGTCTCTGTTTTACATGGTGGTCTCTGCTTTACATGGTGGTCTCTGCTTTACATGCTGGTCTCTGTTTTACATGGTGGTCTCTGCTTTATATGGTGGTCTCGGCTTTACATGGTGGTCTCTGTTTTACATGCTGGTCTCTGTTTTACATGGTGGTCTCTGCTTTACATGGTGGTCTCTGTTTTACATGCTGGTCTCTGTTTTACATGGTGGTCTCTGTTATACTTGGTGGGCTCTGTTTTACATGCTGGTCTCTGCTTTACATTCTGGTCTCTGCTTTACATGGTGGTCTCTGTTATTCATGGTGGTCTCTGTTTTACATGTTGGTCTCTGTTTTACATGCTGGTCTCTGCTTTACATGGTGGTCTCTGTTATTCATGGTGGTCTCTGTTTTACATGTTGGTCTCTGTTTTACATGCTGGTCTCTGTTTTACATGGTGGTCTCTGCGTTAGATGGTGGTCTCTGTTTGACATGCTGGTCTCTGTTTTAGATGGTGGTCTCTATTTGACATGCTGTCTTTGCTTTAAATGATGGCCACTGTTTTACATGCTGTTCTCTGCTTTACATTTTTGACATGAATCTGTATTTCATCCCTATCATCAGTGTCGTACACTCACACTGACTTATCCCCGACAGTGTCCTGTGAGCCGAATTCTGGTCCAGTTCTGATCAAAAGTAGTCCGGCAAGTTTCCAGGGGACACTTAAATAAAACGTCTTTCTTCTCATACAGCATGTGTTCAAAAGAGTGATAGTTGCATCATATATGCATCACAAAACCAATATCCATGAAAAAGTCAGTCAGTCAGTCATTTTCTATACCTGCTTATTCCTCATTAGGGTCGCAGGGGTCCACTGGAGCCTATCCCAGCCTATCCCAGCGTGTTACGGCGATATATATATATATATATATACACCTAATAAAGTGGCCGATGAGTGTATATATATGTATATACCGGTATATATCGTTAACACTTAATTTCTAATCAGCCAATCACCAATCACCATCGTGTCGCCCTCCATGAAAAAGTCCCAGCTCGTAATTACTTGGTCCTACTTCGTACTGCCGCAAGACGAGCAGAGTTACGTCCGCCACAGAAAAGCGATAATATCCGTGAAGAGATTCAGGTTCATCTCTGTTGCTACACCCTGGATAGTCACAAGAGCGCCCTATTTTACAAATATTATTTGTAAAAATCATATTATGTTTATAGCTTGTATCATCCCAAGTCTCCCGGAAGCTCCGGGATTCGATTCAATTTGATTGCGCAGGCACGCGCGTGAGAGAGAGAGAGAGAGCACCCCCCCCCGCTCCCCCCCGGACCGGACCGGGGGATCGATAAACATCTCCCTGAAATGACTTTTTGGAACTTGGGATGTCTGTAAACATGTCGGTCTACTTCTCTCAAACTAGCTCGTTAGCGATGCTGATATCACCACGTGAACACCGCCAAACGACTGAATAAAGTTGTGTTGACTAGTGCAGCAGTCAGGATGATAGCGGCACTATCAATGTCAGGAAGACTCGCAGGACTTCCGGGAGACTTGGGGGGTGATACAAGCTATAAACATAATATACATATGTGTAAAAATGGGGCGCACTTGTGACTACCCAGGCTGTAGCAACAGAGATGAACCTGAATCTCTTCACGGATTTTATCGATTTTCTGTAATGGACGTAGCTCTGGTCGTCTTGCGGCAGCGCGCAGAGATACGAAGGGAGAGAAAGTAGGACCAAGTAATTACGAGCTGGGACTTTTTCATGGATATTGGTTTTGTGATGCATATAAGTGATATATATGATGCATAAATCACTCTCTTGAACACATGCTGTTTGAGAAGAAAGACGTTTTATTTAAGTGTCCCCCGGAAACCCGCCGGACTACTTCAGTTTGACCCGAACTGGACCAGAATTCGGCTCACAGACTCTGTCGGGGGTAAGTCAGTGTGAGTGTAGGACACTGATGATAGGGATGAAATACAGATTCATGTCAAAAATACACAACTATCCCTTTAAGTGTTATGTGCTTAAGCACTGTAAATGACCCACTTTAAAATGTATTATTTTATTTGCATGTATTAACATATTTTGGTACTGGTAATGTTCATAGCTAAAATATTGCTTTATTATTTATTATTGTTGTATAGTTCATGCAATTAGTACATTGATCTAAATGTTTTATTGCTACGTTAGTCCAAGTGACTCTTATTGTGAAAGGCTGTTTCAAGCTTCCTGTTTCCAGCGCGCGAATGTGACGCAACCTAGAAAAACACACAGTTCTTTTTTCTTCAATGTTTTAACTCCCGCTGAAGCGGCACAAACTCTTACGGTGGTAAGGTGGTAAGGTGGTAAGGTGGAAATTAATTTAATAAAGTAAACAAACCATCAGTTCAAGACTTGACCATCATTCAGCCGGGATGTTACAGTAAGAGTTTACCTGCACCTGCTTCATCAAGTTGCCGACTCAACTCACGGACGGAAAAGACGAGAACGACAGCTAGCTGCTAGCAAGTGTGATGGTCAACGGAGAAGGTAGCTAACGCCAAATAAAATGAATGACATCAAGGAACAGATAAACGAACTACAGTTGGCTATACAAGAAGACAGAAGGCTGCTAAATCAAGGTGAATGTGAAACGATGTCTAGACAAGAATTAAAGGAACGGATTGAAAGTAAAGAAAAGCGGATAACCGAACTTAAAAACAAAATGGAGGATGATGAGGATGAAGATGGAGTAAGCTTACCTCGTCGTACAGATCGCCATATCAAACCTACAGAGAAAATGCAGGTATTTCAAATGGAGGAATTAAATAAAAGGGAAAAGCGCTTGCTCAGTCTATATGAACAGTGGAAAATACAAGTTAGAGCAGCCAGAGAAACATTAAAAGGGGACATTTCAGATTCGGATTTGGCTCATATGGCAGACGATATAGAAAATGGAACAAGGGAAATATTGAAAGTCTATGATGACATAAGGAAACGAGTCATGCCATCCACTGAACTCAGACGGAAGATTGATGCATGTGATGCTGTAACAAAGGACTTTGTTAAAGTAATCTTAGAGCGTTTGTCTACAAGTGGGGAGTTTGATGAAGAGGATGCCAGGCTCAATCTTCATCAGCTATTAACACAAGAATATGCACACTCAATATATGGAACGGCCTCTCTGTCAAAAGTCAGTCATAGTTCAGGATCAAGCATCGCTGCTAAGAGAGTGGAAGCAGCCGCAGAGTTCGCTGCAAAGGAAGCACAGTATAAAGCAACCCAGGAAGAAATAAAACAAAAGGAAAAGATCAGACTGATGGAAGAGCAGCATAAAAGTGATCTGGAAACTCAGCGGGCTCACTTAGAACGGCTACAAGCTAAAAAGGGCATGGAAGCAGCACGCGCCAGACTTGACACCTATGAGAGAGAAATTAAGAGAGAAAGTGTGCCTCCTCAACCTCAACCCATACAACTAAACAGACAATCTACAGACCATCTGGCGCCCCCCACTGATGTCTCCCATCTAGCTCAAGCAATCCAAGAGAGCATAGCAATAAATAGACTGCCTATTCCAACTCCCACAATCTTCAGCGGCGATCCAATCCATTACATTGAGTGGAGAGCCACATTCCAGTCTCTGATTGACTGTAAAAATATTGCTCCAGCAGACAAACTGTACTATTTGAAAAAATATGTCAGTGGCACAGCACAACAATGTCTGGAGGGCACCTTCTATAGAAACGATGAAGAGGCATACAGAGATGCATGGATCAAGCTTGATCAACGATACGGCCAGCCATTTGTGATTCAACGAGCCTTTAGAGACAAATTGTCAAAGTGGCCAAAAATCCAGCCCAAGGACGCCCAGGGGCTAAGGACGTTCTCTGACTTCCTAAACGCATGCTTACAAGCAATGCCACATGTAAGAAGCCTAGAAATATTAAACGATTGTGAGGAAAACCAGAAGCTGATGCTCAAAGTCCCCGACTGGCTGGCTTCACGTTGGAACCGCCAGGTCACAATAGCCCTCATGGATGGAAGAGAATTTCCAGACTTCAGGGACTTCGCTCAGTTTGTGTCTCTTGAAGCAGAGATAGCGTGCAACCCTGTCACCTCACTACATGCACTTCACTCCAGCGCATCCAGCGAAAGGAAAGGAGCTAAGGAACCAAAGAGAAACAAAGCTGATGTCTTTAGTACACAGACTACAGAGAACAGTGACACAGACAATACAACAAAGAACAGCAAAACAAAATCCCTGTGCTTATGGTGCAAAACTGACAAACATAAGCTCCCCAAATGTCCAGACTTCAACAAACAGACATTAAATGGAAGACGGAACTATATAAAAGAAAACAGGCTATGTTATGGATGTCTCAAGTCAGGTCATCAAGCAAAGGACTGCCGTCACCGTCTAACCTGTGATGAATGTAAGGGGAGACACCCCACTTGTCTCCATGACAACAATTACAAACCTCGTGAAGAAAGAGAAGTAACTGTGAGCACTCCAGATGACCCAACCCCAGCCACAGCACTCAATATCACTGGAGTAGACCAAGCAAACAGCACCTCCATGATTGTTCCCGTGTGGGTGTCCATGACCGATGATCCATCTAATGAGCAGCTTGTTTATGCGCTGCTGGATACGCAGAGTGACAGCACATTCATAGACAGTGAGATAACCAAGGACCTGCAAGAAAGTACACAGCCTGTAAGACTGAAACTTACCACTATGCTGGGGGAGAACATCATCGTGCAGTGTGAACGGGTCTCCGGACTGCAAGTGAGAGGCTACAACTCAGGCGTCTACATCGACTTACCTCCTGCGTACACAAAACACTGCATCCCTGGAAACCGCGATCATATACCCACCCACGACAAAGCAAGAAGATGGCCTCATCTGAAATCCATCGCTGACAAAGTACCTCCTCTTCTCTCCTGTGAAATCGGACTGTTGATTGGGTACAACTGTCCCAGAGCATTAACGCCTCGAGAAGTGCTGACAGGAAAAGGTAACGAACCCTACGCCATTCGCACTGATGTGGGATGGAGTGTCGTAGGCAGCTCAGCACCAGGCCTCAAGAGAACAGACACTAGCCTGTGTCTCAAGGTAACTGTAAAAGAACTCCCTCCTGTAACACCTATGGACGTGATCAGCGCTCTAGAGTCAGATTTTAAAGACACAAAGGGAAACGACAAGGCAGTGTCACAACAAGACCTCATCTTTTTAGAAAAGTTGAAGGAAGGAATACGGCAAAACGACGAGGGACATTATGAGATGCCACTGCCATTCAGACAACGACCACACTTACCTGACAACAGGCGCCTCGCTGAAATCAGACTCGAGCACCTGAGAAGAAAATTCAACAGAGATGAAAAATACAAAGAGGACTATGCAATGTACATCAAGGACATAATAGAGAGAGGGGATGTGGAGCAAGTGCAAGAAGACGGAAACTCAGGACAACAGTGGTATATCCCCCACCACGGCGTATATCATCCCAAAAAACCAGATAAACTGCGCGTTGTATTCGACTGCTCTGCGAAGTGTGGTGGCACAAGCCTGAACGAGCACCTCCTTCCAGGGCCGGATATGATCAACAACCTCACAGGCGTGCTCCTACGATTCAGACAGCACCCAGTCGCACTCATGTGCGATATAGAAAAAATGTTCCATCAGTTCCACGTGCCAGAGCAGGATCGTGACTACTTGAGATTCCTGTGGTGGAAAGACGGAGATCTGAGTACACAACCTCTGACCTACAGAATGAAAGTCCATCTCTTCGGCGCAGTGTCATCACCTGGCTGCGCGAATTATGGATTAAAATACCTCGCCAATGAGAACAAGCTGTCACACCCAGCAGGATCACAGTTTGTCTCAAGAGACTTCTATGTGGACGACGGAGTCACCAGTGCAGACACGATGGAGAGAGCAATTCAGCTGGCTCAGGAAGCAAGAGAAATATGTGCAAAAGGGGGCCTCCGTCTACACAAATTCGTCTCTAATAACAAAGCCGTTCTGCAGAGTATACCGCCATCAGAACAAGCAACAAATACAAAGACAAAGGACCTGACTTTCTCAGACACACCCCTAGAGAGAGCTCTGGGCATCCACTGGAGCATAGAAGGGGATACTTTCAGATTCAGCAACACACTGGCAGACCAACCAGCCACACGGAGAGGCATACTGGCAACTGTTGCCTCCATATATGATCCTCTGGGCTTCCTAGCCCCATATGTCCTCACTGGGAAGAAAATCCTACAGGAAATGTGTCGTCAAGGCGTGGACTGGGACGACCCCTTACCTGAGAACCTGAGACCACGGTGGGAGGAATGGAGACAGGACTTCTTCAATCTGGAAAAGATACAGATACCACGATGCTACGTACCCATCACGTTTGGAGAGGTGATCGAATCAGAGCTCCACCACTTCTCTGACGCGAGCACTAGTGGATATGGACAATGCTCTTACCTGAGAGTCAAAAATCAGAAAGGCGAGACACACTGCTCTCTGGTGATTGGAAAGGCCCGAGTCTCCCCAACAAAGCTAACAACCATACCAAGGCTCGAACTTACTGCAGCAGTAATCTCAGTCGCTGTCAGCAACATGATCAGAGAAGAACTCAGCTATGTCAATGCTAAAGAACACTTCTGGACCGACTCTAAAGTAGTGTTGGGCTACATCAACAATGACGCGAGACGCTTTCACACATTCGTTGCAAACAGGGTCCAGAAGATCCGAAACAGCACCGAACCTCAGCAGTGGCACTATGTATCTACAGACAAGAATCCGGCAGATGGAGCATCCAGGGGAAGAACGGTGAAAGAGCTGCTGGACTCTGATTGGTTCTCTGGTCCTTCGTTCCTGTGGGAGAACAACATACCTACACCAGAAGATGTGATCCTAGATCTAGAGATTGGAGACTCAGAGATCAGAAAGGTACAAGCGCTGCAAACATTCAGCATTACAGATCGCCTCGTCAAGTTCTCTTCATGGTCCCGGGCCCTCAAAGCAGTTGCCCGCCTTGTACGACAGGCTAAACAAATCAAGTCAAACACGCCCGCCACAGTAACTGAACAGAAACACGCAGAACGTGTCATAATCAGAGACCTACAGAAGCAAACATATGAAAATGAAATCGAACAACTAAAGAAAGGAAATCAACTAACAAAGGGAAACAAACTCCACCAGCTTGATGTCTACATCGATGCAGAGGATATAGTGAAGGTGGGAGGAAGACTCCAACACTCATCTCTCTGTGACTCCCTGAAACATCCCATGGTCATTCCTAAAGAGCATCATGTCACTAAGCTGATAATAGCGCACTGTCATGAAAAGACCAAACATCAAGGCAAGGGATTTACAGCCAATGAAATCAGATCCAGTGGCTATTGGATACCAAGTATGAGCAGAGCCGTATCCTCCTTCATTCGTCAGTGCATCACCTGCCGCAGACTGAGAGGACTACCAGAGGGACAACGAATGAGTGACTTACCGCGAGAACGGATAGAGCCCTCTCCTCCATTCACATATTGCGGTATGGATTGCTTTGGTCCTTTCGTCACGTCTGAAGGAAGAAAACAGCACAAACGTTACGGCCTACTCCTCACCTGCTTCTGTTCACGGGCCATCCATCTGGAGATGCTGGAGGACATGTCGACCGACTCTTTCATCAACAGCTTGAGATGCTTCATCTCCATCAGAGGGGCTGTCCGGCAGATCCAGTGCGACCAAGGAACCAATTTCGTCGGCGCCAAAAACGAATTTCAGGCTGCCCTAAAAGAACTTAATGTTGACAGACTCAGCACGTTTCTGTCTCAGAGGCAGTGTGACTTTGTAATGAACGCACCCCACGCAAGTCATGCAGGCGGAGTGTGGGAGCGCCAGATCAGAACCATCAGAAGCATCCTCAGCTCCACACTGTCACTGGCCCACGGAAGAATAAATGACTCTGCTCTACGGACCCTGCTGTATGAAGTTATGGCTATAGTCAACAGCAGACCCCTAACTGTGGACACCCTGCACAGTCCCGACAGCCTAGAGCCCTTGACACCGAATCACCTCATCCAAATGAAGACCAGCCCAGCACTACCTCCACCTGGAACATTCCCAAGAGAAGATCTGTATGGAGCAAGGAGATGGCGACGGGTTCAACATCTGGCGGAGCAGTTCTGGAGCCGCTGGAAGCGAGAATACCTTCACAGCATCATCGCAAGACAGAAGTGGCATTCACCGAAGCGAAACCTGCAAGTAGGTGACATCGTGATGGACGTTGATGAACTGTCACCCCGAGGTGAGTGGAAACTGGCGAGGGTGGTAGAGACCGTTGAGGGGCAAGATGGACTTGTGAGAAGAGCAAAGATCTCAGTAGGTGATAAGAGACTGAATAAGAAGGGAGAACGTTTGAGTAAACTGTCCATGTTAGAGCGACCAGTACAAAAGTTAGTTCTGTTATTGGAAGCTTTGTAAGTCTTTAAGACAAATGTTTTCAGGTTAAAGGAATGTCATTTTTGTTGTGAAAATTATTCGTGGTTAACAAATGACTTATAATTTTGATGGGAGTGTAAATGACCCACTTTAAAATGTATTATTTTATTTGCATGTATTAACATATTTTGGTACTGGTAATGTTCATAGCTAAAATATTGCTTTATTATTTATTATTGTTGTATAGTTCATGCAATTAGTACATTGATCTAAATGTTTTATTGCTACGTTAGTCCAAGTGACTCTTATTGTGAAAGGTTGTTTCAAGCTTCCTGTTTCCAGCGCGCGAATGTGACGCAACCTAGAAAAACACACAGTTCTTTTTTCTTCAATGTTTTAACTCCCGCTGAAGCGGCACAAACTCTTACGGTGGTAAGGTGGTAAGGTGGTAAGGTGGAAATTAATTTAATAAAGTAAACAAACCATCAGTTCAAGACTTGACCATCATTCAGCCGGGATGTTACAAGCACCATGATTATGAACACAAGTTTGTAAGTTGACAACTAGAGCCGCAACAATTATTCAATTTATCGACTATTAGAACAATCACCAACTATTTTCACAATTGATTAATGGATTTGAATCATTATTAAGAAGAAAATGTCCAAATTCTCTGGTTCCAGCTTCTCTTTTCTGACTATTTTCTGGTTTCTTTAGTCTCTATAATAGTAAACTGATGATCTTTGGGTTGTGGACTGTTGGTCTGGACAAAAAACATTTTAGTTGAATCTTCAGCTAATCGATTCAGTAACCAATAGATTAATCAACTATCAAAATAGTTATTTGCAACCCTGTTGACAACCATTAGATTGAAATTTTCTTCAGTAGCTTGTAACATTTTTATAGCTTTAAAAAATATTCAGAGGTTACAATAACCTTATCAGAATCAGCGAGTTATCATTTTTAACTTCCAACCACATATTTCATTAAATGGAAGTAGCAGCTCCTTTGAATCACATTTTAGACAATTTAAATAATCCTCCATCTCTCTGTGTGACTGACAGCTGCAGGTTTACATTCACTCTGTGATCCAAACCTAGTTATTTTGGTAACAGAATTTTACACATAATCAGCTCCTTCAAGCCAAAAACTCAGCTGATCTATGGTCACACCTGTTTCGCAGTTTCAGTAGAAGACTGAGCAGGATTAAACAGGTTTAAACAGGTGGATATTGTCCAACAGCCCATTTGACCAAAAGGTCAAGCTGCTAAAAGCTTCCTCTGGACAGCGTCCCAGTTAGTTCTATAACGGTTTCTGCTTCTTCTGTCCTCTCTCCAGGAATGAGTATCAGAGTCAGCTGTTTAACACCGTTTTGATACTTTTTATATGGCACTTCTTTATATGTATAAAAATAAATATAAAATTACACTGTGATTTTTGATTTGTCAAAATATTACAATATTTCCTGGGAAAGACGTATCACAACAAAAAAAGATGTATAGTGTAATGAGGGATTTATAGTCATGATCCTGATTTTAAAAGTAAAAATGCATTTATGGCTTCTTTTGTTTCTATATGTTTTCTGCCTTTAGTAATGACTGAGTAATGACTTTTAATATACTTTATGCTTTAATTCTGCTCATATTATTTTAAAAGTATTTATTTTTTGGAAAATGTAAATTTGCTGCGAGAATTTCAACGTCATATGTTGCAACAGACTTGTGAGATCCTTGAGTTTCTAATCCATCAAATTAGAGCAATAATCTAATAAAGAATCAAAGAGAAGACATGAATGAATTGATCATATCCACATTTATTAATTCCTGTGACCTATGAAATATCACAGCATTCATTTGTATGAAAGCCCTTCTCCTGTTGTGTGTGCTGCTTCCTGCAGACGTATACGGGCTCCATCCTGGTGGCCGTGAACCCATACCAGCTGCTGCCCATCTACAGTGCTGACCACATCCGCCTCTACACCAACAGGAAGATTGGAGAGCTGCCGCCGCACATATTCGCCATCGCAGACAACTGTTATTTCAATATGCAGCGAAACAACAAGGACCAGTGCTGCATCATCAGGTCTGAGCCTGTTAGAGCCTTAACAACAACAGTGTTTTCGTACTAGAAATAGATCAGTGTCAAAAATGTGATGTGGTGTAACCCTAAAACTTGGTACCAGTTTTATATTCCAGGTGGATTCTATATTTAAAACGTATCATTCTTTTGCAGTTACACCATTTGACATTTCATGTCAAAGAAATCACAAAAAGTTTGATTTCAGTAAGGAAAAAATGATTTAGTTCATAAATAATGAATCCTTCTTGAGTAGCAGCACCGATATGTACTGTACATGTAACACACCAAAGTCTACAAGTCTATATCACACAAGTCACTACAATCACTACAAGTCTACAAATCTATATCAAACATTATTAGATTAACAAAACATCATTTCAACCCCAAGCAATAATATGAGCACATAGCGAAAACATAAATCAGTAAATGTCTACATTTTTGTGATAATATTAACGGAATGTACCCAAATTCATCTCTGCCTGGACATACCTGTACTAAAACATCTCTAAAATTGATCTGGTTCACCTTTCTGACATTTTGTGCAATTACTTATAAGACTTTACTTTACTGCTCCATAAATGAATTGAGCTACTAACATATGATATTCAGGTGTTTTTCAACCTAAATAGATTTTTTTTATGTGGGAAGCTCATTTTTTCACTTTTTTGCTTTATTCTAGCTGGACGTACTTCATCACTGTACATTTCTAATTTATTCTGGCACTGATACAACTACCTCACAGGTGCTAGCTTTATTCTAAATCCAACATCATTCATAAAACCCCTGTAGTTGTGGAGATATACTGAATTAAATCTAGGCATGTCATTTACATTTTTTTGGGTGATAAATAGGCCTAGAGGGGAACAGGTTGAACACATTTACGTTTTTAGAGACCTGATGAATTCTTCTGAAACTGTTTTTTAGGTTTTTGATTTTCTCATCTTGCCAAACATTATTTGTCACTTACCCAAATACCTGATGAAGTTGGTCAAAGTGTCTGATGGTGAATTGATGGATAAACACAGATTAAAACATTTAAACACAGAAGACCACAACAGAGACAGAACACACCAACACATGCAATATTTTAGAGATAATTCATCAAGCTGAACAGAGAAGATTAAACCAGACAGGAAGTCAAGCTACAAACAGAGGAGAGAATCTGCTCAATCTTCAAAATAAAACCAATTTCAGAATAAAACAGCACATTTATACACACAAACTTGTTGGTTTCTGAATGTCCTCACATGTCAACTAAGGACTAAGCAGTAAACTAGTGTTGCAGTGAGGCCACACTAATGCTGTTTATCTGCAGGAACACGGATCACATGTAACTGTTAAATAGCTGTAAAGTTTTGGAGGGACATCTTCCAAACACTGTCGTCAGTTGGACATCGAGTCTGATCCTTTACCTGCTCTTTTTGGAACCATGGAGGGCTACTTACTATCCCTACCGAACCCTAAATGCTAGAAGTCCAATACTGTTGAGATGGAGGGATGTGGCCATGCTCAGTATTTCAACAAATTTTCCTTTGTTGAAATACATCTGTCATCACTTTCTTGCTCTTTCACAGTAGTCCATTTAATATTCAACATAGCAATGCAAAACCACAGATTCCAATCTTTGAAAAATCCATAAAATAAATGAAGTGGTTATCAGCCTATTCTTATATGAGTCTTTAGCTATGAGATAATTTCACATTTTGCTGCAAAAGTTTTAATAATCAGACGCTAAACTCATAGCAACAATATAACATTATTTCTACATCAGCATATATCATCAATTCTATTTTAAAAATCTAGCAAATTGTCACCTGCAACTACTTAATTATTAGTTACAATTTGTATGAGTGTAGAGGAAAAATATTGAATATAATAACAAGTAGAAACATTAATATGATCTTTATAATTGGCCCTTTGAGGGAAACCAGAACACTGATATTGTCCGGGATGGAACTGAGTTTGACGCCTCTGACATAGAGGCTCTCAGCCTGTCTCTAGTCTGTAGTCATGTTAGTAGCTCCACATCCCTGCTGAAAATCCATCAGTGGATTTATTATTCTCATTAATATCATTCTGTTTATTTGTTTCCATTTACCTAATGTATGTTTTCCCTAATGTATGTTTGTGTATATTTGTGTATTTTTGTATATTTGTGTGGAGATATGCATATTATTGTATCCGTATGGTTTCATACATTTTACTCTCCTGTAATTGAACCTCACTTCCAGCTCCAGAAATGAACAACAATATATTGTTGTTTTTGAATTTCAGTTTTGGCTTGTTACGATGTATGGGAGGGAAGGGTGAAGGTTCACAAATATTCTACTGTGAAAAAATCAATAAAAATATGTTTGAGAAAAAAATAAATAAATAACTGTCATGTGAATGTTTGATAGTCATCTATTAATCTGATAGTGGACATCTTGAGGACCCGACTATATAGAGAATCCTCTAGTGTGTGTAATGAGTGTGTGTGACTGTGTGATGTGTGCGTGATGAGTGTGTAACAGTCTTATTCTGTCTTTCAGTGGTGAGTCTGGAGCTGGGAAGACTGAGAGCACTAAGCTGATCCTGCAGTTCCTCGCCGCCATCAGTGGTCAACACTCGTGGATCGAGCAGCAGGTCCTGGAGGCCACACCCATCCTAGAAGGTCAGCTGCGGCACTTTAATGCACTGTCTCCTCCTGTGGGTTCTGTGTCTTCATACGTGTATGTACATGCACATCTGAAATCTGTATGAATGGAATCTAAGAGCGAGAAACAACAAATTGTGATCAGGGACACTGCTGCATCCCAGATGTCGAGTCCTGTAGTCCTTTCCTCTAGTTCCACTGCAGCTGGAGATAGTGTCAGACTCCTCTCAGCTCTGTGTGTGCTTACTTCTACTCCTTCAGCCTTCGGAAATGCCAAAACCATCCGTAACGACAACTCCAGTCGCTTTGGGAAGTATATTGATATTCACTTCAACAAGCGAGGGGCCATTGAAGGAGCCAAGATAGAGCAGTACCTGCTGGAGAAGTCTAGAGTTTGTCGGCAGGTGAGACACCCCATCAAAATCTAAAAATTTAATCAGCTGAAGTAGTAGTATCATCTTTAAT
This sequence comes from Lepturacanthus savala, assembly GCA_030544235.1. NCBI lineage: Eukaryota > Metazoa > Chordata > Actinopteri > Scombriformes > Trichiuridae > Lepturacanthus > Lepturacanthus savala. The sequence goes on along the minus strand of CM060479.1, from coordinate 31,093,109 downwards.
GATCTTATTCCACTGGCAGATAGTTTTGATTATTTATCGTTTTTTTCTGGATTTTTGTCAATTTAAACTTGTTTTATTAAAATCATTTACTAAAACAAGATTAAATGAATACATATGATGTAAACATGAAAAATCTGTTAAAATTAATAAATGAGTTTATAAACAAGATAAAAAAAATCACATAAAAATGTAAAAAATATGAGATAAAAATGAATATCAGATAAAAACAACATATAAATATGCAAAAACATTATATAAAAAGACAACAATTTGAACATCTTTTTCACTTGTTAAGATTACATTTTCAAAGTGTAGTTTACCCTCAACCCTAACCACGCTAACCCTAACCACCCTAACCACGCTAACCCTAACCACCCTAACCACGCTAACCCTAACTACCCTAACCCTAACCACCCTAATCATGCTAACCCTAACTACCCTAACCACGCTAACCCTAACTACCCTAACCCTAATGCTAACCCTAACCACCCTAACCCTAACCACGCTAACCCTAACCACCCTAACGCTAACCCTAACCACCCTAACCACCCTAACCCTAACCACCCTAACGCTAACCCTAACCACCCTAACGCTAACCCTAACCACCCTAACCCTAACCACCCTAACGCTAACCCTAACCACCCTAACGCTAACCCTAACCACCCTAACGCTAACCCTAACCACCCTAACGCTAACCCTAACCACCCTAACCCTAACCACCCTAACGCTAACCCTAACCACCCTAACGCTAACCCTAACCACCCTAACGCTAACCCTAACCACCCTAACCTTAACCCTGTCTGTATAGTCTATGAACTCATATCTTAACCTGTTGTGCCTCAGGCTGCAGACGAGAGGAACTACCATGTGTTCTACTGCGTGTTGAGGGGGATGGCTCCAGAGATGAAGGACAAACTAGGCCTGGGCGTCGCCACAGACTACTCCTACCTGACCATGGTCAGTCTACAGCTGGGTCATAGACGTTCAGCAATGCAATTATTACAATTAATCCTGAGGGGAACATGAATGTGTAATAATTGTTCATAATAATCTTACAGTCGAAACTTTTCACTAAAAAAACCCCACACATCCTCATCCTCCTGTCAGCATGAAGGAAAAGCCAGAGGAGCATCATCAAGTCTGTATCAATCATCTTTGTAGAAACATGAATGAGGATCCATCTTGTAGTCATGGAAAAATCTCATCATCTCTATCAACCCCGTTAGCAAGCTATTTAATATCTTGACTTGTACCTTATATCTATTATACTGGTACTATAATCTTTATATATTTATATAATTCATAATTATGTATATAATAATCTGCACAGAATAGGTATCCATGTGTAATTTATTTCTATTTTTCCAATAAATCCATGTGCAATTATCTACTCACTTTATCATACATCATACCATGTGACCTTTACAATAACCCTGGAGTAATAACAAGGTGTTTATAGACATTTACTTTTATTTTTGTTATCTATTTATTTTCTCTGTTGGTGTTGGTATTTAGGGTGTTTTTTATATTTACACATTTCTCTTGCGTTTGTGTGTTTTTTAACAGTCTGTATGTGAGCTTCAATTTCCCTGAGGAACCTTCCAAAGGATTAATAAAGTCCTATCTAATCTAATCTAAAACTGAAAATGATGTTGTACCTTCCAGGGTAACTGCACCGAGTGTGACGGCCGTGACGACCTGAGGGATTATTCCAGCATTCTGTCAGCCATGAAGGTTCTAATGTTCACGGAGACGGAGCATTGGGAGATCTCCAAGCTGCTAGCCGCCATCCTGCACATGGGAAACCTTAGATTTGAGGGTAGGGCAGCTTCTCCAGCTCGGCCTCCAGTCACTGACAATGAATGATCATGAAAATTTTCCTCAAAGGCCTGGAAAAGTCATGAAAAATCTTGGAATTTTATTGGTTAAAATGTGTATGAACCATGGAAATAGTAAATCTTCCAGCTTGATCCAGATTGTTCTAAACCAAATTGAAAATTTGTAGTAACAAAAAAAACATATTTGAACAAAATTCAAAATGGCAGAAATCAATGGGTAAAGTTTGTTGTTATAGCGCCACCATCTGGTCTGAATGCACCATATTCAACACAGATATACTCAGGTCTCTGGAAATACACAAAGTGTAATGTGAATGTTCCTCAAATACAGAGATTCCTAGAATTATATTGTGAGATTTGCTTTTGAAAACAAATGATGTGACCTAATTAATCAGTACCTGCATTGATCAGTTATTGATCAGAAAAGTCACATCTGTTAAGAGCTGTGAGGAAAATGCTGATGTTTGTCGTCTCCGTCAGCTCGTACGTACGACAACCTGGATGCCTGCGTGGTGATGAGATCTGCTGAGCTCCTTACTGCTGCTGCACTCATGGAGGTAATAAACATTTAAGATAATTCTACTCATTGTTGGACTAATTGTCCAAATACAAGATATTTTCACTTGCTAAGTTTTCTTATTTGCAGGGTGAAAACTAAATTATTATGTAGTCTCCTGCATCAAGGGATATTTAACCCTCTATTACCTCTATATTACCTCTATATGGCAACAATTAGTTGCTAATTAGTTTTGACCGGGGTGGTGGTTCCTCTCTTTAAAAAGGGGGACCAGGGGGTGTGCTCCAACTACAGGGGGATCACACTCCTCAGCCTCCCTGGGAAGGTCTATTCAGGGTCCTGGAGAGGAGGGTCTATAAGATAGTCGAACCTCAGGTTCAAGGGGAGCAGTGTGGTTTTTGTCCTGGTTGTGGAACTATGGACGAGCTCTATACACTTAGCAGGGTCCTGGAGAGTGGATGGGAGTCACCCAACTAATCTACATGTGTTTTGTGGACATGGAAAAGGCGTTTGACCATGTCCCTCATGGAGTCCTGTAGGGGGTGCTCCAGGAGTTTGGGGTTCTGGACCCATTGACATGGGCTATCCAGTCCCTGTACATCTGGTGCCAGAGCTTGGTCCTTATTGCCAACAATAAGTCAGACTTTTTTCCAGTGGGGGTTGGACTCTGTCAGGGCTGCCCTTTGTCACTGATTCTATTCATAATCTTTATGGACAGAATTTCTAAGTGCAGCCAGGGCATTGAGGGGCTGCAGTTCAGTTCCTCAGGATCAGGTCACTGCTATTTGCGGACGATCTGGTCCTGGTCGGGGATGAGATCCTGCCTCAAGTGGAGTTTCAAGTATTTCAGGGTCTTGTTCATGAGTGAGGGGATGATGGAGGGAGATTGACCGGCGGATCAATGCGGCATCTGCAGTGATGCGGGCCCTGTATCTGTCCATTGTGGTGAAGAAGGAGCTGAGCCGAAAGGTGAAGCTCTTGATTTACCAGTCGATCAACGTTCCTACCCTCACCCTTTGGGTAGTGGCCGAAAGAACAAGATCGCAAATAGAAGAAGCCGAAATGTGTTTCCTTTGCAGGGTGGCTGAAGCTTGGTCATCTGCGAGGAGCTCAGAGTAGAATCACTGCTCCTCTGCATCAAGAAGAGCCAGTTGAGGTGGCTCGGGCATCTAGTGAGGAGCCTCCTGGACACCTCCCTGGTGAGATGCTCTGGGCACATCCTGCCGGGCGGCGGGGAAGACCCAGGACACTCTGCTACATACAGTCCGGAGTTTTATTTTGCGCTTTAACATATGCAATAAAAGCATTTGCTCCGTGATATCGATAAGCTCCAAACACACGCACTGCATCCTGATACAAGAGCGAAAGAAAAAAAATGGGAAAAGAAAAAAAAAGTCTGTTACATCCAGTCCTGAATATGTCTTATTTAGGTGTTTTTTTGCCTGTTTTTTCTTTTTTTGTACCGGACTTTCTTTTGTTTTTTACCTGGTGTTCGGTTGCGTTCCCTCTACTCAGAACTTCTCACTGTAATAAACATATCCTTCTTTAGCAGCTTGTGAGTGGGTCGTTCCGAGTCTGAGACACACATCGGAGTTGTTGTTTGTGATGTTTATTTAACAACGTTATTACCTCCCTCACAATGTTCACGTTGTAGATGTCACACACAGTGGGTGGATTTGTTCTCTTTTAAGTTTAAAATGTTTCCTAATGACTTGGTCCGGTGGTGGCTCCATGTTACTGTTTGCTTGAATGCTGCGCTGCTCTGTGTGATGACGTAACCAGCAGCAAACAGAATCAAAGTAACTAGATGCATGAATGGATCGGAACACTGGATCTTTCATCCGATATCTGATCCAACTGATTGGTCAGTATCTGTATCGGATCGGCCCATCTCTATCATATAGCAAGAACATGCAAATATGTAAAATTCCTAGTGTATACAACCTAATGGAGTCCCATTGATTACATAGCATGAAACTATCCTGAGACTATGTTTACAGCCTTTTCTTACAGAGGGTTAACTTTACAGTTACAGTTACAATTTTTCTACTGTTTTCTGTTGTGGAGGTGGAGCCTAAAGACGTGATGCTGTGTCTGACCACACGAACTCTAATCACACGTGGTGAAACTGTAGCCACGCCACTCAGTGTGGATCAAGGTCTGGATGTCAGGGATGCCTTTGTCAAGGTATTGTTTAATATTTTACTCAAAACTGTTATTTTCATGTTTTTTCCCCCAAAAAAGATTAAAAAAATGAACAGTCAAATATCAAAATATATAATAGTGTTTTCTCCTGCAGGGGATCTACGGCCGGCTCTTTGTCTGGATCGTAGATAAGATTAACGCCGCTATCTTCAGGCCTCCGTCCTGTGAGAGCAACATCGTGCGTAGGTCGATCGGCCTGCTCGACATCTTTGGATTCGAGAATTTTGCTGTCAACAGGTCACTTTGATTAGAAGCTTAGTCAAGTCTATTTAACTTGGTTATCATCTATCTGCTCTTGATAAAGCAAGGAGTGTCTGTGAATCTGTGGCTCGCATATCTCTCTGACTGTTCGATCATTATTATCATTATAAGTTAAAATCCCATAGACTTATGTATCACAGCAGTATCCTGCAGCAGCAGTTCCAGTGTAAAGCTCCCTATCACGGCTCCTCCTCATGTTGCTTCCCAGCGCTTTCAATACAGTTAAAAGCTCCGTTGTCCCATTCCTTCCTGCACCGACGTGCATCAACAATAGACTTTTTCCAGGATACAGGAAAAAGTATGGAGTAAGGGACTTATCATAGGTCTGGTTTTATTCATCCTATCAATGCAACTTTTGTTGATTTAACCCTCTGAAGCGTGCAGAGTTTTATATTTTTGTTTTTGGTACAGTTATTCCAATATTTAGCAGAATTGTTGCAGTGGCAGACGTTTTTGCTCATTGGTAAAATAAGCATGCAATTTTGAAACAGCTAAAACATAATCTCCTTGGTGAAAGTAAATATGAGATAAAATTAAAAAATATCATCAAAGAATAAAAAATAGAAACGGGTATATAATAAATAAGAGATACAATTAGAGATAAAGTGGGGGTGGGACTTTATATATATATATATATATATATATATAATTACAGGTATAATTACCTATTGTAATTGATTAATTGCGATTATTTTCATAACAATATTTGCTGCAAAGGCAACATTTATTTTCTGTAAATGAATTTTATTCTCTATCTGCAGCACATTTTCTAAACCCTTATGTTCAACCACTCTACAGTCCTGTGAAATTCATCAGTGTTTCTGATATTGATTTTCTCATTTTCTTCCTGATAAGGCAGGAAGTTTAGATTTGGGCTGTTAGAACCAGAACCAGAACCGCCATCAGCTCCAGAGTTTCTGTGTTCGCTGCAACATGTTTTTGCATTTAAATGGTATCGTTAGGGCTTCTGTGATATTAAACTCTTTTCTGCACAGTTTGCAATAAATGTAACAGAAATGTAATAAGTTTTCATTGTTGTAGTCAGAGCTGTGTGAGTCAGTAGAACTGGTGAACCACCACATGGTGACTGACAAACATTCTGCTTTGTTTAGCATGCAAACTGTGTTTGATTTACTGTGCCAAAAACTTTTTCACTTGCTAAAACTGAATCGGCTGTAACATTCACACCTCTTTCGCTCTCTCCTGATTTGTTTCACTGTAGTTTTGAACAACTCTGCATCAACTTTGCCAACGAGAACCTGCAGCAGTTCTTTGTCCAACACGTCTTCAAACTGGAGCAGGAGGAATATAACCTGGAGGACATCAGCTGGCAGCACATTGAGTTCACTGACAACCAGGACGCTCTGGATATGATCGCCAACAAACCCATGAACATCATCTCCCTCATTGACGAGGAGAGCAAGTTCCCTAAGGTGCAGAACAAAGAGTTACATTAACCAGGCTAAAATCACCACCACTTTACCCTCATGTTGTGTTTCATGTTTATCAATGTGGTGTTCCAGGTCAAATTTGAACGTTCCATTAAGACTCATCATAAAAACTGTCATAATACATAGATTATCACATAACTTCTTCAAGTTTTGAACTTCTATTAGTTATTTATGGCCTGTTTGTCTCATTGATCTGAACTTATACATCTGGAATTCTAGTTCTAAAAAAAAATTCTGGATTATTTATATTATAAAAAATAATCAGAGGAAACTACTCTCTAATCTACTCTTTATCATAATACTTTGGGTCAAAGTTACCAAGGACATTAATAATTGTGTGTGTGTGTGTGTGTGTGTGTGTGTGTGTGTGTGTGTGTGTGTGTGTGTGTGTGTGTGTGTGTAATAATTGTAAATTATTACAATTTATTTTTTGTGCTTTTGTGGACAAAGTCATGGAATCTTAGATCTTTTTCAGAGACAAAATCTTAGATCAGTTCAAATTTGACTGGCAACACAGCAGGAGAGTTAATTAACCTTCTGAATGCTGCTGCTTTCTCCTTTTTCAGGGAAGTGATGTGACAATGCTGCATAAACTCAACTCACAGCACAAGCTCACCTCCAACTATTTCCCCCAAAGCACTCTGGTGAAGTAGCTAGCAGGCTAATGCTAACAGGATGACGAGGCAAAAAAAACAGTCATTTACTCAGAAGAAGTCTATCTTACCTGTTGAAGCCGGTCACAGGCGTCCGGGATCCAAGGAAATGATAATAATCCACAAAAATGCGATTTTCGTTGAAATCTGTCTAATAGTCCAATAAACAGCGGAGCAGCAGCAAAGTCCTTTGTTCTCTGAGTGGTAGTGTTGTGTTGGTCGTGAATGAATGAATCAAAAGAACTAGTTCTTTTTGGTGAACGGGGTGAACTAGTTCACTTCCTCGAAAAGACCTGTTCTTTTCGTTCGTGGCATCCTTAATTGGCTGAACAGTCTGGTCATATTTCCTCCTTACGCGAGCTAGAAAACAGCAGCAGCTTTCCTGATTGTACTACACGCGTGAGGAGGGCGGGACTGTGTGTGTGTGTGTGTGTGTGTAATAATTGTAAATTATTACAATTTATTTTTTGTGCTGAAATCCTCTTTGTGGACAAAGTCATGGAATCTTAGATCTGATCAAATTAACATTTTTCAGAGACAAAATCTTAGATCAGTTCAGATTTGACTGGCAACACAGCAGGAGAGTTAATTAACCTTCTGAATGCTGCTGCTTTCTCCTTTTTCAGGGAAGTGATGTGACAATGCTGCATAAACTCAACTCACAGCACAAGCTCAACTCCAACTATTTCCCCCCAAAGAACTGCTATGAAACCCAATTCGGTATCCAGCACTTTGCAGGTGTGGTGCATTACGAGACTACAGGTGTGTTTTCTTTCTTATCCCCATGTTGTAATGTTTTCACTTAACTTTTCTTCTTTCTCTCAATAATTTAGTTTGTAGTTTATTTAGTCATACAACAATATAAATAGTCTATTAATAGAAATAGTGCTTATATCTGTATATCCTACATACCAGTTTTACTTTCCCAAATACGGTAAATAACAATTAAAAAAAATATTTACACTTCCAACCTTCCAAAACTAACTTTTAGACTTTTCATAAAACCTTAAATAATAACCCTAACACATAAAACCATAAAAAAGCGATTGAGCGATTTAAACAGAAAATGAGGAGAAATCATTATCATATACACTTATAATTCAATTCAATTCAATTTTATTTATAGCTTAACATCACAACACAGTTACCTCACTGGGCTTCACAAAATTCAGTCAGTGACCCAGTCATCCCCCGCCTTAGACCCTCCTTCGCGGCAAGGAAAAACTCCAAAACCCAGTGGGAGAAAGGAGAAACCTCAGGGAGAACCAGAGTGAAGGAGAGATCCACTCCCATGGACGGACAGGCTATAGATGAACCAGGACTGACAGACATCCATCTGATGATGATTTATCAGTATGTGAGATGTAAAAATGATTAAGTCTGTAGAGAATCAGGGGGGCCTTGATGAATCGCATCAGGAGTCGTCATCATTGGGCCTCATGCGGCTGAACTGAAGCAGTAGCCACTCTATATAACCCTTAAATACAGAACAATCCTCTCAAAAACAAAAGAAAATTGCACATTCTTATATTTACATTTGCATTGTTTTATATTTTGAGCAACTGATAAACATCCTTTTAATCTTAAATTATATTTGGAGTCTGCACTGCAAGAAGGAGTGATCATAATAACTATCTTTGTTAATACGTATGGATCATACGTATGGATTTTTGATGAACGACTATTGAATTTATAGCTGTTTTAATATTCCATTCCCACATTTCTACAACACATATAAGAAAGTGAGAAAAAAGAAAGATTAGTGAGTAATTTGGCCATTAGAGTAGAACTGACAGAATTAAATTGTTCATGAGCAAAAATGTGAAAAATACCAGAAAAGCAGCTTTTAATCTTTTAATCCAAGCCAAAATAATGAACTGAGTTTCTTGTCTGTTTATTCTTATTAAAAACACCTGAATAAATGTGACAGTAATGCACAGGTTCACCAGATGCTGCTGTGTCCAAAAACATTGGAACCCAAAGAAGTTCTGAACATTTGATCCATCATTAGCATTTAAAAATATGAAAGAGCGATACAGTAAAACTGTTTGGAATATCAAAAATCTGAAAATGAAGTCCAGAGATGTTCTGAACTAAACTTGGTGATTAAACATTGACAAAATAACAGATTACAAAATAAATAGATGTGGCTTAAAAGTTACAGGTCAAAGGGTAAAGTTTGCTGTTATAGTGCCACCATCTGGCTAAATTGCATCAAACTCATCACTGAACTTGAACTGGAAACACACCCAGCAACTGTGAAGTGCATCTGATGAACAGTTGTTGTAATATATGAGAAACATACACATGAAAAAAGGCAATATGTGTTATTTAACCCATTCAAGCCTATGAGCCTTTAAGTCAAAGAACATCATTTTATACTTAAAATACAAAATGTAAAGGTTACTCATCCAGCTTTTTGGTATTTTCTAATGACATAATAGTAGACAACTTAGGCAAAAGGTTTTAAACAAAAAAAAAATTAAGTTTCCAAGTGCTTTCTCTCATTTCTTCTTCCTCCCAAGAACATATACAAACCCTCCCGGAAAAAGGGAATTTGCGTGCACTTCAACATTCGCAACAAAAGCTACTCTTTTATATTGATGAGCTCCAAACACATGCGTTGCAAACTGGTACAAGAATGAAAGAAAAAAAAAACGGGCAAAAGAAAAAAAAGTCTGGACTGTTTGCCTGTGTCAAGATGGCCGCCGGCGAGGAAGTTGGAGTCTGTGCTATAAGACATGGAGCCTTTATAAAGCCTTTATTATCTATATTTATGAGACAAGCTCCCCATCACGTCGATGGTGTAGCTACGACGTAGGAGTATAAACTAGACTTTAGTATGATATGACCTCAGATCTCACAGATCCTCATCCTTCCTGAAGGTTTCCTGGAAAAGAACAGAGACAGCCTCCACACTGACATCATCCAGCTCGTCCACTCATCCAAGAACAAGTTCATCAAGCAGATTTTCCAAGCTGACGTTGCCATGGTGAGATTAGCACTCATGGATTTCACCGCCAGGGGCAGCTGTAGCTCAGAGGTAGAGCAGAGGGCTGCTAGTTCGATTCCCAGCTCTTCTGAGCTCCATGTTGCAGCACGGACAAGACCAGGGGTCAGCAACCTGTGGCTGTTTAGAGCCACAGCCACTCCATAGTGGTTCCCTAGGGGTTTTTCAAAAATGTATAAAAATGTAATATCATGGGGGGATATATATTTAGTTTTATTCTAGTTTCTCTAGGAAAAACATGACAAACATTCAGATTTCAATGCTGTAAAAATGTGTCAAATAAATATTAAATTTCAACATTTCTGTCAACATAGATTTACGTCATAGCCTGAGACGTTTCAGCACCACGGTACCAGGCAGGTGCTGCTGTAAACTAACAGCTGGATGTGGAATAAGTCAGTAGAATGACCAGAAATCACCTGAAATACTAATTAAACTGGATTATTTTAGTTTTATATAGACTACTTACCTTTTCTAAAGGCTGCTGTTTTATTTATTTTTATTTTTTTTATAAATGCATGCTGCTTATTGCCTGTCGCCCAGATAAGGAGGAAAGAGAAGACGAATAAAAATGAATGAACCAAAAATCATATTTCTTTATTGTATTTCTATAATAAAGCTAATAGATTGTGTAAAGTTAAAGCAGCAAATCTGATCCAGCAGAGTGGTCATGTGGTGTGTCATTGTCACCAGGATGAGCTGCAGGAAAATAAACATTTAATCATCAATGCTTATTATGTATTTGTAGCCTACTTAGTCATAGTAGCTAATATAGATAATATACACTTACAGCCTGGGCTGCTTCATATCAGGATTAGAGGAGGAGTTTAGTTAGTTAGATAGTTTTTTTTGGTCCAATATGGCTCTTTGAATGTTTTTTGGTTGCTGACCCTTGGTCTAGATACTTAACCCTGATTTGTCCCTGATGGCGGCACCATGTGGTGTGTGAATGATCAGCTTCCTGATGTGTGTATGTCAGCCAATACCATTGTGTGAATGATCACTTGTAAATTGCTTGAGTGGTTAAAATGACTAGAAAGATGCTATAAAAATGCAGAACATTGACCAACTTCATTGGCTTTTGTTTTGACGTTGAAGGTGTTGCTTCCCTTCAGCTTTTCTCCTTTAGGTGTTTTATTGCTTTTATTAATGGCTCCACCCTCCTCATACTGCGATGCTGTCTCTTCTGTTTCCTCTCACTTTTCCTCTCACATCAGTTTCTGTGTGGCTATCAGCAGCCCAGCACTCCTACTCCCAAGGTAATTAGAGGCCTCTAGCTGCCTGTGTGTGTGTGTGTGTATGTGTGTGTGTTACCTTAAACTGAATGAAAACCCATGAATCCTAATATCAGCTAGAACCTCCTCCTCCCCCTCTACTCCTCTTTTTAAGCTCTGTTCTTCATTCACAGGTGCAGTTTGTAGCAGAAACCAGGAGGTTTTAAGAAAAATTGTGTTGATTTTGGGGAAATTTAGCGTCAAGTTGTCTGCAAACAAACTCTCTGGCTGCTCATCCTCAACTGAATGTGGCCAAAACAGTAGAATTAATTATTATAATAGTTAAATTATCTCATCTCATATACCTGCTTATTCCTCATTAGGGTCGCAGGGGTCTGCTGGAGCCAATCCCAGCACATTACAGCAAGAGGCAGGGATACAACCCAGATGGTCACCAGCCTATCATGGGGCACACACACCATTCACTCACACATTCACACCTACAGGCAATTTAGAGTCTCCAATTAACCTTAGCATGTGTTTGGACTGTGGGAGGAAGCTGGAGAACCTGGAGAAAACCCACCAGACACAGAGAGAACATGAAACTCCACACAGAAAGGTCCCAGACCCAGGAGGTTTTGAACCTGCGACCTTCTTGCTGTGAGGCAACAGCACTAACCGTGTCGCCTATTTAAATTATATTACTTTTTATTTTGATTAGTTTTATTCATTTTATTTTTCATTAGTTTTAACTTTAATATTTCATTATTCATATTTGAATATTAATATTTACATACATTTACATATTTACATATATTTTATAATTACCTTTAGTTCAGTTTTTATTGCCGTAGTTTTATTATTTTAGCTTTATTTTGTCTTCCTAATAACCAACCCAATAAAAACAATTCAAACTATGCTAAATGTATTTACACCCCAAATGCTCCTTTATTAAATACAGGGAAGGAGAGTCGTCAGAGACTTTGTTTGTCTCCTGTGTATTTGTGTGTGTGTAGTAATAATGTTTGTGCTTTATGTTGGACTGTGTTAACATTTGTCTCAGGGTTATCCACCAACAGCTTCTTAACTAAGTAAAACATCAGTTTGTCTTGATAAAACTTTACTCGAAAAATTTGTAGATAAGAGGAGATAGAGGAAGTTATTTCTTGTTTGACCTGGAAACATTTTGATTTCATGGTAAACTTTGAGATAGGGCTGGGCGATACTGACCAAAATACATATCTCAATAGTTTTTAACTGAATGGCGATGTTCTAATGCTTAACCAAAATGCTTCACAGGGGCCACAAGTGGTGCCCTGTCCTGCATGTCATCCCCTTTCACATCTCTACACGATCACTAAAGGCATTAAAAAGCTAAGGAGCCCCTCTGGTGACATTGGGTAAAAAAATAAACAATGCATGGGTTAGGGTTAGATAGTAACTTGTGGCCACACATTATTTATTCTACTACTAATGCGTGGCTACGAGAATTGTTGTTTTCATTTCCATGGAGATATTGTTGATATTGGATATTGATTAGGGATGCACATTTTGGACTTTTTTTATGACCGTTAACCGACTACCATTTAGACATATCACCATCCTGAAATACCGCTATTCCGACATACAAACGTCCCACCATTCCGGCAAGACTTTCCATGTAAGATAAGGTTGGAATCAGAGAGTCACTGACTCAACGCTGTCTGGTGCTGAACTGCAGATTTACAATGACGGCAAATAGTTAGATTACTCATCTAAAATGTAAAAAAAAAAGCTACAAGCTTTAAATATAATTAACAGTACTTTAGGCTTTTTAATTTATGTTAAGAGCGAGCGCTCTGGTGATTTTTTTGTGTGTTCTGCTCAGGGGTGAAAGTGGTTCAAAACTCTTGCCGGAACTTCGGGCAATTTTAGCACAGATTTGGATGCATGTCACTTAGTCAGGCATGCATATATGGAAAAAACTGATTATCAATATCTCTCAAGGATTTATTAAACAAAATATCAGTTGACAGTGAGTGATACATCATACTCCGACTCCTCAGACTCTGCCTGCCCCTCCACCTGCTTCTCCTCTGATTGTTCTGTGGTCGTGAATGTCATTTTGTAACTTTTTTTCTTGTTGTTTCTTCAGCTCCCGGCTGAGCTCTTTCACATTTTCTATTAAAATGTCGTATTTTGCGCTGCATTGTGCCAACATAATTTTGGTCGGTGAGAGCAAACACGTGTGGTTTGAACCAATCAGAATTAGCGATACTGATAACGTGACCACGTGTCCATCGGCCAACCAGAAATGCATTTTTTCAGCTCGGCTCGCCTCGCGTTGCATAGCAACCAGAGATGCGCTCAGTTCCAGTTCACTTTCACCCCTGGTTCTGCTTCATTTCCAAAATAAAGTTTGAGCTTCTGAAATCTGATTTTAAACAGTTGTGATAGAGCTCAATGTTTATCTGGCTTCATTCCGAACAATTTTACTGTAAACCTGGACGACCTGCGACGTGTCTGGAGATAAAAAAATCATATTCAATGTAATGTGTTTTTACACACCCTCCCCTACTGTACAACACGAAGGAGACTAGTCAGTGACTTCAGGTGTCATCTGCAGAGCCGTCATTGATATCTGTAATATTAATGTTCATATGATGCCAGCGTGCATGGAGACACACGGGCTCAATGGAGAGCTGTGCTCCAGCTGGCTGCTGTGACAGGTGAGATTCAGACATGAATCTAACATGTTTCACATTAGCCCGAGTTACATTAATACGTGTACTAGACATATACTGCTGTACCACATCAATTGCAAACAACCTCTTCCCCTTTCCATTCGAAATTGTCCCACACAGAACTCCTTTACTCCTTTTTGCACTCTTCATCCTTGCTGTAAAGTGGGCTGTGATGGAAAGCACGTGATGGCATGTGTTGGACACGCCCCCATGAGTTGATTGAATTACGTAGCTTAAAAACAAAATTGACTTTTAGTATTAATCAGTTTGAGTTACTGTTATCAGTTAACGGTTAAACGGTTAACCATGTGCATCCCTAATATTGATGTTTGCTTTTGATTGAGCTTCAGACATCATGACAGTTTCAGCCTAACTAAAGACTGCAGGTGATAAATGAGCAGCATGTTACAGTGTGAAAAAAAACTTGTGAAAGTAAATCTCAGCATGATGAACGGACTATAACATGAACTCTAGTTTAGCTGAAACTATCATATCTGATTGAAGCTCAGTCAAAAGTGAACATCAATATCCAATAATAATATCCAATAATATTATCTAATAATAATAACATCCAATAATAATATCCAATAATAATATCCAATAATAATATCCAATAATAATATCCAATAATAATATCCAATAATAATATCCAATAATAATATCTAATAATAATAATATCTAATAATAATATCCGATAAGGAGCCAACTTCACTTCTGAGAACTGATCATGTAGCAGAGATTTCAGTCTAATTCATTCATGTCACTGACAGGGATGGTCATGTGACCTGTCATATACAGGCAGTAATCATTAATTAATCATTAATTATCCTGGTGGTGTGTGTTTTAGTGAATGAAGATAGGCTGAGAGGTGGAGTCTCACTTTACTGATGCTTTACTACCATTTGTATTTTAATTAGATTAATATTTTTGATGCAGTTTATCAGCTGATGGTCACCTGCAGTATGTTTACTGAGTTACATTAACAATCAATACTAGCTCCATGGAAACGAAAAACAGCATCTATCTTGTGGACACGCAATAATTATCTCGTAGCCACAAGATAGTGTTGCATTATTTATTTTTTATTTTTGTATCCAATGTCACCAGAGGGGCTCTGTAGAAAGCCAACAAGAAAAACAAAAGAACATGCTTGACACTAAAGTAAATGATCATACTTTTATAATCAAACAAAGATAAATCCCATAAAATAGAAATATGTGAATTAAACAAAGAATTGTGCTGCAAAATGAAACGTAGAACAACTGTGTGTGTGTGTGTGTGTGTGTGTGTGTGTGTGTGTGTGTGTGTGTGTGTGTGTGTGTGTGTGTGTGTGTGTGTGTGTGTGTGTGTGTGTGTGTGTGTGTGTGTGTGTGTGTGTGTGTGTTGCGTGTGTGTGTGTGTAGGGTGTTGAGACCAGGAAACGCTCTCCCACTCTGAGCAGCCAGTTCAAACGTTCCCTGGAGATGCTGATGAGGACGCTGAGCGTCTGTCAGCCGTTCTTCATCCGCTGCGTAAAACCCAACGAGCTCAAAAAACCTATGGTGAGCGTGTGTGTGTTTTAGTGAAGCCACGAACTTCCAGAGTTGAGATCTAAAATTGTTTAATTAATGTGCATTTGTCTATTGTCATCCTCCGTGTTTAACATTTTATACTAAAAGTTTTTGAGTAACTCATCAGTCATTCAAACAGTAATTAACAAAGTGGCTGAGTATTCTGGGTGTTTATTACTTGTAGATTTAACAACAATATTGATTTCACTTGTACAGTTACACATATTAAATCCTCTGTAAATTCAGTCAAAACTGTAAGTGAGTAACTGTAATTAAACAGGACACTGATTTCATCTTATTCTCAGTTATTTGACAGAGAGCTGTGTATTCGTCAGCTGCGATACTCCGGAATGATGGAGACCATCCGGATCAGACGTGCTGGTTATCCCATCAGATACACCTTTGCAGAGTTCGTGGAGCGTTACAGAGTCCTCATGCCTGGCATCAAACCTGCCCACAAACAGGTCCACAGAGATCTGATAAAATCACCTTTGCTTTACCTCTAATAGAAAAAAACATTCATGGTTTTACCAAGTTCTTTCTCCCTCCAGGAAGACCTGCGAGGAACCTCTCAGCAGATTGTCCTCACCCGGCTCGGGACACATAATGACTGGCAGATTGGGAAGACCAAGATCTTCCTGAAGGTTTCTGAATATCAGACTTACTCACATTAAAGGACCAGGCTGCTGTTTTCAGTTATATTCTAATTGTTAATTCTTCCACTATACATGTCATACACTATGCAATTTGAAGTTTTTTTTTATTTGTACTGCAAAGAGCAAAAATATACACTCACCGGCCACTTTATTAGGTACACCATGCTAGTAACGGGTTGGACCCCCTTTTGCCTTCAGAACTGCCTCAATTCTTCGTGGCATAGATTCAACAAGGTGCTGGAAGCATTCCTCAAAGAGTTTGGTCCATATTGACATGATGGCATCACACAGTTGGTGCAGATTTGTTGGCTGCACATCCATGATGTGAATCTCCCGTTCCACCACATCCCAAAGATGCTCTATTGGATTGAGATCTGGTGACTGTGGAGGCCATTTGAGTACAGTGAACTCATTGTCATGTTCAAGAAACCAGTCTGAGATGATTCCAGCTTTATGACATGGCGCATTATCCTGCTGAAAGTAGCCATCAGAAGTTGGGTACATTGTGGTCATAAAGGGATGGACATGGTCAGCAACAATACTTAGGTAGGCTGTGGCGTTGCAACGATGCTCAATTGGTACCAAGGGGCCCAAAGAGTGCCAAGAAAATATTCCCCACATCATTACACCACCACCACCAGCCTGAACCGTTGATACAAGGCAGGATGGATCCATGCTTTCATGTTGTTGACGCCAAATTCTGACCCTACCATCCGAATGTCGCAGCAGAAATCGAGACTCATCAGACCAGGCAACATTTTTTCCAATCTTCTATTGTCCATTTTCAATGAGCTTGTGCAAATTGTAGCCTCAGTTTCCTGTTCTTAGCTGAAAGGAATGGCACCCGGCGTGGTCTTCTGCTGCTGTAGCCCATCTGCCTCAAAGTTCGATGAACTGTGTGTCTTCTGCCTACCTTGGTTGTAACGGGTGGTTATTTGAGTCACTGTTGCCTTTCTATCAGCTCGAACCAGTCTGGCCATTCTCCTCTGACCTCTGGCATCAACAAGGCATTCCCGCCCACAGAACTGCCGCTCACTGGATATTTTTTCTTTTTCGGACCATTCTCTGTAAACCCTAGAGATGGTTGTGCGTGAAAATCCCAGTAGATCAGCAGTTTCTGAAATACTCAGACCAGCCCTTCTGGCACCAACAACCATGCCACGTTCAAAGTCACTCAAATCACCTTTCTTCCCCATACTGATGCTCGGTTTGAACTGCAGGAGATTGTCTTGACCATGTCTACATGCCTAAATGCACTGAGTTGCAGCTATGTGATTGGCTGATTAGAAATTAAGTGTTAACGAGCAGTTGGATAGGTGTACCTAATAAAGTGGCCGGTGAGTATATATCATATTAGTCATTGCTGTTTGCCACATAAACATGAACTTTACACTCAAGTGTGTACTCTCATTCTGGAAAGGTGTTTTATATTCTAACACCAAAATATTACGAACAGGCAGTCAGTCATTTTCTATACCTGCTTATTCCTCATTAGGGTCACATGGTCTGCTGGAGCGAGAGGCAGGGATACACCCCAGATGGTCACCAGCCAATCGTGGGGCACACACACCATTCACTCACACACACGGGCAATTTGGAGTTGCCTATTAACCTCAGCATGTTTTTGGACTGTGGACTGTACCCAGTGAAAACCCACACAGACACGGGGATAACGTGAAACTCCACACAGAAAGGTCCCAGACCCAGGACCAAGGAGGTCTTGGACCTTCTTGCTGTGAGGCAGCAGTGCTAACCCCTGCTCCACCATGTCGCCCATATTATGAACACCTACTCTAAAATAATAAATCATATAAACTGCATTCAAAACCAGTTTATCATGTATTCAATATCAACATGTTTTTTTAATACAGAGTCAGTCACTCATGTCTACCAGTGTCACATTATCAAATTCAATTATCTATCTATCTATATTAACATATTTATTTATTTATGAGCAGGACACAGGCTTTATTCTCCTTTCCAGCCTCCCAACTTGCTGGATATAACCCATGGATGATATAACTATGGATGTATTATTGAACTGGATAACAGACTGAAAAATGGCCACAATTCATTTCAGTGGAAGTTTCTTGCCCGGTGCATACACCAGTTACAAACTTCCAGGTTTCTTTCCGTGTTCTGTGACCCATAGAGACTGATCAGTAGAGTCACCTCCCACGATGCTCTGGGGCCTTCCATCATGCCCCAGGGAGATGAAAATGTGTAATTGCAAAAAAAAAAAACTCACATATTTAATTCACTTGCTGACCACATTAAAAAACGTTAGAAGAGAAATAAATAACTAAAATGAATAAATAAATAAATACCATAAGTAAAACCCATTAATTAAAAACATCCTCACTCCCAAGACACAGCACAACCACCCTTTGTCACACAGCTGTGACGTCACACTGGGGATAGAGACTTTTCCAGATCTTTTCTGGCCGTTAGAAATGTTTTTGATGGATAAAAAGTCCATAATTTGAAAAATATGGAATACAAAGATCAGAAATTAATAGGGTTATAGCTGGGGGTGTCATGGAGACAGTTTTATCAACTTCCCTTTTACTATTGTGGTCTACGGGAAAAATTATTTTTGGGTTGCATGGGATTTTTTGCTGCAGTACCACAAGTGGCCACTGGGAAAAATCTGTGGCGGAGCCATATCCAGGTTTTATAATACATTCATGTAACCCCACAATGCTAACTCCTGGCATTACGGTAGCTGCACAAATAATGTTCATGAACATTTTGTAACCTCATAAAATCGAACCACGATCTAACTACTACATAACGTACTCATCAAATATATACTTCTAACTGCCCCTTGCGCAAAGAGCAAAAAATATATATATCATATTAGTCATCACCGTTCCACACAAAAATATGAACTTTACACTCAAGTGTGTCATTCTCGGAAGGATAAGATTTCCCTTATCTGTATAGAGGGTGTAGCCAACACGCCCCCTGCTGGTCAGAGTCAGACACTGCATACACTTGTCATCAGAAATTACAAAGAAAATCAACACTTTGCACTTGAACTGCTCTAAATATACTGTAAATTATAATAAAACCATACTAATAATAATAATGACTTGGGTATATAATGCCACTGATGGCTCTGTGTGCCACATTAATAAATGTTATATGCAGAACCAAACTGAAGTAAACTGGTTTAATTTGTGTTTGTGTCAGGATCATCACGACATGCAGCTAGAGATCAAGAGAGACACAGCCATAACGAACAAGGTCATCCTGATCCAGAAGTCTGTGCGTGGACTTAAAGAAAGGTCAGGAACCTTTCATTTACCGACCTTTGTTTTCTCTTTCATGTTGGGCTCTCAAGGCTCATTTCTGTCTTTGTTTTCAGGAACAACTTCCTGAGAATGAGGCATGCTGCGATCGTCCTGCAGAGGGTGTGGAGAGGTTATCAGTGCAGGAAGAATTACCAAACCGTGAGTCCTTTAAAACTCAAATGTGTAGTTTTCTGTCATTTTTTTATCCTTGTTTTTTAAAATCCATTTCTCTCCTCCAGATGCAGTCAGGTTTCCTGCGACTTCAGGCTGTCTACAGGTCCAGGAAATTCTGCAAAAGCTACCGGAAGACTCGCCACTGCATCACTCTGATCCAGGCGCGTTCCCGTGGTTTCCTGATCCGGCGGACATTTTGGCAGCGCCTCCATGCCGTGTTGACCATCCAGGCCTACACCAGGGGCATGATCGCCAGACGCCTCTGCCAGCGGCTCCGGGCGGAGGTAACAAGTCTTTACAGTTGTGTTCAACTAATAGCACTGTGTTTAAAAATGTAAGTAAAGCCAAACTATTTAAAAAAAGAAAAAAAAAAGTGTACCCTTGTTTTTAATTTGAATTCATTGATGTATTTCTCAGAATTCAAGATCAAAATTCCAGTTTACTACTGCTACTGGAATCTAGTTGTTCACAGGCAGGAAAGAGATGGACGCCAGTATTTAGGAAGAAATTAGTTTTTTCTGAAGGTGTATGGAGCTAATATTGGGTCAAATGTTGTACATGGAAAAAATAGAAATTGAAACTGAAATTTCTTCAAGTTTTGATTCTTGAGAAATACATCAATTACCGGTAATTCAAAATAAAAAAGCATACTTTTTTAAGGTTAAATATAATTATGATTCACTCTGCTAATTAGTTTTAAAGAATTATTTTAATTTTTCACTTTTTCGTTCTCTTAGTTGCATTATTTATCTTTTCAGATTCAGTTCTTATTTTTACAGTTTCACTTATTTTTGATGGTTGCTTTTTGAGGTTTAGACTTCTGACCCTGATCTAGTGTAGGGGGGCGTGGCATCAACTGAAAGGTGTGGAATAATGACAAACTGCTTAATTAAAAGGCTACAGACAGCTCCATAAATGTGAAGCCTTAGTGTGTTTGTTTAAAGTAATGTGTTAGAATAAAGCAGAGCAGGAATAGTCCATGTGTTTGTATTGAATTGTTTCTGTGCAGTGTTGCACAGGGAGTTCACACAGAAGTTTTTATTTGTTTACCTGTAGTAAAGATTGATTCCAAAATGGTGTTTGGGAATGGGAATGCTTGCTGTGAGGTTCTAAAGGAGAGATGTCAACTATATTGACTTGATTAAGCAGCAGGTGAAGTTATCCCCTGAATTACAAACCATTTACAAATCAAAACTGTAAATATTTTATCCTTAACGCCTTGAAAGATGCTCACTGACTTCATGTTTCTGTCAAGAAACAGAAACTGGTCCATTTTTTTGTCACATTTTTCAGTCGTCCAGTGGAACAGTTTGAATCCTTTAATGGGCCGGGCCATATGTTTGACACCCCTGTTCTAAATGTTCTTTGTCTGCCATCATTGCACATTTCCTGTTCTGAACGTTAATGTTAAGTCTAGTGGTTGTTTTTCAAATATTTCTCAGTTTGTGGCTACAACTATTTTATTAGTTGATTAATATATTGATTATTGAAATGATTAGTTGATTGAGTAGTAAAATGGTATAAAATACTGATCACTGGTTCCTAAAGCTGAAGATTCATCCTTAAATGTCTTTTTTTGCCCAGACCAACAGTCACAACCCAAAGATCATCAGTTTACTATTATAGAGACTAAAGAAACCAGAAAATAATCAGAGAAGAGAAGCTGGAACCAGAGAATTTAGATATTTTGTCTTAAACATGACTAAAATTTATGAATCAATTATCAAAATACTTGTTGATTAATGTAATATTTGGAAACTAATCAACTGACTAATTGCTGCAACTTTAATGTGACATCACAAGATGATTGGTAACTCAAGACAAATATTAGCTGATTGAAATTTCCACATCTTTAAATGTATTTCATAAATTAAGAAAAGAATGTATCCATGCTGCTGGATCTATTTGTGTTTATTTGCTTGTTCCGATAAAATTCTCTTTAAGTGGAGTTTTATTTTATGTATGAAAGGTTCTATATTATAAATAAAGTTCATATACAGTGCCTGACAAAAGTCTTGTCACTTATCGATTTTGTAGAAACAACTGCTAATAACCTGACTTTTAATTATTCAAGTGGTTTCAGAAATGGCTAATATGAAAGCTTAAACCCTCCCAAATGATGTTGAATGTCAGTCAGTCAGTCATTTTCTATACCTGATTATTCCTCATTAGGGTCACAGGGGTCTGCTGGAGCCAATCCCAGCGCGTTACGGCGAGAGGCAGGGATACACCCCAGATGGTCGCCAGCCAATCGTGGGGCACACACACCATTCACTCACACACTCACACCTATGGGCAATTTAGAGTCACCAATTAACCTCAGCATGTTTTTGGACTGTGGGAGGAAGCCGGAGTACCTGGTGAAAACCCACGCAGACACGGGGAGAACACGCAAACTTGCTGTGAGGCAACAGCGCTGACCCCTGCGCCACCGTGTCGCCCGATGTTGAATGTACGAAAATAAATTTGTTTCACTGAAAAAAGATGTATTGTTTTTTGAAGACATGTTTTGTCGCCTACATGAAGTAGTGTGAAAATTGAAAAAAAATGTACTTCAAATACAAAAATATGTTACATAACATAAGTGAATTAAGTAGTGGTGCTGTTAGATACAAATTTAATATTTTGTATGACTTCCATGGGCTTGAAGGGCTGCATCCGTGCGGTTTGGCAAGGATTCATACAATTTATTGATGAAGTCATCAGGAACAGCAAAGAAAGCAGTCTTGCATGCCTCCCAGAGTTCATCAATCTTCTTGGGTTTCACCTTCCATTCTACTCCATTCTACTTCTCTTTCATCCTACCCCAGACATGCTCAATGATGTTCATGTCTGGTGACTGGGCTGGCCAGTCCTGAGGATCTTGATCTTCTTTGCCTTGAGGAACTTTGAGGTAGAGATTGAAGTATGCGATGGAGCACCATCCTGCTGCAGAATTTGTCCCTTTTTATGGTTGGGAATGTAAGAGGCAGCTAAGATTTGTTGATATTTCAGACTATTTATGTTGCCTTCCACCCTGCAGATCTCTCGCACACCCCCATACAAGATGTAACCCCAGACCATGATTTTGCCACCACCAAACTTCACTGTTTTCTGAGTGAATCTTTGATTCATGCGGACTCCAGTACATCTGCAATATTTGCAGCGACTGTGGTGTAATTCAATAGAAAATTCATCTGAAAAATCCACCTATTACCACTTTTCCAGCGTCCATCCTTTTGACAGGCTGTGGGCCTTTTATTTAATGCTGGTTTCTGGGAACTGATTTGACCATGGAGGCCATTTCTAGAAAGAATTTGACAGACTTTTCTGGTTGACACAGGGACTTCAGGTGACCAGGTCTCGTGGAGCTCTGCTGCAGTGGAAAAGGGGCTGGCTTTGGATTTTCAAGCCAACAACTGGATGATGGAGTAGAAAGAGGAGGACATGGGTCTCCATTAACCCTCTAGGCACCACTGTCAACTTCAGTCTACAAGATGCTGTACTGAATAAATCGGCAGATTTTGTCACATTAGGTGTCAAATGTTATTTACACTAAAAAAAAAATTGAAATAAATTCAAGTTCAAGTTTTTATTTGGTGAACATTTCAACCTTTAGAAACAATGATGCTCACATGTCAAATGTCAATGAGCACACACCCCCTTTCCACATCTAACTGTAAAATAAAAGTAAAAACATAGATTTTATATCACAGCTTTTTGGAAAAATGAAGATAAAGTAATTGTTGCAAATGGCAACACTATGTAATAGAGGGTTAACACATGTGACACTTCATGAAAATTCTATAATCCAAGTTGTCTCCTGCTATATGATGTCATAATATGAAGATTAGATAAATTTAATCCCTACATAAACCTTTGGTCAATATTTCTCTAATTTACAGAAAGCCTCTATCTCTTATCACTTTTAAGTTATAGCCTTTTGAAATTAATATGTCAAAATCAAACATTTTAGAAAACAACCTTTCACGCCTAAAGGGTTAACCTTGCAAAGGAGTATTAGAGAGAGAGAGAAGATAGTGCTTATAGTTCATAATTACTGTGGGCTCCTGTAAATGTGTTAAAATACTGACAAGAAGTAAAAGTTCTTCCTGATGTTTCTTTACTCTGTTCTGTGTTGAATTGTCTGAAGAAGTTGTTTTTTGCAGCTGTGATGTTTCCCTCCAGTTCTTCTGCTCTGGTTTTGGTTTGCAGATTTAACATAAAGTGAACAGATGTGTAACTCTGCCTCTGTGAACCCTCTTCCTCCTCACAGCTGCAGCATCGCCTGGAAGCCGAGCGCCAGCGCCTGGCCGAGGAGGAGCAGCTGCGGTACCAGATGACGGCCCGGCGGGCCAAGGCCGAGGCCGACAGGAAGCACCAGGAGCGGCTCGTCCAGCTGGCCCAGCAGCAGGAGGAGCGGGAGCGGGAGGAGAAGGACGAGGCGAGGAGGAAAAAGGAGCTGCTGCAGCAGATGGAGCGGGACAAGGAGCAACCCGTGGACCACTCAGACATGGTGGACCGCATGTTCGGCTTCCTGGGGAACTCTGGGCCGCTGCCCAACCAGGACGGACAAGCGCCAGCCGGCTTTGAGGTGAGAGATTTCAACCCAGACTGAAGTATCTCAACAGGCATCAGAGGATTTAACACTTTGACACTGGTGGTCACCCAGAGGGTGAATCCAGCTGACTCTGATTCCCTTTTACTCAAGCGTTGCTCAATTTTTTATTGAAGCCACAAATTAACTAACTATATACTAACTGCTATACTATAACTAGTTACTATAACTATATACTAACTACTATACTATAACTAGTTACTATAACTATATACTAACTACTATACTATAACTAGTAACTATAACTATATACTAACTACTATACTATAACTAGTTACTATAACTATATACTAACTACTATACTATAACTAGTAACTATAACTATATACTAACTACTATACTATAACTAGTTACTATAACTATATACTAACTACTATACTATAACTAGTAACTATAACTATATACTAACTACTATACTATAACTAGTTACTATAACTATATACTAACTACTATACTATAACTAGTAACTATATATACTAACTACTATACTATAACTAGTTACTATAACTATATACTGACTACTATACTATAACTAGTAACTATAACTATATACTAACTACTATACTATAACTAGTTACTATAACTATATACTAACTACTATACTATAACTAGTAACTATAACTATATACTAACTACTATACTATAACTAGTAACTATAACTATATACTAACTACTATAGTATAACTAGTTACTATAACTATATACTAACTACTATAGTATAACTAGTAACTATAACTATATACTAACTACTATACTATAACTAGTTACTATAACTATATACTAACTACTATACTATAACTATATACTAACTACTATACTATAACTAGTAACTATAACTATATACTAACTACTATACTATAACTATATACTAACTACTATACTATAACTAGTTACTATAACTATATACTAACTACTATACTATAACCAGTGTTGGGGGTAAGGAGTTACAAAGTAACGGATTACAGTAACGTTATTACCATCACGGGTAACGAAGTGCAGTAACGCGTTACACTCAAAATATCAGTAACTACACTACTTTACTAAACTTTAGGAACGTGCTTTCCTGCGTTACCCAAATCACTCTTATCAGTCTAAAAAGTTCTAATATGTTTTAGTGGTGCATGCATCCTGTCCGTCGTTGGACCTGCCTGTGTGCTTGTCTGGGTACCGTTGCCACAGCAACTGGATTTGAGTGCGTTGAGTGACGTAGTTGCTGGTGTGTAGGAAAGAGAGGGAGAATGGAGGACACAGAGACGGAGGCAGGGGGATTCAGCCAGTGGCGATACTCACACTATTTTTACTTTATTGCTAGAAAGGACAAAAACATTCGAGTGAAATGCACTCTATGTCCAGGTGAGCGGTATCTTTCAACTGCTGCCAATGGGCGCCGTGTTTTGAGGCGATGAAAAAAAAGCCCCATTCACTCTCAGAGACGCTCGGCGTCTATGGGGAAATGCATTGACCAGAGACCAGGAAGCGGTATGGTAATGTACGGACATGTAATTTATTTATTTATGATAAGTAGCTGATTCTGAAAGAACTCGTCTTCAAGATGAACATGTTCTAACAGATTTATAGTCAATAAAATGTTAATACCTCATCTGTGGCGATTTCTTTAAGACTGCAAGGGAAGCTGAACTTCCCCTGCCCTGTCAAAAATTAAATGGCCAAATTTGTGCAGCTGTATGAACATTTTATTGACTATAAATCTGACGCTGAGTGTTTCTGGGAGTGAATGGGGCTTTTTTTTCATCGCCTCGAAACTCGGCGCCCATTGGATAAATGCTGAAGATTAGAGCCCGCCCAGACGGATGGTGATTGGAGGAAAATCAGAATGTAGTGGTGATGCATGGTGATTGGAGGAAATGCAGAATGTAGTTTGACTGACAGGTTTCAAAGCTATATAACGCAGACACCCCAGGTTCCAAAGTAATTTCAGGGAGATGTTTATTGGTCAAGCCTGCGTAATCGAAGCGAAGCGATCCACGTTTAATGCACGAGTTACTTTTTTGCCCTATGGTTTTTCCTACATGCTCTCACTTGCATTGCATATTTATAAAAAAAAAAAAAACATTCGCATAGTATAAAATCCGGGATATTTTACCCGACTCGCGGGCATCATGGAGCCACTCCCAAGAACTTCCGGGAGACTTGGGACGTCTGCATGACGTCACCTCAGCTGCATGATTTCAGTCCCATCGCGGATTTTCCATGTGAAGTCAAATGACAGACTATTTGTTGGCCTTTCCAGAGTGAATTAATTCACTCTTACACTGTAAATAAATCATGTATTTCATTGTTCTATAAATATTAAACTTTCCTTGTTCTTATTGTTATTGTTGTTGTTCTAGTTTTAATTACCTTTTGTTCGATAGTGCAATCATACCCGGCTAGTGACCGGCTAGCATCATGATGGCTAACAATGCTAACATTGGGCCAAGTCTCCCAGAAGTTCCGGTAAACATCTCGATAAATGACAAACATCTCCCTGAAATGACTTTTTGGAACTTGGGATGTCTGTTAATAACACGTTTATGATGTACGGCAAATATGAGCTTCCCCTGTTTGAAAGATCACAAATCGTCACTGATGAAATTACTATAATCTTGGGACCTAAATTTGTGGAATATATATATTTTTTATAATATTTTTCAAACTTGATTTTTTTTTTTATTCATTTTGATTAAAAGTGAAAATTTTAATTGAATTACAAGGCTAAAAATGAAGATACATACTGTACATTATTTCCATGGAAATAATTGATTTACTTTTGGTTTCACAAAAATACATTCAATTAGTTTATATCTTTAATTGGTATAAAATCGTGTGTTTCTGTCACTCTTGAATGATAAATATGATCATTTACACCAATAAATAAACTATAAAGTTTCCTTTAAAATGTACTGCAGTATTATATCACAAATAATCAGGCTTATGTATGTAAATTGATTTTAATGACATAATCTCATACGAAATCTTCTACATTAATATATATTTAATGAGATCAAAATGTTTTTACCTTTTTTTTAAATATAACACTGTAAAATGTGTGATCAGGTTTATAATTGTAAAAATCTGCTTAATTTAAAATCATATAGTGTAATAGGACATGTTTAATGTTGTTTTACACATCCACTGTATATTTCTATAATTTATTGACATTTACATGTATTATTTAATGCAGGAAAAATCTGTAAGATTTTTTTTTGTTTCCATGTGAGCAAATATAGCTTTAGTCTTATTCCATACATCTAAGATACTGTACATTACTTGAAGGGAATTGATGGATTGACTCCACAGACCTTGTTTGTGGATTTAAAGTCCTCCGAGTCCAGAGTTGCCCTGGTTTCAATACAACAAAACAACATTAAATTACACAAGAAAATAAAGTTAAAAAGTGAGAAAACACTATGTACATTCATCCAAAATTGATATAAGACAACAGTCAGCAATAATGATTATTTCATTACACAATGGATGCTTTGCTGCTATATGTTGATCTTTCTTCACCATTTTATTTTGATTGTAGCTGTGTATCACACACATCTTCATTTACTTCTTCATGCATCTTTTCCTGTTGTTCAGGACTTGGAGAAGACTCCCGGCAGTGAAGAAGCAGAAGAAGAAGAAGAAGTTGTGAATGAAGCTCTGCCGCTGCCTGACGAGGAACACGAGGATCTGTCTGAGTACAAGTTTTCCAAATTTGCAGCCACCTACTTCCAGGGTGTTTGCACTCACACGTACATCAGACGAGCCCTGAAACAGCCACTGCTGTTCCATGAGGATGAAGGAGATCAGCTGGTGAGACTCAGCTTTTATTCAGACATCAGGACCACAGAGATGGTTGATGTTTTTAAAAGGAGGCTCAAGACTCACCTGTTTGATCTAGCTTTGAATTGATTTATTCACATTCATTTTCTACTATATTTTAGTTTTCATCCTGTCTCACCTTTTTATCTTTTAGTATTTAGTTTTGTCATATTCTGTGGTCTTTAATCTTTTAGTTTTTGTTATGTCTTTTAATTTATTAGTTTTGTAGCTCCTTTGCCTTTGTTTTCATCTGGATCCTGTGTGTGTGTGTGTGTGTGTGTGTGTGTGTGTGTGAGAGAGAGAGAGAGCTGTATTTTTTGTGAAGCACTTTGTGCTATGTTTTTAAATGTATGAGAAGTTCTACATAAATAAAGATGGATTGATTATTTCAAATAGAACCCTCTCACTGACTTTTCTACAAATACCTAGTTATAACAAGAAACCTATCATGTACCTGTTGTGAACGTCTTCCAGGCTGCGTTGGCTGTGTGGATCACCGTGCTGAGGTTCATGGGGGACCTGTCGGAGCCCAAAGCCCAGATGGTCATTAACGACGGCAGCGAAAAGATCCCCGTCATGACCAAGATCTATGAGACTCTCGGCAAGAGGACGTACAAGAGGGAGCTGCAGGTGGAGGGAGAGGTGAGGGGACGTGAATGTTGAGATAGCAGAGACAGGGGAGACAGTAAAGACAGTAGAGACAGGGGAGAGAGCAGAGACGGGGGAGACAGCAGAGACGGGGGAGACAGCAGAGACAGGGGAGACAGCAGAGACTGGGGAGACAGAAGAGACAGCGGAGAGAGCAGAGACAGGGGAGACAGCAGAGACAGGGGAGACAGCAGAGACAGGGGAGACAGCAGAGACTGGGGAGACAGAAGAGACAGGGGAGACAGCAGAGACAGGGGAGACAGCAGAGACTGGGGAGACAGAAGAGACAGCGGAGACAGCAGAGACAGGGGAGACAGAAGAGACAGGGGAGACAGCAGGGAGACAGCAGAAACAACAGAGACAGGGGAGACAGCAGAGACAGGGGAGACAGCAGAGACAGGGGAGACAGAAGAGACAGCGGAGACAGCAGAGACAGGGGAGACAGAAGAGACAGGGGAGACAGCAGGGAGACAGCAGGGAGACAGCAGAAACAACAGAGACAGGGGAGACAGCAGAGACAGCAGAGACAGGGGAGACAGCAGAGACGGGGGAGATAGAAGAGACAGCAGAAACAACAGAGACAGCAGAGACAGGGGAGACAGCAGAGACAGGGGAGACAGAAGAGACAGCAGAAACAACAGAGACAGCAGAGACAGGGGAGACAGCAGAGATGGGGGAGACAGAAGAGAAAGGGTAGACAGCAGAGACAGGGGAGACAGCAGAGACAGGGGAGACAGCAGAGACTGGGGAGACAGAAGAGACAGCGGAGAGAGCAGAGACAGGGGAGACAGCAGAGACAGGGGAGACAGCAGAGACAGGGGAGACAGCAGAGACTGGGGAGACAGAAGAGACAGCGGAGACAGCAGAGACAGGGGAGACAGCAGAGACAGGGGAGACAGCAGAGACAGGGGAGACAGCAGAGACTGGGGAGACAGAAGAGACAGCGGAGACAGCAGAGACAGGGGAGACAGCAGAGACAGGGGAGACAGAAGAGACAGCGGAGACAGCAGAGACAGGGGAGACAGAAGAGACAGGGGAGACAGCAGGGAGACAGCAGAAACAACAGAGACAGGGGAGACAGCAGAGACAGGGGAGACAGCAGAGACAGGGGAGACAGAAGAGACAGCGGAGACAGCAGAGACAGGGGAGACAGAAGAGACAGAGGAGACAGCAGGGAGACAGCAGGGAGACAGCAGAAACAACAGAGACAGGGGAGACAGCAGAGACAGGGGAGACAGCAGAGACGGGGGAGATAGAAGAGACAGCAGAAACAACAGAGACAGCAGAGACAGGGGAGACAGCAGAGACAGGGGAGACAGAAGAGACAGCAGAAACAACAGAGACAGCAGAGACAGGGGAGACAGCAGAGATGGGGGAGACAGAAGAGAAAGGGTAGACAGCAGAGACAGGGGAGACAGCAGAAACAACAGAGACAGCAGAGACAGGGGAGACAGCAGAGACAGCGGAGACAGCAGAGACAGGGGAGACAGCAGAGATGGGGGAGACAGAAGAGAGAGGGTAGACAGCAGAGACAGGGGAGACAGCAGAGACGGGAGACAGCAGAGACGGGGGAGACAGAAGAGACAGGGGAGACAGCAGAGACAGCAGAAACAACAGAGACAGCAGAGACAGGGGAGACAGAAGAGACAGGGGAGACAGCGGAGACAGCAGAGACAACAGAGACAGCAGAGACAGGGGAGACAGCAGAGACAGGGGAGACAGCCGAGATGGGGGAGACAGCAGAGACAGGGGAGACAGCCGAGATGGGGGAGACAGCAGAGACATCGGAGACAGCAGAAACAACAGAGACAGGGGAGACAGCAGAGACAGGGGAGACAGCCGAGATGGGGGAGACAGCAGAGACATCGGAGACAGCAGAAACAACAGAGACAGGGGAGACAGCAGAGACGCGGGAGACAGCGGAGACAGCAGAGACAGCGGAGACAGCAGAGACGGGGGAGACAGCAGAGACGGGGGAGACAGAAGAGACAGGGGAGACAGCAGAGACAGCAGAAAGAACAGAGACATCAGAGACGGGGGAGACAGAAGAGACAGGGGAGACAGCAGAGATGGGGGAGACAGAAGAGAGAGGGTAGACAGCAGAGACAGGGGAGACAGCAGGGAGACAGCAGAAACAACAGAGACAGCAGAGACAGGGGAGACAGCAGAGACAGCGGAGACAGCAGAGACAGGGGAGACAGCAGAGACGGGAGACAGCAGAGACGGGGGAGACAGAAGAGACAGGGGAGACAGAAGAGACAGCAGAAACAACAGAGACAGCAGAGACAGGGGAGACAGCAGAGACAGGGGAGACAGCAGAGACGGGGGAGACAGCGGAGACAGCAGAAACAACAGAGACAGCAGAGACAGGGGAGACAGCAGAGATGGGGGAGACAAAAGAGAGAGGGGAGACAGCAGAGGCAGGGGAGACAGCAGAGATGGGGGAGACGGGGGAGACAGCAGAGACGGGGGAGACAGAAGAGAGAGGGGAGACAGCAGAGACAGCGGAGACAGCAGAGACAGCGGAGACAGCAGAGACGCGGGAGACAGCAGAGACAGCGGAGACATCAGAGACAGCGGAGACGGGGGAGACAGAAGAGACAGGGGAGACAGCAGAGACAGCAGAAAGAACAGAGACAGCAGAGACGGGGGAGACAGAAGAGACAGGGGAGACAGCGGAGACAGCAGAGACAACAGAGACAGGGGAGACAGCAGAGACAGGGGAGACAGCCGAGATGGGGGAGACAGCAGAGACATCGGAGACAGCAGAAACAACAGAGACAGGGGAGACAGCAGAGACAGCGGAGACAGCAGAGACGCGGGAGACAGCAGAGACAGCGGAGACAGCAGAGACAGCGGAGACAGCAGAGACAGGGGAGACAGCAGAGACGGGGGAGACAGAAGAGACAGGGGAGACAGCAGAGACAGCAGAAAGAACAGAGACAGCAGAGACGGGGGAGACAGAAGAGACAGGGGAGACAGCAGAGATGGGGGAGACAGAAGAGAGAGGGTAGACAGCAGAGACAGGGGAGACAGCAGGGAGACAGCAGAAACAACAGAGACAGCAGAGACAGGGGAGACAGCAGAGACAGTGGAGACAGCAGAGACAGGGGAGACAGCAGAGACGGGAGACAGCAGAGACGGGGGAGACAGAAGAGACAGGGGAGACAGAAGAGACAGCAGAAACAACAGAGACAGCAGAGACAGGGGAGACAGCAGAGACAGGGGAGACAGCAGAGACGGGGGAGACAGCAGAGATGGGGGAGACAAAAGAGAGAGGGGAGACAGCAGAGGCAGGGGAGACAGCAGAGATGGGGGAGACAGCAGAAACAACAGAGACAGCAGAGACAGGGGAGACAGCAGAGATGGGGGAGACAAAAGAGAGAGGGGAGACAGCAGAGGCAGGGGAGACAGCAGAGATGGGGGAGACGGGGGAGACAGCAGAGACGGGGGAGACAGAAGAGAGAGGGGAGACAGCAGAGACAGCAGAGACAGCGGAGACAGCAGAGACGCGGGAGACAGCGGAGACAGCGGAGACAGCAGAGACAGGGGAGACAGCAGAGACAGCAGAGACAGCGGAGACAGAAGAGACAGGGGAGACAGCAGAGACAGCAGAGACAGCAGAAAGAACAGAGACAGCAGAGACGGGGGAGACAGAAGAGACAGGGGAGACAGCAGAGATGGGGGAGACAGAAGAGACAGGGGAGACGTGAACACATCATCATGTCTGTTTGTCTTACAGAACAGTTCCACTGATGGTCAGAAGAGGAACAGTGTCAGACATAAACTCATTTCACTCACACTGAAAAGGAAATCTAAGATCACAGAGGAGGTGAGACTGTGTGTGTGTGTCTGGATGTGTGTGTTATAGTAGTAGTATCATAAGTGATGAGAGTATTACAATATTATATATGATGGGAGTTTTATAATATTATAACTGATAGAGTATAGAGTTATTAGTGATACTATATAAGTGATTAAATATTATTAGTGATACTATAATTGATGAAGTATCATTATAAACTAGTGCTGCAAGCAGCATTTGACGGGCCCTCGCTATGCGACCGCCCTGCTATGCCACCGCCCTGCATGCCACCGCCCTGCTATGCCACCGCCATCCTGCGCTACCGCCCTGCTATGCCGCCGCCCCCCGCGCAATTGCCCCCTCTCCGTGCCACTGCTGGAGTAGCGTGTGCATTGTGCTCAGACTGAGGAGGGTGAAAAAAAATAGCCGGCTGAAACAGAAAACTGCCATGCCACACTCATCCAGCAGGTGGCGCTGTCGACGTAACCGTGCTTGGGTGTCTACGTTCAGCGGCATTCTGTCATCACACATGTAAAGTTTGGAGCAGATAAAGCATTGCAACACAGAGTTATTTGATGTTAATGGTGTGACCACCAGGGGGCAGCAGCACAGTACCCTAACTTGGGGTGGAGCGAGAGGGACCCATCCTTATCACATGTGTGAAGTTTGAGGCGGATCGGTTTATGTGGGACAGAGTTATGACAAGTTAACTGTGTCCACCAGGGGGCAGCAGACTTCCTGTTTGACATAGACCATTGGTGCCAAAGACTTTTGTTTGTCTGGACAAGATACACGTGTGTACCGAATTTCATGTTTCTACGATAAAAGAAACCCCATGGAGAGGGGCTATTGAATATTTATAGGGGGCGCTATAGAGGTATTTAGCCACACCCATGTGGGTCATCCATATCAGATCAAAGAGCCTGCCCCCCTTGACCTGTGTTTCCATTTTCATGCCGATAAGCGATCATTAAAGCCATCAAAAAGCCAAACGTATTTTCACGGCGAGTGATCGTCGCCGCCTCGCCACACGGACGCCATAGGGTGTGGCCTCACAGCGTTCATCACAGAGTTTCACCAATGTGTTCTACATGTTTTAGAGGTGGAATGAAGTTTCTAAGTTTAATGATGTGTTTTCAGTACATATTAAAGTAAAAAAAGTCACTTCCTGTTACCACCAGGGGGCGCCACCTATTAAGTGGGTAACCATGATGTCAAAACACTGGGGGCGGAGCCATGGTCACGTCCAGTCAGTTTGAAGCTGATAGAGTAAAGTATGTGGGCGTGACAGCCATTCAAAGTCAGATGGCGAGCTCTGAAGCGATGACCAGAAAAGGCGTGGCCACTACGGCCAGACCGTAAGACTTAGGAAAACGCTTTTTATAACTTGGAATCACACATGCCTTGAGAGCATCCTGGCCGACTTTGAGTTCCATACCTTGTAATCTCTGGGAGAAGATCGCACAGATGCGAGGTGTGGAAATCACCAAAAATCGACCATTCAATTCAAGATGGCCGACTTCCTGTGGGGATTTCACCATGACGTCATGAGGCTTTTTTGTGCGTCTCGGAATGATTAAGGAGTGTGCCGAATTTCATGACTGTAGGATTTACTAACCCCTATGAGGAGGGGTTTTTGAAAGTTTCCAGGGGGCGCTACAGAGGCATTTGGCCCCACCCATGTGGGTTGCCCCTATCAAATCATAGAGGATGCCACCTTTGACCTGTGTTTCCATTTTCATGATGATAAGTCATCGTTAAAGCCATCAAAAAGCCAAACGTATTTTCATGGCGAGGGATCGATCGTCACTGCCTCACCACACGGACGCCATAGGGCGTGGCCTTACAGCGTTCATCATATAGCTTCACCAATGTGTTCTACATGTTTTAGAGGTGGAATGAAGTTTCTAAGTTGAACGATGTGTCTTTAGTACATGTAAAAGAAAAAAAAGGTCACTTCCTGTTACCACTAGGGGGCGCCACATACTAAGTGGGTAATCATGATGTCAAAACACTGGGGGCGGAGCCATGGTCACGTCCAGTCAGTTTGAAGCTGATAGAGTAAAGTATGTGGGCGTGACAGCCATTCAAAGTTAGATGGCGAGCTCTGAAGCGATGACCAAAAAAGGCGGGGCCATCACAGCCAGACCGTAAGACTTAGGAAAACGGTTTTGATAACTTTGAATCACACATGCCTTGAGAGCATCCTGGCCGAGTTTGAGGTCGTGACCTTGTAATCTCTAGGACGAGTTCGCACAGATGCGAGGTGTGGAAATGGCCAAAATCGCCCTTTTGGCGAAATTTCAATTCAAGATGGCCGACTTCCTGTTGTGATTTCACCATGGTGTCAAGAGGCTTTTTGGTGTGTCTTGGCATGATGAAGGTGTGTGCCGAATTTCATGACGATTGGTAAAACTAAGCCCAATGCGGAGGGTGTTTTGAAAATTTCCAGGGGGCGCTGTAGAGCCATTTTTGTGTGTCCATGCTGGAGACCTATAGAATACGTAAATTTTCGCGACTCCAGATGTGCACAGCAATTTTGGTGAGTTTTGAGGTATGGGAAAGGCCTCAAAAAGGCAATTCATTTCGGACGAGAATAATAATAAGAAACGAAGCAGTTCCAATAGGTCCTTCGCGGACTGCTGCGCAGTCGCCGCTCGGGCCCTAATAAGAAACGAAGCAGTTCCAATAGGTCCTTCGCGGACTGCTGCGCAGTCGCCGCTCGGGCCCTAATTACGAAGTATTATCAGTGATACTATAATTGATGGAGTGTTATTATAAATGATGAAGTATTATCAGTGATACTATAATTGATGGAGTATTATTATAAATGATGAAGTATTATCAGTGATACTATAAGTGATGGAGTGGTATTATAAGTGATGAAGTATTATTAGTGATACTATAAGTGATGGAGTATTTTTTATAAATGATGACGTATTATCAGTGATACTTTAAGTGATGGAGTAATTTTATAAGTGATGAAGTATAACCAGTGATACTATAAGTGATGAAGTATAACCAGTGATACTATAAGTGATGAAGTATAACCAGTGATACTATAAGTGATGAAGTATTATCAGTGATACTATAAGTGATGAAGTATAACCAGTGATACTATAAGTGATGAAGTATTACCAGTGATACTATAAGTGATGAAGTATTACCAGTGATACTATAAGTGATGAAGTATTACCAGTGATACTATAAGTGATGAAGTATAACCAGTGATACTATAAGTGATGAAGTATTACCAGTGATACTATAAGTGATGAAGTATAACCAGTGATACTATAAGTGATGAAGTATTACCAGTGATACTATAAGTGATGAAGTATTACCAGTGATACTATAAGTGATGAAGTATAACCAGTGATACTATAAGTGATGAAGTATTACCAGTGATACTATAAGTGATGAAGTATTACCAGTGATACTATAAGTGATGAAGTATAACCAGTGATACTATAAGTGATGAAGTATTACCAGTGATACTATAAGTGATGAAGTATAACCAGTGATACTATAAGTGATGAAGTATTACCAGTGATACTATAAGTGATGAAGTATTACCAGTGATACTATAAGTGATGAAGTATAACCAGTGATACTATAAGTGATGAAGTATTACCAGTGATAATATAAGTGCTGAGTTAAGTGCTGTTTGTTGGCAGGTGACCAGGAGGCTGACGGAGGAGCTGCAGGGCAACAGCATGTTGGAGGACAGACCCACCTCCAACCTGGAGAAACTTCACTTTATCATCGGAAACGGCATCTTACGTCCTGCCCTCAGGTGACCTACATTAAAAAATTAAAATATATAATTATAAAAAATACATAATATAATAAACTTGAATAGACTGGGGTCTTTCTGGTTGGAGTTTCATGTGATAGTGTGACCCACGTGATGAATAAATGGGTATAGAAAATGGATGGATGGTAACATAAGAATAAAATAAAAATGTATCTGCCAG
This sequence comes from Lepturacanthus savala, assembly GCA_030544235.1. Classification (NCBI taxonomy): domain Eukaryota; kingdom Metazoa; phylum Chordata; class Actinopteri; order Scombriformes; family Trichiuridae; genus Lepturacanthus; species Lepturacanthus savala. The sequence goes on along the minus strand of CM060479.1, from coordinate 31,056,727 downwards.
CTCAAATACACATGCATCATTGATTTTCCTCCTCCTCGGTTGAACTGTATTTAGACAGATTTGTGTGTTTCAGGTTGAGTGACTGTGTTTTAATCAGCTGTTGTTGTTCTCAGGGATGAAATCTACTGTCAGATCTGCAAACAGCTGACTCAGAATCCTTCAAAGAGCAGCCACGCCCGCGGCTGGATCCTGTTGTCTCTCTGCGTGGGCTGCTTCGCTCCCTCAGAGAAGTTTGTTAAAGTAAGAAATTAATGAAAACAAAAACGGAAATCTCAAAAAATTTGACTAAATTCAGGAGTTGGCAACCCGTGGCTCTAGAGCTGCATGCGACATAGTGGATTTCAACATTTCTGTCAACATAGATTTACGTCATAGCCTGAGACGTTTCAGCTCCTCGGTGCCAGGCAGGTGCTGCTGTAAACTAACAGCTGGATGTGGAATAAGTCAGTAGAATGACCAGAAATCACCTGAAATACTAATTAAACTGGATGATTTTAGTTTTATATAGACTACTTACCTTTTCTAAAGGCTGCTGTTGCCCTGAACCCAGAGCCAAAAAACATATTTCTTTATTGTATTTCTATAATAAAGCTCATAGATTGTGTAAGTTAAAGTTAAAGCAGCAAATGTGGTCCAGCAGAGTAGTCATGTGGTGTGTCATTGTCACCAGGATGAGCTGCAGGGAAAATAAACATTTAATCATCAATGTTCATTATGTATTTGTAGCCTACTTAGTCATTTTTAGTTTAGTTTTTTTGTGGCTCCAGACAGATTCGTTTTTTGTTTTTTTGGCCCAATATGGCTCTTTGAATGTTTTGGGCTGATGACCCCTTGTCTAAATCAATGGTTTTGTTCAAAAACTTTTTTTTGGTGAATTATATGAAATTTCTATTTTCTTTACTTCATCAATCCCATAATTAATATAACATCCTGCAGGCTGAAAATGTGGCTTTTATCATCTTGAAACATGTGTTTCTTTCATTTTTGACCCATGATTCCATCTTTGCTCACTTTTAAGCTGTTTCTGTTCCTCTGTTCTGTGTTTACAGTATTTACGAACGTTTTTAATGAGCGGCCCGCCCGGCTATGCTCCGTACTGTGAGGAGAGGCTGAGGAGGACGTTTGTCAACCGCACACGGACCCAACCGCCATCTTGGTTGGAGTTACAGGTACATTTTTAAAATGTTTAAAACAGCCACCATCATTGCAGGATATAATGATGATGCTTCAAGTCAAGTCAATTTTTATTTATATAGCCCAAAATCACAACAGCATCACAACATTCCCTGTCCTTGAACCCTCACATCAGACAAGGAAAAAGAGTTGTAGACCTCAGGAAGAGAAACAGAGGAGGATCCTCTACCAGGACAGACAGGCTGCAATAGATGATGTGAACAGGATGGAAACAATACATTAGAACAGGAAAAGTTGAGTATGACATTAATTACAATAACAGAAATATATAGAATTGTGGTGTATGTGGGGGATGAAGTGACAGCATCAGACCCTCCAACAACAGAAGACTCCAGATATATTACTTTGAAAAAAAATACAAACAAACCCTGTGATGGTGACAGATTTACTTCCATAGAACCTCCCAGCGACCTCTGTCCTGCTGCAAATTAGACTTCTCAAGCTGGAGTGAGGACTTAACAAATCAGACCTAGACTTTCAATCCTTTCAATTGTTTCTTTCTTTTCATGAGGAGAAAATAAAAGCGTTATAAAGGTATTTTTGAGGCTGGTTTATCAGATGCGAGGGCGATGGTGTCAAACTGGTGTCAGAATCTGTTTTTTTTTTTTTTTGCATCTCAGGCCACGAAATCGAAGAAGCCAATCATGCTTCCAGTAACATTCATGGATGGAACCACAAAGACGCTGCTGTCAGACTCCGCTACGACCGCCAGCGAACTCTGCAACGCTCTGGCCGACAAGATCAACCTCAGAGACCGGTTTGGATTCTCACTCTACATTGCTCTGTTTGACAAGGTACAACACAGCCTTATAACATGGGGATCTGCAATGAATGATTCACTAATCGACATCAACGTGTTTCCTGATCGATTAATTCTTTCAGTCCAAGGAGAGAATCTGCTTCTCCTGAACGTCTTGGTGAATTAACTGTTTTGAGATTTTGGATCATTGCTCGGTCAAAACAAAACTAGATAAGAAAAGAAGAAGAGAAAGAAAGAAAACATCATTCGTTTTTCCCAGACAGTTTAAATAACTTAGTGTTGTTGATTGAATCATAACTGACCTGGATAACTGACCCAGAATCATACCAAAGAAAAACAAATCTGAAAATATTAAACCATTAAAAAGCCATTTCCTTGTACGTGACAAGAATTCAATTAACAAGTTATTTGAAATTGACTGAAAGAAAAACATTTTAATTTCAACATTTATTAGAAATAATAACCTCCAACGTTTTCTTTCTGCAGCATGATCACAGTAAAAAAATATTCAATACAAAACCCTGAAAAGATCAATGAACAGTCTGTGAGGGCTAATCCTTCTTAAAACAGGATTAAATCATTTTTTCTCTTATCTCGTTTTGAGTTTTTCTCATATTTTTAGTTTTTTTATTTATATTATATTTTTATTTAATATGTTTTACTTTTTATCCCAAATTTGAAATTAGCAAAATGATCTGCCGATAGAATAAGACAATTCATGCATATTTCATTAACTTCTCCAGGTGTCGTCGCTTGGCAGCGGCAGCGACCACGTCATGGACGCCGTGTCCCAGTGTGAGCAGTATGCCAAGGAGCAGGGCGCCCAGGAGAGGAACGCCCCATGGCGTCTGTTTTTCAGGAAGGAGATCTTCCACCCATGGCACGACCCGTCCTACGACCACGTCGCCACCAACCTCATCTACCAGCAGATTGTCCGTGGCGTGAAGTTTGGAGAGTATCGCTGCGAGAGGGTGAGAGGAGAACCAGACGCTCCATAACTGACGTCCCCTTCAATACAAAATCTATAATTTAATTTCTCACAAAAACCAGGAATTGGGTCACTATGACTAAAATCTCATGTGGTGTAAGCCTAAAAACTTGGTACCAGATAGTTTCACACTTCTGTAGTTTCACACACAAAAAAGTTTAAAGAAATTAAAAATGCATGCTATCAACAAGAATTTTATGTCAAATAAAAATCAAACAAAATCACAATTTTTGTAGGAAAAATTTTACGAATGGATCCAACGGATAAGCGAGAGAAAATGAAGATGACTTTTAAATAACAAGAAACCAACATTAACACACTACGTTTCTAGAGATGTGATGAATGACTTTAAAACTTTATTTTAAAAGTTTTTGACTTCTTGTCATCTTGTCAAACATTATTTGTCACTGACCCAATTATAAGAAAAAGAAAACATCTACTGGAACATAACATGTTGTTACTAGGCAACGCAACTTTATTTATAAAACAAATTTAATACACACAAGCAACTCAATATGTTTTACATAAAAATACCATTTAACAGTAAGAATTGGAAACTAAAAATATACAATAAAAAAATAATAAACCTAAATATAAAAACAACAATTATCTATTATTTGTTTTAAAAATGATCAGACAAACAGTACAATTTAACTCAACACAGATCAGTGTCAATTTCAGATAGTTCTTCTCTAGTTATTATTGTATCTTATTTATCTATATTTCATGTTATTTTTATTTTATTATTTATTCATACACTTATACTTTTGTATAGGTTTTGTATTAAACATTCATACATGTTTTATATGCTAATTTTAGCTTGTAATGTTATTATATGATTCATTTATTTTCATCCCATCTATCCAGTGTTTCTTTAGTGTTTGCCCTCTGTGCTGGAGGCTGTTATTGGCTGGGGTTTGGATGCTGCTTCTCATGGTGTTATTTGTGTGTGTGTGTGTGTGAACAGGATGAGGATCTGGCAGAGCTGGCCTCCCAGCAGTACTATGTGGATTACGGCTCTGAGATCCTCCAGGAGCGTCTGCTCAGCCTCATCCCCTCATACATCCCAGACAGAGAAATCAGCTCCATAAAGACAGCAGAAAAATGGGTTCAGCTCATCATCAACGCCCACAAAAAGGTGACGGAACCCACCCAAACAGTATTTGTTCATCACAGCGTCTGTGTGAGTTGTCACTGACAGTGCTTCCTGTTTCAGGGATTACATGTGAAGAGAAGGCTGAGCATACAGAAGGTGAAGGAGGATGTGGTGGACTTTGCTCGTTTAAAGTGGCCTTTACTTTTCTCTCGCTTCTACGAGGCCTTTAAGTTCTCAGGTTGGTGGTATTTCTTTGTTTGAACCATGTTTGACTATGTATGTTTTTCCATAGATGTTAGCATCCTCCTACTGTGTATCTGTATTTACGTATATACGTTTGTGTGTGTGTGTTTGTATTTCTCCCTGACTACTCCCCTCCTATCATGTTTGTAGGACCCAGTTTGCCCAAGAACGACGTGATCGTGGCCGTAAACTGGACGGGAGTTTACTTTGTGGATGAGCAGGAGCAGGTTCTTCTAGAACTTTCTTTCCCTGAGATCACGGCTGTGTCCAGCAGCAGGTACATTTGATCTTTATTTAATCTTGTTTCAAGGAAAACAAGATAAACTTAATTAAATAAAGGAATAAAATAATTCAAGATAGTTCATTATCAGACCAAATAGGATATTGTCACTGGTTTAGAATTCATTTTTTGAGGTGTAGTTTAACATTACATTTATGACATGCTGATTGAATGATTGGCTGATGTGAATAGCTGTGACTCTTTAGGTGTGACATCACAGCTTCACAAGAGTCCTGACAGCTGGTTTTAAGGTTCAGTTTCTGGGCCATGTGCATTTCTCTGAGGGTTTAGAAACATACAGAAACTAGACATGTATTAAAATCTTACTTTCCTGCCATGTCGGAGCTTTAAGTTCTTTAACTTTTGCAGAGGTGGTAAACTGCAGGGTCAGAGTTTCACCTTGGCCACCATGAAAGGAGACGAGTATACCTTCACCTCCAACAACGCTGAGGACATACGTGACCTGGTGGTGACCTTCCTCGATGGCCTGAGAAAAAAGTCCAAGTTCGTGGTGGGGCTGGTGGACTCTTTAAACCCAGGTGAGATTCAGCCATGGTTTGAAAAACAAACGCATCACTTCTGGAAGATTTTATTTTTTTTCTTAGTCGTGAATGTATCTGTGTCCCAGTGGGTGGTGATCCCACTTTCCTGAGTTTCACCAAGGGGGATCTGATTGTCCTGGAGGAACATGACGGAGAACATGTGATGACCACGGGCTGGGCTCACGGCATCAATGACAGGACCAAACAGAGAGGAGACTTCTCTGCTGAGTCTGTCTACGTCCTGCCCACGATCACCAAACCACAGTACGACCTGGTGGTGAGTGATGGAATCTGTCTACATCTTTATGTCAAGAGTCTCAATCTGTCATAGTGAAGACTCTGAATGTTGACCATCATTTATTATATTTTAACAGCTGCATGTGATCCATGTTCCTCCAAATAAACAGCAGAGGGTACTGTGGCCTCACTGCAACACTAGTTTACTGCTTAGTTGACATGAAAGTCCAGAGATGAACAACTGGACAGAAAGATGGAGGAAGCACAACAGACAATATGTAAAAATGTGCTGTTTTTTTTTTTATTCATTTTATTTTGAAAACATAACCAATGTCTGGTTTGATTCTCCGTTCAGCTTGATGAATTCTCTCTAAAATAATGTGTGTTGGTGTGTTCTGTCTCTGTTATGTTGTGGTTATCTGTGTTTAAATGTTTTAATCTGTGTTTATCCATCAATTCATCATCAGACACTTTGACTTCATCAGGACCAGGAGCAGATTCATTACACTGTGATAATAATCAAGTTATGGGGGGTCGACATATCATGACAGTTGACTACTTTATGGCAGAAGATTTTGATACTAAAATACTGTATTGGTGAAAGCTCTAGTTTGTCATCATAATTCTTCATTTTTATGTCTTCTAAGTATCTTAGTTGTGTACAGTTACCATGGTTACGGGTGTTGTTCCCATCCATCAATATATATTCGGGTGTATTAGATTGTTAGAAAATGGCAAAATCCGCGGGGAAAAGTCAAAACTAAGTTTTGAGTTTTGCTGCTGACTGGAGGTGTTTTCTGTCTCTGTTTCAGTCTCTGGTGACGTTGACTCCTGACCAGAGGAGAGAATCCATCGTCATGTCACATATCAGCCTATCTGACGACGACAAAACCAAAGCCTACACACTGGAGGAGTTCTCCTACGACTACTTCAGGTGTGTCTCCTGACTCTTTAGACGCATGTTCTTCAGCCATTTTTAAACATATATTTGCTTTGTTAGACTATAGGTATTAACGCCTCCTCCTCGTTTCCAGGCCTCCTCCTAAGAGCACTCTGAGCAGGGTGATGATCTCTAAAGCTCGAGGGAAGGAGCGACTGTGGAGCTGCAGCCGGGAGCCGCTCAAACAGCCTCTGCTGAAGAAGGTTCTGGCCCACGAGGAGCTGTCCCAGGAGGCTTGCCTGGCCTTCACTGATATCCTTTAGAGGAGGGGGAGGGGGTTATGTTTGGGCCATTTTATCTGTCTTTTTTGTAATCTTTTATAGTCTCTAAACTACAGAGCCCCTCCGGTAATACTGGGTATAAAATAATTAATGCATGTTCATGAGATAGTTATTGTTTTTATTTGCATGGAGATACTGTTGATTGTTGCTGGATATTGATGTTCACTTATGACTGAGCTTCAATCACTGCAGATGATACTCTATAAGCAGCATGTTACAGTGTGAAACTCATGAGAACAAGGAAAATAAATCTCAGCATGATGAACATACTATAAACTGAACTCTAGTTTAGCTGAAACTGTCATCATCTCTGATTGAAGCTCAGTCAAAAGTGAACATCATTATCCAATAATAATATCTAAGAATAATATCTAATAATAATATCTAAGAATAATAATATCTAATAATAATAATATCTAATAATAATAATATCTAATAATAATATCCAATAAGGAGCCAACTTCACCAGTGAGAACTGATCATGTCTTCAGTCTAATTCATTCCTGTATTTAAATAAATGGCATCAACTCATAGTTTACCTGTGTAGGAGCCAGGTGTGTTGTTGATCATGATGATGTCACTGACAGGGATGGTCATGTGACCTGTCATATACAGGTAGTAATCATTAATTAATCATTAATTATCCTGGTGGTGTGTGTTTTAGTGAATGAAGAGAGGCTGAGAGGTGGAGACTCACTTTATTGATGCTTTACTACCCTTTGTCTTTTAATTAGATTAATATTTTTAATGTAGTTTATCAGCTGATTGTAGACAGATTACTGACATGTTTTACTGGAATAAACATGTAAAACACAGCTACATCTTTGGATCTTCTCAGTTACTACAGAAGCCAGTGAGTCAGTCTTCATCAGACCCTTATTAGCCTCTCTGTGATTTATTAGTTTTTTTAATAGTCACCTGCACCATGTTTACTGAGTTACAGCAACAATCAACACTATCTCCATGGAAACAAAAACAATAAATATCTCGGGGCGACGCATTTGTAACTCGTGACCATACATTAATTATCTTGTGGCCACAAGAAGTATCGCATTATTTATTTTATTATCAAATGTCACCAGAGGGGCTCCATACTAAACCTTCAAACTTAGTATTTTTGTTTGATTTAAAGTACTATTACTGAGTTCTGCTGTGCTGTATCTTGTGGCTTGTTGTCATGGAGTTGACATCCTTCACTGCCAGTGCCGTACCTCTGATGAAGTACACAGGCGACTACCCATCCAAACGAGCACGCTCCGTCAATGAGCTCACAGACCTGATCTTTGAAGGAGCGCTGAAGGCCGAGCCACTCAAAGATGAAATCTTCTGTCAGATTCTCAAACAGATCACCGACAATCAGATCAAGTAAAACACACACACAATTTCCTAAATGTGATACATTGACATTGAAACATGAAAATAAGACAAAATGGAAATTAATAAGACTTCCTTAGTACTATAAATATACCTAAAATACAGTACATCCAAATAAAGTACATTTAGTGGCCAAAACATATGTGATAAAAGAGGTATAAATTTAATGTGATTTTTTAAAATAAAATGAAATAAATTCTTTGCAAGATAAGTTTGGTTGTTTTTGCAATATTATTTTCTCTCTTTTTCATACATCCAGTGAAAAGGATTCCCAAAAAAGGAAGCTGAAGAAAAATATATTAAAATAAATGATAAAAAAAAACATTAAATTAAAGGGGACATGTACTAATAATATTATAATATACTTATAATAATGACAATAATGAGAGTAATAATAATTAACACAAATCAATACATAGATGTATATATAAACATATTTGCACATGCGCAGGCATATATATCTACATGCACACTTATATATACATTCATATAAATATAACACATTGTTCCCAGAGGCCTGGCCAGCTTCATTCCTGCTGTTTTACCTGTGCAGGTACAGTGAGGAGAAAGGCTGGGAGCTGCTGTGGCTCTGCACTGGTCTGTTTCCTCCCAGCAACATCCTGCTGCCTCACGTCCAGAAGTTCCTGCAGGCTAAAAAACACTACCCACTGGCCCCAGACTGCATGCAGCGGCTGCAGAAAGCCTTACGGTAACACACACACACGCGCACACACACACACACACACAGAAGAAATGTCTGAAACTGACACTGATCTCTCTTTTGTTTCAGTGTCGGGTTAAATTGAAAAAGTCAAACTCAACATTTTATCAAATATCCATTTATTCTTTCTATTTTTCTGTATTCATTTTTATTATTGTTTTTTTTTATATTTTACGTTGCTTTTGTGTATGAAATGTGTTTTATAAATAAAGCTGTGTTGCCTAGTAACAACATGTTATGTCTTTTTACTGTTCTCTTCAGTTCAATCGTGACTCTTCTTGTTTTTTTTTGTTTTAGAAACGGCTCCAGAAAGTATCCACCTCACCTGGTGGAGGTGGAGGCCATCCAGCACAAAACCACTCAGATCTTCCACAAAGTTTACTTCCCCGATGACTCAGATGAGGTCAAAACATATTATTACCAATGGCTTACTGTTATTATATGCAGTAGTGTTCAATAGCAGTGTGTTTAAAAACATGAGTAAAGTTCTTATAATTGTTATTTCTATGCATTGGGAATACTGCATTTTATGTGTGCATTTATGTCAAGAAAAATGTGTAAACTTTTAATTACAGAAAATGAAAAAAGCAGTGTCTGCATTTTTCTTGCAGTGTTCCCAATGCATCCAAATAAAAATTATTATAAGGACTTTAGGCAAGGCAAGTTTATTTGTATAGCACATTTCAACAATGAGGTAATTCAAAGTGCTTTACATAAAACATTAAAAGCATCAAGATACAATTTAAGACAGTTGATTAAAATAAAAATAAAAAATTAAGAATTAAAATGTAAAATTTTTAAATTAAAACAATACAATTTAAAACAGGGCGACATGGTGGCGCAGGGGTTAGCGCTGTTGCCTCACAGCAAGAAGGTCGCAGGTTCAAGACCGCCTTGCGCCCTGGGTCTGGGACCTTTCTGTGTGGAGTTTGCATGTTCTCCCCGTGTCTGCGTGAGTTTTCACCGGGTACTCCGGCTTCCTCCCACAGTCCAGGTTAATTGGCGACTCTAAATTGCCCGTAGGTGTGAGTGTGTGAGTGAATGGTGTGTGTGCCCCACGATTGACTGGTGACCATCTGGGGTGTATCCCTGCCTCTCGCCGTAATGTGCTGGGATAGGCTCCAGCAGACCCCTGCGACCCTAATGAGGAATAAGCAGGTATAGAAAATGACTGACTGACTGACTGATTAAAATAAAAAAAAATAAAAAATAAAAATTAAGAATTAAAATTTATAACTTTGAAATTAAAACAAAGAACAAGTTACAGTGCAGTGTAGAGTAATTAAGAATGATATTATCAGTAGGCAGCATTGAACAGAAAAGTCTTCAACTGTGATTTAAAAGCAGTGAGAGTTGCGGCAGACCTGCAGGTCTCTGGGAGTTTGTTCCAGATCTGTGGGGCATAGAAACTGAACGCTGCTTCTCCATGTTTAGTTCTGACTCTAGGAACAGAGAGCAGACCTGATCCAGACGATCTAAGAGGTCTGGATGGTTCATAAGGGATCAGCAGATCTGCAATATACCTAGGCCCGAGACCATTCAGGGCTTTATAAACCAGTAAGAGTATTTTTAAGTGAATTCTTTGGCAGACAGGAAGCCAGTGCAAGGACCTTAGAACTGGACTGATATGGTCTACTTTTTTAGTCCTAGTCAGGACTCGAGCGGCAGCATTTTGAATCAGCTGCAGCTGTCTGATTGACTTTTTAGAGAAGCCTGTAAAGACCCCGTTGCAGTAGTCTAGTCTACTTTACTCATGTTTTTAAACACACTGCTGTTATATTGAACACTGCTGTATATATAATCAGTATTTATAATTTGCTCATGTTGTGCTGCAGGTGTTTGAAGTGGAGTCGAGCACCAAAGCCAAAGATTTCTGCCACAACATCTCCGGACGTCTGCAGCTCAAATCCTCCGAAGGCTTCAGTCTGTTTGTTAAGATCACGGACAAGGTGAAGAGCAGCTGCAGCTTTTGCCTGTTTAAAACATTTCAACATGATTGTTTTTAGTTTTAAATGTATTTAGAATGAGACCACAATCGCAGAGAGACAAATAAGGGACAAAAAACCTCTCAGTAATTGAAATAATAAGCAGCAACACATTTATATATATATATATGTATATATATATATATATAAATGTGCTGCTGCTTATTATTTCATTATTTGTTATTTGTTATTATTTGTTAAATACAGAAATAAATATTTTTCTTTAGGGATGAACCACAAGCGACATTTTTTCATTCATTTTTTAATTTGATATATTATAATAATACATTTTATTTGTCTGTTGTAGCATACTCAAAGACATTTTTGAGCAAAATATGAAAAGAACATGTTACAGAAATTTAAATTATGTTTAAATCTATAATGAGACCAAGTGGATTATTTTTTTTTTATTAAACATACGATTTGTTCACACAGGCCAGATGACTTTGGTCATAATTTATTCAAGTTTTGCTTTAAAAACTGGGGAGTCTTAAAACTCACTGTAACAGGATAGTGTTACTGGGTATCCCAGACAAACAGGACACGGTAAGGGTTGCTGTGCACACAAAAGCATCTTTTATTTTGGTTTTGCTTTCACAATCGCCACGGTTGCTGTCTCTCTCCTTCTGTCCATTTCTTTCCTCTCCCCGCCAGGCTGTCACTGCGGGTATACATGTAGATTGTCATTAACAGATCCTCAACAGCTGTGAAATTATCCTACCTGACGCTGTTCCCATGGGCCACTGCCACACGTCTCTCCCCTGCAGCTGATCGCAACCCACGCCCCTCTCCACACTCACCTGTGTGTGTGTCTTTTAGAAAAAAAAGAACAATAAGTCAGCTAATTATACTTTATATTGTGTGTGTTTTACAGGCTTTAATATACATTTTGAGTGTGAGGTTTTGATTTTTCAGGTCATCAGTGTTCCTGACGGCGACTTCTTCTTTGACTTTGTGAGACACTTGACTGACTGGATCAAAAAAGCCAGATTCATAAAAGACGGTAAAATGGGTGAATTTTTCCGGTGAATGGATTTTTATTCTTTTATCCGTCGGCTGGCCTCATTCTGACCGTTTCTCTGTGCAGGTGTCGTACCTTCTCTGACCTATCAGGTTTTCTTCATGAAGAAGCTGTGGACCAACACTGTGCCAGGAAAAGACGCCATGGCTGATTCCATCTTCCACTTTTACCAGGTACAGGAGCAGCTACAGGACACTGCAAAAACAATTCAAGCCTCACAAGTATAATTATCTTTGGTGCAATTAGAATTAAAATTTTTATTGGCAGAGAAGAGAGGCAAAATGTTCAAAAAAATCCTCCACATAGGGGTTAGTTTGTCCAATCTTCACAAAATTGAGTACACACCTTTATCATGCCAACACGCATAAAAAAGCCTCTTAACATCATGGTGAAATCCCAACAGGAAGTGGGCCCTCTTGAATTGAAGTTGTGCCAAAAGTGCAATTTTACCAATTTACCAATTGTACCAACCTCAAACTTGGTCAGTATGCTCTATGGTGTGTGATTTTTGATGATTTTAACAACCTCATCACATCACGAAAATTTATGCACTCGTTAATCTGATAGGAGCAACACCCATGGGTGGGGCTAAATGGCTCTATAGTGCCCCTTTAAATATTCAAACCTTTCCATAGGGTTTCTGTTTTTTTAATAGTAGAAACATGACATTCTGTACCCATGTGTATCTCTAACACACAAAAGTCTCCAATGGCACCAATGGTCTACACCAAACAGGAAGTCTTCTGTCCCTGGTGGACATACCTTTAATACCTTCAGATCAAACCGTTTTCATTCCCCCTGCAGCAGAGATAGCATATACATTCTTCCCCCAATGCTGGTTTGTTAAAGTGAGTTTCAAAAGTAGAAACATGGAGGTCCAGTTAAGAATATTCCAACACAGGAGGTGATTCAGATGCTGTGGGTCACTGGTCAGTGGTTGAAAGTGAGCAGTAACGCTGTAAATGACAAAAATGTAAAGGCCAGACTGTCTTCAAATGCTCAAAGTTCAAAGTTCATCTGAGCCTCAACAAGAACCACAACTGATGAATGAATTCCACCAGTAAGAACCAAAGGGTCCAATTCAATGGATGACTTTACAAAGAGAAAACAAAGAAGTGGACACAGACTGTTTGATTGACCCCTGTTCTAGTTGGTCTCTAGTTATAATATAGTAGTTAGTATATAGTTACTAGTTATAGTATAGTAGTTAGTATACAGTTATAGTAACTTAGTTATAGTATAGTAGTTAGTATATAGTTATAGTTACTAGCTATAGCATAGCAGTTAATATATAGTTATAGTGACTTAGTTATAGTATAGTAGTTAGTATATAGTTATAGTGACTTATAGTATAATAGTTAGTATATAGTTATAGTAACTTAGTTATAGTATAGTAGTTAGTATATAGTTATAGTATAGTAGTTAGTATATAGTTATAGTATAGTAGTTAGTATATAAACAATATTGTGGCATCAATAAAAAATTATCATTGTTTACTATTAGTGCCTATTCATCGCTTGTTAGTGACAAATTAACAATCTCTACTTAATTTAGATTGAAAGCAAAAACACAGATAATATACACTCACCGGCCACTTTATTAGGTACACCATGCTAGTAACGGGTTGGACCCCCTTTTGCCTTCAGAACTGCCTCAATTCTTCATGGCATAGATTCAACAAGGTGCTGGAAGCATTCCTCAGAGAGTTTGGTCCATATTGACATGATGGCATCACACAGTTGGCGCAGATTTGTCGGCTGCACATCCATGATGCGAATCTCCCGTTCCACCACATCCCAAAGATGCTCTATTGGATTGAGATCTGGTGACTGTGGAGGCCATTTGAGTACAGTGAACTCATTGTCATGTTCAAGAAACCAGTCTGAGATGATTCCAGCTTTATGACATGGTGCATTATCCTGCTGAAAGTAGCCATCAGAAGTTGGGTACATTGTGGTCAGCAACAATACTCAGGTAGGCTGTGGCGTTGCAATGATGCTCAATTGGTACCAAGGGGCCCAAAGAGTGCCAAGAAAATATTCCCCACACCATTACACCACCACCACCAGCCTGAACCGTTGACACAAGGCAGGATGGATCCATGCTTTCATGTTGTTGACGCCAAATTCTGACCCTACCATCCGAATGTCGCAGCAGAAATCGAGACTCATCAGACCAGACAACGTTTTTCCAATCTTCTATTGTCCAATTTCGATGAGCTTGTGCAAATTGTAGCCTCAGTTTCCTGTTCTTAGCTGAAAGGAGTGGCACCCGGCGTGGTCTTCTGCTGCTGTAGCCCATCTGCCTCAAAGTTCGACGTACTGTGCGTTCAGAAATGCTCTTCTGCCTATCTTGGTTGTAACGGGTGGTTATTTGAGTCACTGTTGCCTTTCTATCAGCTCGAACCAGTCTGGCCATTCTCCTCTGACCTCTGGCATCAACAAGGCATTTCTGCCCACAGAACTGCCACTCACTGGATATTTTTTCTTTTTCGGACCATTCTCTGTAAACCCTAGAGATGGTTGTGCGTGAAAATCCCAGTAGATCAGCAGTTTCTGAAATACTCAGACCAGCCCTTCTGGCACCAACAACCATGCCACGTTCAAAGTCACTCAAATCACCTTTCTTCCCCATACTGATGCTCGGTTTGAACTGCAGGAGATTGTCTTGACCATGTCTACATGCATAAATGCACTGAGTTGCCGCCATGTGATTGGCTGATTAGAAATTACAGTGGGGAAAATTTGAACACCCTGCTATTTTGCTATTTCTCCCACTTAGAAATCATGGAGGGGTCTGAAATTTTCATCGTAGGTGCATGTCCACTGTGAGAGAGATAAACTAAAAAGAAAAATCCAGAAATCACAATGCATGATTTTTTAACAATTTATTTGTGTGATATAGCGGCAAATAAGTATTTGAACACCTGAGAAAATGAATGTTAATATTTGGTACAGTAGCCTTTGTTTGCTATTACAGAGGTCAAACGTTTCCTGTATTTTTTCACCAGGTTTGCACATACTGCAGGAGGGATCCTGGCCCACTCCTCCACACAGATCTTCTCTAGATCAGTCAGGTTTCTGGGCTGTCGCTGAGAAACACGGAGTTTGAGCTCCCTCCAAAGATTTTCGATTGGGTTCAGGTCTGGAGACTGGCTGGGCCGTGCTAGAACCTTGATATGCTTCTTACGGAGCCAGTCCTTGGTTTTCCTAGCTGTGTGCTTTGGGTCGTTGTCGTGTTGGAAGACCCAGCCACGACCCATCTTCAATGCTCTGACTGAGGGAAGGAGGTTGTTCCCCAAAATCTCACAATACACGGCCCCAGTCATCCTCTCTTTAATGCAGTGCACTCGTCCTGTCCCATGTGCAGAAAAACACCCCCAAAGCATGATGCTACCACCCCCATGCTTCACAGTAGGGATGGTGTTCTTCGAATTGTACTCTTCATTCTTCTTCCTCCAAACACGCTTAGTGGAATTATGACCAAAAAGTTCTATTTTGGTCTCATCTGACCACAAAACTTTCTCCCATGACTCCTCTGTATCATCCAAATGGTCATATGCAAACTTAAGACGGGCCTTGACATGTGCTGATTTAAGCAGGGGAACCTTTCGTGCCATGCATGATTTCAAATCATGACGTCTTAGTGTATTACCTACAGTAACCTTGGAAACGTTGGTCCCAGTTCTTTTCAGGTCATTGAACAACTCCTGTCGTGTAGTTCCGGGCTGATTCCTCACCTTTCTTAGAATCATTGAGACCCCACGAGGTGATATCTTGCATGGGGCTCCACTCCAATTGAGATTGACCGTCATGTTTAGCTTCTTCCATTTTCTAATGATTGCTCCAACAGTGGACCTTTTTTCACCAAGCTGCTTGGCAATTGCTCCGTAGCCCTTTCCAGCCTTGTGGAGGTGTACAATTTTCTCTCTTGTGTCGTTGGACAGCTCTTTGGTCTTCGCCATGTTATAAGTTAAAGTCTTGCTGATTGTATGGGGTGGACAGGTGTCTTTATGCAGCTAACGACTTCAAACAGGTGCATCTGATTAAGGATGATACATGGAGTGCAGGTGGACTTCTAATGGGCGGACTAACAGGTCCTTCAGGGTCAGAATTCTAGATGACACACAGGTGTTCAAATACTTATTTGCCGCTATATCACACAAATAAATTGTTAAAAAATCATGCATTGTGATTTCTGGATTTTTCTTTTTAGTTTATCTCTCTCACAGTGGACATGCACCTACGATGAAAATTTCAGACCCCTCCATGATTTCTAAGTGGGAGAAATAGCAAAATAGCAGGGTATTCAAATATTTGTTTTCCCCACTGTAAGTGTTAACAAGCAGTTGGACAGGTGTACCTAATGAAGTGGCCGGTGAGTGTATATTTTTTATATAAGTGTAAATATATTTAGGCATCAAGAGGTTAACTTATTACTCTGTGCTACATTAATTTACACACATTTGGTTATGGTGCGGGCGACACGGTGGTGCAGGGGTTAGCGCTGTTGCGACCTTCAC
Source organism: Lepturacanthus savala (assembly GCA_030544235.1). Lineage (NCBI taxonomy): Eukaryota > Metazoa > Chordata > Actinopteri > Scombriformes > Trichiuridae > Lepturacanthus > Lepturacanthus savala. Next base: position 31,040,543 of record CM060479.1, on the reverse strand, counting down.
AGCAAGAAGGTCGCAGGTTCAAAACCTCCTTGGTCCGGGGTTTGGGACCTTTCTGTGTGGAGTTTGCATGTTCTCCCTGTGTCTGCTGGTTTTCAACGGGTACTCCGGCTTCCTCCCACAGTCCAAAAACATGCTCAGGTTAATTTGGGGGGAAAGTGGGATGAGACGCAGACACCATGCAGGGTTACACCTACAGTGCCTTCTGGTGGACGAACACTACATTGCATTTTTCTGCTCCAATGTCCAACCCTTGTACCTGAATTGTTACCTTCACACCCAGCATGTAAACGTCAAGTCAATTTTATTTGTATAGCTCAAAAATCACAAATTTGCATCATTGGGCTTTTCACAACATCAGCACAACATCCCCTGTCCTTAGACATCCCTCACATCATAATAGGAAAAACTCCCTAAAAAAACTTTTAAAGGGGAAAAAAAAGTTGTAAACCTCAGGAAGAGAAACAGAGGAGGATCCTCTACCAGGACAGACAGGCTACAATACATGATGTGAACAGGATGGAAATTATACTTTAAACAGGAAAGGTTGAGTATGACATTAGATAGAATAACAAATATACTGTATTTAAATGCGGTGTATGTGGAGGATGAGGTGACAGGATCCATTGCAGCTTCCAGGATTCACCAGGTCAGCTCCTTCAGTGGCTGCACTGCAGCATGGTCTGAGAATGATGAGAAAACAAAGAAAACAGAGTTAAAAATGCTACATCAGTGGTACAGATGGAAGAAAGAAACAGAAAGAAACAGAAGCTCACGATATTTCACATGCTACATGCAACATGCAGCTATAAGCCCCCGCAGTCTATAGCATCATGTTCTAGTCTAGTCTAGAAAGTTTAAACCTGTTCTTAAATGTAGGAAGAGTGTCTGCTCCCCAGACTGGATGAATACTTTTGAAATGCTATAGAAATAGTACATGTTAATACTTTTTTCACAAATCTTTTAATCCACTTCAGTTCTGTTCATAACAGTCAAATACTCAATCAATCCTTATATTTGAACCCTGTAAATGTCAGTAGTTGTGACCCCATGGCAAGTTTATTTGTCTGTCAGAGAACTCAAAATATTTGGCCCAGATTTTCGTTAAACTTTCAGTGAATTTTGGGAATGGCAGGTGGTTAAACTTTGGAAACAATCAGGAAGAAATCCTGGTTTCTAAATGTAAATGGTCCTTCAACAGGCCTGCTGCTTGGTGGAGGTCTGCGCTCTCAGGGTGCTTTTCTAGTTTTTTTCCAAATAATTGGACTAATTGTATTAAAAACAAGAGGTTTTTACCTGATGAGACATTTTTTTTGCAGTGTAACTAAGAAATGTTCTAATCTGGTTTTAAACCTTATTTAACTTAATGGATCAACATGGTAAAATAAATCCAGCTCTTTGGACTGATCTCTTAAACTCTTTAAACAGATTTATTTCAATGGATCAAACATGAAGATGTTTGTTGTCGTCATGGTGACATTGTCTCCGTCTCTGCAGGAGCTGCCTAAGTATCTGCGTGGTTACCACAAATGCTCTAAGGAGGAGGTGCATCAGCTGGCGGCTCTGATCTACAGGGTGAAGTTTGAGGAGGAAAAGTCTCACTTCCAAAACATGGGCAAGATCCTGAAGGACCTGGTCCCTCAGGACCAGATGAGACAACTGTCCCCCGACGACTGGAAGCGGGTGAGCGGGTTCTCCAATGGCTCCATTTCCATCAAAAATCCAATTTTTACCAAAATGCAAACTTTTTCACATTTCATTATTGCACAGTTTTCCATTTTCTTTTTAAATAACGTTTGTGGTTTTGTGTCGTCAGTCCATCATGGCGCTGTTCAACAAACAATCAGGGAAAACTCGAGAAGAAGCTAAACTCTGCTTCCTGAAACTCATCTACAAGTGGCCGACATTCGGATCCGCCTTCTTTGAAATCAAGGTTAGATCAGTCTTTATCCTGAAAAACTGTTGAGTCTTCTTCATCAGCTGTTGTGATTAAATGCTTTTTTCTGACATGTTTTAAACTTCCGTCTTCTTCAGAACGTCACACAGATGTGATACGTTTTTATCAGCTGGTGTTACAAAGGTGTGATGCTCCTGCATAGGAAGAAATTCTACCCACAAAAATAATACAAAAAAATCTTTGTAAACACATAAAATATAATCTAGAATATTAAAGAAATGTTTAAAAAAACAAAGCTATGACCCCCACCCATTCTTCAAAGTGGTTTGGTCTAGATGCTGTTTTCCAGTGGGCGGGGCCAGTGGCTCAGTGAAAGAAACCAATTAAATATGTAGAAGCCAGTAAGTAATTTATTTATCAAATCATTTATCAAAATTAATTCAAAAATCAGCCTTTTTTGACCTAATGATCATTAATGTGCTCCAACGATAGAAGTTGTGATCAAATTTCCCTCATTGATTCATAATCTCATTTGCCTTACGTATAAATATAAATGGAACATTGCTATAACATTACTTTTAATAGCATTGTTTAAAACGTGAACATGCTGAGGCAGGTTGCAAAGGAGTATTAGGGAGAGAGAGTAGAAGATAGGACCACATTATTATGGTAGTATATTGCTTTTTTTATGTCCCCTCCAGAATAATTCTCTAAAATTTTATTGTCTATTGACCCCCATCAATGAAATAGGATTTTCGGCCCTGGTTTTCTTGCTGGGCCTTGTCCTTTATTGCTCATGATTGCTGTCTCCTTTTCACATTCCTTCGTATGTTCCTTTGTTCATGTGATGACGCTTTTTCCTCTCTCCCCAATAGGGCTGAACGATTAATTGCATTTTTATTAATATTGCAATATGATGAAACGTGATTTTCAAACCACAATGTATGTGATTAAAGCGAAAGAGTGGAAGACTCTGCTGCATCAACTTTTCATGCTGCCCTTTAATCTGTCGGCAAACGACCTCTGGCTCCACAGAACAGTCAGAAACTGACAGAGCTGAGACTTTAGTCTGGAAGAGGAGCAGCATGTCGGTGGTGTGGAACTACTTTAGTTTCAGGAAAAGAAGATGCTGCACAGCATCAGATGTTGTAAAGAGCAAGGCATGCTCCCATTGCTACTTCACACTGAGTAGTGCTATTAAAAACTTGTTCCAGCACTTAAAAAATATCACATATGACAGCTGTATGGTGCTATATGACAACTGTATAATGTTATATAACAGCTGTATGGTGCTATATGACAGCTGTATAATGTTATATAACAGCTGTATGGTGCTATATGACAACTGTATAATGTTATATAACAGCTCTATGGTGCTATATAACAGCTGTATAATGTTATATAACAGCTCTATGGTGCTATATATCAGCTGTATAATGTTATATAACAGCTCTATGGTGCTATATAACAGCTGTATAATGTTATATAACAGCTCTATGGTGCTATATAACAGCTGTATAATGTTATATAACAGCTGTATAATGTTATATAACAGCTGTATAGTATTATATGACAGCTGTATGGCCAAAATGCTCCAATGCTCCAGAAAAGCCAAATATCCTCATTGGAGGATAAAATAAAAAATAAATTAACAAAAATATATAATAAATAAAAAAGGAAACATCCTCAGGATAAAATACAAAATAAATAAAAAAAATGCATAATAAATTGCAATGGCAATATTGGAGAGAAAAAAAATGCAATGGGATTATTTTCTCAAATCGTTCAGCCCTACTCCCCAATGTCAGGGTTATTGCAGGATTCGCATGGTATTTCATATATGATGTTGCATTTTTTTGTGTTGATCGTTATTATCCTGATTATCAATCTATAGCTCCTGCTGTCAGTCTTTCGCCTTAGGATGGCACAAAAGAGAAGATCGATCAACGCAAAAAAAACGCATCACCATATGAAATACTATTTGTCTGACCTGTCAAAAGTGACAGGAGGTTCACACCTCTGTAGCATCAGCTGATAAAAGCACACAAACACATCTAGTGTGACACTCTGAAGAAGAGAGAACATGTCAAAACATCTTTTACATGTCCGAGATAAAAGAAAACAGTATCTCATCATACTATGAATGAGACTCAAACAAGAATGTTGTGAATAAAGCGTATTTATTTATTGTCACATTAAGAAAGCAGCATAGTAACAGAAAATATTTTGTTTTTTCTGAAGCAAACGACTGATCCAAATTACCCAGAAACCCTCCTGATAGCGATCAACAAACATGGAGTCAGTCTGATTGATCCAAGGTCAAAGGTCAGTACACATTTATCATCAGAGGAGTTTTCACTTTTTGGACGGTTTCTCTAAAAATAAATGTTGTTGAAATTTAGTGTGAAGTTAAGGGAAAATCTGTATTTGTTGTAGCTGTCGGTCAGACTACAAAGACTAGAAGGTTCAAACCAGTGGTTTCACCTTTAAGTCTGATTTTAAAAGCTTCTGATATTATTACAAAGTCAAATCTGCATTTGCCAGAACTACAACTGCAGATAAATGTAGTGGAGGTTCTCCTTCCTTCAGGAAATCCTCATCACTCACCCATTCACTAAAATCTCCAACTGGAGCAGCGGCAGCTCCTACTTCCACATCACCATTGGAAACTTGGTGCGAGGCAGCAAGCTGCTGTGTGAAACGTCTCTGGTGAGTAAAGTGTTTCAACGACACGTTTCTGACCAACATGCAGGGAGCTCCACGCTTTACACGAGTCACAATAAACACAACACTGCATCTATGAAACCTGATGAAGGGTAAATAACTTGTTTTTGGAACAATCAGTTCAATATTACGTAGAATTATCTTATATTAGCTCAGTCTGCTGATGGATAATTTTGACTATTTCAAGTTTATTTATTTGAATCAATTTAAACTTGCTATAAGAAAACTAAAAAGTAAATACGGTAGGCTTTTTATCATAATGTTTTAATTGCGTAGTATGACTTTGATTTCCCTTCATTTTGCCAAAGGCAAGAAAAAAAATATAAGCAAAATAATGTCAATGGGATCTTTCTGAGATTGAAATTATTGTACCAAAAAGTCTTTTGACGTCAATTTAAAAGTATTGCATAAAAAGATACAAATGACACAAAACATATTTTTTCATTATGTTTTAGTCGAACAAGTTAATCCTGTTAGGAAAATGAGATTAAATTAACCAAAATCAAAAATAAGATGAAAAATCTGCCAATGGAATTAGATAATTCAAAATAGTTCTTCTTAATATTGGACTTATTGTACCAAATTAAGATCTTTTACCTGATGAGATTTCATTTCTTGCAGTGTAGGCAAGTTAATATATTCAAAATTTTAAACACACAAACGCAGCAGCAGAGACATCCCAATGCAGAAACTATTCAGACCCCCTTAATTCTTCACTATTATAGTTTTTCACACATATTGCAGCTATTTGCTAAAACCATTTAAGTTAATTTTTTCCTCATTAATGTACACACAGCATCCATATTGACAGTAAAACATGAAATTGTTGACATTTTTGCAGATTTATTAAAAAAGAAAAACTGAAATATCACACGGCGTAAGTATTTAGACCCTTTGTTCAGTATTTAGTAGCAGCTCTCTAGAGCTGATACAGACATGAGTCTTTTTGAAAATGATGCATCAAGTGTTTCCCACCTGGATTTGGAGACCCTCTGCTGATCCTCTTTGCAGATCCTCTCCAGTTGTGTCAGGTTGATGGTGAACGTTGGTGGACAGACATATTCAGTGTCTCCAGAGATGATCCATTGGGTTTAAGTCAGGACTCTAGCTGGGCTTCAACAACAGTCACAGTTGTTCTGAACCCACTCCTTCATTATTTTAGCTGTGGTCTTAGGGTCAGTTCTGTCTCTGAGCTCTTCAGCCAGTTCCTTTGACCTCATGATTCTCATTTTCTCTGACATGCAATGTGAGCTGTAAGGTCTGATATAAACAGGTGTGTGGTTTCCTAATCAAGTCTATTCAGTAGAATCAAACACAGCTGGAGTCCAATGAAAGTGTAGAACCATCTCAAGGATGATCAGATGGACAGCACCGGGTTAAATATATGAGTGTCACAGTAAATGGTCTAAATACTTATGGCCATGTGATTTTTCAGTTTTTCTTTTTTAAATAAATCTGCAAAACCTTTAACAATTTCATGTTTTTTGTGGGTTTTATGGGGTGCTGCATGTACATTAACCCATTAAAGCCTATGAGCCTCTAAGTCTTAGACTGTTATTTTATAATTAACCCATTTTAAGCCCATACTTTTTTTTCAAAGAATTCATGCATATAATTACAGTTGAGTAACTAACAATAATGTTGTATATCTATTATATATTTTTGACTGTTTTGCAGAAAATATAATTTTAATGGCTGTTATAGTTGCCACTTGCATAAATATTCTCATAAACAAAAACAAATCTGTCCCATATACAAAATTATGTTTTGGAGGATTATTCTAGAGACTTGAATGATTAAATAAAATGATCTCTTTATGGGAGGGTTTGTCTTCTCCATGTTCTCAGGAGGAAGTTGATGACTTATGAGAAGAAGCACTTAGAAACTTAAATTATTTGCTTGAAACCGTTTTGTCTGTTGTGTACTATCATGTCATTAGAAAAAACAAGCTGTATGAATAACATTTTGATTTTGTATTTTAAGTAAAAATTGAATAAAGAGTGAAAATTTTAAGGGGGGTCTGAATACTTTCCGTGTCCACTGTAAATGAATATCTAAAGTAATCTGACCTTCAACCCCTCAGGGCTACAAGATGGATGACCTCCTGACCTCTTACATCAGCCAGATGCTGACGACGATGACCAAGCAGAGAACATCCAGAGGAAACAGCAGCAACTGACGAATCAAACTGACCACGTTCATCTTAAATCTCACCTTTAGCCTTTAAACAACGTTTCCCAGCAGCGGGGGCACTCTATATAAACAGCTGGTCACCTGGTGACCTGCTGGTCATGTGACCTGCCGGTCATGTGACCTGCCGTCCTGCAGCTCCAGTCGTCTCTTCCTGAGTCTGCAAGGTTTCTCGGTTAATCGTTATATATAAGTGAGCTTGATTACAAGTGTTTTTACACTTTTTGATGCCATGTTTTTTTTTGTTTTTTTTTTCCCCAAAATCGAGACACTATTCACACGTGAATATTCAAACATGTCAACCTGGGACTGAATTTACATCAGGTCTCATGGCTAAATGTAGGTTTGATTTTCAATATATCGCAATATTTTTTCACATCAAAATATTTTGACCTTTTGAAGCCTCTATGTCATGAAAAAACAAATTTTGCCAGTTGTAATCTTGTTATGAACCAAATATATGTACAAATAAAAGGATCAATATTAGTGTTTTCCTCCTCCTGCAGTCAGGCCGTTTCTGAAAGGTCATCTAATTAACTCTGCTGTCATTTAAAAATAGTAAATATCTGCTAAATGCCAAATTTAGTATTCATTTAAATCCTTCTTGTATCTGATCAACCAACAACCTTCTTATACTGAAAGATAAATATGGGAGTGAGGCACTTTTTTCAACCATTCAATATTTTTAAATATGTACATTTTTCCCCTGATCTGTGATCAACAATTTCTAGAAGGTTTGTTTAATGTTTCCTGACACTAAAAAAAATCTTGTTACTTTACTTGAATGTTCCCTAATGTAGAGGTATTCCGTGAACATGTCCAGTCTCTGTTTGTTTCGCTTGGCAGCATTTTGTGAATCAGTATGACAGGAACTTTTGGTGCCTTTTTAGGAAAAATCCAAGTGTTGATATATTTTGTGAACTTTCCCCTGATCTACGACTGAGTAAGTGGCTGTTGTTGTAGCTTCACACTCAATTATGCTCAGAGGTGGTGCAAGTTCAAACATAGTCATGTGATCAAATCTCTAAAGAAGCTCACCAATAGTTAATACCAATCATACCAATAATACCAACATTTACATAAACAATGTCTATAAAACACAAGCTGCATGAAATCAAAACAAATGCAACAGAAAAGCTGCAGGATTTAATTCAAGAGACGGAGACAACCTTAGCGGTAACTTTATTTCTTATATTCAGCCCTTGTAGTCTCAGTGACATAAATCTGTTGCTCTTTGATAATCCTGAAGCTCAATATGAAAGCGTCGTCTCTAAGCTCAGCGCCCCCTACAGGCTGCAGCTCTGACCTTGACAGGACTTGCAGTGTTTTGCCGTTATGTTGGTTTTGGGATGTCCAGCATGTTTCTGCTGATATGAAATGAAAACCATGTTGACGACAGGACATGAACGTTGCAGGAAACAAACGTTTCTGCACAAATCAGCAGCTCTTTCTATCAGCTGATCTCAGTTCAGCTGCTGAATCCTCTGATTTTTTTTCTAAATGTTTGAACCATTACCATTGATTTTTAAGCATCAAAGAATCAAACATTTTTTTCCTTGATGTGACCACATGTTTTGATGTAGCCATGAATAAATTAATAAATTCAGATGTTTAATAAGAGCTTCTCTGTTGTAATGAGTGATTTCTGATTTTATCAAAGCTTTTATGATAGCATTCACCATTTCTGATGGTGAATGCTATCAGAAATGTAAGAAAATATTTTGGTACAAGTTATAAAAAAAAAAAAAAGTGGGTTGACGAAGCATAGCTCTCAATCTTAACTGCATTAGACTAGTAGGGCGGCCGAGGCCTTAGACCCACATAGACCCGATATCAAACAAGTTGCATGTATGAAAACTTTCAGAAGAAAAAAAAAAACTTGAGGAGGGTACCTCCACAAGTGTGCCGACAATGAGTTGTCAGAATTACGCCTTAAAAGACCGGCACCTTCATGGAAATTCCTGTATAACTCAGAAGCAGACATCACCCCCGACAAATCTGGAAAGGTAATTTTAGAACAATTGTTCTGTGCACTTTAGCACTATTTTATAAACCTGGTTGAACTTGACTGTGTAGCTGGATGCACATTTAGGGCCCTTGTGGTCTTAGGATCAGTGTCTTGAGGATAAGCCTCATATAACCCATCTCCTCGGGTTGAGCAGGCAACACCCTGGCCGATTTCTCTTGAGTACGTTGCTTTGTGGATGCAGACAGGCTATTCATGTTCAAGTTCATGTTCACAGAAGTGAAGTAGTAAATGTCAACCAGTTACCAAATTTATTTATATATTAGTGGTGGCACGGTTTCGAACCGAAACCGTACGCACAGGTATTGAACCGTGACAAGCGAACCAAACGGTTTCGTTTTTTTATGAACAGTGCCACATGTGCATTGTACCGTAAATTCAGAACTACAGGGCGCACCTGATTAAAAGCAGCACGCTCAAATTTAAGAAAGAAAATCAATTTAGATTTTAAGCCAGATTTTAAGATGCAGGCAGGAATTTTGCTCCTTCAAATTCATGTCCATTTCTTAGATTAAAAAAAATAAAACACTGTTATTCTTCTTAAGCATTGTTCATATATTTACCCAGAAAGATATTACATGTGAGATTTTTAAACACTTTTTTATTTAATCCACTTAGTAACATAAACAAATGAATTACATACCTACAAAGAGAGATAGATAGAGAAAGCGATAGACGGACAGATAGATATAGCGCGATATATAGACAGAGAGAGATAGACAGCGGAGAGAGACAGCAACAGGTAGACAGGTAGAGACAGAAACAGGTAGAGTAGACAGGTAGAGACAGGTTAGAGACATGAGAAACTAGCTAGCTAAACGCTAAAACTAACTAACTAACCATCTGAGACACGCCTTTATCCTGAGTTTGGTAAAGGAGCTGTGAGTGGAGCTGATGCTTCTCAAGGCGTCAGAGGGCAACACACGGTGCCGCACACACCACTATTTGATATATTTTATTCCCTACAAAGTTTATTGTTAGCTTATGTTATTTTTGAAACATATACTGTATATATATATTTATTCCTGTTCATGTTTTCTTTTTCTTTTCACTGAATGATTTTGAATGAATGTCTGAATCAGTCTGCCAGCAAATCCATTCATAAAGATGAGGGAGTAGTAGCATTTAGGCCCCGCCTACTAATAAAAACCTTTACTCCATTTTCTCTTTATAATAATCTCTTGGTTGATGTTTTGAATAAGCCGCACTGTAGTATAAGCTGCAGTGTTTAAAGTGTCGCGAAAAAGTAGCAGCGTATAGTCCGGAATTTACGGTATACGTACATAGGTACATCTGTGTCAAGTGAGCGTGTTTTCTCAACGGCAGGGGACATTGTCACTGCAAATAGGTCTTGCATCTTGGCACAAAACGTGGACAAACTCATTTTCTTGCAGAAGAATATGAAAATTAAGTGAACAAATGAGGTTAAATGAGGCTCAGGTTAATTGGCAACTCTAAATTGCCCGTAGGTGTGAGTGTGTGAGTGAATGGTGTGTGTGCCCCACGATAGGCTGGCGACCATCTGGGCGACCACCTGCCTCTCGCCATAACGCGCTGGGATAGGCTCCAGTGGACCCCTGTGACCCTAATGAGGAATAAGCAGGTATAGAAAATGACTGACTGACTCACTTTTCAAGTTGTTTTCATAAATCCAGCCGTGCGTGCCAATGTCTCCACTCTTGCTGTATCAAAATATCAGATAGATTTCAGAGATGGTTCCAATAATGTCAACCATCAAATGCCATATCAAATTCGATTCAAATTTCATTATTATGACATTATATTAAGATTTTACATTACATTAGAATGTTATACTTTGTATCGTCTTATAGCATTTTAAATGTTGTATCCTGTATATCCCAATATTCGTTCCGAAAACTGAAAGGAAAAACGGATAACGAGTGTTTTTTCCGATTTCCTATTCTGTGCACAAATGCAAAAATTAAAAAAATCAGATAAAGGGCAATTTTGGGCGTTTCATCCCTTTCGGATATTTACATTTGCCGCAAGTATAGAGACTCCAAAATCTGTGTGTGTGTGTGTGTGTGTGGTGGTCTGAAGTCTAACCTCTCGGGGTCTGAAGGGTGTCCATTGTGAAGAAAAAACCCTAACTTAGGGCCAGAGTGGACTCTCTCAGAGAAATAAACTATTGCACCGGAACATACTAAACAACAGTGGAGTTATTGATTAATATTGATCTTATTAATGATTAATTAGAATAAAAAATCAAAGAAAGAAAGAAAGAAAAAATATTTATTTCCAAAACAGCTGTTGTAGTATGATCATGGGAAGACCTCTTGTGTGTGTAGTGGTTTAGTAGTCACACATAGTGGTGTTATTTCTCTGTTTTATATTTCTATTTATCTTTGTGTGTGTTTTTTATCGTTGTAGTTGGTAGTCCATGTTATGGTTGAAGGATGGAGCCATCATTGGTGTTTACACAACGTTTTGGCTCAGAGTTATTAATTCTGGAAGTCCCAATCTGTCAATATCTTTCCAACTTTACTTAAGTTCCATCCGACACGTCTTTTTCGCCAGAGTCCATGCCGATTGCAGAACCTTCTGACTGACATTGTGGAGCAATTTGGGACACCTAATTGCTGAAGGAAGCTGGCTAACTCGTCATGGGTTTTTCCATCATCAAAAAGCTTTGTTATTATGTCTGCACTGTCCTCCAATCCGGCCATATCTCCTTTAAGTTAAGAAATGTAGACTCACTTTATTTCACAGTTGGAGGACAACAGCTCATGTTACTGAGATATTTGGCAGTTTGGGCTCAGCTGATTGGTCGACTCCTCAGAGGCAGATGTTACTCCCACGTTCATGATTTTCTCTGTTTGGGAGAAACTGCTGGAGACGGACCAGATGTCACTCATCTCTGGAACAGATCAAGATCATACGGGTGACAATTAACAGCAATTAGTGGGTCAGCAACAAATCATTTTTGGCAAGATGAAAAAATGTTATATATAATACTATATAATACAAAATGTCTATTGTGTGTTCATGTTGGTTTCTTGTTATTTAAAAGTCTGTTTCTATCATTTTTTCAACAAAAAAAAAATCACAATTTTGTGTGAATATCAAATGATGTAACTGAAAAAGAATGATAAATTTTATATATCCACCTAGAATATAAAACTTGTGGACAACATGTGTTTTTCAAACCTTTTTCAGAGAGTTAAACTATCTGGTACTATGACTTTAAGGTTATGGCAGTTTTGTCAATGACCCAAGTCAATGACAAAGTCCAAGTTTGCAAGATCAGGTGAGTTAATTTATCCTCTGGGCATCAAAATTTCATTTCAACACCTTGATTCTACTTGTAGTCACACTTTTTTGCAGCTGGTTACCTGTTCTGATCTTGCTGTAAGTGCCGTTGATGTCTGGCGTGATTTTGCTGCCGGAGCAGAAAGCAAGTCCTCGCTCTCGCCACCTGCAGAGAAACAACTGAACTAGGCTTAAAAAAACACACACAAATAACAAACTCTCATGTATCAGTTAGAGCTGCATGAATGATCTGTTGTGATGCTGTCATCTAGATGAGGGGTGTCTAATCCTGGTCATCATTTTATGAACCAAACAACTAATAGATTAATCATTTCAATTATTGACTATCAAAAGAGTCGTTAGTTGCAGCACTAATCAGAGGGAAATACTGTACATTCTACTCTACAGAGACAGCTTTACTTACTTTTCAGAATAAGATTTTAATATTTTACATGAGAACAATATGCTTCAATATATGCACTTTGTTAAAAGTTTGTGGAAAATATTATGATGCAGAAATATTACTATTAATCTCCCCAAGGTTTCTCTAACCGGCTTCATGTTGATAAACTAAAACATTAAATGCTGATGATCTTTGGGTTGTGGACAAAAAAAAGACATTTTAGGTTGAATCTTCAGCTTTGGAATACATTTACACCATTTTACGAAACAAACAACTAATTAATTAATCGGTTCAGTAATCCATAGATTACACACTCAGAATAGTCATTAGTTGCAGCAGGTTTTCTGTTTGGAGAAGAAATCTCTCTGACCCTTTTATTATAAAAACTCTTAGAATCTTTCATCTCATCTCTGACTAGTCATCACTAATCCGAGCAGCACTTTAATGTTTAACTACACGTGTCTGATTCACCAGTGAAAAATGAAGATGATGGAGATCAGCATGAGGGACATCAGGTCAGTGAGGATCCACATCAGATTATATTCATCTGGACTCTGGCAGATAGACAGAGGATGATTATTCATTGTTTCAAAGTCCAACCACTGCTCCTATAGTATACATAAAATAAACAGTGTAGAAACAATACTAACAATACTAACGGGACATAACCTTTATGTCCCGTTAAAAAAAATTCAATCATTTAATTCTTTCAAACTGAAGACCACACTGCAAAAAAACGAATTTTATCAAGACAAAGTATCTTGATCTTGGTACAATAATTGTAATTATGAGTAGAATTATCTTGAATGACCTCATTCTGCTGGCACATATATATATATTTTTCTTAATTTAGGTCAATTTAATCTTGTAATATTAAAACAGGATTAAATTATGAAATACACTGCAAAAAATGCAGTCTTAACAAGTGAAAATATTTGGTTTTGGCACAATAAATCAAATATTGAATAAAATTATCTTTAAGTTTTGTGAGATTAATTTAGATTTGTGGTCTTTTTCATAAACAATTGTCCTTTTATCTCATATTTTTTGACTTTATCTCATTTATTAATTTTGTTTCTTTGTTAAATATCAAAATTAAGAAAAAAAAACCTTGAAAAATCTCAAAAAGTAAATTCCTTTTGTTTTGTTCTTAAACATTGATAATGTGTGGAGATTAGAATTAAGAGGTTAAATAGTGTCTCCCTGGAGCTTTTCCAAAAATGTATGAAAATGTAAAATGATGGGGGATATATGTTTAGTTTTAATCCAGTTTCTGTAGGAGACAAACATGACAAACATTCTTAACATATTCCAATGCTGTAAAAATGTGTCTAATAAATATTAAATGTCAACATAGATTTACGTCATAGCCTGAGACGTTTCAGCTCCACGGTGCCAGGCAGGTGCTGCTGTAAACTAACAGCTGGATGTGGAATAAGTCAGTAGAATGACCAGAAATCACCTGAAATACTAATTAAACTGGATTATTGTAGTTTTATATAGACTATTTACCTTTTCTAAAGGCTGCTGTTTATTTTCTATGATTACAGGCTGTGTTTTATTGCCTCTGTTGTCCAGATAAGGAGGAAAGAGAAGAGGATTGGATTGCATTTTGGTTTAAAAATGGTTAAAAATGAATGAATCAAAAATCAGATTTCTTTATTGTCTTTCTATAATGAAGGTAATAGATTGTGTAAGTTAAAGTTAAAGCAGCAAATGTGGTCCAGCAGAGTAGTCATGTGGTGTGTCATTGTCACCAGGATGAGCTGCAGGAAAATAAACATTTAATCATCAATGCTCATTATGTATTTGTAGCCTACTTAGTCATGTTGATAGTAGCTAATATAGATAATATACACTTACAGCCTGGGCTGCCTTCATATCAGGATTAGAGGAGGAGTTTAATTTTTTTGTGGCTCCAGACAGATTAGATTTTGAACGTTTTGTGTTCTAAATATTCAACAGCATCAAAATGTAAAAACTCTGCTGATAGATCTACTTGTACATTAGTGTCGGTAGAGCAGGAGGCTGAGCTAGGAGGTTCTCACCATGAGGAAAAGCGGCTGCTTGATGCAGCGAAGCAGCTGAGCAGCGTTGGTGGTGACAGACTGAACCCCACTGCACCACGCCAGGGAGAAGAGCCACGGCTGACTCACCACATACAGGTTGGTGCTGATGTTACCTGCAGAATACTCACTGAAAACACAGGAGGAGGAGGAGTAGGAGGAGAAGAGAGTCACAGAAGGAGGAGGAGGAGACAGTCACAAGAGGATGAGGGGAGAGTCTCAGGAGGAGGAGAAAGTCATGGAAGGATGAGGAGGAGAAAGTTCCAGGAGGAGGAGGAGGAGGACAGCCTCCTCTGCTCCTTCAGACCTGATGAGTGAGGAGGACATGAGGCTGTAGTGCAGGTTGACTCTGACGATGCTGCTCCTCTTCAGCTCCTCCACAGGGAGGCGTCTGCCTGACGTCTGCTGCAGCTCTGGATCTATTTCCTGGACCAGAGCTCTGAGGTGTGAGGGCAGCCACAATACCTGGACACAAACACACCTGTAACATCTGGAACAGCATCAGGAGAACATATGGAGGAGGTTTATTCTGAATGCTCCTATTCCACTGGCAGATCATTTATCTTATGTCAAGTTATTTCCTCATTTTGGTGAATTTAATCTTAAAACTAAATTCTTTGTTTATTTTATCATAAGGTTGTCTTTCATCTTTCAATCAACTTTTAATAAGCAACATTGTCTGCCAATGGAATAAGATAATTATTATTGATAATTAATAATTATTGATAATTATTGATAATTATTGGAATAACAATCCCAAAAACAAGATTGTTTAACTTAAATTGAAAAATATCAGATACAAAATTAAAAAATATGAGATAAAAATTGAAATGATCATATTTAAAGTTGTTTTCCTTGATTTTGGTAAATCTTATCTTGTTTGCTTACATTTTTTTCTTGTTTCTTGAAACAAGATTAAACTGAAAAAGGATAAAAAAGGCAAAGAAAAAGCTCAAAGTCCAAGTTATGATTTAAAAAGCCAAAAATATGAAATAAAAATCAGAACGATCAATCTTATCTCAGTATTAGATCATTTGTTTTTATTTAAAGTTGATTTTCCTTGATTTGGGTCAACCTTATCTTGTTTTCTTAAATCTTGTTTATTCTTGTTCCCTTAAAACAAGATTAAACTGAAAAATATGAAATACAAAGTCAAACTATAATCCTTTTATTTTAAATAAATCAAGAGAAATAAGTGGATTTTCTCCATCACTTGTATCATAAGAGCATATCATTATGCTCTTATGATACAAGTGATCTTCTAATCGATCTAATAGATCTTCTAATTAATACAGCAAGAAAAACACGTTTGACAGTTTATTTTAGGTCCTGACTGTTTTCAGACATGAAGAAACATTTGGAACATGTCCTTTAAACTCAGTCACAGCCCCAGTTCATGTCTTGTTTGGTGATGAAAGAATCCTCCTGCTGTATCACCTGTGAGGACTGGATAGACGACTCGTTCTGGATGACCTCCAGGGTGCGTTGGATCCAGGTATCCCGGTACGGATGACCTCTGGGTGGGCGGTAGAGGTCAAAGATCACCAGTTTTTCGGTCTGAGCTGCCAGCTGGAGGAAGGCCTGCAGGCTGCAGATGGACTGGTTGGCTGCCCGCTGCCGCTCTGCTGCATCCAGAGAACCGGCTGTACCGAACGGGTTGTGCTGGAGAAAAAAAAAATCAATAATGAATTAATACAGAAACAGCAGAGGTAGAAAATAGCAGCTGATTACATGTCATGCTGCTGCATATGATGTATACATCACACTGTGGCAATTTCAAACTTGGTACCAGATAGTTTAACTCTCTAAATAATGTAAAACACATGCTATCAACAAGTTTTATATTCTAGGTGGATTTTTATAATTTATCTTTTTTTCGGTTACACCATTTGACAAATCACATCACACAAAATCGTGATTTTTGTAAAAAAAAAAAAAAATTAAGATAAGATACAGATGAACTTTATAAGAACTCAACATTACCACAACATGAACATTTTGAGAGACTCGATTAATGCTGCTTAAAATTGTGTTTTAATATTTTTTTGGACTTTCTCATCTTACTCAGACGTTTGTCACTGTGCAGTTACTTCTGGCTCCCAGCAGGTGGCGTCATGACTGACTGTGCAGTTGTGTATAAGGTCGCTGATGAAGCAGGAGACTTTTTTCTCCGAACTATATTTCACATTTATAAGTTTGTTTTAACAAATGAAATTTAAATTTACACAGTTGAATCAATGACATGACAACACAACTAAGCAAAATAAAAAACGTATATCATATAATTATTCTTGTGTATATGATATGAATATGATGGAACTGTTTATTTTCCATTGTGCTGTTATGGTTTATAGAGTCCTTAACCTATTCACCTCTAGGTCTATTTATTCGTCTACCTCTCTAAATGACATGTCCAGACTTAATGCCGTATATCTCTACAACTACAGGGGTTTTATGAATGATCTTGGGTTTAAAATAAAGCTAACACCTGTGAGATAGTTGTACAAGTGCCAGTGAAATTTTAAAATGTACCGTGATTAATTGACAGACTAATTTTAAATGTTTTAGTACAGGTATGCATAGTCAGAGATGATTTTGGTACATTCCATTAATATTATCACAAAAATGCAGAAATCTAGAGATTTATGTTTTCCCTATGTGCTCATATTATTGCTTGGGGTAGAAATTATGTTTCGTTAATCTAATAATGTTTGATATAGACTTGTAGCTGAGTTTCTTTTTGGCATTTTGGTGTGTTACATGTACATATTGATGCTACTACACAGCTGAACAAGAAGGATTCATTATTTCTAAATGAAATCCCCTGCTGGGGGACAAGGGGGGAATAGCCTGATGACTGGACAAATGCACCAAATGGTGCAAGGAATGGTTGGAAACTCGGATCATTTTCAAACACCTGTCTGTCTGAATGACTCGGGAGCGGAGCAGGAACACTGGCTCTGACTCTGGACTGACAGTAGGCGCCATGACTTTTCAATGGTTGGGTCATTAGGGGGAAGAAGACCCATGATGGACCTAAAGGAGGTGCTGAAGTCATAGGACTAAAAACACACATATGGGCTGAAGCAAACATAGTCATTTTCATGTAATATCATTTAAATGTATCATACATCACTCAATAAAAAGTGCTAGGGTCATATCATGTCAGCCAAATTAATTACTCATGTATAATGTAGTAACCCATGTAATTATTATGTAATGTCGGTTGAATGCATTCCTCATTTACTCATTACTCAGTGATGGTTCTCTGTTCACGCTGTGTGGCTAGAATTAGTAGACAGGATAGGGGCTGTAGAGGAATTTTCTGCCAAATTGCTCATTTACAGGTTTTCCACGTCTATATCTTAATCACTATGTTGTAACAATGGTCATTAATTCATATTTGTTATATTAACAATCAGAACAGTACCCTTTTGCGAGACAATAAGAGCGATTGTAAAATCTAATTCTCTGTAACTGTTTCTGGAAACTGTTTCTCACACACACACACACACACACACACACACACACACACACACACACACACACACACACACACACACACACACACACACACACACACACACACACACACACACACACACACACACACACACACACACACACACACACACACACACACACACACACACACACACACACACACACACAGGGCAGACACTAAAGAAACACTGGATAGATGGGATGAATATAAATAAATCATATAATAACATTACAAGCTAAAATTAGCATATAAAACAACAATTAGTAAGTAGTTAAAAGCCTATTTTAACCACTGAGCCTATTGAGCCTATTTTTAAAATATTAACACTCTCTGTGGGCATCAGGTCCTGCAGTAGATAATGTCTACAGTTTTGATAAAAGTTTCACTCTCTGGGCTTCAGGGTCAATGATTAAAACTTCACTTTTGTCCTGATTGAGCTGTAGGAAGTTTTCTGCCATCCAGAATTTGATGTCTAAAATACAGTTAAAAAGGGCATCAAGTGACCCTGTGTCATCAGGAGACATGGAAATATACAGCTGTGTATCATCAGCATAGTTATGGAAATTAATGCCATGTCTCCTGATGACACTACCAAGTGGAAACATATATAAATTAAAAAGAATTAGGCCTAAAATTGATCCTTGGGGGGACACCACACTTTATTCCTTACCAGGAGTTTTCTATCTGTGAGATAGGAAGTGAACCACCAGGCTAACCAGGTGCCTGATTCTCTTTAAAAGAATAGTGTGATCTACTGTATCAATGAATGAATGAATTGTCTTTATTGTCATTATAACAGAGGACTGCATAGCGAAATTATTTTAGTTACATCCCGTCCAAGAGAAACACAAAAAAACATAATACAGGGGTTACAGGATCAGTAGAACTCCGGCAGCGTTTATTAGATAAGAAAGGGGCTACATTAGGAAAGAGGGGGGAAAAAAAGGTCAAATGTCAAACTGGGCTCCTAAGGGAGTGCAGCATGGCATTAGGAAAAAAACACCCCAGCACAGATAAGCACATGTAGAAAATATAACAAAATGACTCGAGACATTGCACGTGTGGAAGGGGGACGGGGTTGAAGGGGGGTGTCCCAGCACAGTCGTTGGGCTAACGCAGCCACTTGCAGCGCGTCTGCACCCACCAGCTGTCCGTGACGAGAGGGAGGAGGTGGGGGGGCCAACGAAGGTGTTGAATTTCAAGGAGGTGTTTGCATGTGTGACATTGTGTGTGGGTCTAAGTGTAAGTACAGAAGCCTCATCACTGTCACAGTCCCAGCATTCCTGGCAGTCTACATAAACATCCAGGAGAAAAAGATAGGCGGCCTTCAAAGGCCACATGGACGCCGAATCAAGGATAGGTTGATTGTTTTGGGTCAAGCCGACACTGCAATTTTCATCAGCTTTCATGTCTCTGTGGTTCTCTCGCGTTCCGAAATGACCCAAATGTTAGATGGGAGAACGATGATACAACTTCTCCAGTTCTCGGACTGATTCCACTAACGCATGAGTCTGAGGGTTGGAAGCATGGCTCGAACCTTCCAGAACCCGGGAATGCCGACAGTATCCTCTGGTTTTGTCCCTCGATGGCCGGTAGCTTATCCAGGGCTGGGAGTGCTGCCAGTATCTGCAGGGCTTGACCCTCGACGACCGGCAGCTTGTCCGGAACTCGAAGAGCCGTCAGCATCGTCAGGCCATGTCCCATAAGAGCTGTCAGCGTCCGCCGGATTTTGCGATAGAGCAGGAATCCACCAACGCCAAACAGCAGAAATCCTACTATCATAAATGCAATTATGTAGGCGTCTTCAACGTCCTCCACCGAAAGAATGGACAGACACATCACTCTCCATGTGCACATGGAGTCCATGGTGTATCCGGCAGCAAACGTTCCGTTGGGGCACGAGGGCTCCCCTTTTTCCGATTTCCATGTAGAGAAAATTTGATCAATTGCATTGAGAGACCAGCTGATCAGATACATTGTTTGGGTTTTTTTGGAGAGAAATACAGAGAGAGGCTCCGAGACAGGAGACACAGACAGCACAATACACAGAGCAAAGCACGGGAGATAAGGCGGGAAGGAGCTAGAAAGAAAGCGTCTGCCTTCATCAAGAGCCAAGAAGAAGTGGCCAGTGCTTAGATCCAGTAGAACAAGGACTGACTTTGTGTCCAAACTGCACCTGAGATCATTAGTAACTTCTAAAAGAGCAGTCTCTGTACTGTGGTTCATCCTAAAACCAGACTGAAACTTCTGATTGTATGAGTGTGAGTGATTAATTAAAAAAATGTTAAAAAAAAAATTAAATGAATTGTTTAGTTAAAAAAATTGTTTTCTAAAATTTTACTTAAAACTGGTCGGTTGGATACTGATCTGTAATTATTAAGAATACTGGGGTCCAAATTAGTTCTCTTCAGAAGAGGCCTCACTACAGCGGTTTTAAAAGCTGCAGGGAAAACGCCGTCTGAAAAGAACTATTTAGAGCATTTAAAAGCTCAACCTCAAATAAAACCAAGCCTGATGTCTTTTTCCTCTGTCTTATTGTGTTCTCTGTGAGGAGCAGTATTTTAACTTCTCTGTGTGGCATTTGAACCAGTTTGGTAATTATTCTCTCCTACACCCTTAAGAAGCTAATGTACTTCCCAAGCAGTTCTAGCATCTAAACAAACATCACCTTACTGCATCTGCAGCATCAAACATTTACCACGGAAGTCAGAATTTATGACTCTGATCTTACAGAGTTCAATCAAATTCAGCATTAGCTCCATTCACCTTAATTGTTTATATTTCATATAAAAACTGCACTGAATGTAGTTCTGAATTATTTTCTAAAGATAACTGTGTGTTACATGTTAATGAATTAATTCTGTCTATTAAATCCTTTTGTTTCTGTGTCCTTATGTGTGACAGTTTTTTTACCTGTATTGATTGCTATATCTCTGGTCTTAAACTTAAACTATTCCCATTAACTAATGTTACCCATGTCTATTTTTTTAACCTCAGAAACAAGCAGCTTTCACCTGATCATGAAAAAACAACATTCTGTAGTAAATCATTATTGAATTTCCAAATATTAGGAAGGGTCTGATGATGATTACAACAGTTGTGGGCTAATCATTTTGGTCTGTAATTGTCGTGGTCTCCTCCTAATATCTAACTATTAACTATAAATGATTTAAAATATAATTCCCTATTACTTACTTTGTTGTTATAACTGTATACATATTATTATTAAGATATAATATTTGTCAATAGCTTCTATTACCACTATTATCCACCGACCTTAATTATCCTCATTATGATTATTAATGTTGCCTGGAAATCTGAAAAAAAGGCTTTATGCTTAATATTATTAAAATTATTTAAAAAATAGTTTTTTGTGAAGGAACAAACATGTCAACCTTAATAACATTATTATAAAATAAAAAATTTAAAAAAGGGTTAGGGTTAGGGTTACTAACCCTAACCCTAACCCTAAACTTTAAAAGGTTTGAATCTATTTAACTTTTATTTGGTACAACTTAGACTTAGAAGAAGAACACCTATTACAGATACAGGGCTAAAGAGTGTTTGATGAGAGGGACTAAAAGATGATCATGTGACTCACAGACAGGAACCAGGCACCGGCGTTCAGGCTCTCCAGCTCGCTCCAGCTGAACATGGAGGCCAAGGTGTCGGTCCGGTTGGGAAAGACCTGGTGGACGTTGGTGGTTCTCTGCAGGGTGCGGTCGTGCATCAGGAAGGGAACGCCGTCAACGCTGCAGCCAGGACGTCACAACAGGGTGGAAAAACCATTCGGTCACTCTGTCATTTACATTATCAGGTGGAAATACCTGGTTTTTGGTCCAATTAGTCAAATGATAAGTAGAATTATCTTGAATTTTCTTATGTATTTTTGTTGATTTTAAGAAATATAAATACCCACCCCCCAAAAAAAACTTTAAATAAGGAAAATTATGCGCCAATGTAATACGATTTTTCTCCTCCATATTGGACTAATTGTTCCTAACAGTTCATTTAAAATGTAATCATTTGCAATGCAGATTATACATTGTTCTAATATATTGATTATATGAGTTTTAGCTTATCTTTAGCTTGTTATAATAAAGCTTCTGGTTGTTCTACATATAATCCACTGAAAATATTCAGAGCCACAGTTTGTTAATCTTCCAGTAGAACATCAGTGCTGATACCAGTGATAATAAATACCTGATGGTGACATCTGTCTCCAGACCTTCACTTCCAGCCTCCACAGCCTTTTCAAACGACATCAGTGTGTTTTCTGGAGCGAGCTGAGTTACAGCACAGTGCTGATCAATAAACCATTAATACATGCACACACAGTAGAGATTACAGCTGTAGTCAAGGTACACAACTTTTTTTTTTTTTTTAACATGCTCCCTCTAGGTGGCATCATTTGTAAATATAAAGTCCAATTTGATTGATACGCCGAGGATGCACAGTTTTACATCCTGATCTGATGCAGCAGCTCCTGTAGAAATAAAATATTGTCGAACACTGTCAAAATATTTTGCCATTATGCTGTTGCTTAATGGGATGTTTTTTTCTTGTATCCAGATTCTTCTTCAACAGGATATTTTCAGTTTAACTGCCTCACTGTGATGACGTATTTCTAAGTGACATTTTTATATATGTTCCACGAATGGATTTTCTTTTGGTTTCATTCCTGGAATGGAACCAAATTTCTGTCAGTCATGTATTTCTGTCAGTCATTTCATCATGTGACCACCTCACCTGTCGTCTGCAGTCACCTACCATCCAACATGTGTCATCCACAGTTATTCTGTGGCCAGTAGTTTACTACCTGGATCATATATTGTGTGGATTTCAGTCCAGTCGTAGTTTTTTGTTCTACCTGCTGGCTTTAGTTATTTGTTGTTTTTCATTCTACCTTCAGTCTTTTCGTCATTCCCTCGATTTCTTTGTCTTGTCTTTATGGCATCAACAGGTAACAATTTTCTAAAAACCAGGGTTTAGAACTGAGGTTTATCCAGGTGGGTAGGGAAGAGTTCTATAAACAGAAGGTAGGTAGGTAGGGGTCAGTGTGTAGGGCTTAGGTCGGCTATTTTCATATGTTTTTTGTTGCCTCCACAGAGTCCTTCTTCCAACTCTCTCCTGCCCCCTTTGGGTTGATTAATGATTAATTGTGACGTCCACAAAACAAATCCTTTCTGGAAATGGTTTCTGGTGGTTAACCCCACACCCAGAGTTCTGATTGTGATGCTGTAATCGTGGTTGGTTATATCCATAAACTAGTTAGGTTTTTGCTTCCTGTTTGGTATTAATACCATAGTTAGAGTGTAAGACTATATGTTCTTGATCCTGTTCAGGCTTTACACCATGAAAAAGGTCATTAATAAAGAAGCTTGTTGATTTTCAGTGTCTCCTGCTCACCATGGGAGCTCCTCTGTGGCCGATGAGGGCGGGTGCAGGACCCAGGGTCCCCTCCTCTTTGATACAAGGAGAATGTAAGCCGAGGGGAACCAGGTAAAGGGCCAGCAGGACGCTCAGGTACACACCCATAATCAAGCCTCGCCTTACTAAGACACAAAGAAAAGGTTCAACTAGAAGCATCTGAGGATATTCAACTAAATCTAAATGTACCCTGAAAATAATTAATCCTAACAAGTGAAGTGAAGACACTGTTTATATATTCAAGGCCACAATTTTAAGTAAACACCTCACCTCTGCTGTTCATGCGGAAGATGTGCAGAGCTATTAGCCAGGCCAGCACTGTCATCAGTAAGACTCCACCCACGTGGAGGTAGGGCGCCGTCACCTGTTCAGCATATAAACCACACAACCTGGCATCAGGAGGGCAAAAACAACAAAACAGCCAGGACAACTAAGGCTACGATGGGAGGAAGAAGAGAAAAATCACCTGGAAGGAAAGAAGTAACGTCCTCCACTCTTTACTCCACAGGTGGGACAGGACGGCAGTGGCGACGATGGAGAATGTCAAACTCACCAGGATCCCGATCTGAAAACATCAATCAGATACTCAACACATCACCTCAATAATCAACAGAATTACGCCTTACAAATCAGAAGCACTTCATAAAAGTAGGATTCATGCAGAGCTGATTCCACAGAAAAGTGCCCAGTGAGCACAGACATAGGAATTAATCACAAATATTATTAAAAAACATCAGCAATTAGAATCGTAATAGTCTAGTGTGTCAGATTTATCAGCTTCTAGCAGAACACACTTGTCAGAAATGGAATATAATACTCATAGGTATGTTTGGTTCCTATATAATTTAATAAAAATAAGAATTGTTATTTTATAACGTGATATTAATCCTTACACAAAAAAAACATAAACTAACATTTAAAGGGTTCAAATTATGAGTCAGTTACAATCAGGACTGAAGCTGATTATTATATTTAACATAAAAAATGATGGTCCTGTATGAGGAGTTAATGAATAAATAAAAGTTGAGGATGTATTACCTTGTGACTCCAGTGTAAATAAAGTTTCTGGCCCTCTGACAGTAAACAAATGGCCAGCAGCTGCAGAGACAAACAACAAATACATCACATCTGTCAATGACACCAACAAGATGATTATTGATATCAATTTATTCTGCTGATCAAATGGTTAATAAATGAATCCAGATAGCCTGCAGATTAACTAATGATATAAACTGACTGTAACATCAGCTCTAGATCCATTTTTTCCCTGAAACGTGAGGACCTTGTTGTATTTGTGTCTCACCATGAGCACAGTGATGTAGGTGAAGAAACCTGCAGCGACCACCAGCAGCACCACAGACCAGGGAAACCAGAAACCCAAGTTCCCAAAGTTAAACCTTCACAAAGGATGGAGACAGAGGCTGATGTTACTGACAGAATGAAGCAGGATGTTAGGGTGTTCAACAAAATAAAAAAACAAAACAAAAAGAAAGCAGCAGCAGAGGAGGACGTCTATGACTGCCTAAATAAACAGGGATCATGTTGCGGTTGCAAAAAAAAAGGATTAAGTTTATTTACATCACCAGAAATATCCTTCAAATTGACTTCTAACAAAATAAGACATAATTTAGTGGTTGACAAGGACAGACCTCAGAAAACTAAAACCAGCTGTCCTGGATACCAAATCAAATATGGAGCTGGCAGGACCTTAATAATAATACACTCTAACACGGCTAGAGATAAAGTCTTTAAAGCAGGTCAACAGAGATGTGCTGTTCCTTAAAGCAGCAGTCTGTCAGATTAAGCAGCATCCTTCTATGTTCTGATGTTCTTGTATAAATATGCGACTAAATAAAAATAAAGCCATAACTAAATGAAATTGATCACATTGACTCAGTGGATTAATACATATTAAACTATTAAAAATGATGTTTCTTCTCATTCATTATTAGCAATATCAAAGGGAACTCTTACTTATTTCATTAAAATTTCTACTATAACAATATCCCTAATTGTGAATAGAGTTAGTCTCACCTGCCCATTTCTTGCACCGTGTGTGCACTCACTCTTTCACAGCAGATAAATATGTATAAATGTGCTTTTTCAAATTTTGAAATGTGTTTTATTTTGAAGACTCAATGGATGCTCTGATCTGTTTGTAGCTTGACTTCCTGTCTGGTTTGACTCTGTTCAGCTTGATGAATTCTCTCTATAATAATGTGTGTTGGTGTGTTCTGTCTCTGTTATGTCTTGGTCTTCTGTGTTTAAATGTATAATTATATGTGTTTATCCATCAATTCACCATCGGACACTTTGACCAACTTCATCAGGACCAGGAGCAGATTTATTGATCATGGTATTGATGTCATCATATCTGAGACAATATTCAACAGGGAACTACTTAATGACACTAAAACACTGGAAGATAGTATATCACATCATGCCGTGTGACTTCACCCACCAGTCAAAATCATTGTAGTCGTTCTTGGCTTGTCCCCAGAAGTAGAGAAACACCAGTGTTAAACAGAAAGACGCCACGAGCAGAGCGAAGCTGGCACCTTCCAGCTGTCAACACACAGAACACACGTCGCCTCTTTATTACATAGTATGTGCTCTTTCTCTGGTTTATTGCCTTGTTTCCACAGCAACGGGAGACTGATCGTTGACCCCTTATTGTGACAAGATATTTACTGAATGTTGGCTGTAAAACCGTTCAGAAACACAAACGTCTGCAGTTTCCACATCTTCAGAGGTCGATAGAGGAGCTGAACTTCAGAGAAAAGAAAAGTCGATAAACAGAAATATAACAACCTCTTCTTCCCTCTGAGGAATCATTACATATCTCTGTTATATTAGTTCTGTCTGTGCATTAGAATGATTCATATTCTCCTAGAAATGTTGAGTAGTTCATGTTCGTTTCAGTCTGATCATTAAAATGTCTTGGGGCAGTTAATGAAAACCGTTGATTTTGTCCCATGTTTCAAATCTCTTAACAAAGAGAAACGCTCACATATTCAGAAGCAGCCAATCAAAGGAGAGGCTTGTTAATATTAAGAGACACAAACTTGCTTGAATAAAAATTAGCTGCATGTTTTGGCTTTAACATACTTTATTTTGTGTTAATACCTTTCTGAAGTGGGCGACACGGTGGGCAGGGGTTAGCGCTGTTAGCGCAGGTTCAAGACCTCCTTGGTCCGGGGTCTGGGACCTTTCTGTGTGGAGTTTGCATGTTCTCCCTGTGTCTGCGTGGGTTTTCACCGGGTACTCCGGCTTCCTCCCACAGTCCAAAAACATGCTGAGGTTAATTGGAGACTCTAAATTGCCCGTAGGTGTGAGTGTGTGAGTGAATGGTGTGTGTGCCCCATGATTGGCTGGCGACCATCTGGGGTGTATCCCTGCCTCTCGCCGTAACGTGCTGGGATAGGCTCCAGCAGACCATGTGACCCTATTGAGGAATAAGCAGGTATAGAAAATGACTGACTGACTGACCTTTCTGAAGTTGTTAATTAGTTTAAAAAGGAATGTTTTTTTATTTTACTACATCTATTCATATTATTCATTGAAACAATAACCACTTTAATATAAAATAAAACTAATAGTTAAAAATTTAACTAAAAAACACTTGTTAAACTTAACTTGAAAAAATGTTGGTTACATCGAGTCGACTCCTCTAAGTTTGATACTCAAATATTAACAGCAAAACCTACTAAAGTCAAATTAAAGGAGAATTTCAGCATTTTTCAGCATGAATAGGTATATTATCGCCACTTTGAGTGTCTGAGGGAGTCTGGATCTGAGTGAAAAATTTACAATCCAAAACAAATCCAAAATAAACTCAGAGATAAACAACAGTGTGAAACATCTTTGTGTTTTCAGCTGTGACCAGAGATGCTTCCATGTTGTTTTCAAAACATCTCCACCAGTTTATCAGTGACTCTGCTCTTCATTTCCTGAACTCAGCTGACTGACTTCCTGCAACAACACATCATCGGCCTCTTATGAGACCTGAGGAGCCTTTTCCTCTCCCTGTCTGCCTTAGAACAACAATCTGAGCCTGACAAATGCAAATAATGTTTTGTTTATAAAGGCCAAACACAGTGAGAGAAATAGGTCTGCGAATTGAGAAACATTTCCTCAGAACTTGAAAAAACTCTCATGGTTAGAAAAATAGAGTCCAGGTTAAAAAATACTGAAGTTTTCCTTAAAGTGAAACTCTGAAAGATTGAACTTGTGATGAGTATTTTCTTATATTGTGGTATTACTGTTTTTACTCTTATTAGAGATCTGAACAAAGAAAGGTTCAACTGGACTTTTATTTTAAAGAAAAGTCAAAACTTCATCTTCTTTAAAGAAGCTGTGGAGGCTGAGGACAGTGACCTCTGACCTTGTTGCAGCAACAGTCTCCAGGCTGAGTGCAGCTCCTGTCGTAGCGTTTCCAGCGGCAACCGTACAGACCCAACAGACACGACACCAGCGGCTGGTGATCGTAGCGGCGAAGCAGTTTAGCTCGAAGACCACGCAGCTGCAGCTGGGACGTGGATGCCATGACGTCTCACACACACCGGGACACACCCTCCATACTGCTCTCTCTCTCATACACACACGCGCACACACACACACACACACACACACACACAACATTACATTATGAGCTCTCGACAAGCTCAAATAAAGTCAACAAAGATTCTCAGTCAGGCTCAGAGAAGAAACAAATGTGAGAGCAAAAACAGGAAATTAAAAATCATTTTGGCCTAAACCCTAAACCAAACATCAGGAAGGGTAGGACGCACAATATTAGGAAATGATAAAGAATCCTGAACAGATAAGAGAAACTGTCTTTTTTCTATTTTTTTTAATTTTTTCTTTTTTTTTATCTTTAGTCTTTAAAGAAAACAAGTTTAAAAACTAAAACAAAAGCTTGAAATGACATTTTAATGAATTGAAACCTTCCATATGAAATGGATTAAGCAAACAGGTTAGATGCCCCCTCTCTCTCTCTCTCTCTCTCTCTCTCTCTCTCTCTATATATATATATATATATATATATATATATATATATATATATATATAAATCATAATACACAATCTATGTAATCTACATGAGTTTACTAAAAATATTTACATTTTTCATGATAATCTGAGATGAACCTGTATCTCAAACTGTCTAAAACATTCAAATACTAGCGACAAAACAAGTAGTAGAATATGGGTCAGTGACAAAACTGTGATGTGGTGTAACCCTAAAAACATGTTTGTTTGACAGTAGAAGACTAATCAGCTGTTAACTAGGTCCAATCAGCTGTTAACCAGGTCCAATCAGCTGTTAACCAAGTCTAAACAGCTGTTAACCAGGTCCAATCAGCTGTTAACCAGGTCTAAACAGCTGTTAAACAGGTCCAATCAGTTGTTAACCAGGTCTAAACAGCTGTTAAACAGGTCCAATCAGTTGTTAACCAGGTCTAAACAGCTGTTAACCAGGTCCTATCAGCTGCGTCTCCACCGGCTGCGTCTCCACCGGCTGTTTTTTCACCACGAAGAGTGGCGACGCATTAATTCACGAAGAGGAAAAAACGGAGCTAATAGCATGAAACTGATCACCACTAATCGTTAATCGATCCGTGTATCCCTACTTGTTATTATTCTGATAGCAGCAACACGTCGGTACCTGCAGGCCGGGAAACAGCACACACGGAGCCGCAATGCGCAGCTCTTCCTCGGCGACGCGTCCGGCAGTCGGCGTCCTCAGATGATGGACGTCAAGGTGGCCACCGACACGCACGTGGGTACCGGAAACGACATGCAACACGTTTGCAACGAATCTTCCAGTATCAATCAGATTAAACAAAAAAAACACCCACAAAAATATCATTTCCATATTAACAAATACGAATAATATATAAACTCAATGTGTAATCCAAAATATTATTTAATCACGTAGGTTTCTAGCTACAAAACAAAACGGTTTTATTTTGAAAGTGTTTTACGGAAGTGAATATATTGTGTTTTGTTTAGAGCTTTACTTTAGTTCCTGTTGATGCTCCATGGAGCGAAATAACCAAATGAAAAGCGTCGCGTGCCTCCGACCGTCACCTGTTGCCATAGTGACGCAAAGACATCCACGTGAAGTTTCACGTTTCAACTAAAACAATTTTATTTTTAACGTTTCATTATATAAAAAGGAAAAAACCTCATAAACAAGTAACTGACAGCGAAGTGTTCAGATATTCTATTTAAGCAAAAATACTAATACAACATTTCTCAAAAGTCATATATGAAAACATCCTACTCTATTAAAAGATTATTTCATGTCTGTTGTAAAGTAAAACGCTTTGAGCTGCATAATTGTTTATAGGGGGTTTACAAATAAGGGCTATTATTATATAATAATAATATATTAGTAGAAGTATTATTATTAGACAGCTATCTGAATATCAACATAAATAAAAGAAGTGAACCAAACAAGTCAGAATTGGGCACAAATGTAGAACCAAATTAGAAAATTTCCTTTGGGAAAGCGCAATATGCATTAACATTTAAAACATCAGTAGTGCAGTAGTAAAAAAGGGGATATTAAAATGCAAGGGTGCAGTTATTTACAATAAAAAATGTAAAAAAAAATGCAATATATACTAACAATATAACATTAAATATAGTAGCAATAAAAATAGGATGTTTAAGAAACAAGATACAGCCAGTGAAAATAACAAAAAACACAGGCACTGTCTGATTGACTCTTTTTGTCTAATAAAATTAAGTAGAAAGTTCTGAGTGGAACAAGTTCAGCCATTTTTAGTTCTGTGGGGAAAGTGTTCCACACGGCAGGGGTAGAAACAATAAAAGTTTGTCTACCAAACTCCGTTGTAACTCTAGGAACATGTAGACGGTAGATGTCCTGCGTGTAGTGGCTGGTGGATCTACAGTATGTAGAAGGCTGCAAAGATATAAGGCGAGCAGGCCAAGCAGAGCCTGGTAAACTAAGGTCATCCAATGAGTGAACCTTCTCACTCAGAGACGACCACTCAGCTTTGGCATAAAGTTACAATGATGAGTAAGAGACTACAGCCAGAAACAAACCTCAGACCACAGTGGTAGTGTGTTCAATGACTGGAGACCAGAGGATGAGCCACTCATGTAGAACATCTCCACAAACAAGTAAAAATGTTGCTGCTACAAGAAGTTTACAAGAAGTCATGATTTGTTTCTAAAATAAAACCTGAGCTTTGATTTCAGTTTGTGTACCAATTTGGTGATATGTACTTAAATAAAGCTCTGTATCAAGCATAAAACCAAGGTACTTGTAACTATCTAAATGTATTGATTAGCTGAAATTTGTCATGATTCATCACTGGACATGGTGAGGCTGATCACTTGATGTAGTTGGCAACAAACATGGCAGCACAACTGCTGGATTGTCAGTCAGTCAGTCAGTCATTTTCTATACCCGCTTATTCCTCATTAGGGTCACATGGTCTGCTGGAGCCTATCCCAGCGTGTTACAGCAAGAGGCAGGGATACACCCCAGATGGTCAACAGCCAATCGTGGGGCACACACACCATTCACTCACACACTCACACCTACGGGCAATTTAGAGTCGCCAATTAACCTGAGCATGTTTTTGGACTGTGGGAGGAAGCTGGAGAACCTGGTGAAAACCCATGCAGACACGGGGAGAACATGCAAACTCCACACAGAAAGGTCCCAGACCCAGGACCAAGGAGGTCTTGAACCTGTGACCTTCTTGCTGTGAGGCAACAGCGCTAACCCCTGCTAACCCCTGCTCCACCGTGTTGCCCCTGCTGGATTGTGTTTTTTTGTTTGTTTTTGGGTTGCAACTATGATTTTGACACTAGATGTCAGTGTTCTGCTCATTTTACGCCACCTTTAACTACATCAATTATATTATATTTTTCCCTCATGTTAATTATATTTTTCTTATGTTTTTCTATGTTTTTCTTCTTTCTTATAATATAAATATTTATTTCATGTCCGTAAGTTAAAACACATTGAGCTGCTTCTGTTTAAAGGTGCTTTACAAATGGACATCATTAGTATTATTATTAGACAAGTAGCTGAATATCAACACAAAAGAATTTGTGAATCAAACCAGAGTCAGAATTGGGTACATTTGTAGAATCTATACTCATGTACCTTTACTAACATATTTTAACTACATCAACTCATACTTACATACTTTACTGTAATACTTTGGACTACATCAACTCAAAACATTTATTTTTACTGTAAAAGTACTTAAATGTTATGAGTTGATGTAGCTAAAGTATTTCGGTAAAAACATTAGTATTATTATTTGCGATACATTGTGGTAATGACTGATTCTGATCGTTTTGTGTTAGAATTATGTGATAAATTATATTTATTAGGCCCAACAAATCTTGAAACATCCACTGTCCCTTTTTTTTTTACATGCACAAATTTCAGGTAAAATGGGCCAGTAAAATGCTAAATGCTAAAATTTCTTCTCATTCATATAGACATAAATTTCACTTAATTCTTTGATATTAGAGGGTGAATTTTGGATTCTTAACTGACAAAATATAATAATTTTAACTTTTCAATACAAAGTGTTTGACAGCATACAAAATTGTACTATACAAACTATATTAGTACATAATATTGTTTATTGATTATTGTGAATTGTTATTTATTGTGGCTGTTTGTATCACAAACTGAAGGAGCTGTCCTTACGCTGTGATCACATGATAGATACACACTGATTGATACGTTATCAAATCAATACCTAACAATCAGTATAAAATTAATTTTAGAAATGCAAAAAGTGAACTGATCACATTATAAAAGCTTTTCTATAAAATTTCTTGCTAAATGTTGACATATTGTGCATAATGTGTATGACTGACAGATGTATTCTGTACGTTATACTGGTTCCACTCCACAAGGGGGTGTTGTTGAATTCTCCAGGGGGTAAAATATGTAATATACTGTATAGTGATGCTACACCCTATATATTAAGGAATGTTCCGTGTCAGTCTCTCTCGACCCTCTGCCAACCTGATGGCTTATCAAAAGCAGCGTTGTTTACCTAAATAAATATGCCGGAAAGGCTGATGATTTTCACCTCGTCTACTTTTCTTAATTAGAACTGTTGTCATTCTACTGTGTGTTAGTAATACACCTGCTAACAGGTTATGGGCCCAGGAACGACAATAGTTACAGAAAGTTTGGCAGTGAACACGTTAGCTCATTAGCTAAAGGTGTGGTAGCTAGTTTATTGCAGTGAAACCGCGGAGCTAAGTTAAGCTGAGAAGAATGGCAAACCAGAACAAGACAAAGGCCCTACCGACATTCGACGGTAGGGCCGAGGAATATGAGCTCTGGGATGCTGTGTTGCATGCACTGTGTTGGATGAAAGAGACTATTCTGAACGAGCATGATGGACCACTGACCATGGTGGAACAAGCCAAGGATGACAAGCTGAATGCTGACGCATACTGTGCATTGGCTCCACTACTGGACAAGGTGAGTTTGGGACTGATATTCAGAGACACTAAAAACAAGGGACGTGAGAGTCTGCAAGTGTTGAAGGAGCATTACATTGGCAAAGGTAGGCCACGAATTGTCTCTATGTACATAATGTTGACTTCGCTGAAGAAAGCGGATACAGACACTGTAACTGGTGCACAAAGGTGCAGGCGAAGCACCGAGTGAGGGACTAATGATGGCTATGATTATGAGAGGACTTCCAGAGAAGTACAAGCCATTTACGATGATGGTAACGCATGGTTCAGCGGACATGAAACTGGCAGAGTTTATGGCTAAGCTGCGAAACTTTGAGTCATCGGAGGATGCAGAGCCTGTAGCTGTGGAAGTGGGAGAAAGGGTGCTGAAAGCCCACGCAGCACCGAAGAAAAAGAGTGGTGGATCTTCGACAGCCATGGCGTGTTGGCGATGCGGAGAAAAGGGACACGCACAAAGAAAGAAAAGAAGAATGCACAAAGAAAGTTTGGTGCAGCTCCTACAGGAGTACAAGCCACACGGACAAAGCGTGCAGAAAGAAGTGCACAAGTCTCTAAGTGCGCTCGCACACAAGATGACAGCAGGGGCAGCAGTGGCAGTCATGCAGCAAATTGTGGATGGCGGATTGGCATGCGGGGACCTGCAGGAGACGACTTCACATTCCGGGCAGAGACAGAGGACACCTGCAAGCCATTGCAGCATCAGCAGATCAAGAGGGAGGGACTGATCGACGACGCAGGCATGTCGTCCCACATCCTCAGTGACAAAAGCCGGTTCGAGACCTTCGACAGCTCATTCAAGCCAGAGAGGCCAACATGGAGCTGGCCGACGGGAAGCGCACATTCATGTTGGCGCAAGGCAGAGGAGATACACGTGTCTCATTGACAGCGATGGATGCAGATCTACAGTGACTCTGAAGAACGCCCTGTACATCCCTTCATTTCCTCAAGAATTCTTCTCCGTGAAGTGTGCCACTGCAAATGGTGCCAAGGTACTGTTCGAGGAAGGTAATGATATTCTTGTGGTGCCTAATGGCACAAGATTTAACATTCAAGTGTGTAACAGAATGTACTACTTGCAAACAGAGTGTGATGAAAGTGATGTGTGCAATGTTAGCCATGATATCCAAACTTGGCACAAGATTATGGGTCATTGCAACTACGATGATATACTGAAACTGCAGGATGTAACAGTAGGCATGCACATTAAAGGGGCAGTGTAAGCCTGATAAAGAATGTCATGTGTGCATAGCGGGGAAGTTTATTCAGACAAGAAACAAATACAACTGACAAGGTGAAGACCCCACTTGAGCTGGTGAATCCTGATCTAGCTGGTCCAGGGACCAATGAGTCAATTGATGGTTAAAGGTATATGCAATGTTTTACAGATGTGTGTACAGGAGCAGTTTTCACTTACTTTCTAAAAGCAAAGAGTGATGCCGTACAGGCTACTGAAAAGTTCCTGGCTGATGTAGTGCCTTATGGTACTGTGAAGTGCATCCAGTCAGATAACGGAGCAGAATGTACCAACCGAGAGTTTCAGACACTACTGAGAAAGAACAAAATCAGACATGAGACGTCCTGTCCTTACTCACCACACCAGAACGAGATAGCTGAGAGGGAAGGGTTCACTCTCTTTGAGGTGACTAGGTGTAAGTTTATTGACAGCAACTTACCTAAAAGCCTAATTTGGCCTTAATTTGTAGAAGCTGACCAGGATAAAAGAATACACCAAATATGTTTTTACCAAGTCCTTTAATTGTATACTTTAACCATCATCTTTTTTAAACATGTAACACTGATGATACTATAACTGAAAAAAAAAAAAAAATCAAATCCATCTCACCCCAAACAGACGTCAGGCTCAGTTATTTAACAGGTGGTAAGAAATGGATGCTTCATGTGTCTGAATCAGGGTTCTTATTGTTAACGAAAACTAAGACTAAAACTATCAATGAAAAAATAATTTAGTTAACTGAAATAAAAATTAAAATGACAATTTTTTTAAAAACTAAAACTAAACTGAATTGCAATAAAATCACTTCAGTTTTTGTTTATCATTTCGTTTTCCTCCCCATTACGGTGTAACCGGCTGCTTCCAGAGGGTGGCAGCACAGTCAATATCAGCTGCTGCAATTGCTGCACACGGCAGCCAATCAGCCAGCAGTGAAGAAGATGCTTTCGTGATCTCAGAAATGGCTGAAGTGGCGGGAAGAAAAGGCCACTCTCCAATATGGGAATAGTTCAAGTACAACCTCCAGGTAGATAAAAGCAAGTGCTTGGTATTACGGATTGATGGGAACATTTGTGGGCAGCAGCTGAAGGGAAAAAAAATCCCACAAATTTGAAAGTGCACCTCCAGAGCTTGCGTTCATTGACACAAGACATACTACCTTCACAATGTTGCTGCCATGGTCGGTTATGATGAGCAGAACTATCTCATCATTTATGTCCGACGTTTCCAATGTCAGGTCTATGCAGCGGGCAATCGACTCACCACTGTGCAGATGATCTATGTAAATTCAATAAAACATGCTGCACCATGCCGGAAGGAGCGTGGTAAAAACAAGCAGATATTCCAAGAAATGCTGCTGTCAGTCCTTGTTTGCTCCAGCCATCGACACAAAGTCAATCTCCTAGCCTCTCTGACAATGATCACACAGGTAACAACTGTCTAAACACCAGGGTTTAGATCCGTGTGTGTTGCACCATTTTTGACTGTAGCAGGTAGGTAGGTTGGGCAGGTTTATCCAGGTAGGTAGGGATCAGGGTGTAGGGCTTAGCTCGGGTATTTTTGTGTGTTTTTTGGCTCCACCACACCTTCTTCCTCCCCTCTGCTGCTTTTTTGATTGCTTAATGACAGATTTATGTTGAATTTCCCTTTTTCCCATGTTGCTTCTTTTTCTTATTGCTCATGTGTAACTAAAACAAAGTGAGTACAAAATAAATCATGTTTTTAGTAGTCAACTTCCACACCCAGACTTGTAATTATGGCGATGCAATCCTTCTTTGTTATATACATATACTAATTGCATTCTTGCTTCCATTTTAGTAATAATCCTACATCAAGAACATTACTAATAATCTTTTTTTGTAAAGCAACTTTAAATGGATGCAGCTCAAAGTGTTTTAAATTACAGCAGACACAAAATAAACCTTAAAACATATATAATTAACATGTAAAATAATATGCACGGAAAAGGAAATAAAATATGAAAAGTAAAAGAAACAACTTTCCCTGTTATTTCCTGTTGGCTTGTTTACAGCTGCAGAAGAAGGTCAACAAAAGACACCTAAA
The DNA here is from genome assembly GCA_030544235.1 of Lepturacanthus savala. Lineage (NCBI taxonomy): Eukaryota > Metazoa > Chordata > Actinopteri > Scombriformes > Trichiuridae > Lepturacanthus > Lepturacanthus savala. Next base: position 31,004,242 of record CM060479.1, on the reverse strand, counting down.
GACTTCTTTATAAACAGGAAATGTTTCCTCTTAGCGACTTTACATCAAGCACCTTCTCTTTCACTGAAGCACATGCCTCCATTGACGACACATGGGCCAAGCTTGTGGCATCATATTCAAAAAGACTTAAGGCTGCAATTGCTGCCAAAGGTGCATCAACAAAGTATTTATCAGAGGCTGTGAATACTTATGTACATGTGTTTTCTTAGTTTTTTTTATTTTTTTAATTTTTAATATTTTATTTTATTAAAAAAAAAAAAAAACGTTTTCAGCTTGTCATTATGGGGTGTTGTTGCTAAAACATTCAAATACTCATAAGTTTTAGTGATAAAACAAGTAGTATAATATGGGTCAGTGATAAAACTGCCATGTGGAGTAACCCTAAAAACTTTGTACCAAATACTTTCTGACTTTCTAACCCTTTTAAAAAGATTTTTAAAAATAAAGACACGTTATTAACAAGTTGTATATTCTATTTGGATTAAATATTTAAAATGTATCACTTTTTCAGTTACACCATTTGACATTTTATATTAAAAAGCACACCCACACACACACACAAAATCATATTTGTAAAAAAAAAATAAATAAATAAAAAGATACAAATGGACTTTTAAACAACAAGAAACCAACATGAACACAAAATATACATTAAGACCTGGTAATGCTTCTAAAACTGTATTTTAAAAAGGTTTTGACTTTCTCATCTTATCAAACATGATTTGTCTGACTCATTTTTACATAACTTTACATAACTCGTTTAACTACAGGAAGCAGTTTGACTAGAGCAAGTAAGATCTCTTAATATTCATTTGAGCACCTGGTTGTTGTTTGGAAACGGACCTGAATCTGTACTTTTAACCCATCACAGATTTCATTTCAAACTGAAATCAGAGTTTGTCCAGAGAAGCAGTAGGCTGGTCACATGATCACATCTTCAAGAGTTGTTACTGAAACTTCAGCTTCTGAGCTACAGTCCAAAGCAACAGATACCATTTCCTGTTTTAACTTTCAAAGTAAAAGTCTGGTTAAGAATATTTTTCACTGTCTGTAGAACGTTTTACATTTTGGAAAATGCAGAATTATTGTTCATATCTGCACATTAGGTATGAATCTATAGCCAGAGACAGTTGGCGTCTGTTAGCATGAAAACAGTGAGTGGATTTCTTACTTACTTAATAACAGGCAAACACAAATAGTAGCTGGTAAAAATTCAGTTATAGCCTGAAGTTTATATAAAGAGAAACATATTTGCTCACCTTCCTTCTTCTTTTGTGTATTTTGCAGCCATGTATGACACAGAAAAGCTTCACATTCTCACAATCCAGAAGCTGCAAACAACCGTTTTGTGTTTTTTCCCCATCTTAAAAAAAGACAAATGATTAACACTGAATGATTGATTATTACTATTATTAATTTTCTGTTAATTAATGAAATGATTAACAGACTAATAGTTGCAGCTTATTGTCAACTGTTGCAAAGCAGTAAAAAGTGACAGGAAAACAAACGCATATACACAATATATAAAACAAGTGCAGCAAGTAAAATCATATTCTATATTTTTAAATGTATCTTAAAGCAGCATCAGGTCCATATGATCAGTGATGGAGGTTTATCTCTCTGATCGTTCATTCAGTATGTTTAAATGATACTGGGAAAAAAATAATTATTGTATGAATCCCGAGTATAATCGGACAACTGAAGTGCATGTAAACAGATTTCTTTGAGTTAATATTATGTTTTCCAACTCCAATAAAGCCATGCAATTACCCATCTTGTTCAAAAATGCCATAGTTGCCCACAGTTGTTTGTTTCTGACTTGATGTAATGGTAAGTGGAAAGGAGCTATATATATATATACATACACACACACACACACTTATATTTCTAGATTCTGTAACATTGATAACTGTACAACTATAAACTATACAACTATAAAATCAACCTGAACATGTAACCCATTTGTTTTAATGATTGTTCATTAAATAAAAAGACAACAACTATATACTATGTAAAACAACAAATAAAAAAAATTCTAAAAGGTGAAAACGTTATTTGAATCTAAAAACAACAAAAACATTAAGCTCTATTATTCAGCTTTATATCCTCTTGGGCATTTACATTCATAAATGTAAATTCCAGAACTTGTTACCATCATTTAATGATTTCTGATTGATTTTTTTTTTACCTTAACTCTATTAAACTAATCACAAATTAAAAACAGTACTTATATTAGATATCTACTCTGAAATAAAATCATTCTGATATGAATTGTGACAGTGTCATATCTGATATTTTTACTGGAAGAAAATGTATCAAATTTGATTTTGATATGAAAATACAAACGTTTGTAATTTTATGAGCACAGATTTAAATAAGTGACCAATATGACCAGAGATATGATCTAAAATATTAAAAGGAATTTAATATATATATATATATATATATATATATATATATATAATATATATAAACAGTAGGTCCAAAAGTGCCTAGTTCACCTGTAGCATCAAAGCAGACTGGCCTCTCAATCATACCTTATTTCCCGGACTATAAGTTGCACTGGAGTATAAGTCGCATTTTTGGGGAAATTTATTTGATAAAATCCAACACCAAGAACAGACATGTCATGACGAACAATTTAAAATAAAAATAGAGGCAACAACAGGCTGAACGGTGCTGACGTTACATAACACAACTGAGAACTTTTCATCAACTCCTCTAACTCTGGAGGTAGAAGACGCGGCGCTTCCTCTTCTACGTCGCTGACGCCAGACGTCATATTTTACTACTAAAAGTCACCGCCAATGTTGAAATTATCAACACAAGCCTAGAGCGCCCTCTTGCGGTTCAATGTGAAAACATGTGAAATGATATACCGGTAATAATGTGTTAATAATTTCACACATAACATAAGTCGCTCCGGAGTATAAGTCGCACCCCCGGACAAACTATGAAAAAAACGGAAAAAGTCCGGAATATACGGTACATTTGTGACGTCACAGCAGAATGAGTCTCAGTTTGTGTGTTAGTAGGAATCCAGAGAACAGAAGAGACTTCCCTAAGAAGTCGCAAACTCGAACTCGCACAGCGGCTTTTATTTTGAAGGCTGCACCGCCGCGTTTCCTTTTCTGCACCGCGCGGCAGCTTGACGCGGCAGCGGCAGCGTGGACACGGAGTGAAGTTAAACAGACTAAGCGACAGTAGAAAGTTGCCCCGGTACCTGTCGGTTTACGGTGCGACTGATGGCGGACCTGTGGGTCTCCGTGTCGGTGCTGGTCGCCGTGGTTCTCCTCAGCGAACTGAGCCGCCGCGTGGCCGCGCGGCTTCTCCCCGGAGTTTACTGGATTTACCTGCTGGAAGCGGCGTCCACCTTCCAGCTCTGCAGCTGCACGCACGAACTCAAACTGCTGGGCGAAGCGGCGGCGCTGGAGCCGTCCGTCGGCCTGACGCTCACCTACGCCATGACGCTCGTCCACTTGATGACTTTCCGCGGCGCGTCGTGTAACCCCGGCGGCGTACTGGAGCAGGTTTGCCGCGGGCGCAGCGGCGGCGGGGCGGCCTCCGTCATCATCGCCTGCCAGTTCGGCGCCGGCGTCGCCGCGCAGTTCTTCGCCGCCTCCGTGTGGTCGCTGGGTCTGTCCGACCTCCACGTCCGGCACCAGAGGTTCGGCTACAGATGCTTCGACCCGCTGGGCGGGACGGTGCTGGAGGCCGCCGCCGTCGAACTAGCCTGCGGGTTCGTCGTCCAGGCGGCGGCGATGCACATACACAGGCTGGACGAAAAACTTCGCGCTCCCTTCTTCGCGGCCGTTATCACGGCTCTGGTTTATACAGGTGTGTTAATTATCAGCACCAGGACTCCTTTTCATAAGAATATATTTAAAAGACTATACGAGGGCTGCTCGATTATTATTATTACGATTATTTTGGTGAAATCACGATTATTCAAACGATTATTTTTTAGTTACCCAATACATTCATTCAGCATGAGTGACTTTGTGCTTTGGTTCAAGACGATTAAACAGATTTGTTGTGTTGTCACGTCGATATCATCTTATCGGTTATTTCTGTTGAGTTTAAGAACATTGCTGTGTCTATGTAGATTGACACTGAAATTAAATCAATTAGTACCTAGTTAACATCAATATATATATATATATATATATATATATATATATATATATGTGTGTGTGTGTGTTATTTTTTTCATTCATTGGTAGTTGGTGTTTTTTGTTAGTATTGATATTCAAAACTGTAACAAAAGTACTGAATCTGCCAGATTTGAGGATAAAATAGAAATTCCTGCTCATGCATACCAGGGACACGGCTGACCTTTGACCTGGGTGAGTTTCCTAGATCTCATTGCAGAACAGCCAAACTCACTAAAGCTCATAACACCAGCTGCTGTACAATTCAGACTATTTGTGTTGAACTTCTCCTTCGCTCAAACCAGTTTTTCTACTTGTTCCTTCAGTTGGATCGGTTCAGTTTGCTCTTCTGTCCTCGCTGAAAGTTTCTCTGAGCTCATTGAAAATACAACAAATCTCGATACATGTAATAAATGATGTTATTGTGGTCCACAGGGTACTGGAGGATAATTGTTTCCTGTCTCTGCAGGTGGAAGTATTTCCGGGGCTGTTTTTAACCCCGTGTTGGCCTTTTCCGTCCAGTTTCCCTGCAGTGGCCACAGCTACCTGGAATACTGCTTCATCTACTGGTTGGGACCAGTGTTGGGTAAGTCACTCTGCTCCTGGTTTACAATTCAGTTTAACATGCTGTTAAATCCAGACATCATCTGTTTCACATATTTGACCTTTCAGATGTGAGACTTGCATCTTTAGCCTCCTTTTCATAGTTTAATCACCAAATGTTTTATGTTTAATATTTAGTTTCAGAACTTCAACTAACAAAAGTAAAATTCCAGCTAATACACAATGTTCCCGGAACGTTTTCTGTTTTGCTACTAAAATGTTCTAAGAATGTTTTGCAAATGTTTTAGATCAACGTAAGCTCCTCAGAACATTATGGAACTAACAATGTTACAGTCGGTGACAAATAATGTTTGGCAAGACGAGAAAGTCCAAAAAATAAATAGGAACAGTTTTACACAGCATTCATCAGCTCTCTCTAAATGTCCATTGTGTGATCATGTTTTCTTATTTAAGTCCATTTTTATAATTTTTTCTTTTCCAAACAAAAAAATCACAATTTTTTTTTGACATGAAATATCAAATGGTGTAACCAAAAATAATTGCTAAATTTGAAATATATAATCCACCTAGAATATAAAACTTGCATGTGTTTTTAATTTTTAAAATCTTTTTAAGAGAGTCAAACTATCTGGGACCAAGTTTTAGGGTTACACCACACTTTGGTATTGACCCATTAGTTTTATGACAGAAAAACCTGCCATTTGAATATCTCGGGCAGAGGTTTCCAACCTGTGGTCTGGGGCCCATCATGAACTTTCAATAATTGTTCCCAAAACATTTAGGGACAATGTTTTTACCAACTAGAAATTTTTTGTCTCATCCAAAAATCCCCCAAAATATTTCCTCTTCTCTCCTGTCTGATAGAATGAAAGGAACTTTGACCAGTGAATTCAGTCAATTATTTGATTATGAAAATAATAGATTATTTTCCTCTCTTTACTCGTCTGGTCTCGGCAGGTTCAGCGAGCTGCATCCTGCTGTTTGAGAAGATTGTCCCTTTCCTGTCCATGGGGCTGGATGTCCCTGCTGCACAGAAACAGAAGACTCGGTAGCTGGGATGCACCAAAACCAAGAAAAATCAAGGTTTACACAGAAAATTATACATCGATTTGAAAAACATATAGATTTACTGGACCAGCTCCAACCCTGAATCCAGTTGCAATGCGTTAATGTGATTATAAACCTTTATTTACGAGTACATAAATAATCCAGTTTGCTGTTTGCCTGCTGACGTTTATTTCCTGTGGGTTAATGGGTTTTAGAGTTGCAGCAGTTTTTAGCTGCAGGACAAAGCTGCTGCAGGACAAAGCTGCTGCAGGAGTTATTGACCTGCAAACACATGACATTCAACTCCAATGACAACGAACACATCAATACTCATCATGCTTTATGTTTAGAGACCTGCTGCTAACACAGATCTTCATATCTAGATCTTCACACACTAGAGCTGCTCCATTATGGGAAAAAAAACATTATACCCAGTATTTTGGTCAATATTGAAATTTTAGTTACACAATGCATTAATTCAGCATGGTTTGGTTTAAAATGATTAAACAGATTTGTTGTGTTGTCACGTAGAGATCATCTTATAGGTTATGTTGCTATATATATATATATATATATATATATATATATATATATATAACTCATGCTCCAGTCACGCTCTCTCTCTTTCAGATGTTGTGTAATGAAAAATGTCAAATATCATTTCAACTCTATTATGATCTGGGACGGAAATCAAAACTCATGATTACAATTTGATTAATTGCACAGCTTTAACACACACAGGTTGGAGAACATGAAAGCAAATAGATACAGAAATGTGACTTAGTGAAATGTTTTTCACACACTGTCAGAAGCAGCGCTGCGGTCTCTTATATTGAATGTAAACACTTCTTCTCACTTCAACTTCTTTTGTTTTGTACAGCATCAAGTGGACAGAAGATGTTTCCTGATGCAGCTTCCTCAATAAACACAAAGACTGCCAAATCTGGACTGATGAACGTGGAAACACATGTTCAGATGTATGACACATTAATTTTCTAATCTTTAAACCTAAGGAAAAGGGTTGTTTCTGAAGCAAATTTCCATGAAGGTGAAGGAAAACACACAAATGTCTTTCAGTTTGATTAACATGGATACATGAACTTTGCACTTTGTCCACACATCATGTTTGTTATTTCAATCACTTGATGAGATGTGAACACAGAATCACAAAAACTGGATTTTAACTTTAGGTCAGTGAGGTGATGCTGAGGGATTTTCTCCCGTTTCTTTTAAATTCAGATGACTAAAACTTATGCTTAATCTTCTTTTAAGACAGCGCTGCCCAATCCTTCTCCTGGACAGCTGCTCCCTGCATATTTTCCTCCTGACTTGAACACACCTGATTGTAATCATTAACTTGTTATCAATCTATTGATAAGTTTCAGCTGCTTGATAACAAATGGTTGTGTTTGAGCAGGGAGGTTCCTAAAACATACAGGGTAGTAGCAGGTATTGGGCAGGTCTGATTTAAGAAAATTAGATTTTTTAATCTTGTTTTTTGTATTCGTTATTCGTTATAATTGATTTAATCACTCCATAAGATTTCTTAACAGTTTCAATACATTAAATACCTCTTATGTTTCTGAGTAACGTGTATATGATTATTTTAATTCATAGATAACTTTTAAGTCCTAGCTGCAATATACATGACGAAACAGTTTAAATAATGTGAATAAACTTCAGATTGAAATAGTCTGACTAATTTACGGTTATCAGTAACATGCACAATCTGTAGAGCACAAGGTTTTTATAGTATTGTATTTTAAATGAATTCATGTGAAATATTTTGAATAAACATTTGACAAAGGCTGTGGCTGTTTGTAAAGTGATTCAAAATCAAAACAATCAACTAACAAATAAATGTGAACAGAAATGGAAAAATAATTTTATGACAAGTTACTTATTGTGTTTAGATATTTCCTAATTCATGTGTTTCTTAGTTGAGCTTTTATTTCTACAGTTTATTTATTGGGTCATTTATTCATTTTTGATGATGGTATTCCACTGTTTTAGGAAGTTTAAACATTGACTTAACATATTTGTCTCATTTGGCAGCTTTGAAAACAACTGTCATGCAGTAATGAGTTAATCTCAGTGATTAGCTGCAGTTTGAACCATAAAACATGAATCATGTTTTTATCACCTGACTGACATTAGTCACACAAACTGAAAGTGAATTCTATGAAGATCTTTAATGACTGATCAGTGCCAGTAGCAGCAAATCCTCTAAAATGTCTCAGTGATGGTTCTTTCTTATCTAATTATTCCTAAAATATCGGGTGCAAGGTTTAAAATGGAAAAAAACAGTATTCAGTGATGTATTAATACACATTTCATGCTCCAGTATTAGTAATATTTACAGCAGCAGGTTGGTGTTTATGGGATCTACTGAAAACAACTACTACTAACTAATCAATTTACTGGTGAGTACTTGGGCTTTTCATAAGACTCATATTAGCTTGTTTCCTTAGTTTAATCAGAAACATTTTGTTTCTGATTATTACTTTAACTGAACCTGTACCAGGAAGAGAATGGAATGGAAAAGGCTGCTTTGACCTAAGAGCTGAACTTGCATGGCCTGCATACATAGAGTACACATGTGGATGTCAGGTCCTAGGAGGGTAAAGTGGAATACACTGCTATAGACATTATTTTTTAAAATAATTATGAGTTTATATTCTGAACTAATAACTAGATAATGCTTGTAAACTAGTACTTTTTTCTTGCTGTGGTTATTTTAATCTATTTCTAGTTGGCTACTATTGTGTTATTGTTTTGTTTTACTTGTTTTTTATGTATCATGCTTTCATCTTGTATTATCAGTGTAAACCTATCCATTATTGTGCAGTAATTTATGTATTTTACTGTATTTTAGGCCCCAGGTAGATTAGCTTACTGTTGTGATATCTAATGTAGGTCCAATTAAACAATAAACTAGCCACAGTTTTATTGTGTTAAATATGTTTCCTAAAATCATACAACTTCATCAGCAAAACAAGAGAACATGAATCCAATGACAGCTGAGTAATGTCCTTATGTGTTTCTCTGTGAGCTTTGGCTCAGTGTGTAGAATCCTCGGGTACTTTGACCTGCCTGGTATCTGGTATCATGGTATCACAAGCTGACCTCTCCTCCTCCTCCTCCTCCCCCTCCTCACCTCTCTGTGACTCATGTAAATATGAAGCAGTGTAGATCACACTCAACACTAACAGATGATAAAACAGCAGCTGAGGAGAACTTCTGTGACACTCCTCAAACTCATGGTGACATCTACTGGTAGGCAGAGGGAAGTGTCAATCAAAAACTAAAGTTCAACCAAATGTGGATGTTTCTATGTTTCTATGACTGTTTCCATGTTTGTCAAATAAAGGGTCAATTCATGGAATTCAGCGAAGGTTTCTAAATGGAAAGATTAGATTACACAACACAAATTAGTTATTTTGAATATTAAAGAAATTTAAACACACACACACACACACACACACACACACACACACACACACACACACACACACACACACACACACATATGCAGTCCTGTTTGCAGACTATTAATGTATTCTTTCTGTCCACAGGGAGAAGCCTTGGCCTGTGATGACTGGAGCTGCTGGGCTATTAGTCATGTTATTGTGTTATTTGTGTTTTTGTTTGTCTCATGTTTCTGTGTTTGTTACAGCTGTTTTTGTGTTTGCTCTGCACATCTCTCTTTATCTTTTGTTGAGAACTCACTAGTTCTGAATAGTGCTATTATCCAGATGATTTCTCACCTTTCAACTGAATAACATTAAAGGGCTAAAAATTCTCATTCAAAGTCTTTTCCCTAAAAGTAATTTACACTGAGCTTGGGTTGTGCAACACAACCCTCATAATATTATACTTTATTACACTTACTCTGAAACATGGATTAGTTGTCATATATCTGATAATGAAATTAAAATTGATAATTTTGTTCTGTATAGATCTGATAGAGGCTCCAGGAGAGGTGGTGTGGCTACTTGTAGAATGATGCACAATCGCTTAAGTTTTGGTGTTCATTGAAACGTCACTAGGTGGCGACACCTGTATGGGAGGAGGGGGCAACTCTAATAAAGCAGTCTAGTGTCTACACCCAAGGAAGCTGCGTGTGTGATTTAACGGCTCTCTACACTACTTATGTTTCCTCTAATGCAGCGGTTCCCAAACCTTTTTAGCCGCGTACCCTCATCTATAACCTGGTTGATGCACCCCCTATTTCCCGCACCTTCCAAAAAACACAACAAAATGTTTTAAAGCAGCATGTTTAATTCTGCTCAACTAGAACACACCATCACATGATCATCAGGGGTGAAAGTGGTTAAAAACTCTTGCTGGAACTCAGTGCGTGTAAAATAATGCGGCGCGCGCCGCTCGTGTTTTTTTTTTACGGTTTTTAATCGGTTTCTGGCAATTTTTAGCAGTTACAGATGCATGTCACTTAGTCAGGCATGCATATATGAAAAAAACAAATTATCAATATCTGTCAAAGATTTATTAAGCCAAATATCAGTTGACAGTGTGTGATACATCATACTCCGACTCCTCAGACTCTGCCTGCCCCTCCACCTGCTTCTCATCATCCTCTGATTCTTCTGTGGTCGTGAATCGCTTTCACATTTTCTATTAAAATGTCGTATATTTCGCGCTGCATTGTACCAACATCATTTTGCTCGGTGAGAGCAAACAAGTGTGGTTTGAACCAATCAGAATTAACGATGCTGATAACGTGACCACATGTCCATCGGCCAACCAGAAACGCATTTGTTCAGCTCGGATCGCCTCGCATTGCATAGCAACCAGAGACGCGCTCAGACTTGTTGCTCCGTGGCAAACGGCACAGACAGACACTGAAACAGCGTAGATTACACTGAACCGAGCACACTGGAATTGTTCCAGCACTTGGATAATGTAACTAATGTGACTTTAGTACATCGTTTTCTTTATTTAACATGGGATTTTGACTTCTCCCTTTTTAACGGAACGCATCTGCGGAAATGTGAGCGCGACTCCGGTGACTGGACTAAAGAAATAAATAAGTGTTAAACCAGCATGTCTAAACAGAGAGAAGATGTATAACAGGATGTTGAATATCCATTCAATGTGACAAATAAAACGTGTATTTAGACTCTTTATTCTGTCGGAAAATCCCACTTTGAAAAAACTTTATTAAAAACACTCCAGACCGCCATTACATTTTTTAGCTTCGTACCCCCCTGGGGGTGCGCGCACCACACTTTGGGAATCCCTGCTCTAGTATTTTTAATAGTTGTGATAATATTAAGATCTGCCTAAAGTTAATAAATTCATGTTCATCACTGTTTCTAAATATTGGTGCAATTTTAGTGGTTTTCATTTATCTGGATAGATCCCTGTTTGAAATGACAGGATGGAGATGTGTGTCAAAGGTCAAGCTATCCCGTCTAGGACAGCTTCTATCAGCCTCATGTTGAAGTCATCTGCGTCAGTTATAGATTTGGCCCCACATGTTCTGATGAGGTTTCTTATCTATGTTTCCTCCACTGCTGTGAGAAAATTGAGCTCAAATTTCTACCGTCTTTGTTATCAAAACAATCCCACTGGAAGTCAGATCAGGGATGTCCTTCACCAGGTCAGGTCCAACATCAACATAGAAGCTATTCAATCCTTCTGCTATCACTCATGTTTTCTAGTTTCACATTCCTGTCATTGAAGTATTGGGGTTAATCTCTTTTTGCACATTTATTTTCTGCCACTTTGTTAAGAATATTCCAGAGTTTATTAGTGTGGTGTATATTATCTGTTACTTTATATTTACTGTCATATTCCTTCTTTTCGGTAAAGTTTATATCTGTGTTCTGCCTGGATCCTTCTCAAATTCCTGACATTACCTGTTGTAGTGGCAAACACTTTATCCTGAACTTAATTTCAAAGCCACTCAAATTTTAGCGGGATGCAAGTTTCAGTAGGTTGACTCATTCACGTTACTTCCACACTCACAAACACCGGAGCCAGGTCGTCCTTTTTGTGGGTTTATTTTGACGTTCCATTGTTGCACATCCAATCTTCTATTGGGTTTACAATGGTCAAATAATGCATTCAGCTGTACTATCTGTCAGTAACGTCTTAAAGTAACGCAAACGGTCAAAAAACCTTTTTGTGCCGTGCTTATAGCACCTCCACTAATCACAGTATAGACTTCAAGTCCTATTGTTTTCTTCCTTATTATTCAAAGCGCATGCGCCGTGCCTACTTGCTACTTCAGGTGCTATAGGAACTTTCACCACTATACAGAAAGTAGTAGTAAAATAACATAGTTCACATATTTAACTATAAAAACACATTGTAAACTGTAATAAAGATTTCAACTCTCTTCACAACAATATTGGCTCCTACACCTGTATAGCATGTTTTTCTTTCTGCAGGCATTTATCAGTGTTTTTATCAGCCAAGATTTCCCGGCTTTGTTTTTTTGTTCTTATATTTTTTAAGGGACGATGTGTATCATAGAGTTGAAGACTTGTAAAAAGGAGTAATATAGGAGTAATATTCACATTTCATTGTTTATAGACACTGCTCCAGTCTTGGTTCAGAAGGTCATTTTCTAGAGATATTTGAATGGATTTGATTTTGATTTCAATCTTTATTTCAAACATGTATGTGAGCACTGAACAGTTTATTTTAATTACAAAGAAAATAAATAAAAATAACAGTAAAATAAACAAACAAATAAATAAATAGATAAATAAAAGGACAGGAAGCAATAAATAGAAAACAAACAATCCCTCCTGCCAACTGTTGTTGGCAGGAGGGATTGTTTGACCATGGGGCTGTCCTTTACTGGTTTAAGTCTCCCCAGATGGAAAGTGGGATGGACCCCGAGGGATCTGGGGAGATGAAGGTGAACAGCAGCAGGGTTAATAACTTTTGCAACAGGGAAAGGACCAACGAACCTGGAATCTACATGGAGGGACAGATCCCTGGTGGCTAGCCAGACTTTCTGGCCCGGCTTGTAGGTTGGTGCGGGGCGGCATCTCCGGTCAGCAGCCCTCTTCATCCGAGCCGAGATCCGCAGAAGGGACCTGCGGGCTGCTGCCCAGACCCACCGGCAACGACGAACTAGAGCATGCGCTGACGGCACCACTACCTCCTCTTCTGTGTCAAAGAGGAGGTAGTGTGTCTTCTGAAACAAAGTCCAGCGAGATGTCTGACCGGCCGATTGGGGACTGGAAGGGGATGGAGTAATCCCATCTGAGGTCTCAAGGATGTTTTGTTTTGGGCGCAGACCCGACAGGCCTCCACATACTCCCGCACATCCTGCTCCATAGCAGGCCACCAGAAGTGTTGCCTGATGACAAACATAGTACAGCTCACCCCTGGGTGGCAGGTAAGCAGCGATGTGTGAGCCCAGTGAATCACCTGAGGTCGCAGGGGCGCTGGGACAAACAGCCGATTGGCTGGGCAACCACTCGGTGGCGGGCTCTCACCATTGGCCTGCTTCACCGCAGCTTCTATCTGCCAATTCACCGCCCCTACCACACGTTTCAGTGGCAGGTTGGACTCGGGTACCTTGGCAACAGACTTGGGGTCATAAAGGCGAGAGAGAGTGTCCAGCTTAGTGTTCTTGGACCCCGGCCTGTAAGACAAGACAAAATCGAAGCGGTTAAAAAACAATGTCCATCTACCGTATTTTCTGGACTATAAGTCGTTCCAGAGTACAAGTCGCACCAGCCATAAAATGCCTAATTAAGAAGAAAAAACATATACAAGTCGCACTGGAGTATAAGTCGCATTTTGGGGGGAAATTTATGTTGTGAAGCAGAGGTAATTAGGGGGCAATTGATTGTTTATCCAGTGGGTGCTGCTGTGTGATCATTGTGGCAAGAAGGTTTACTGAAGAAGAGTGAAGTTTCTGCGCATGCGTGAGTTGTCGTTCTCCCAGGGACTGGAAGGAATGTATTGTTTTTGTCTCTCGATAAAAAGTGAAACTCAACATCTGCGTTTTTGGTTCTTTGTTTTGACAAGTTACCACAATTTATTTGATAAAATCCAACACGAAGAACAGACATTTAAAATTTAAATGACAAACAATTTAAAATAAAAAACAGAGGCAACAACAGGCTGAACGATATGTTTAAGTTACATAACACAACTGAGAATGAAACATATTAAGAGTTATTCTGGTAACTATAGCATCAATAACATGCTAAGAAGTTTACCAAAACCATCCGTGTCACTCCAAATATCTGGTAAATAAAATCCAATGAAATCTTCATCCTCGTGTCACTTTTCATCAACTCCTCTAACTCCGGAGGTAGAAGACGCGGCGCTTCCTCTTCTACGTCGCTGACGTCAGACGTCATATTTTACTACTTGCAGCTTGTAATCTGCAGAATATGATTTTCTTTTCTGTGCCGTTTTTGTTAAGCCCTTCTCAGTTGTTTTTAAAAGTTACCGTCAATGTTGAAATTATCAACACAAGCCTTGAGCGCCCTGTTGCGGTTCAGTGTGAAAATAACATGTGAAATGATATACCGGTAATAATGTGTTAATAATTTCACACAAGTCGCTGCCAGAGTATAAGTCGCACCCCCGGCCAAACTATGGAAAAAAAAGCGACTTATAGTCCGGAAAATACGGTAGCTTGACGTGCATTTAAATGTTTTGCTTTTCTGATATACTCTAAGTTCTTATGATCCGTCCAGACGAATGGTTGTTGAGCTCCCTCCAGCCAATGTCGCCACTCCTCCAGGGCCACCTTCACTGCCAGTAGCTCTCGATTCCCCATGTCATAATTGCGCTCGGCTGATGAGAGCATTCTGGAAAGGTAGGCGCATGGGTGCATTTTTTGGTCCTTCTCTGACCGCTGAGATAAAACGGCCCCACTCCTTCACTGGAGGCATCCACCTCCACCACAAACTGACGATTTGGATCAGGCATCATGAGGATGGGCCGCCTATAAAAGTTAGCAAATGCCAGGAATTGCTGAACCTTCTTGCGGCTATCAGGAGTTGGCCATTGAGCCACAGCGCTAACTTTAGCCGGGTCCATCCGTATCTGTCCCGAGGCTACAATAAAGCCAAGGAACGATAACGTATTGGCATGGAAGTCACATTTTTCAGCTCAAGAAATCACAGAGGACATCATTAACAAAAGCCTGAAATACAGCAGGGGCATTGGCAAGTCCAAATGGCATGACTAAATATTCATAGTGTCCTGATGGTGTATTAAAACCATTCATCTTCCAAGGTCTTCCATTCATCCCTCTCTCTGATCCGTACCAGGTGGTAAGCATTTCTTAAGTCTAGCTTAGTAAATACCCTAGCTGACTAGAGCTATTCAAAAGCGGAGGCCATGAGGGACAGAGGGTAGCAGTTCTTAACAGTAATGGCATTAAGGGGTCTATAGTCTATGCAGGGACGGAGGGAACCATCTTTCTTTCCCACAAAAAAGATCCCAGCTCCCGCAGGAGATGAAGAGGGACGAATTAGGCCACCCTTGAGTGAGCTGTCAATATACTCCTTCATGGCTTTTTTCTCGGGACCAGAAATGGCATAAAGTCTGCCCTTGGGAATTGGGGCCCCTGGAATCAAGTCAATGGCACAGTCATATGGTCTGTGGGGAGGCAAAGACGCAGCCTTGCTTTTGCTGAATACCTCCCAAATCATGGTAATCCGTGGGTACGGTCTCTAGGTCAAGAGGTTCTGTTACCACGTCTGGTTCATCCCCAGGGGATGGGTCTGCCCGCCCAGCATTGACATGATCTATTGCCAGTCTCTGACCCACAGCTAAACAGTTTCCTACACAACTCTCTCCCCAGGCTGCGATAGTTCCGGCTCCCCAATTAACATGGGGGTTGTGCCTAGACAGCCATGGGTATCCGAGAACCATTGGATGCTGAGCGGAGTTAAAAAGGTAAAAAGACATCTGTTCATAGTGATCACCAACCCGAACATGAAGCGGTTCAGTCTTATGGGTTATCCTAAAGATAAAATGGCCATCAAGAGCGGTGGCTCAATTGAGGTGGACAATTCAGTTTTTACCTGCCACTTGCTGAATCAATTAAAGCCCCCACAGAAATGGAGCGATCAGTGAGGATTACCTGGACAGTAGTCAGTGTGCGAGGGGGGGTTTCTGGCATGGACGGCCGATGCACCAGAGTACCTCCCTTAACTGGTGAGCTCCCTCCTTTCACTGGACATGCAGCCACCAAATGTCCAGCCCCTCCACAGTAAAAGCATCTGCCCTCCAGTAACTGGCGACGTTGCTCTTCTCTGGACAACCTTGTCCGCCCCAACTGCCTCGGCTCTTCCCTGGGCTCTAGGGGTGCTGCAGTCTGCGGAGAAAATTGTGCCAGCGTGGGGGGGTTGAGCAGCTATCCGGTGGTGAACAGGCGTCACGATCTCTCTCTCTCCCAGTCCCTCAGCCTGTTGCCCGTTCGGATGGCCAAGGCGATGAGAGAGCCCAGTCAGAATAATGTCCTGTAGGGCCGCGTTGTTCCGCGTTGTCAGCGGCTAGGATGCGGAAGTGGATGGCGTAATCGGCCACCGTGCGTCTGCCTTGCTGTATAGTGCTCAGCTCTCTTGCCGACTCCCTCCCTGGTACTGTGCGATCGAAGACCTTCCTTAGTGAGTTTTGGAGGAGAGTCTATGGAGGAGCAAACGCTCCCCGAGCCCACTCTGCGGTTGCCCATGCCGCCGCTTGTCCTGTAAGGTGGGAAATCATAAAGGCCACCTTGGCAGAGTCTGTTGGGAAGGCTGAGTGCTGGAGTTCATAGTGTAGCTCACATTGAACGATAAAAAACTTACAATTATCCCCTTCTCCGGAGAACTTCTCTGGCGGGGCTAGCCGGAGCGAGCCTGAAGGTGATCCAGGTGAAGCAGGATTGGCAGGAGAGTTCGGGGGTGCAGAAGATTCAGTCTGTGATCGAAGGAGGGCCTGCCTGATCTGCAGGGCCAATTTCCTCATCTCCATGGTCATGGCTGCCTTGAAGCTGTCCTGGCTGTTGGCCAACCCTTGCACCCCTCGGGCGAGGGATGTCAGGTGTTCGGAGAGGACCGCTGCGGTCAACTGGTCCCTCAAGGAGGGAAAAACTACTAAACTAAACTATAAAAAACTAACAAAAATTCACTCTTACGAGGAAACAAAAAATCACTCTTACGAGGAAACAAAAAATCACTCTTACGAGGGAACTCTGACTAATGATAACTGGAACAAAGTAACAAAGGAAAATCTGTCAAAACAGGACTTGGAAAATAAGTAAACTCAAACAAAACACAAAAACCTGAAAAGGCATGGGCATGGAGCTGGACGCTGGTTCTCATGACAAGGGACGTGACGAACTGGCACAGGAAAAGGGGAGACACAGACAATATATAGACACAAGGTAACAGGGCACAGGTGAAAACAATCAGGGCGGGGGAAGGCAATCACACTGGCGGGAAACACACAAGGGCAGGAAGCAAAGGTGCCTGAAACGAGAGGGAAGAGTTGTTTCAAAGTAAAACAGGAAGTGAACGATAAGACAACACGAGTGATAACTTAACATTTACGACGAGACATGACAGATACCAGACCGAAAAATGCCCGCCATTTCATTTCATGTTAGTTTCTCGTCTGGTTCATATGGCGAAAAAATTCCTGATTTCCTGGTCATGACTGGTCATGACTCTACTGATCAGAGACTGAGCAGTAGAGTCACCTCCCATGATGCTCTGGGGCCTCCCATCATGCCTCGGGTGATGAGAATGTGTAAATTGCGAGCAAAACTCACATTTGAATCATTTAATTCACTTGCTGACCATATTAAAAACTGTTCTAAAAAATAGATAAATTAAAAAATTTAATTAATGAATAATAATCCCATCCTTGCTCCTGAGATACAGAACAACCACAATGCATCACACAGCTGTGACATCACAAAGGGAATAGAGATTTTTCCAGAGCTTTTCTGGCTCTGGAAACTTATTTTACCATTTATTGACTATGCTGATGTAGTATATCTTAATAATTCCACCCCCCCCCCTTTTTTTCAGAACACAACATAATTTTGGGCATTAAACAAAAAGAAAATACAATAAAAAAGGGCAGGAGAGGGGTTAGGGAGAAGGTCTCTGTGGTGGTGCCAAAAAAAACCACACAGAACCCTAACTACGACCTACACTGTAATCCCTACCTGCCTACCTTTCATGTAGATAAAACTATCCTAACTATCTGCCCATGCTTATCAACCTACTACATCAAAAAAGGTGCAACACACAGTTCTAAACCCTAATATGTTTAGACAGAGGTTACCTGTGTGATGCATGAGTAGACCCCAGGGTATCTTGCCTATAGCCCTTCTCCTCCCTCCAAAAAAACAGGACAAGACAAAAGAACTACGGATTGACAATGACTGAAAATAGAATAAAGCACAATTAACTAAAGCCCAACAGGTATAACAAAACAAAGTATACAAACCAAACAGTACCCCTCTCCTCCCACACTGAACTGAAATCAACACAATATATAGGGCCCAGGTAACAAACAATTGAACAGAGGCAAAGGGAAAAAAAAAATCCACACAATACATTCATGTAAACCCCACAGTCAATATAAGAAGCTATAATCCTTCATGTTTAAAGCTCCATCAGATTAGAATAATCTCCCTTTAATACCATGTGACCTTTACAATAACTATATGGTAATAACAAGGTGTTTATAGGCATTTACTTTTATTTTTATTATCTATTTATTTTCTCTGTTGGTATTTGGAATTTTTTTTTATTTACATATTTCTCTTTTGTGTGTGTGTCTATAGTTTTATATCAGTCTGTATGTGACGTGTTGGAACTTCAGTTTCCCTGAGGAACCTCCCAAAGGATCAATAAAGTCCTTTCTAATCTAATCTAATCGAATCGAATCAAATCTAATCTAATGTGGTTATAATTGTTTTTTATCAATTATTTTTTATCTCTTTTTTCCCATTTTTACCGTTTACTGTTGATCCCCTTACAAGAAAAATAAATAGGATAATGAGTAGATTCAGGAGTCTGAATGTAGAATTAGGTCGGTTGGATGGTTGGACTCCTACAAATACTGAACCAGAGTAATGTTGGTTCTGTTCCTGTCTGGAACAATGAAGTTACCATCAAAACTAATGCAAAGTCTTTATAAGGACAGTAGAGCACATATACTGCCCCCTACAGGCTGCTCTAAGTTAGTGCATCAATTAAAACTTCAAATCTGACTAGTGGAACTGATTGATAATCAATCAATTATCAAACTGACATATATTAAAATTCTTACCACACTGTAAAAAAACAAACAAACAAACTAATATTTAATATTAATCAATAAATCACTATAAAATATAATTTTAGCTTTAATTTTATCTGAAATATTCAGTATTTTTGGAGGGAGGTTGCTTTGTATTGGAGATATTTGACCAATAAAAGTAAATAAAATTTCCTAAAAAATGGAATGACACAAGTATATATTAATAAAGCTTAAATTTACCTAAAAGTGTCATTATGAATTGAGTTTAATTATATAATTGTATGTATCTTCTATATCTAATGTGTTGAAATTGATTTCTATTTTTTAAAAAACAAACAAACAAACATAATAATACTTAAAAATAAACATATTTTGGTCATTCACATTAACACAATTTTCACGTTACTTTAAATACAGTAAATTACAATTTAATTTTGAAATGCAGAAAATTGAACAGATAAATAACATTTGAACATGTCATTTTGGCTCTAAGAAATTATAATTATATATTTTTAATTTTACCCTTATTTTTTTGGCAAATGTCTTAGATGTTGATTTAAATGTCACTGTCAGCCTGAAAACATCAGATCTGTTTTAATAATATAGCATATTTCTGAGCGATTTATGTATTTAACAAGCTTTATGAGTCTAACTAACATTAAAAAATGTTAAGATGATCTTCACATTTTAGAAGCTGGGACATCAAATGTTTGGCACATTTTTAAATGATAAATGATATAAATTATATATCTTCTAGTTGCATACATTTTGTTTTGTATATATATATACACAAAACAACAATAATATAATACATTGATCTGACAAAAATATTTGAGGATAGTCTTCATCTTGGGCTCTAAGAAATGTTCTAAGATTTTATAGGAAAAATAGTAAAATTATTGATCAACAAGGTAATCAGCAAATTAATTGATAATGAAAACATCCATTATTTTTAAAAATTTTATTATTAGAGTTAAATTTAGTTAATGTTCAATATATTTTGCATAAAAACAGTGATTATACCTGCTTTACAAAATACAAAACAATTTGGGGGCATGGAAATAAACAACTGTTGGCTAACAAGTTCAACAACTTAAAAGGTGACGATGAGTTTACAGAAGAATCTGTTGTTGGTTCAAATAATGTTTGACAAGATGAGAAAGTAAAAAACAAAAACAAATACACTTTTAAGAAGCATTTATCAGGTGTCTTAAAAAGTACATTGTGTGTTCATGTTGTCATTCATCTTCTCATCTCATCTCTTTTTATTTCTTTTATATCTGCTTATTTCTCATTAGGGTCACAGTCTATCATGGAGCACACACACCATTCACTCACACACTCACACCTGTGGTGATGTGTTTGGACTGTGGGAGGAAGCTGGAGAACCTGGAGAAAACCCACCAGACACAGAGAGAACATGAAACTCCACACAGAAAGGTCCCAGACCAAGGACTGGAACCTGGTCCAGGACTAGAACCTAGACCAGGACTAGAACCTGTGACCTTCTGATGTGAGACAACCACACTGCCTCACTGTGTTGCCCATTTAGAAATTGTATTTTTCAATTATTTGTTTGGAATTGGAATATAAAAAAGTTGACATTTCAAATCTTTATATATCCTCATCTTCACTTCTCACAATTCAATTTCAAATTCACTGTGACATACATCCTGGTAGTTTAAGGATGGAGGAAGATCAATCAAGCTCAGATTCACAGGACTCCTCTTCAGCCAGTCAATCAATTTAATAAATATGTAGTCAAGAATTTGCTGTTGTTAATCAATAGCATTTGTCTACAAGGAATCATTGTTGGCCCCATTTTACAGTGTTATCCTCTGTAAAATGGGGTAGAAAATCAGGCGAGGATAGAATTTTAACATTTCTCCACTTCTTTATTCCAATTTACTCAAGCACAGTGAGATACAATTTTTTTTACAGTGGGAATGTGTTCTCTTAAGTCCCTATATATCTAAAGACACCAACATATATATGTATATGTTCATGTATATGACCAGTTTTATGGTTCAGTGACAAATAATCTTTAGCAAGATTACGAAAATCAAGATTTTGTGACTTTTTTTTGAATGAAATGTCAAATTGTGTAACTGAAAAAGGATGAAAAAATTTAAATATTTAATCCACATAGAAAACTTGTCACCACATGACATGTTTGGACATTGTCCCTTATACTGGAGTATTTTTTTCTGAAAATATCGCCAGGGTTTAAAAGGTTAAATGAAAAATGGAAACAACTCTGATAAATGAATCAGAAGAAACTCCATAAAGGTCAAAGGTCAATGTCTTGTACCTGCACCGCAACCTTCTTGCTGTGAGGTTATCCCTTTAATCGAATCTGCATCTGAAAATTAAATAAAGCTGTCAGAAATATGTTATGAATATTTAAATATTCAAGTACATGTACCTCAACACTGTACTGAAGTAGTTGTATCATCTTTCCCTGTTTACCAGCCTGCTCTTGTTCTCCTCATATGAAAGTTAAACCTTGTCCTGCATGTGTAAGAATGATAATAAACACCACACTGATACTCAGAAATAATACCTGCCCTTGAAACTGTGTAAATATTGTTTTCTGGTTTGTCTCCAACATCCCACAGCTGATAGAGGACCGAAGGTCAGATGTTGTAATCTTATACTATAAGAAATAATAAAACAGAGCGGAAATGGAGGCCGAAGCTAAGGTCGATAGAATAAAAAGAATATAACTTTACTCTTATTGTGATACAGACAGTAACCATGTTGGAACAGAGGTTAGTGCTGCTGCCTCAGAGGGACTTTGGACCTTTCTGTGTGGAGTTTCATGTTCTCCCCGTGTCTGGAGGGTTTTCTCTATATATTATTAATATTATTATTATTATTATTAATATTGAATATTTTATTCAGTATTTTTATTGAGTATTTTTAATTTTAGTAATAATACTTTATTACAGTACTTAAGCAATTTGTACTTTGTGCGTATCTGTACTTTGTGTTTTATTAACATTTTCTGTTGAAAAAACACTGAGAATGAACTTCATCATTCTCTATATTCTGATTTATTTGCACTTTCACAGTAACACTGAAGTACAGTTTGTATTAGAAAAATACCTTTTATACTTAGGTATAATAAACAGTTACTCAGGACTAGAGCACCTGCCCCTTTGCCCCTTAAAGTGCCCTTTTTGTAATTTTTTTTTTAATATATATTTTTTGAAATCACAGAAAATATACTCACATTCTCCAATGAGGCATTAAAAATGCATTAAAATAAAAATTAAAATGTTTTCTGACAACTCTGCTGCATTCTGTCAGTTGACTGTTCCATTTGTTAAAATAATCCTAGTATTTAGGATTATTTTAAATGGTCCAGTAAACAGACTAGAGATTTTCCACAGACGTAGCCAGGAACATGTAGAACTAGAATACAGTAGTGTTTACTGGAAAAAACTATGTGTGAATCATTAGATTCTGGGAAATATTTAATTGTTAAAATCTGACTACAGAATCTGGATAGACAATTGGTTTAAGAGGAAAAGGTTAGTCATGTTAGTTAGTCATGGACAAAGTGTGTTAGACACATTCATCACTTTACTGATATTCATATAATATTTGACTATTATACTAGAAAATATACAGTCGACTAGTATAAATAACATACTATACAACTGAGCACTTATTGAGCATTAATGAATAAAATCCCTCGTGACTTTCTTCAGCACCAATTCACTGCACTTTGCCGACGTCATCAATCTTTCCTTTAACCAATCAGAGCGCTGGTCCCGCGCAGCCGCAGTAGAGGCCGCGCCGAGCTGCCGCTCCATGTGTTCAGTTCAGCCATGGTTCAGTTCATGTGTTGGTCCAGTTTTGGGTCGTTTTAACAGCCATGAAGACAGGTCGCAGCCTCCATTCTTCGCCTCCATTCGCATCGTGGTCATGACTGAAGAAGAACCCGTATGTACATATATTAGATTTTTTTTTCTAGCATGGAGCTGCTTCTGACTTCCGGGATGTAATTCAGCTGTTAGTAGAATTATGAATGACTCCAGACTGCACCGAGAATAGTTTAATGATTCTATGCTTCTTTACACATAATCAAACCTGTTGAACCAGGACATTAACCCGGTTTATGAATCATTAGTGGTCGCTGATAAATTCGGGTACATTTGAGTCCCACTGACATAATATGGTTTATTTTGTGTAAACATGGGCTAATACTTATTTCTAAAACCCTTTCTTGTAGGCTTGTTGGACACATTGATATATATATACAAGATAAATTAATTTCGAGTTAATTACTAAAATACTATGTCCCCAGAAACGTTTGCTCAACTTCAGTTCTAAAGACAAGTAAGAAAAATCAAATAAATTATAGGTTTTTCATCATTTCTGTATTGCCTTGTTTATAATATTGCTCATTAATTGTTAGTTTCTGTTATTCCTGCATTTTGAATGAACCTTAAAACCTTAAAATATATTGTGTCCCTTAATCAACTGTTACTCATGTTACCCTGAGTAGAATTCCACAGGACACATCGCACTATTCTTTTGGTCACATGAAAGATATTAAGATATTTTTGGAGGAAAAACGTTCAAGTAGAAGCAGAGTAGGGTACACTCTTTAATCAACCATGTTTTCAGTGTTTTAGCAAATCTACTGATGCGGCAAAGGATAATATATCCATCCTGTTCACCTTTTAGATGGAAATAATACTTTTTTTGTAATTTAGATAATATGGCTAATAAACATTTTACAAGTCTTTCTTTGTGGTCAGCATGTACGAGCTTGTATCACCCCTGTTACTGGGTAGATTAAATATTAAAGCGTTTTAAGTGAATTCACCATGCTAACCCTGAGAGAAGAGAGAACTAGAAAACCTCCAGCAGGCATACAGCCAAGCTGTGCAGGTTCCAGATATCACCACCATCATTCCCAAAATGTAATCATCTGTTCATGATTCCATTCCAACATCCTATGAAAGTTTGACGAAATGTAGTCCAAACTTTGTGAGTTCTCTTGCCGACAGACAGACGCTGGTGAAAACATGAAAATGAATTAAATCTTTGACAGGTATGATCAGGACTGAAGCAGATTAAAGGATTTATGAAAAAACAGTGAAATAAGTATTAACCTACACTAGTTCTATAGTGTTTAAATGTTCTAATAGGTACAAGGGTTTGTGTGTTCAGTATTAAAAAACGTGAGTTGCACAGTAATAATAATAACAAAGCCACATTTTCTTTTCTAAACTACAACAGTTATCTCAAGGTCTTAATCCAACTGCAGTTTTCAGATTTTTAGTCAAACTAAGGAGAAGAAACATCAGCACTTCAGTGGAACTGTTTTGTTTTGTGGGAGAAGAACATGTTGAGGAAAGTACAATAATATTATGGCTGCACCAACACATGTGCCTGTCAAAGGAACCATGAAAATTCACTGAGATTCTCTTGAGAAACATTTAAATACAGAGACACAACTTAGTCTATATAAAATATATTTACCTAGACCAGTACATTTTACTTCCAGTTTGCTTAGATTAAAAAGGTATTACTGCATTTATCCACATCCAGACAAAATTATATGAAATTTAGATAAACAATTATAAAAATGACTTAGACCAGATATGTCTGTATTAGATTAAAACACTCCACTTAATCATTAAAACACAGTTTCAGACTTGTGAAACCTTTATTCTTTTAGTAAAACAGAAAAACAAATTCTGTTTACATGCGCAACATATAGATTTCATAAACCTTTCTAAGACTTTTTGCTATGTTTTCTAACTAATTTAATCTCATTATTTAACTTGTATAATTAATTAATTAATAATCTATTAATTTCAGTAGCGTAAAAATGTTGAATTAACCAAGCCAATTTTTCTTTTTTTTTTATTATTATTATTAGAGTCTAATTAAAAAGGGCTTGGGCCTTATGTTAGCAGGTTATATTATTTGTAAATGTGTCCTGGGGGAGAATCAGGGGCCACATCACATTCCTGTGAGGATCTGGTGTCATGTTCTGCTCCGTTTGTTTGATGAGGACTGTAACCCTGATAGACACTAATTCTTCTTATCTTTCTTTCTTTTCTTTCTTTCTTTGTAGGTTTAGTGCTCAGAGAGATGGAAAGACACGAGGAGGAGGAGGAGAGGCTGTGTGGGAAATGGAGAATCGCCTGTGGATTGTACAGTTACAACCTGAGAGACGTGTTCACATGGTGAGAAGTGATCCAGCTGGAGAAGGAAATTTGTCAGTGAGTGTATGTGTGTGTGTGGCCCTGCAGAGATGAGATATTCTAAATAATATGGAGCTTTTACATTGTGCAGCTCAGTGCAGTTACATGTTTTTTTTCTTTATTTTGAACATGTATGTCAGCACTGAACAGTTTATTACAATTTCCAAATAAAATAAATAAAAATAAAATAAAAAACAAATAAATCGATATGTAAAAGGGCAGAGGAAGACAGGAATCAATAAATGGAAAACAATCAAACCAAAAAAAAAATCCATCCTCTTTTTTTTTCCCCTTTCCTCCTTTTGCTTTATTTCATCTTCTTTCCATTTTCTCTATTTTTCCTTCCTATCCCTCCACTAAATACTAAATACAGTATCTATAGTATCTTTCTCCTAATTATTAAAGGAATAATACTAATACTACTATCAATAATAATAATATTAGTTATAGTTAGAGCTGTCATTTTAACGCGTTAATTTGATTAATTAATTACGGCGCAATTTAACGCGTTAAAAAATTTAACGCAATTAATTATGAGTATCAACGGTGGCGAGCTCAGTGGTGAAAGTGAACCGGAACTGTCCGGAACTACATTCCATTAAAAGATTCACGACCAGAACAGTGTTCCGTTTTAAAAAAAACATGTCAACATCCCACGTTAAATAAAGAAAACAATGTACTAAAGTCACATTAGTTACATTATCCAAGTGCTGGAACAATCCCAGTGTGCTCCTTTCAGTGTAATCTACACTGTTTTGGCTGAACAGCTGAACAAATGTGTTTCTGGTTTGCCGATGGACATGTGGTCACGTTATCAGCATCGCTAATTCTGATTGGTTGAAGCCACACGCGATTGCTCTCACCGAGCAAAATTATGTTGGCACAATGCAGCGCAGAATATACGACAAAATTTCGACTTCTACTATTCATTTTTTCAATTGCTATATTGAGCTTAAGTGCCTATTTGAGACAGCCTTATTTTATTTCATTTTTTTTTTATTTTTAACTGAATCGCTGTATTTGTTTTACATTTTTGAAGACAGCCTTATTTTATTTCATATTTTTTTTTTATTTTTAACTGAATCACTGTATTTGTTTTACATTTTTGAAGACAGCTTTATTTGATTTATTTAACTGTATTTGTTTTACATTTCTGAATAATGCACCTGGTCTAACTGGTTTAATGTGCTTGATCTTTACTTTTGGATTTAATTCATGAAGCACAGTTCACCAAAAAAATTGGATTTCAGATCTTCTCTTCTTACTGTATTCAATTGATTAGTCATGCACTACAATTTATTAATATCCTAGAATTCAAATTCTTTATCAGGAGACCTTTAGCAGATATGACATTAAAATGCGATTAATTTGATTAATTACTTACAAAATCCTGTAATTAATTTGATTATTTTTTTAAATCGACTGACAGCACTAGTTATAATAAATGAATAAATAAAAAAGCCACACATGTTCGAAAAGGAGTAGGAAGAAGTAAAATACTGATGAATTATATATATATAATATTATTAATAATGAAATATTAACGATTGGTAGGATTCTTGGGGTTTTGGGCATTGTTTGGATAAATAAATATGCATTGGGTCAAATTGACTCAAGATGGCTGTTCGTGAGAAATGAACATAACAGGAGGGTTAATATTGAAATGGGACTTATCAAAGACCATGACAACAACAACAGATGATGGTTTGAACACATGTGAACGTGTCTCTGACCCTCCAGGCGTCTGCTGAAGACCGTCATCATGGGCCAGGTTTTGTCGCTGCTGATCTGTGGGACGGCGGTGAGCTGCGAGTACCTGGCTGCCGCCGGGGTGAAGACGCCCATGCTGCAAAGCTTCCTGAACTATGCTATGCTGCTGCTGGTTTACACAACAATCCTCAGCCTCCGCAAAGGTCAGAGGTTGTCCTATCAGGAGATCTGTACTTTAAATGTGTAGCAGTTTCTCAAAGCCGGAGATAAAGTCAAGTTTATACTTCAATTGCTCCATGGATTCTGCCTTGAAGTAGAACTAAAGGGGCTGTTCTCAACCATTAACATCCAGCAGTGAGATGTTTCTACAGTTCCAAATGAATCCTGTAGGTGGCATAATTGTATAAATAATTTTGAAATTTAAAAAAAGAATTGAGATGAGTACAACTTTGGGGAAAACAATTGCAAATTAAATTTGCCTCTAGAAGTAGCTTTTTGAAAAAATCCTAAAATCTTTTTCTTCTTATGAATTGATAAAGATAAAATTAATAGTGTTTATCTATTTCTACTCTGATGTGACCCTAACTCTTATCCAGGTGACAGAAACATCCTACAAATCTTAAAAAGCAAATGGTGGAAATATTTGGTGATGGGTCTAGCAGATGTGGAGGCAAACTACACTGTTGTGAAAGCCTACCAGTTTACCAACCTGACAAGTATACAGGTAGGAAAATAGAAATTGTATATATTCTTACTGCCTGTGTTGTGAACAATCAGCCTTGTTTAATTTTGATATTGTGAAAAATAATGCATATAGTGATATTTCCATAAATCAAAAATTGGCCCACACCTAAATGTGACCTCCATATTTCCTGTTTTACACATGTGTCCACACCCTGTCAACGAGCTGAGTGTGTTGCTGTGTGTTCCAGCTGCTGGACTGCTTCGTGATCCCAGTGCTGATGCTGCTGTCCTGGTTCTTACTGAAGACTCGTTACAGGATGATCCACTTTTTGGCTGTGGTGGTGTGTCTGATGGGGGTGGGGGCCATGGTGGGAGCCGACTGGAAGAGAACCAGTATGTCTGAAAGTGACCAGGGGTCTGGTGAGGACACTTTTCTCCCATTTACATCTATATCTGTCCAGAAAAATAATCAGTTAATAGTACTGATTGGTCGAGCAGTAAAATATAAAAATATGTTATTGTTGTGTAAAATAAATGGAATTCAGTCCATTAGAAAGATATTGTAATATGGAAATAGTAATACATTTTTAAAAAGCTGAAAGTTAATTGGTAATAAACCTGAAATGTTTCTATTAAATATTCCTCTATGCTCTGATATGGTCCTCGAAACTGATGATATTCTCCTCTATGCTAATGATAGTCTTCTCATCAAAGTAATACCCATAATTGCATCTTTATAATTGTTCCTCTTCTTCCATGTGCAGCCAGTGATGTGATACTGGGTGACGGGCTGGTTCTGCTCAGTGCCGTCCTCTATGCTGTATCCAACGTGTGCCAAGAGTACACCGTGAAGAACTTGAGCCGTGTTGAATTCCTGGGCATGATGGGTCTGTTTGGGACGCTCATCAGTGGCATACAGCTGTAAGTTACTGCTCAAACTCCCCTTATATTCTTACTTTTTTTTTTGTTTCCCTAGAAATATGCATCATACATCATAGAAGGAATCTCTTTCCGTTTATACATCTTCTTATGGTTTTCCTTCACATATCTCGAGAACTGTTCATCCAATCAACTAAACACCGGGTGGGTGTATTGCTGGAGGACCTGAGCCTTATCAAAGTGTCATGTGTCCTGAACATGTACTATGTTGTCCCTTTATTTGTTGAACATGTGTACAGGTGCTGGTCATATAATTAGAATATCATGAAAAAGTTGATTCATATCTGTAATTCCATTCAAAAAGGGAAACTTGTATAATTGATTACACACAGACTAATATATTTCAAATGTTTATTTCTTTTAATTTTGATCATTATATTTGATGACTAATGAAAATCCCAAATTCCTGTGGTCCTTAAACCAGGTACTTGTATCTTTGGCACTGAGTGCAGGTGCCAGGTCCTGTTGGAAAATGAAATCTGCATCTCTATAAAGTTGATCAGCAGTAGGAAGCAGGAAGTGCTCTAAAACTTCCTGGTAGACGCTGTATTGACCTTTGACCTATTAAACACAGTGGACCAACCGCAACAGATGACATGACCCAAACCATCACTGATTGTTGAAACTTTACACTCCACCTCAACCAACATGGATTCTGTACCTCTCCTCTCTTGATTTCCAAAGGACATGCAGAATTTCCTTTCATCAGAGAACATAAGTTTGGACTCAGCAGCAGTTCGCTCCTTTTTGTCTTTAGTCCAGACTCTTCTGGTGCTGTCTCTGGTTCCAGAGTGGTTTGACTCCAGGAATGTGAAGCTGAACCGTGTCTTCATACGTCTGTGTTGCTGCTTCTTGAAGCTCTGACTCCAGCTGCAGTCCACTCTTTGTGAATCTACAACACATTTTTGAATGGGTTTTGTTTAACAATCCTCTCCAGGGTGTGGTTATCCCTATTGCTTGTACACTTTTTTCTACCACATCTTTTCATTACTTTTACCTTTCTATTAATGTGCTTGGACACAGATCTCTGAACAGCCTCTTTAACAATGACCTTTAGTGGCTTGTCCTCGGTCCAGGTGTCCATAGTCGTCGTTTGGTCGACAACTGTAAGGTCATCAGTCTTCCCCATGATTGCGTCGCCTACAGAACGAGACTGAAAGACCAAGGCCTTTGCAGGTCTTTTGAGTTAATTGGTGTCTTCAATATTTAACCTTTCCACTATATTGAAATTTTTCTGATACTCAATTTGAGGTTTTTATCAGTTGTCGGTTTTAATCATCGACATAAAAGAAATAAACAATTAAAATATGTCAGTCTGTGTGAAATGAATGTGTATATTATACAAGTTTCAAATTATTTAATGGAATTACTGAAATAAATCAACCTATTCATGATATACTAATTATATGACCAGCACCTGTAGATGTCTCAATGAACATGACATTAGTGCCATTGAGCCACTAGGTGGTGCTGTGTTATCTGAATATATATAAACACTGCCTTTCTAGTGACTCTGTTAGAAGACTCTGAGATGTCTGTTTTTCACCCCCAGATTCACAGAAAAAGCATCTCCAGGCTGTATTAGTTACATATATTACAAAAAAAATGTGTTTGGTGTTCATTAACAGTCAAAGCATTTGTTGCAAGAAGCCGTTCAAACTCAGCTGTAGCTATAAGTGTGAACTGAGTCCTGACTTTGTGTTCTCGGTGTTACAGAGCTGTGCTGGAACTTGGTGCAGTACAAGCAATAAAGTGGGATTTTTACATCTGTAAGTGAACTTTCTGTCTTAAATGATGAACAGATGAGTATATGATGACAGTTTTGCAGCGTAATGGTAGCTGTTGAAGTGTTGTGATGGATCTGTCTGTTGTGGTGCAGCCATTCTGTTTGCAGCCTACGCCCTCTGTATGTACATGCTGTACAGCTTCATGCCGGTTGTGGTGAAGATGACCAGTGCTACAGCCGTCAACCTGTCTCTGCTCACAGCCGACCTCTTCAGCCTCTTCTGTGGCATCTTCCTCTTTCACTACACAGTAAGTTCCATTAAAAAGCATCATCCTGTTTCCAGATCATTACAATCATGTTTTAAATGGCTTCAACACATTTTTTGCTGCCTTGAAACATGTTGTGAATCACACGATGAAGAAGCAAGTCTTTTTATATTCAGCAGGAAGTGTATAACTGATGACTGTTATTGTGGAAAATCAATAATCAAGGTTTTCTGTATATCACATTTATTACAGCAGAAAGTCTAAACATCTACCTATCTAAAAAGATAATTCTATCTAAGAAAAAAAAATGATAAAATGAAGATAACATTTGTGTGATCAATTATAAAATGCATAATTCTCCTTTGGCTGATTTTAATTTTCTGCTCATGATACATCTCAGAGTAAGATTGCAGCATTTTATCGGTGATAGGTTGGTTATAGGGCTGAACGATTTGGGAAAATAATCTAATTGTGATTTTTTTTTTTTTTCCCTCCAATATTGCAATTGTGATTTGATATACAATTTAATTTTTTAAATGATTTTTTTAATTTTACCATCTATTCAATTTCTTTCCAAAAAAATATAATGAAGGATTAAATACAATAATAATAATTAACATATTTGTTAAAATTAAATTAAAAGATGTATGAAATCAAATGATTTTTTTTAACTGCTCATCCCTATTTTATCCCTCATCCCTGTCTTGAATTATTTGGCTTGTCTGGAGCATTGGTGCATGCTGTCATATAACTCCATACAGCTCTTCAGCCCTAGTTGTAGGAAATCCCAAACATCATAAATGTCCTCAGCCATTAAACACCATTTGTTGTTTAAAGTTTTGAATCCGTTGACCTCTTCCGTCCAGTTTTCATCTCTCTACATCGTCTCGTTTGTCGTCATCACCGTGGGTTTTGTCCTGTTCAACGCCATCCCCACTTACTCTGCCTTGCCGAGCCGGAGCTCCAGCCAGGACGTCCCCAGCGAGGTGTTGGCTGATCCCACAGCTGAGAGCTCTGCTGACCATCTGCTGCCACTGGACAAAGACTCTCAGAGCCCTGAGTCACTCACAGCTGCTGCTGCACCGAGGACATATGACATCCTGCTGTGAGGTGGCAGCTAAACTCCACTGGTCTGCAACTGTTACAATCTGGTTGGAGAGTAGAGATGGAGATCATTGAGTTTTATTTATATTGATACCTTTATCAATTCAATTTGAGTCGTTATCGACTTATTTTACATTGCCGGTAAATTTATTATTTTTTTTTACCAAAAGTTAGGTTTTCAAGATTAATGTTACGTTTTGAACGTATCATGATTTAATCTCATGGTTCTTTGTTTTAAAGTGCAATGCAGCTCTGGTTCATTTGAAAACAGAGTTCAATGTTCATTTTTTCCACTATTTTTAAATGCTGCGAGGTTCAGGTGCTTTTACCTTCAGCTGCTTTGTGCAGAGGATGAACATGAATCTGCTGCAGCCAGAGACGGTTGAAGGAAACTTGCTGCATTCTGATTACTACCTGACATTCTGCATTCCAGCTGATGCATGATGTCGATATGTCATTGAGGTTGCTGTGATCCCTCCCTTACAAGAAATTAGGTAACTGCATAAATTACATTTCGTTTCCTCCGTATTTAGTGAAATGAGTTAAAATTTTGACATTTTGAACATTCACCACAAAGCGATGAAATCGTCTTTATTTAATTTAACGCCAATTCTCTGGCAATGTTTTATTCAAAGATGTTTATTACACAGTCGAGGTATGGTTGTGCACCAGGGATTTGATTTTACTTACATGACTCAACACACTAGACTCGACCATAGTAACAATGAGCTCAAACCTTATTGAATTCTGGGCGGTAAAAATGTGAGGTCGGAGGACAAAGGTCATTCAAGTGAACAATATGTTACTTGCTGCTGCTGGTCTCAATCTCAACAGTAACAACAGACAGAGTTGAGATCCTGACATCTGACTAAATATAGTTAAAAAAATAACAGGGATGTAAAAATTGTATCATAAAAAAACGGATGAAAGGTCAGTTTATGACAAAACCAAAACTGACGCATGTGCACAGGGTCACTGAGAGGCAGCAACGTTCTACTTTAGAACTTTACATTTTTTGGGGGGGAAATTCTGAATTTCTCTACATTGGAAAATTGCATATTATACTACTATATACATGTTTAAAATGTTTTTTGTGTTTATTTTTTTGTACACTTTTGAAACCAGAATACATATTAGACCTTTAAAGGCCTTTTATATTGTTTTAAGACATTTTCTTCTACTTCACCAAAAAGTTCAATTTTGTTATTTTGCATTTTTAAGTATTCTGGCCCACCATTTCCTTATAAACATCCTACAAAAGGTGTATTATAATCAAATGACTAGTGTGCATGCAAATGTGGTCATTGATTTCATACCTTTACAAAGAGTTACTGAGAAATAATGTTTTGAAGGAGGCTGACCACTGAGCTAATATTAAAATATTAAATTAGCCCTGCTAATGCCTAAAACATGCTTTTATTCTAATTACACCACATTCAGTATTTTTGATAATTTGGAGTAATATTTTTTGTAATGATAACATTTATTACTGTTCTTTTTTTCACCCTTTTGTATAGTTTTGTGTTATATGGATTTTGTATTTGATGTATGATAACGTCATATTTATAGTTAATTGTCTTTTCCTGCTTGTGTCATTTCCAATTCTTTGAGGTGGAAACGTTGTAAACCAAAACATATTCCAGTAGTAAGAAAATACTCCCTTTTTAAGAGGAAGTTTTTCTCATTAACATCTCCTTATTTCATGTATGTAATCAAACCATTATTATATAGAAACGCCTTTCAGTTTAGAGCAGTCCAGTACATGTGATTTGAACATTCATGTACAATACACACACACACGCATCTGACACAAATTCAAACTACAAGGTTTTAAATTTCAAAATGATAAAATTGCTCCTTAATCATAGTCTGTTAAAGTTATACATTAATTTAGTTCACTTAAAACAAGATTAAATTGTTAGACTTTTTTATCTCATATTTGAGATTTTATCATTTTTAACTTTTTATCTTATAATTTTTAACTTTTATACCATGATTCTATATTTTTGTTTTTTTTAGTTGATATATTTTCCAAAAGAGTAGAAAAATCTTGAATTTTCTTATTCCATTGGCAGATTCCGTTGATTTTGGTCAATATAATCTTGATGTTTTAAAGTTCAAATTGATTATTTAACAAGATTCCAACTCAAACACATGACAGTGTTTCCTACAGGTGTTGCAGCAGCTTCTTCTGTGGATTGTAAAGTTACCACATAGCCCGTACAGGAGTATGGCTTCTCACCTGTTTAATGACTGCTTAATAGGGAAATATACTGAAACTGTCACATTTCAAAACCTTTTTACCCATGTAGTATCCAGCTGAATCTTTGACATAATTATATTGTCAATGTGATGTTTTCTTTATGAAGTCTTTTCTTTTGGCTCTGAATTTTCCAGATGATTAATGTGAGTGCACACTGTCCTGTTCAATAAAAAAAACTAAATTATTGTTATCTGTGTTATTATTTTTTAATTTAATATATTTATTTAAAATTTACGCCATCTTTCATTTTTTTTCTTAGTGGAGGAATGGGAGGGACAACACGGAGAAAAAGTTTGCTTTGATTTTAGTGACGTTGATTTGCTGTAAAACTACTGTTGCTGTAAAACTGTGACAAATATAATTTGGAAAGATGAACAAGTCAAAACCTTTTTAAAATAGTTTTAATCATTCAGCAGGTCTCTAAATGTACATTGTGTGTTCATGTTGGTTTCTTGTTAAAAGTTTTTTTTTTTTACAAAAATCAAGCTTTTGTGTGATTTTCTTTTGACACAAAATGTCAAATGATGTAACAAAAAAAGTGATGAATTCTAAATCTATAATCCACCTAGAATATAAAATTTGTTGATAGCATGTTATAAATTTGTAAAACCTTTTTAAGAGAGTTAAGGTAGCCAGGGTTATACCACATCACCAGTTTTATCACTGACCAATATTATATTACTTGTTTTATCACTAAAACCTATGAGAATTTGAATGTTTTAGGTCTTACCATTCATTCCCTTCACATTTTTGGAACATTACATTATATAAAAAATCCTATTATCCAACATAACATAGAAGAAGTCTACCAATTTGTCTCGGGATATGGGCGGAAATCTTTGTGTTTTTTGTCAAAACCGATCCTGGAAAAATGATCAGAGTGAGACGTCTGTCTGTCTCGTGTGTTGTGCGTTTCCTCTTTTTTGACAGCAGGAGGAGCGGGAGGAGGAAGAGGAGGAGAGAGGAGGGAGCTGGCTGTCACCGGACAGGACTGAACGAAGCAGAAAGGGTTGAATTTGTCGTCTTCGGCCAGGCGGTGGGAGGCGGCGGCGGACGGTGTTTTAGGCAAAATAAAGCGGGGAGAGAGGAGACCCGGAGCCGCTGTAACCGATTCAGCATCAACATGGAGCTGGAGAACATCGTGGCCAACACGGTGCTTCTGAAAGCACGGGAAGGTAAGTTAAGGATGGAGATGGCTCATCTCTGCCGGTACTTTACCGATAAAGCCGACTTTGTGCAACCTTAAGACTTTAGAAAGCACAAAAATAGTTTCGAATAACTCTCTTAACCGCAATAAGATCTGTCTTCCTTGTTCACCACGCTTAACGTGAGCTGTCAATAACATGTACTTACCAGGGAGTCTTAAATTGACCCGTTAGAAGAGAAA
This sequence comes from Lepturacanthus savala, assembly GCA_030544235.1. Lineage (NCBI taxonomy): Eukaryota > Metazoa > Chordata > Actinopteri > Scombriformes > Trichiuridae > Lepturacanthus > Lepturacanthus savala. The sequence continues at coordinate 30,968,923 of CM060479.1, read as the reverse complement.
TAAAGACTCCACACATTTCGCCCCAGCCTTTTCCTGAAAGTTCTAATCACATAAAAACAATTGTTACCTTAAACCTACAGGCTCTACGGTGTATACGTTTGATTAAATATGTCGGATTTTTGTATTAAAAGTGTTTTATCTCGCATGTTCGCTCCAAACACTTCGTTGGAGGTGTAATTCCGGGTTTCGCCTGCGTCACAGTGAACCGGAGACGGGGGGGCGCTGTGGAGCAGCAGGAACTCCAAATCCGAAAGCCGAAGCAGAGTTTTGAGGGTGTGTTTTGAGAGGAACAAGCTAGATAAAACACACTTTTACTAGAAAAATACGCAGTGTTTAAATAGACAGTACACCGTTGGCTCGGATAACAGTAGCATCTTTAAAATGAACACTGTGTTTTTACGAATGGTTCTTGTAAGATAAAGCAGGAGCCAAATATAAGGAGCCTTTATCCTATAAATGATTGGTATGCTTAAGACTCTCCAGAGAGCCTAATAATGATAATACAGCCCCACTACATGTATTTTTAAAATAGGTCGGCGTTAATGTGAGCCAGCCAGTTAGTTATTGCTGCGTGTCGAATAAACACGGACTTTTAAAGTGTGTTGTAGGTTGTGTAACAACGTAAAATCTTGCCATTTTCTTCTTTTAAAAAGGAGTTTGGCGTGGCTGTGACAGTGCGTGAAATGTGAAGTGAGCAGTCCGGAAGGGGCCGCAGCTGAAAGTGCGTGTGCAGCGACGCATCGTGTTTCCCTCGCTGATGTTGCAGCATCGTCCTGTCGTTTGCGAAACAGGATGTTGAGGCACAGCAACCACTGTTTGCTCTGTTTGTGCTCAGAATGACAATGTAGGATCTCAGTGTTTTCCTGTCAGATCCAACCATTAATTTGCTGTGCAGGTCTCCTGACAGGTTCACTCCATTCTAAATGTCTCAAATACTCCAATGACATGACACTAACAAGTACATTTCCTCAAGTACTTTGAGTATTTCCATTCGATGCTACTTAATATTTCACTTCACCCCATGTCATAGGGAAATATTGTTTTTTTTTACTTTACTACATTTATCTGACGGCTTTACTTACTTTACAGATTCACATTTTAATATTTTAAATATAATTAATGTATTATAGATATACTTTATTAATCCCAAACCTGGAAATATATTTTATTAAATTGTCTCTTTTCTTTTTAAATCTGCACTTTGTGTGAAAGGTTGCAAATATTATGATGCAGTGATATTATGATGCACTTTTAATATTATTCTACTTGAAGTATCTAACTGGTTAACACACATAGTATAATATACTATAATAATCTAACACTGTCTGCATTATGAATATATTACTCTTGATACTTTAAATTAGGGTTGCAACTAACGATTATTTTTCTAGTTGAATCATCTATTGATTATTGAAACAAACAATCGATTAGTTGTTCATAAAAGTGGTATATAATGTCAATCACTGTTTCCCAAAGCTAAAATGTTGTTTTTTGTCCAGACCAACAGTCCACAACCCAAAGATCATCAATTTACTATTATAGAAAACTAAAGAAACCAGAAAATAATCAGATCAACACTTTATAGTTTAGGTGACTGCCTCTACAATAAATGCCCCCCGCCTCCCCTACAGCGCCTGGGGAGGAAAAAACACTTTTGCATCTCTGAATGCATAGTAATTTAATGTCTTTCAAAACCCACAACTGTTAGCTGGTTTAGTTGTTGCAACATCTTACTGCAAGACGTGTTCACTGACCCTCAAGAAATCTAGAAAAAAAATCTAGATAAATTACATGCTAGGTAAGATTATGGAAGAAAACAAAATTAATTTCCATAATTATGCAGATCACACACAAATTTACATCAGCATATCACCAAGAGATTATAATCCTATACAAATACTAAGTAAATGTGCCTCACATTAAAACCACCACAGTCAGCAGACTACCACCTGAAGAACAGAAAGGTTGAAAGGCCTTATGTCTCAGCAAGAATTGGAACAGCTTGTCCACGCTTTTATTTTCAGTAGACTACTGTAAGGAGCTCTACTTTAAATACATTTATCTGATAATACATTTTCAATTTGGGGCTTCTACTTTTTATTGAGTATTTTTTGGTCACAGTGTTTCTTATTTTACTCAAGTATCTAAGTACTTTGTATTGTCCGTGGCTCTTCTGCACATGATAACACATGACAGCTCTTTCAGTATAAATCATAAACAGACATTATATTGTGCACATCATCACAGCCTTTTGTTATTGTGATTCTAAGCAGGTTAAACATAATCCTGATATCATCTGCGGAGACATGATCTTTCAGTGTGAGATTATCTGATCACTTCAGTTAATCTGTTGGTGTTCATGAAGGACCAGAACATCTCAAGTGTCTTTGAGTAAGTCTCTGTATCGCCAAAGAATTGACCTCTGACCTTTGTGGAGCCTGGACATTCTTTCAGTGTTTTAGCCCTGAAACATCCTGCATCAGCATTATGACCCCGCCCTCCAGGAATTCATTAATAAATGCAAACTAAAGAAATCACCATAATATATTTTTTAGAGCTTGTAAATTTGTAAAAATACCACAAGTTTTCGTCGTCAAATGACCAAATCAACTAAATGTTGTATTTTGTGTTGTGGTAACTTGCATCAGTGAGGATTCAGGTACATTCAGATGAATGAAGATTAAAAATTGAAGCATTATTCAGGCAGCAAAATAAGAAAAAATACATTCAAATTACTAGTTATGATAAAGTGTGTAATGATATAATAAAGTCTGGAAACTGGATTTCAATTTGTGGGATGTGAGGTAGACAGCGTTCATGGATTTTTTTTTAAATTTCCAGGTTGAATACGTAAAGAAAACATATCGTATTGTATTTTTCAAAATACAAAATTCGGAATTTCTTAATTTTCCTTAAAAGTTATGAAAAACTTTGTGACCAAATTAGCTTCAAAGAAAATGCAGCAATATCTTAAAATTTCACAAAGCATCATACATGACTAAATATTAATATTGTCTGAGCATTTATGATTTTGCAGTGAAAAGTAAACAGACTATTATTATATTATTATACTATTACTATTATTTGTTTCTTTACATTTCTTTACATTCATCATCATTTCCATGGACAGTGATATGTTTGGTTCCTATTTATAAAAGAGATGAAAAAATATTAGCGAAACAATGTGTAGAAAACCGAGGGAGAGAAAATTAGTTTATGTGTTATAGTCATAAATAAATATGATGTAATAGATATCAATACAATGACAAAAATACTTAAAATCCCCTGAGGATTATAGGTCATTGAGGAAATACAATGACAAAAACACATTTACATAATAATATAATACTGTCTTTATTATCATTATATATATATATATATAAAATGTGTGTATATATGTATATATATGTATGTGTATATATATATGTGTGTATATATATATATATATGTATATATACATATATATATATGTATATATATGTATATATATATATGTATATATATGTATGTATATATATATATATATATATATATATATATATATATATATATATATATATATATATATATATATATATATATAGCTCATACTTCATATTACCGCTGATAATAATAACCACCCGCTTCACAAGTCATTCTAGGAAGCAATTAGTTCCAGTTCATTTCAGTGTGCTTTTGAAAACTAATTGCAGAAGCCTAAAAGTTGCTTGAATGGGAAGATGAATGTCACAATCACTCTGGTCTGATTCATCACGGTTAACCGTGCTTGTTCTGCAACAATCTTTACTTCATCACGAGTGAAAGAAAACAAGTGAACTGTCCTTGGTCTGGGACCTTTCTGTGTGGAGTTCCATGTTCTCTCTGTGTCTGGTGGGTTTTCTCCAGGTTCTCCAGCTTCCTCCCACAGTCCAAACACATGCTGAGGTTAATTGGAGACTCTAAATCACCATAGGTGTGAGTGTGTGAGTGAATGGTGTGTGTGCTCCATGATAGACTGGAGACCATCTGGGGTGTATCCCTGCCTTTCACCTGTAATGTGCTGGGATTGGCTCCAGCAGACCATGTGACCCTGATGAGGAATAAGTGTGTATAGAAGATGACTGACTGACTGTTCTCAGAAAGAAAAAGAAGTCATGAAGTTGTCGGTGGAGTTTTCCTACTTCCTAAGCTGCATTAGGCAACTTCTTGTATATAACGGTCGCGCAGAGGAAGCACTGTGACCTTAAATAATCAACAGCCGTGTAGTTAGAAGGACTGGCACTGTTTGGTCCAATGTCTCAGCCTAGACCCACCTTGGTCTCGTCCTACCATGGTCTAGGTCTCACCTCACTCTTGATCTCACCTTGGTGTCATTCTCACCTAGGTTTTGGTCTTATCTTGGTCTCAGTCTCACTACGGTTTCATTCTACGTTGGTCTAGGTCTCACCTCGGTCTCAGTCTCATCTCACTCTTGTCCTATCTTGATCTTGGTCTCACCTCGGTCTCGGTCTCATCTCAGTCTTGTCCTATCTTGATCTAGGTCTCACCTCGGTCTCGTCCCACCTTGGTGTTGTCCCATTTAGGTCTCATTCTCACCTTGGTCTAGGTCTCACCTTGGTCTTGGTCTTACCCTGGTCTATAGAGATACACTCTTGTCTTGTTCATGACTTGATCTGGGTTTATATCGTCTTGACTAAAACACCATTACATATTATTGTTGTTCAATCACATGATTTGGATTTAGTCTCCTGATAAAAATATCTTAGTTTAATATTAATTTTAGTTTTCCTTCCTTTTCTTCTGTAAATAGACACATGAAAACAATCTAGCTCAATCTTTCTCAGACTCTGTTTGTGTAAACAAATGTGTAGCTGTTGACCACACGTGCAGAGGTGTTGTTTGTGTGATATTAAAATATTTTCCAATGGAGCCCAGGAATAAAGCAAACACAAGAATGTTAGTTCACTGTTTAAATATTAAATGCAAATTTACAGCACATACAGCTGTGTTACTATTCCAATTGTAAACAGAAAATGTTCTAATTGCTACCATCATATGACATGAACGCTGCAGACTCCTAGGAAACTCCTTGTTGTAGATATGAGGTCAAGGTTTTAGCTCTGTTAAAATACTGCTGTGTTTTCAGTGGTATATTCCTAAAAATATTCTTTTGATTTGTCATTCATCACCAGTGAAAGGTTCAGTAAATATTTGTTTCGGTGCAGTTTTTATGGGGTTTGAGACTTTAACAGCACAAGGATCTGCCTGTTAGTTTATCTCCTCTGACTTTTTCACAATAAAAGCGGTTCTCTTCCTTGGAAGGAAAGTGTTGACTGTGAAAAGCATCTGCAGGGAGATGACTTTGACTTTAGAGCTGCAATTATTAATCGATCTGATACTACTTTGATAATTGAAAAATTGTTTTAGCCATTTAATTGGATAAAGGGCAACAAATACATAATGGGTAGTCATCTATAATAGCAAAGTGATAAGTCAGCTGCAGTCTTAGGAAAACAAACCACTTGGCTTTGAACTTAAATTGTGTGGAACATCCTGCAGGTGCGAGTAAAATCTGCTCTTTCTTCTGAAGTAAAGAAATATTAAAAATATGAATATTTGATGCACGTGAACAGTGCTCAAAACAAACATTTCATAGACTAAACTATAAATTGAAAAAATAATCGGCAGATTAATAGATAATGAAAATAATTGTTCATATTCACTGCTGCCAATTAAAGTTAATTCTGGGAGTAACTTGACAGCATCAAACTTGTCTGTTGTCAGTTTGTGTGTATCCTGTGAATCTGTATTGACTGATTGAGTATTGATTCTGTATTGTTTCTGGAGCTTCAACAACTCCAGAAACAATACAGAGGATCTAGAGAATAGTCGACAAGTCTCCAAAAAACATTAACATGAAGGTTAGACCATGTGAATCATAAACAAAGAATAATAAATAATAGATAATAAACTCACTTCCAAGATCAAATGTGAGAATTTGATATTATTTTTCTCTGTTGGTTGGACAGTTGAATAGCCTGGTGTACTCATCCTTTATTGCATGTGAATTCACTTTGCTGTGAAATTTATTCTGGACACCAAGGACCAAATGTTCTCCTATTTAAATGTTATCTAGGGAGGTGCAGGATGATGATGATGATGAAACACAGAAGCTACTTTCAAAATGGCAGCATATGGTGATTTACCTTTCAATGCAGCCTTAGAAAGTGTTTTAAGCAATTTAGACTGCAAATTTATTTTGGAAAATTAGCAACTTTTAGTGCTAAACTATTTAATCAACATCCGGTATCGGGTATGTTTAAAATGATTGGCTATAAGGATCACAACTAATACATTCATTCAATCATTAAAAATAAAAATCTAAATGTTTTTTAGCAAACTCAATTGCATTCTTGTTCTACATGTCCCTAAGTATGTCTCTGGATAATTTAAAAATAGTTGACTGTACCATTTTAAAATAATACTATTCTGACACGACAGGTACTATAATAATAATCGCCAATGAGGCTAAAAGTTAATTAAAAATAAAAATCAAGTTGTTTTCTAATGGCGTGAATGTGCCCCAAGAGAAATATATAGGACTGTTAGGTTTTATACAGTAATATTCTTAACTTTTATTTTATTTAATAGATTAAAAAACAACTTCCTACTTACCTACCATTAAGAAACTGTTATTCTGTAATTGACATACCAAAGTATACTGTGATATACAGTATACCTGTCTACTGTCTCTAGTTCAAATTATATCGCAATATACGTTTTAGGTCATATCACCTATCCCTAAGTTTGTATACATGCTCCACTCAACCTATCTTTTTGCATATTTCAGTTTTCTTTATTACTATTACTGGTGTATTTAAGATAGTTCTACTTTAACAGCATCAGGAGCCAAACCTCTAATAGTGTGGAAATAGTATACAGTCATGCAATAACCACACATGTTTGATCCCAGTCAATTGATAAATTATCCATAGATTGATATAAACATTTATAGTGAGTTCACACACAGACATGCACCATGTCTCTGTAGGTTGTGCCTGTAGATTTCATGCCAAATAGGAAATATGCTGTAAGTAGTGCTTTGTCTTTTTAGTCTTAGTCTTGAGCTCAACTGGTCTTAGTCTTGACGTGGTCTGATGTGGTCTTTGTATTGGTCTTGATACTCTCTGGTCTTGGTAGTGTCTTGTCTCATTTTAGGTGTTCTTGACTACAAGTCTACAGACAACATGTGACAGATCTGTTCTGTTCTATTCTTTTGTCATTTAGAACACTTATTAGATTATTATGGGGTGTCCAGGGGGGGCACATAACCCTCAGAAATCACACGTGTTTGACTTTGTTGGAGTATACTTTGATGTACCGACATTTCTGTGCATTTTTTAAATTTAATTCTGATTAGTTAGGTAATTTATCCGTCCACATTATCTCTGTTGGCTCTGTTTTTGCTCTCTAATAAAATATGTCTTGCTAAATCCACGTTTTGCAGGAACTTGCAGGAGTTCTGAAAGCCAAGAGCACAAAGGAAAACAAGATGCAATGGATTAGAAATTATTTGTCAGAGCATTCCTTAGCCGAGGATGAATTTCACTATGGCACATGAAGATGAAGGCTTAGATACTTTTATTTAATTCTAAATCAAACTCATGTTTCGAACTACAGTCATGTTTTGACTTTAGTTTCAATTGTTAATAGTTGTGCTGTCGACCTTCTCTGATGATCAGTGGTTGTATGTTAGCATGTCACAGGGAACCTTCCAGTATTTGTGTGAACATGTGAAACCAGCAATAGAAAAGCAGGACATGAATTTTCTTTTCTGTGTACCCCTCCAGCAAAGGGCTGCTATAGCAGTGTGTAACAGATGCAGACTACAGCAGCATCTCTTACCTGTTTGGAGTCAGTAGCTTAACTGCCTGCAAGTGCGTGAAGGCCTTTAGTAGCTGTAGAGAATATACCATGGCCTGACGTTCTCCAGTTTTAAATGCAGCCACACTTAAAGAAATGTCAAACTAAAAGCAGAAAATAGATAGGGTTTGCCACAAAGTGTCTGTGCCATAGACGAATCTTACATCCCTGTCTTAGCACCACAGGAGTACCACACAGTACTTTAACCGAAAAGGCTGGTATTCTATTGTCCTGCAGATGTGTGGTGGATGGTGAAGGAGTCTTGGAATGTTTTCATAGGACTCCCTGATGCCAGAGTTCTGTGTATTACAATGTCAGAGTAAGCAGGGCTACTCTAGAATGGTGCTGGAAAACACTTAAGGACGGCTGTAGGGGTGGTTGCAGCGCCTTCTCAAAAGTAGAAGATAGTTGCAGCGTGTGATCAATGGTGATCACATGCTGTGTGTTCCACAATCTGTGTGAGAGCCATGTTGAGGACTTCAGAGAGGAATGGGCAAATCCTGTTCATCTTGACCAGCCTGATGCACCTATTCCTGATGGGTTTGATAGAGGTGTAGCAGCTTGTGCAGCTCTCATGTACTACCGCAATAATCCTTATGTGTAGTTTCTATTTCTGCTACGTAGCTACCTCCTAGGCTGACTTCACCTCCAATAAATCCTGACTACACATCTACATGAACCTCCAGGCCTGTGATTGGTCAGTTCAGCTCCTCCAGGGCTGTGATTGGTCAGTTCAGTCATGGTGGTCTACAAGTCACCTCCAATCATTTTCTCTTTGATATCAATGAGCTACAAACACACACGCTGCATCCTGGTTGTTTGAAGGAGGATTATGAACAGGAAAAAAAAAGTCTGGTACAAAACTAAAAAGAGAAAACAGATGAAACGAAAAAAAAAGTTGGTTCATACAAAAATGTGTTATTTAAGGAGAAATGCGTGTTTTGGCTGTGTTTTTCTCTCCCCTGTGCTTCAACATTTGCAATAAAAACATTTGCTCTTTGATATCGATGAGCTCCAAACACACATGTTGCATCCTGGTACAAGAACGAAAGAAATAGGTGTGGTCTATACAGTTAGGAATATGTGTTGTTAAGTGTGTTTTTGCCTGTTTTCTTTCTTGTGCCAGACTTTCTTTATTTTTTTTTACCTGGTGTACGGTTGCTACTGTGAAGGGGAAGCATTGATTCATCAGACCAACACATTCCCTCTAAGGTCTGTGTCGCATTGACGTTGCATTGACATAGCACGTAGTATAAGTAGAAACTAGACTTTAGATTTGTACAGTTTACTGTTGTATACTGTTATAACAGTGTAAACTACACTTAACACCAAGAATACAAGTGACTATGTACAAGCTACGAAGTTTGTTTTTTTTTGCTTTTGCTTTACATCTTGTTACTTGTTTGTTGTTAATATTTGCCTTTAATTTGCATCTTATACAGCTTTTATGGTTTCTCCTTAATAATAAAAAAACAAAAAACGTGACAACCAACGACATTCAAATTGTTTTATTTTAAAACACAGCAATAAAATGTGCAAACTTTGTGCAATGGGGGAAAACAGAATATGCAGAGGTATATAAAATAGGGAATTGAAATAGAAGTAAAATCTTTAGTGTGGGGAGGCAGCAGCCTGGTCCTCGTGTTCTCTGAGTTGTTGGAAGAGGTGTTTGTGTTGCTTTCTGACCTCCATTACGTACTCCTGCTCCATCTCCCTCATCAGAATCAATGCCCCCCTTCTCTTTCATATAGAAAAACAATTAAAATATCAGAACAAATAAGCTTGAAATTATTTGCGTCTAGCTTCAGTAACTATAGTGAATCTGCTTATTCATAGTATTACTAATGACCAGTGATGGACAACTTACTTCAAAACTGTAATGTGTTATTACTTGTTACTATCATTTCATAGTAATTGATTACATTATAATATTACTGTATTTGAAATGTAAGGCATTATACTACTATTGCATCACTTTGAAGTTACTCTCACCAAAATAACTGGACATATGGATTTATCAATCTAAATCTAGCTCTATACCTTTGTCATTGCTGCTAGTTTTCATTCAGCTGCTGATTCCACTGTTAGTCGCATCCACTGGATGCTGAAGAATCTCAGAGCAGGAGAAGGTTCATTTAGTTTGTTTTGTGGTTTTATCTCCACTCATGCTCTGCTTGTTTCCTTGTTAACTTCATGTTACTATGGCTCCTCTGTAAATGTTAAATTACTGCTGATATTTCAGGAAGTGGACACTTCTTTATGTGTAGCACACAAAGTACATTTGACTTTGATGTTATTCAAATCCTAATGTTTCACAAAGGTAAAGTAATGAGTGTGTGTCCATCTGGAGAATGTGTTATCCAATCATTCTGCAGCTTCACTCATCTCCATTTCATAATAATAATAATAATATGTAATATAGACACATATATATGATCTTTACAATTTGCCCTTTGAGGGAAACCAGAACACTGATGTGGCCTGGGATGAAATAGAGTTTGATTCCTCTGGTCTACACCAGCGGTTCCCAAAATTTTTTAGCCATCACCTCCATCTATATCAGGGGTGGGCAATCCTGGTCCTGGAGGGCCGGTGTGGGTGCAGGATTTTGTTCCAACCAAGAAGTTACACACCTGATTCTACTAATCAACCTCTAGAGCCATTGCCAAGGCCTTCATTAGTAGAATCAGGTGTGTAACTTCTTGGTTGGAACAAAATCCTGCACCCACACCGGCCCTCCAGGACCAGGATTGCCCACCCCTGATCTATATCCCAACCTGGTTGATGCACCCCAACACAGTAAAGTTTGTATCAGGAGATGACAGGCTTAGCAGCAGGAAGTATGTTGGGGGGAGCAGGGTATTTAAACCACAGCAACACTAGTCTGATGATACTGGATATTATGGGATATTATGTTATAGCTGCTGTTTGGTTGATGTTTTTGAATGAATGATCATTCATCATCTTGTTAAAAGGATGTGACACTGAGGGTCTTTCACATTGTCCTCATTTAGTCTCTTTAAACAGACTAGAGTTGGTTTCCTTGGATAGTTCACTTTGTTTGTCCAGGTGTGAAAACTCATAGAACTCTGGTCCAAACAAACGAACTCTGGTCCACTTGATAATAGGAGGTCTCGGTTCGTATCACATGAATCCTGATCTGGTTCTGTTCTGGTTTGGTTCTATGCAGTGTGAACGGACCAAACACAGGACCAAATGTACATTTTATATTTATTTATATTTCAGAACCAGCATTTGTACCGAGAGTGAGATGGTTCTGATCCACTGGTTTTCACTTTCTTTCTGAGCGTCTCCACCTCAGCTGATAGAATACAGTCCTCACTGTTGAGGTGAACAAGTTTTTTTTTTTTTTTTTTTTATAATATATCAGGTCTACTTTATATAAACAACTCAACATCTCATCAGCGTAGAGTCTCTGCTTCAACCACATCTCCACAAATCTGCGGAAAAGTGACGTGACTCCACTGACTGGACTCGACTGCGTGTGTCGCCTGATGCAGGAATAACGACAAACCAAAAAAATAAAAATAAAGTGGTAAACCGTCATGTCTAAACAGAGACAAGTCATATAACGGGATGTTAGATATTCATTAAATATGACAAATAAAACGTTTATTTAGACTCTTTATTGTGTCGGAAAATACCACTTTAAAAAAAACAACACTCCAGACCACCATCACATTTTTTAGCTTGCGCATCCCAGAGTGGCTGCTCGTGCACCCCCAGGGGTGCAAGCACCACACTTTGGGAATCCCTGGTCGAGAGGATGATGTCTGCTGTGAGTTTAATCCTCTGTTGTTGCTGGGTTCTTGGTGTCTGAGGCTTGGCGTCTCAGGATGGCGTCAGGCTGACCATTTATTTATTTTTAGGTCAGATTGGCTCTGGTTGTTGTGGTCTTTCACTTTTTTATATGCTTCTTTGTGTTTTTTTTTTGTTTTTTAATGTCACTGCTTTACTGTGTGGTGGAACCTCAGTGTATCTAGGTGAGCTGATATCTTTTGTTATATTTTTACGTTTTGCTGTAATGATTCAAAAGTGCAATGTAGTTTAGTCATTTTTTTTAAGAAATAATAGAAGTGTTATGTTGTCTTTTCTTTTTTCAGTAATCTGAATATCTTTCAGTTGTTGACTGTTGGTTCAGGATGAAACAAGACATTTGAGAACATCAAGAAACAATAATGTATTATATTTCATTTAAAAGGACACTATACAGAACAAAGGTAAAAACACAAGAAAAACACAAAACGATAGAGTGATGATATTTCCTCCTGTGATATATCAATTAACAGTTAAACTGTAGATTCTGTTAAACTTGATGTTTTTTTTCCTTTAGGAAGTACATATTTCCTTCTTTACTCTTACTTTTTCTTGAAAAAGGTAATTAATCACAGTGTATTTAATGACAATATTTGCAATACTATTGTATCATGAATTAAGGATCACGATAATTTAACTTTAATTGTGGCGCCGCCAGTGATTCCAACTACTATTAAGATACAGAATCTAGACAGAAAGTGATGTCATGACTACAGCTTCCTATAAAGCCCCATAAAACTGAACATTTTCATAATTTACTGCTATAAAAATGGCAATTAAAGCCAATTTGAGCATTAAGTCAGTTCACATTTACACTTTAATGAATTGTTTTGTCCATTTTAGCTGCTGTTCAGGAATTGTCCTGCCATGAAAATACAGCATTTTCTTTTGTTTGGCTGGTGTGAGGTTTTCTGTATTTGGTAACACGGTTGTATCTCGTATCTGGATCTTTCCGGATCTCAGACACTGTATCAGGTCTCACACTGTTGGGTAATTTCTTTCATTCTGCTGATGGTCATTGTGAACTGTCAGCAGGTCGTCTGTCACAGAGCTGCTTCTCATTCCCACCAGGACTAAAAGCTTAATAATTCAGCTAATGATGCTGCTGCTGTTTTCAGTCTAATTACACGTTTATCATTTTGTGGAATATCTCTGTTCTCCTTCCTGCCTCAGTGAGTTTGTCTAGATTTACATTCCCATTAATGCACAGAGTGGACATCACAGATCTTGTTTTCTCTGTAATCAATCAGCTTATCTGTAATTCTGTCACTGATTTTATCGTCAGTTCCCTAAAACGAGACGCTGCTGTTCTTCCCTCAGTCATACCTGAGCAGCAGCACTGTAGTATTTGAATAGCAAATAGCAGAGTGTGGCATCGACTTCTTTCTCTGTGTCGGAACACACAGGCCTGGAGGCTGCTGCTGTGTTCACAACAACGCTGCTGTGTTATCAGTCAATAAATGTACAGCTTTCACACTGGGGCTGTTTGTTGCTCTAATACTCTTCACTAAAGTCAACATAAATTCAACAGAATTACAGATAATTTGGACATTTATGATTATCAAAATAGTTGAGGATTAATGTAATACCAACTAATCCATTAATCAAACAATTGTTGCAGCTCTAAATAACACATTCCTGAGACAAAACTTGAAAAAACTCTTCACGGATTGGTTTACCATCATGTTGTTTCCGATCATCACCAGCAAATGTCTTTTAGTTTCTAAAGTCAAGGCAGTTTTTGGGGATTTTTTCATTGTATGATGTGAGGCTCTGAGAACGGAGGATGTTTTATTGCTTTTTTTTACAGACTGTAAATCCCTGAGGACAATGTGTGATGTTGGTCTTTACAAATAAAACTGACTTTACTTGAGAATCCTGCTCAGTGCTTCCACATTCCCTTCCTACCCAGTTTAAACTAAAACCCGTTTGTCTTCCAGGAGGTGGTGGGAACAGAAAAGGAAAAAGCAAAAAATGGAAGCAGATGCTGCAGTTTCCCCACATCAGTCTGTGTGAAGAGCTGCGACAAACCACAGGTAAGATAGCGCTGAGTTTCCCTGAGGAGTGTTCATCTCGCTGGATTAAAACTCTGTGTGTGTGTGTGTTGAGTGAGTCTGAAGCACATTCATCTGTTGTATCCACGGTAACGTGGTTGTTGTCAGATCTAGGAAATCTAAGAAAACCGCTGATGACTGATAACTGAATTTAGTTTGTTTCATTCGTCGCATTTTTCCTGTTAGAGGTGGAAACACAAAATCTGTTGTGGTTAATTAGATTTATGAAGAAAATCTAATTGTTTGATTTCCTACGATGATATTTACTTGGTTTTTAAAATAATAAAAAGCTAATTATCACAAAAATAATTTGATATACCAGAAACAATGCACCAATGCACACTGAAATGCATTTAAATTCATGTTATTGAAGCTACCTTTTTCTCCCTTTTATTAAAAAAAACCTTTGTACCATGAATAACATGATCTGATTGGTCACACATTAAATTCATGGGTTTTGTTTTTTTAGGTGAGAGTTAGTCTTCTTGTTTAACTACACTTAAATTTAATGACCCCTTTCTTCATTGAGTCATTCCATTAAAAGTGATTTGTCTAAATAAAAGGAAATGGTCTTTTTGATCAAATTCAGACATCATCACAACCACTTTCCATGTTTTATCAATTTCTCAACAAAGACGACATATCCCATAATTCCTCACTGCATCACCACATCAAACATTTGTTATTTTGACTGAGAGCAGAATAGTTGATTTTCTGTTGTGAACTCTGGGATCCAGCAGCAGTATCTTGATTACTTGTTAAACACGGTGTGTGTGTTTTTTTAATGGAAATGATCCACAGTGACATGTTCATTGACTTTTCATGAATGGAGATTATTCTTGGGTTTAGTCGACAAATCTGTTGACATTATCATCACTACAGTGTCTGTGTTTATATACTGTAGGCGCCAGTTCAATATTACAGCAACATGTGGATGTTATTTTAAGTGGCAGCAGCTGACTCCTTCTTATCTTAAAGGGGAAATCCCAACAGGTCCTTGTTACTTCATGTTAATGTGAACTATTGAAGCTCTTATTCTTCTCATGATTCTACTCATCCTGGCGTCTCTGTGAGAACAGCATGGGGAGATTTTCATTATTCAACAACATGTTTTTTTTTTATTTGAGAGAATGAGTTAATGATTTAAGGTTCAGACTTTTTCTCTTAAATATCTATGTAAGAGTACCAGCAGTTTAGCAGTTCACAATAGTCAAGGACCTCAAGTAAGTTTTTTTTTTTTTTTTTTAATGGTGCCATTACTTCCTTTAAAATTAATAAAGTCATATTTATGGCACAAGAATATATCCAACACTATATGCAAACAACTTATATATATATATATATATATATATATATATATATATATATATATATATATATATATATATATGTCACTACTATACAGTCACCACCAACACCCCCCACAGCCATTTAAAGAGGAGGAGGAGAGGCCTAGAAAGAAGCTGGAGAAAAGAAGTGGAAAACTATACTGAGATGATCTTTGCTACTTCAAATCTTGTTAGGGATGAAAAATTCACAATAAAAAACAGGAAAGTGTAGAATATGGGACATTTAAATGGTACAAAAATAATCAGTTAACTACCCAACGACCCAAAAAAAAGAAATATCAATTTTCAGAAATCAAGTAATAGTTAACAACTTAGACATCCAGCTTTTCTGCTGTAATGGACTGTTGATGGAAAGTTGATTCAACCAAGTTTCTCTGGTTAATTAACCCCCCGTCTGTATATCAGCATGGATGAAGCCTGATGTCTGGGTCTTTTCTAGGACTAGAGCTCTAGAGCTAAGCAGAACCCCATGATCTAGACCTAGTTAGTCAGGAGTTCATCCTACAGCAACATAATCCACATCGTACCTCTGGGCTGTCACATCATCTGTCACATGACACATTCAACTAGGACCATTTATATAAAGACTGAAAAATCAAAGTGTTCTAAAACTTTTGACCGGTGGTGTATATACAGAGTGGGGCAAAAAAGTATTTAGTCAGCCACCAATTTTGCAAGTTTCCCCACTTAAAAATATGAGAGAGGCCTGTAATTGTATCATAAGTATACCTCCAATATGAGTGGTTGGTCGATAATAAAGTTCATCTCATTACTTTTTTATATACCCTTTGTTGTAAATGACAACGGTCAAACATTTTCTGTATGCCTTCACATTGTTGCTGGTATTTTGGCCCGTACTTCCATGCAGATCTCCTCCAGAGCAGTGATGCTTTGGGGCTGTCACTGGGCAATACAGACTTTCAACTGATTTTCTAGGGGTCACTATGGCCACTCCCAGACCTTGAAATGCTTCTTATGAAGCCACTTCTTTGTTGCCCGGGTGGTGTATTTGAGATCATTCGGTCATGCTGAAAGCTGTTTCATCTTCAATGCCTTGCTGATGGAAGGAGGTTTTAACTCAAAACCCCATGATACATGGCCCCATTCATTCATTCATGATGAATGGGGTCGTCCTGGTCCCTTTGAAAAAAAAAAACAGCCCCAAAACACTGTTTTGTTTCCACCGCCATGCTTCACATTAGGTTTGGTGTTGTTTTGATGCAACTCGGCATTCTTTTTCCTCTAAACATTACAAGTTGAGTTTTTTTTATATTACATTCTCCCATTCCTCTTCTGGATCATCCAAATGCTCTCTAGCAAACTTCCGATGGGCCTGGATATGTACTGGCTGAAGCAGGGGAACAGGTCTCTGCAGCCCTTTGAAGCCCTGGTGGCGTAACATGTTACTAATGGTTGCAGGTGGTTCCGGGATTTTTTTCTACTGTTCTTGTGATCACTGGATTTTCATAATTGCTCTCACAGTTGATTTCTTCAGACCAAGTTCCGTAACTATCACAGATTCAGTCTTCCCAACCTGGTGCAGGTCTACAATTTTGTTTCTGGTGTCCTTTGACAGCTCTTTTGGTCTTGACCGTAGTGGAGTTTGGAGTGTGAGTGTTTGAGGCTGTGGACAGGTGTCTTTTGTACTGATAAGGAGTTCAAATAGGTGCCTTTAATACAGGTAACAAATAGAAGACAGAGGAGCCTTTTAAAGAAGACGTTACAGGTCTGTGAGAGCCAGAAATCTTCTTCTTAAATCTTGTTTGTAGGTGAGTGTGGCACAGAGGGAAGGCTACCTGGCCAGTACACAGAGAGATTGGACACAAGCGTGGTGTGATGCCCGAGGGTGTGTTTAATTCAAACAAAAAGTCTAGAGGAAATAGTTCAGGGTGTTGGAGCAGCGTGAGGGTTAGGGCAGGTGTGGGGGTTTTGCTCCAGGTGAGAGGTAGGTCGGAGTATTGGGTGTTCAGCCGAGTGGACGGGGTTTAGAGCTCTGGCAGCAGAGGGTCTGGGCTTCCTCCATGGCTCTGGGTCGCTGGCTGCTTGTGAGTTGTTCTGCTTGCTTCCTCTCGGTGTGAGGGCAGTGAGCCCTTTTATGCTGGGTCCAGGAAGGAGCTGCAGCTGTGATTTCCCGGCTCCTCCCTCTTCTCAGGTGTGGCGAGTTGGCTGATGAGCCTCCTTCTGGGCCCGAGGGTCACAGTGACAGCCAGGGGCTCTGCCACAGTGAAAAAATATTTATTTAACTAATTAATTAATTAATTAAAAATCCTATAATACGATTTCACTGATTCTTTCCCCAATTCTGTCTCTGATGTGTTAACAATTATGAAAATTACAGGCCTGTAATATGAGGCTGCAGCTTCCGGTGAGAACAAGACTCTGTTATGATGCTGATAGGAAATCCTCATACATCAGATATTATTTATGCTGATCTGATGACTCAGTTAATGTGGTCAGACTCAAGAACAATAAATCACTAAACCCGTTTTTCACTCTCTAGTTACCAAGCCGCAGCATTACCTCACGGAGAAATTGGGATAGATAAAATAAATGCTTAATAAATAAAATACATTGTTGTGCCACACACATGACTAATAGAACCATTGAAATAAATCACTTTAATCTAAACAGTAAAGTCTCATTACTTGGTTACTTCTGGATTACAAAGATCTACAGAAGCATGATCTAATCAGTCTAATATATATTTATTTATTCTCATATTACATTCATGATCAGTGTTGACTTTTCATGCCCTCTGTAGCAGTGACGGTCTGTAATAGAGTAAAAAAAAAAAAGCCTCTATTAATTCATATCACATTATTATCCATATGTCTGTCAGCTGATTTAAAGTTAAATGTTTTTAGAAACAAAATTATTTTTAATCAACGTATTTGCCAATCAATCAAACTGTCAACAAACTGTCAAATGTCAAAACACTGATACTATGGCCCTAATATTTTTTTTGATTACATGATTCATTTATAAATTAGATAATAATGTAAACACAACAGATTCACATCTTATTAATATATCACAATAACAAAGACACAAATAATAATTAGAATAGAGTCCTGTCAATAACAATATTTTGCTTCAAACATAAATGTTTTCAAAAGTTATAAATAACATTTCTGTTCTCATCGTGCCAACACGCTAAATGAGCACCAAAATGAGCATCAGCTGCTGTCACTTACTGATATGAATTAAAAAATACAACTAACCAACACACTGTTTTATAAATCAATTTATTCTTAAATGAGTGCAAAGAACTAAACATATAACTAGAGCTAGTTGATCAATAGATCAGTTGCCAACATTTACATTAATGGCAAACTATACTGATAATTGATTAATCAATTTGAGTACATTTTAAAAAGAAAATGTCCAATTTCTCTGGTTCCAGCTTCTCTTCTCTGATTATTTTCGGGTTTATTTATTTTTCTATAATAGTAAACCGATGATCTGTGGGTTGTGGACTGTTGGTCTGGACAAAAAAAGACATTTTAGGTTGAATCTTCAGCTTTGGGAACACTGATCAACATTTTACACAATGAAATGAACCAAACAATTAATCAATTAATTTTTTCAACAATCATAGATTAATTGACTGACCAGAATAGTTGTTAGTTGCAGCTCTACAAATGATCAAACACATATTGGTTTGCTTTCACTGCGTCTATATGTTGGCGCCTCAATAAGCAGAACAGAGGAAACCTCATCCATAGTTGATCGTTTTTGTTTTCAGTTTCCATCCTGCACAGGCTCATTTTGACAATCTGGAACAATTTGTCCTAACTTGACTCTGTTAACACCACGCAGATCAATTATCTGTCATGTGCCTGAGAAGTAGCATGTTTGTGGGCTGAAAGAAGACAAATCTTGTTCAGGTGGTAAAACAGAGGAAACTGTGGCCTGTGCAGAAAGAGGAAGCAGACAATGTTTGTGCTGTTTAAACAGCACTGTGATGCATTCAAGGACTCCTCGGATCCTCTAACTTCCTGGGTTGGGAAATCGCAATGCAGGAACAACATCAATGACAGAATAAAAGATGTATTTTATTCTTCAGAATCTAAACAACATGTCAACGGCTGTTTTTAATTTTTCTCACTAATCTATGTCTACTAACAACTAAGGTACGATATAAAACTATATCACACATTACATTTAAGCAAAGAATGCAACATGTTACTTAAAAAAATCATTTTTCTATTCATTTATTTAATTGTACAAACATGTACTCCAAGAGGAACACACATAAACTACAACAACTACTATACAAAATATATCAAAACAAAAAAAGAATTAAAACTAAATGAGAAACAAAAAGGGGGTTTATAGTTTAATCTTTAGTTGGATATAAGACAAAAAAGCTAAGACTTTAGAGTGCAGCTATACATATGTAGCTATACATTTTTACATATCTTTCTATTTTGCTACGGTGTGGAAGGTTTAGTATTTTCCATTTACTACAGTAAAAATGTTATTTTTATTTTTTTTATTATTAGAATACTGAAAATATTTCTTACTACTAACTAGGGGTCTAACATTTATTAATACACTGTTTCTGTACAGGTAGTTGGTTTTGGTGCAGTGGTGAATTTACACACCAGGATAAAAAGTGGTGGTTTTTAATAAGTTTTTATTTTGTTTATTATCTACCTGCAGTGAAGTCTGATTCTATAGGACATGTAACATCAAAGTATGTATGTTTGTAGCTCATTGATATCAAAGAGAAAATGATTTTATTGCAAATGTTGAAGTGGAAGTGACAGAGAAGCTGTTAGTGGAGGCGACTGTAGACCACCACTACTGAACTGACCAATCACAGCCTTGGAGGAGCTGAACTGACCAATCACAGCCCTCGAGATTCACGTTAACATGACGTCTAATCAGGATTTATGGGAGGTGAAGTCAGCCTATGACATGGCTATGTAGCAGAAATAGAAACTAGTGTAACGTCAAGGTAATGTCAGGGTAACATTAGAGTAACATTAGAGTAATGTTGGCGTAACGTCAGAGTAATGTCAGAGTAATGTCAGGGTAACGTCAGCGTAATGTCAGAGTAACACCAGAGTAACACCAGAGTAACATCCGGGTAATGTTAGAGTAATGTTGGCGTAACGTCAGAGTAATGTCAGAGTAATGTCAGAGTAATGTCAGGGTAACGTCAGGGTAACGTCAGGGTAACGTCAGGTTAACGTCAGGTTAACGTCAGGTTAACGTCAGGGTAACGTCAGGGTAACGTCAGGGTAACGTCGGCATAATGTTGGCGTATTGTCAGAGTAACTTTAGAGTAACGTCGGAGTAACGTCAGCTCTGGGCCTATTTTTTGATTTTTGAGTTGCTGAAGTGGTGTTGATCTCTGACAGAACAGAAGAAGCGAGACAGGAAGTCAGACAAAAGAAGGCACAAATCAACCAGTGGATTTCAAAATAAAACACTGTGCACAGACTTCTGTTTACTGACCCAGGGCAGAAGAAAAAAAAAACATTTGACCAAATCAACAGAGGCAGCTGCTAGCAGGTTCCTGACTCCTTCCACAAACAGAAAGGTTCTATTCCTTTCCACTACGTAAGCACCTGACCAACGAGCCACTGTTGATGTTCACAATATTCAAAACGAAAGACCTAAACTTATTTTACAATTTTTTCTGCTGTACAGAAAAGATTCAATCTGTGAATTTTGTGTAACAGGCTGTTTGCACGATTGTTTAGAGCCTGTATCTTTGCTGTTGAGTTTTGCTGTTTTTGCCCTTGTGATGCAGAACACTGCAGAACACTTTTTAAAGTTTGTTTGTGTTTTTCTTCTTCTGACTAAGTTCGTTTTTCTGAGAAAAAGGAAAAACCCTGAAATCCAGTTCGTCCCTGTGGTGCCGCTGCTGAGACGTGTTTGTGTGGAGGTGCTGAGTTGTTCTCATACACATTGTTATAAAGGCATCCCTGTAAGAAGCAGCTGTGAGGCGTGTCTGATGGTGATAACCATCATAACATATACTCTGCCTGGAAGCTCCGAGCGGCAGCAAACAGACTGTCTGATCAATATCAGGAGGAAGGTTTCAGCCCCAAGGATGGATTTATGTGTAGTCTATGCCTGTTATGGATTTTACAGCGATTAGTCCCAGGAAATACATCTAGGATACAAACCAGGAACAGATTTGTTCTTTTACATTGCAGGACCTAAAAAAAAGTTCCACCGGAGAGGAAAGCTTACAGAACTCCTGACATTAACATGTAAAACTAATCAGCAATGATATTAAAACATTCTGAAATGATAGTGTCTTAGTATTTAGCTCAAAGCAAACAATAGTTTTGTTTCTGTTAACTTATTCTGATGCATTTTAGTATTAAGTATTATGTTAACCCTTCTGTTATGTTCATTTCTCACAAACAGCCATCCTGGTTCAATTTGACCCACTGGATGTTTCATTATCCAAAAGATGCCCAAAACACACACAAACATCTACCAATCATTGTTATTATTTCATTATTAACTCTATTAATAACTATTCTATCAATATTTAAATACAATGGTGTTCCTTACCTCTAACAGATAATGGTTTAATTAGGATAATTCACTTGTTTTTCTTAAAAAAAAAAAGAAAAAAAGTTCAATCCTTTTTCTTAATGTTTCATTACTAGCAACATACAAAACAAAATAATTTTCCATAACATTGAAACTTAACGTTTGCATTTTGTTTTACATAAATGCACTGTTTGGGAATCAGAAATGAACATATATGTGAAATTAACCATTTTAATATTATATGTTGATTAAGGCATTGCAAATGTATTTGTATAGAACATTTCAGCAACAAAGTAATTCAAAGTGCTTTAAATAAATTCAAAGTGCTTTAAATAAAAAGCACCAGCAAGATACAATATTTACAAGGGGAAATGATTTAAATTAATAAAAATTACACAAGATTAATACTAATACTAGTTAAATACTACTTTTTCCTATCTTTCATAAATCCTCAAACTTTAAAATGGGTCAATTTAACCCGTAATAAAACAGGAGGGTTAAGAAAAGTTTAACCCTTTTTTGCATAGTGGTACCACATGGCAACAGTTACTGTATCTTCATTATTCTAAAAAGTCACATGACCAGGATATCCTGTTTACTCATGGACATTTGACATGTGAGCATCACTGCCTCATAACCAAAGGTTGTTTTTTATTCAATTTTCACAAAGAACTCACTATATAGGCCAAGTAAGCTTTATTTATTTATTTGTTTGCATTTAATTCAAATGGAAAATTGGAACTGGATTATTGGAATACATTTCTTAAATATATCTCTTATTTAGACCATTTTAAGTCATAAAAACATTTTCTACCATGTCTAGGTAATATTTCATGCAATAGAGGGTTAATGGCAAAAAGGTTTTGTCTAATCCAACACAAACCTCCAGATGCTGCCACGTGTGCAGCTTCACACAGACTCGTGATGGGAACTTCTTGTAACGTAATTAACAAACAAAGTTATGGAGCTGACGTACAAGCTGAGTCTAAAAAAAAGACAGGAAACAAGTCTTATGAGGACTAGAGTAAGAAAAAGGATTTTTTTAAAAAATCAATTCACAATCAACCTCTTTTAACCCCTTTCCCTACTTTCACATCTCAAGTGTTAGGAAAAATTGACTTTTACATCCTGATTTAGTTCCTGATTTTGCTACCGGGATGTTTTGTCAAACAGAGCAGTAACAGTCCTGGCTGATGCAAAAAATATTCTGCATGTAAAATGAGTTTGGTGCCGACATTATCAACAGATTTGGCTTCAGGAAACCGTCACAACAGAGCTGCTTCTTTCCTGAAAGGTGCCATGCAAATTAGCTTTGATTTGAATGTGGTGCAGTGTGAGACGTTCTGGTGGCAGGAAGTTCACTTCATGTCGCTGCAGAAAAACCACACATGCTGAAAAGTGTCTGTCATGGCAGCAGAGCCAGAAACACTGATAAAATAAAAAAAAGAAAGTAAAATGTGAAGAATCGAGAAAAGGAAATGATTGGGTTGATAAGATAAACAATAGCAGGGAGCAGGAGGCTGTTGAGAAAGACGAAACTTCAACTTCCTCGTTTGTCAGAAACAAGTTGATCTTTCTTCTCTCTGATTCTCTTTCCTTCTTTACTACCAAACCACATCACAGATTATGCAACTTTTCTCTCTTGTACAACATTGCATTTCGCTCATTTTCCTTCATTAGCTACAGTTAAAAGGACGATATTTCTTCATCCAACTTAAACGTTGAAATGGACACTATAATCTGCAGGATTCACTATATATATATATATATATATATATATATATATATATATATATATATTCAAATTAACAATTAATCTGCTGTTTATTTTTCTTTATTATCATTTGTCTATTATCAGGTCTTGTCTTATGTTTGGTTGATAAAATATCGATAAGTGTTTCCTAAAGCTCATCATCAGTTTACTATTATAGAGACTAAAGAAACCAGAAAATAATCAGAGAAGAGAAGCTGGAACCAGAGAATTTGGACATTTTCTTTCTTTCTTTTCTAATTAATTAATCGATTATCAAAATAGTTTAATGTAAAAGGTGGCATCTAATTACTAATTGACTAAGTGTTGCTGTGGAATAAAACACCAAAATACTGATTTGTCAAGTCAATTCAGATGCTGCTCTGTTTTATTCCACTTTTAAATCTTTCTGCTCTACTTCTCTCTGCGATGCTGCTGCATTTGCTTTGTTCTCCTCCTCCTCCACTCTAATGATCTTGTTTCATTCTCTGCTCAAACGCTCTTCCTGCCACAAACTGAGCAGACCCCTGTGTAAAAAGAACATTTAAGAATCCTCCAGAAGAAAGAAGAAAAAGCTGAAAAGGGAGGAAGACTACAATTATTTATTTATTTTTTAAACCAGATTCCCAAATCATAATTTTCTCCTTAAAAAAGAAAATTAGTTTCATTCTAGTTGACGTGAAGTTGCTTCTTCGTTGCCAAACTGGCTGCTCATGCACAAAATCGAACTTCCCCCAGTTCTTGGAACATTTCTGGTTATGAGGTTGTGAATCAGTGGAGCTTCTTAATAGATCAGTGGAGGTGTGATGTACATGAGAAGAGCCCAAATGCTGTGAGTCCCAACCTCATTCTATTGATTTTCTTATTCTACAATGTGTGTTAATATTAAACTTTATGGAGGAGCTCAGAAAACATTGATGGCCTCAATGGTTACTGGGCTTGAATCTTCTTCTTCTGTAAGTACCATCACTTTATATTAAAGCTTTCACTACTAGAGTTTTAGTATCAGCAGCTGCTGCCATAAAGGAGTCCACTGTTAAATATTGGCTCAGATATGACAACATCATCAATACCATGATCAATAAATCTGCTCCAGGTGCTGATGAAGGTGGTGGTGTCTGATGGTGAATTGATGGATAAACACAGATTAAAACATTTAAAGACAGACGACTAAGACATAACAGAGACAGAACACACCAACACACACGTTATTGTATAGAGAATTTATCAAGCTGAACAGAATCAAACCAGACAGGAAGTCAAGCTACAAACAGAGGAGTGGCGCTGTTCAATTTCAAAATAAAGTACATATTTCAGAGTCACAGATATAAACAAATGTGACCACATGATTTGAGTCATTTTAAGAAGAAAATGTACAAATTCGCTGGTCCCAGCTTCTCTTCTCTGATTATTTTCTAGTTTCTTTAGTCTTCTATAATAGTAAACTGATGATCTTTGGGTTGTAGACAAAAAAGATATTTTAGGTTGAATCTTCAGCTTTAGGATCCATATTTTACAGTATTTCATTAATCAATCGAGTTTCAATAATCCATAAATTAATCAACTAACTATTAATCAAAATAGTCATTCGTTGCAGCCCTAATTAATTATAATAAACTTTATTTGAATAGCATTTATAGCATTTCAGACCATTGCCACAGCCTCATTGTGGCTTTTTAAGTTTCATTTTTATCTAATCTGGTAGTCGAATATCCAGTTGTGTAGTGAATCCTACCATTTATACACCGTCCATTTCAAAAGTTGGCATCAGAAAGATTCCAATGAACAAATATAGTCCTTTTAACTGCAACTAATGAAGGAAAAAGAGTGAAAGATTATCTTCACTATGAGAATAGTCTTTAGTTACTGCTCTAAATAATGATAATAATTTATTTGAATAGCCTTTAATAACTCTGTGGATTTTCCTGTACCAAAGTTCCGTTAGTTTCCATAGCAAAAGTTCTGATAAACAAGGTTAAAAACATGTTTATTCATGATTCATGAGCTGATGCTACTTTTCCTCTGCAGGAAGTTAATCAGATGTAACATGAAACTATTGTCACAGGTTCTGTTTTTGTTTGTTTTCCACTGAAGTTAGGAAGAAGTTCCAGATTCTACATGGAGCCAGAAACAGCTGCGATGTCTGATCAACAGACTGACAGTCCACATTCCCTCTACTCTCACATTTCACTAACTGCAACAGAAACTGATTGAACCAATCTGTGCTTCAACTTGACTTTTTCTATTGAATTTATCTCTCACAAGTCGCCATAAAATATGGAAGTAAAACTTCAAAATATCAGGTTTATCAGTTACAGAAGATTTTACACATTTTATCGCATTTCCAACTAAAATGTTCCATACCGGTAGTTTTTCAGGATTTTTCAGTGGAGAGGCTGTTTGCTGGAACAGTAGTAACGTGTGTTTCATTAAATTATTTTATTTTAATTTATTTAAGAATAAAAAATATTCTGAACAGAGTTTAGTTTTATATTTGAAGGAAGATATCATGTTTCCTATTCTTCTTGTGAATAAAACAGCTCAATCTAAGGTTATAAAACAGAGTCATTCTTATATTGATTGAATCATAGTAAATAAAACATACTTATAAATATATATTATACATAATAACTATTATCTATATATATACAGTACAGGCCAAAAGTTTGGGCACACTTTCTCATGAATGTGTTTTCTTTATTTTCATGAAAACTGTGAAATCCAAATTATGAATGAACACATGTTTATGGAGTCATGTACAAAAAAGGTGAAATAACTGAAAACTTGTTTTATGTGTTTTACATGTTTTATATTCTAGTTTCTTCTAAATAACCACCGTTTGATCTGATTGATAAAGCAATTCCACTAATTCACCCTGATAAGGCACATCTATGAAGTGAAATCCATTTCAGGTTTTCAGGTTTTTTTACACATGAGAAACAGCTTCAGTGGAATTAATGAATGACTGATTCCATATTTCAAACTTTTACATCATTTTATGAATCAAACAACTAATTGATTAATCATTTCAATAATCTAGAGATAGATATTCTATCAAAATAGTTGTTAGTTGTAGCTAATGTGTATTTATTTATGAGGATAACAAAGTGAAAGACCCATCTCTACTCTCAGTGAAAAAAGACTCTACTTCAGACCTGTTTATTGATCCTCAGAACTATTTGCCTTGTGTCTTTCCTGCAGAGAAAGACTACAGCAGCCTGTGTGAGCGGCAGCCCATCGGGCGGTTACTGTTCCGACAGTTCTGTGAGACCCGACCCGAGCTTAAACGCTGTGTCAAGTTCCTGGATGCTGTGGTAAGGAGAGAGAGAGAAAGAGAGTATGTGTGTGTGTGTGTGTACGCCTGCACGCGTCTGTGTGTGTCTGTCTGTGTGTGTGTGTGAATGACGGAAGTGGAGTGACCCTGTGCTTCTTTTTTTCCCTGAAAATTTCCTCAATTCACACAACAGACATGAGGGAGTAGTGTGTTTTGTGTATTTTTGTTGCAAAGGGAGAGAGAGAAGAAGAAGATAGGGCCAAATTATACTATTTACTGTTTATTGTCCATTAATAATGAAATGGGATTTCTGCTCCAGCGATAGATGAAGGTGATGTTGAAGATGGAGGGCGGATGAGGAGTTCTTCTAAGTTCTTCTGACTTCTTTTATTCTGGACATGTCCAGCTTTATTTTTATATTCTGAGTCTCTGCTGGAATATCTTTGCATGATTCACAGTTAAAGACTTTACATTTTAGTTCCTGTCTCTGTTTTGATTGGTCAGGAAGGCTTCTCCAGCTGCAGGGGTTACATACACAAACAATAGGATTTCATTTCTTTTTCTTCTTTAATACACCAAATTATTTAATTATTCCAAACCCTACATGTTGGAGCTGAATCTGATCTGAAACACAGATTATGAGAGGACAATGTGAACAACTTTAGCAACTAAAGAGCAGTGGCTCTGTAGTCGTTGTGCACATCAGCTTCCTGCAAATATTTCGCAATAAAAGCATTTTTAAGAACTACATGGTATATGCCCATGAAAACCAAAGGGGGGCTCATAATTTGATAAGGATGGAGATCAGTTTAATGCAGTAACTTAAACAAATGTGTGTGAGATCTCTTATTAAAATACAATGAATTACACTTGTGAAATAGATGAAATTCGAGAAAGAAATTAATGTTACTCTCTCTATTTTAGCTAGACAAAGGTGTCAGTCTTATTTAAATAAAAATAATGCCATTTCTATAAACGTCATTGCATCTTTTTTAAAAAAATATTTTATTTTCACTGACCCCTGGATAAAAATCCCTGTGTTAGAGCATTTTAAGGCAGGTGAGAGCAGGTTAAAGGAGCGGGAGACCCAGGAGCGCTCCTCTGGGCCGTACCCCTCCCAGTCCACCAGGAACTGGAATCCCCTTCCTCGCCGGCGGACGTCCAGCAGCTGCCGAACGGTGTATGCCGGGTGGTTGTCAATGAGGCGGGGGGGCGGAGGGGGGGCGGTGGGAGGGTTGAGTGGGCTGGAGACCACAGGCTTCAGCAGAGAGACGTGAAAAGCTGGGTGGATGTTAAGACTGGAGGGAAGCTTCAACTTGACTACGCTGGGATTGATTACCTTGGTGATTTCAAATGGACCGATGTACCTGGGGGCTAGTTTTTTGGACTCCACCTGAAGGGGGAGATCACGGGAGGAGAGCCACACCTTCTGACCTGGCCGATAGTCCGGGGCGGGAATCCGATGCCGGTCCAGACTCGATGGGCACGCCGGAGGTGCTCACGTACCGAGGGAACCGCAACACCAGACTCCTGCGTAGGGAACAGGGGGGGCTGGAAGCCTATGGAGGCCATAAAGGGAGACATACCTGTGGCGGAGCTGACCAGGGAGTTATGTGCATATTCGACCCACGGGAGGTGCGACGACCAGGAGGCGGGGTGATCAGCAGCAACGCAGCGGAGTGCCGACTCCAGATCCTGGTTGGCCCGCTCCGTCTGGCCGTTAGTCTGCGGATGGAAGCCAGAGGAGAGACTCACCGACGCCCCCAGTGCCCGGCAGAATGCCTTCCATACTTGGGAAGTGAACTGGGGCCCCCGATCGGAAACAATGTCCACAGGGATTCCGTGGAGCCGGAATACGTGGTGGACCACCAGCTGCGCGGTCTCCATCGCCGAGGGGAGCTTGTGTAGAGGCACGAAGTGGGCGGCTTTGGAGAACCGATCGACGACCGTGAGGATAACGGTGTTCCCGTCAGAAGGAGGCAGTCCTGTCACAAAGTCCAGCGCGATATGTGACCAGGGACACGGGGGAATGGGTAGAGGCCGAAGCAGACCCGCAGGGGCGCGGTGAGATGCCTTGTTGCGAGCGCAGACGGAGCAGGCGGCGACGAAGTTCCGGGTATCAGCTGCCATGGTGGGCCACCAGAAGCGCTGCCCCAAGATCGCCAGGGTGCGGTGGAACCCGGAGTGGCACGCGATCCGGGAAGAGTGCCCCCACTGGAGTACTGCCGACCGCACCGCCTCGACGACGAACAACCTACCCTGGGGACACCCCTCCGGCGGCGGCTGGTCAGCAAGGGCCTCCTGCACCCCGCCATCTGGCCGCCCCGACCACACATGCAGGGGGGAGAATGGTCTCCACCGCCCCCCGTCCACCACCGGGGCAAACTGACGCGAGAGAGCGTCATGCTTGGTGTTGCGGGACCCCGGCCGGAAGGTGAGGGTGAAACGAAACCTCCCCAGGAACAGAGCCCAACGAGCCTGGCGGGAATTTAACCTGTGGGCAGAGCGGAGGTAAGACAGGTTCTTATGGTCAGTCCATACAACAAACGGCAGGGCGGCACCCTCCAGCCAATGTCGCCACTCCTGCAGCGCTAGCACCACGGCCAGCAGCTCGCGGTTACCGACATCGTAATTCCTCTCCGCCGGGGAAAGACGGCGCGAGAAGAAGGCGCAAGGGTGCAGCTTGTGGTCCGAGTGCGTACGTTGGGACAGAACCGCGCCTACACCAGTGTCCGAAGCGTCTACCTCCACCACAAATTGCAACGCGGGGTCCGGGTGGCACAGTACTGGGGCTGAGGAAAAGAGTTTCTTTAGCCGCTTGAATGCCGCACTAGCCTCGGGGGACCAGTGATAGGGGACTTTAGAGGAGGTGAGTTGGGTGAGAGGCTGTGCGACAGTGCTATAATTCCTAATAAAACGCCGGTAGAAGTTGGCAAATCCCAAGAACCGTTGTAGGTGTTTGCGGGTGGAGGGGATGGGCCAGTCTAAAACGGCTTGGACCTTTCGCGGGTCCGCCCGTAGCTGTCCCCGCTCAATAATAAAACCCAAGAACTCCACGGAGGAGACGTGAAATTCACATTTTTCCGCCTTCACGTACAGGCGGTTCTCCAGCAGGCGTTGAAGCACCAACCGGACATGTTGAACGTGCTCTTTCGTGTCCCGTGAATAGATTAAAATGTTATCTAAATATACAAAAACAAAGCGGTTAATCATGTCTCTTAGCACATCGTTTATAAGCGCCTGAAAGACGGCCGTCGCGTTGGTGAGGCCAAATGGCATCACCCGGTACTCATACTGCCCCACAGGCGTATTGAATGCCGTTTTCCACTCGTCCCCCTCCCTAATGCGGACCAAGTGGTAGGCGTTGCGCAAGTCTAATTTTGTGAAAATTGCGGACCGATGGTGAAACCCAAACGCCGAGTCGATAAGGGGCAGCGGGTACTTATTCTTGATCGTAATGTCATTTAATCCACGGTAATCCACGCACGGGCGAAGAGTCTTGTCCTCCTTGGCTATGAAGAAAAAAACAGCTGCGACTGGAGAGGATGAGGGACGGATGAGACCGGCCGCGACGGACTCGGCGAGGTAGTTAGACAGACTCTCCCTTTCAGGCTTGGGGAGCTGGTAGAGGCGGCTGGTGGGGAGCTGGGCCCCCGGGACCAGATCGATGGCACAGTCGTAAGGGCGGTGCGGGGGAAGTGCGAGTGCACGGTCCTTGCTAAACACAAGCTGGAGATCGTGATAAACGGGGGGAACATTAGATAAATCAGGAGCAGCCGGGGACTCGGGAGGTGTGGACGTGCTGATGGGACTCGCGGATTGCAGACAGTGAGAGTGACAAAAAATGCTCCAGTTGCTAATGGTGAAGCGGGACCAGTCAATTTGTGGTTGTCCTGTCACAAAGTCCAGCGCGATATGTGACCAGGGACACGGGGGAATGGGTAGAGGCCGAAGCAGACCCGCAGGGGCGCGGTGAGATGCCTTGTTGCGAGCGCAGACGGAGCAGGCGGCGACGAAGTTCCGGGTATCAGCTGCCATGGTGGGCCACCAGAAGCGCTGCCCCAAGATCGCCAGGGTGCGGTGGAACCCGGAGTGGCACGCGATCCGGGAAGAGTGCCCCCACTGGAGTACTGCCGACCGCACCGCCTCGACGACGAACAACCTACCCTGGGGACACCCCTCCGGCGGCGGCTGGTCAGCAAGGGCCTCCTGCACCCCGCCATCTGGCCGCCCCGACCACACATGCAGGGGGGAGAATGGTCTCCACCGCCCCCCGTCCACCACCGGGGCAAACTGACGCGAGAGAGCGTCATGCTTGGTGTTGCGGGACCCCGGCCGGAAGGTGAGGGTGAAACGAAACCTCCCCAGGAACAGAGCCCAACGAGCCTGGCGGGAATTTAACCTGTGGGCAGAGCGGAGGTAAGACAGGTTCTTATGGTCAGTCCATACAACAAACGGCAGGGCGGCACCCTCCAGCCAATGTCGCCACTCCTGCAGCGCTAGCACCACGGCCAGCAGCTCGCGGTTACCGACATCGTAATTCCTCTCCGCCGGGGAAAGACGGCGCGAGAAGAAGGCGCAAGGGTGCAGCTTGTGGTCCGAGTGCGTACGTTGGGACACCGAGTGCGTACGTTGGGAAGAGTCTTGTCCTCCTTGGCTATGAAGAAAAAAACAGCTGCGACTGGAGAGGATGAGGGACGGATGAGACCGGCCGCGACGGACTCGGCGAGGTAGTTAGACAGACTCTCCCTTTCAGGCTTGGGGAGCTGGTAGAGGCGGCTGGTGGGGAGCTGGGCCCCCGGGACCAGATCGATGGCACAGTCGTAAGGGCGGTGCGGGGGAAGTGCGAGTGCACGGTCCTTGCTAAACACAAGCTGGAGATCGTGATAAACGGGGGGAACATTAGATAAATCAGGAGCAGCCGGGGACTCGGGAGGTGTGGACGTGCTGATGGGACTCGCGGATTGCAGACAGTGAGAGTGACAAAAAATGCTCCAGTTGCTAATGGTGAAGCGGGACCAGTCAATTTGTGGGTTGTGCAGTGTGAGCCAGGGCAGACCTAGGACCAGTGGTGAAGCGGGTGACGGAATAACAAAAGGAGTGATGGTCTCGCGGTGGTTACCAGAGAGCTGCAGTGACAGTGAAACAGTGCGATGGGTGACTGTGGCTAACAACCTACCGTCCAGGGCAAAGATCTCCTTAGGCTCCCTGAGCGGAACAAGGGGAACCTTAGCCTGAGAGGCCAGAGCGCCGTCAATAAAATTGTCATCGGCACCGGAGTCTATTAGTGCTTGGATCGGCAGTGAATGCTGTGACCACGACAACATACCTGAAACCATCAGTCGGGAGGGGGGTCTGGGTGAGGTGGTGGTGTGGCTCACCAGCGGCCCCCCGGTCGCTGATGAGCCTGGTCTTTTAGGTCCGGGCAGTGGGCGAGAAAATGCCCCTCCCGGCCGCAGTAAATACAAAGCCCCGACCGGACCCGGCGCTGGCGCTCAGAAGAGGAGAGCCTGGTGCGTCCCAGCTGCATCGGTTCACCGACAGCATCTGGCGGTGATGGTCCGGATTCCGGAGCAGTAGCCGGTGAAGGTTCGCTGGACGAGGGTGGAGAAGGGCGAGGCGCAGGAAGGCGGGGCCGGACGGATCTCGGAGTCTCCCTCTCCCGGCGTCGCTCTCTCAGGCGGTTGTCCAGCCGGATGGCCAACTCGATGAGCTGCTCCAGCGACGTGGTCTCCTCCCGAACGGCGAGCTCGTCCTGCAGATCCTCGTTGAGACCCCTCAGGAACGCCACCCGGAGAGCGGTCTCCTCCCACCCGCTCTGAGCGGCCAGGATCCGAAAATCTACGGCGTAAATCGCCACCGGAGCGGAGCCCTGGCGAAAGGACAGCAGCCGGTTGCCGGCTTCCCTGCCCCGAACCGGGTGGTCGAATACCCGCCGCATCTCCGCGAGAAAGGCGGTATAGTCTTGGCGGACGGGTGAGTCTTGGGTTGCCTCCGCCCAGGCAGCCGCTCGGTCCGCGAGCAAGCTAACAATAAAAGCTATCTTCGAACGATCAGAGTGATATGTCCGGGGCTGCTGATCGAACACCAGCGAGCACTGGTGGAGAAATTGTCCACAGCTCCCTAATTCTCCGGAGTAACGGGCGGGCGTGGGGATATAAGGTTCCCGCAAAGTCTGGCGCTCCGGGCTGAGCGAGGCGGACGACGCAGCGGGGCGGCTACGGAGGTTAGTCCCGTCGGGGGGAGACACCGCGGACAGTCCGGCGGCAATGTCCTCCACCCGATGCCCCAGCTGCGAGAAAGCCGCGGAAAAGTCCTTCATCTCTCGCATCAGCTCTGCCAACGCACGCACTGGAAAGTGCAAGGCGAAGTTGCTCTGTCTCCGCGGGGTCCATTCTGGCCGGAGTATTCTGAGACGGTTTGGTTTTTGCGGAACCCCAGAGCAGAGACAGAGACGGGCGTACGGTGCAAAAAGAGGTTTATTCCAACAAAAGGTGTGCACAAATAAACTAAGGGCGCTGGCTGGGGGAAGGCAGCCAGGAACGGGGGAGCCAGGTTCTCTGGAGTAGGGGACGGCATGAAGCGGAAGAAGGCAGGAGGAGCTGTAGCGAAAAAGGAAAAGACGGTAAATGCACAAAAGGGGAATAGTCCAAAAACACAGGGAAACGTCGGCGAACATGTAGACTGGTACCGGGACGAGGCTTGGTCATAGATCACTGGCGACATAGGCTAGTATACTCCGGCGCCGGTGTAACGTTGCTTCCGGGTATATATGGGACCTGGTGATTGCAGATCTCTGGCAGCTGTGTCTCGTCCTGAGCCGCAGACCGTCCCAGGCCACGCCCCGCCGCGCTGTGGAAAAAGGGAAAAGAGAACACACAACAAAACCAAAAACCAAACCATAACAGGTTAAAGCAGGTTAGAGCTTGTTATATATTGTGGGAGAATATATTAGAGCTTAATAGAGCAGGTTAGAGCAGGTTAAAGCTAGTTAGAGTTGGTTAGAGCATGTTAGAACTTGTTATATGTCGTCGGAGAGCATATTAGAGCATAATAGTGCAGGTTAGAGCTGGTTAGAGTTGGTTAGAACAGGTTAGAGCATTTTAACGCTTGTTATATCATGGTAGAGCCTTTTGGAGCATAATGGAGCAGGTTAGAGCTGGTTAGAGCTTGTTATATGTCATGGGAGAGCATATTAGAGAATAATAGAGCAGGTTAGAGCAGGTTAAAGATTGTTAGATCGTGGTAGAGCCTATTGGAGCATAATAGAGCTGGTTAGAGTTGGTTAGAGCAGGTTAGAGCTGGTTAGAGTTGGTTAGAGCAGGTTAAAGGTTGTTAGAGCTGGTTAGAGCAGGTTAAAGGTTGTTAGATCATGATAGAGCCTATTAGAAATATTAGAGCTGGTTAGAGCAGGTTAAAGGTTGTTAGAGCAGGTTAAAGGTTATTACAGCAGGTTAAAGCTGGTTAAAGGTTGTTAGAGCAGGTTAAAGGTTGTTACAGCAGGTTAGAGCTGGTTAAAGGTTGTTAGAGCAGGTTAAAGCTGGTTAGAGCAGATTAAAGGTTGTTTGAGCAGGTTAAAGGTTGTTAGAGCAGGTTAAAGCTGGTTAGAGCAGGTTAAAGGTTGTTAGAGCAGGTTAAAGGTTGTTAGAGCTGGTTAAAGGTTGTTAGAGCAGGTTAGAGTTGGTTAGAGCTGATTAAAGGTTGTTAGAGCAGGTTAAAGGTTGTTAGAGCTGGTTAAAGGTTGTTAGAGCAGGTTAAAGGTTATTACAGCAGGTTAAAGGTTGTTAGAGCAGGTTAAAGGTTGTTACAGCAGGTTAGAGCTGGTTAAAGGTTGTTAGAGCAGGTTAAAGCTGGTTAGAGCAGATTAAAGGTTGTTAGAGCAGGTTAAAGGTTGTTAGAGCAGGTTAAAGCTGGTTAGAGCAGGTTAAAGGTTGTTAGAGCAGGTTAAAGCTGGTTAGAGCAGGTTAAAGGTTGTTAGAGCAGGTTAGAGTTGGTTAGAGCTGGTTAAAGGTTGTTAGAGCAGGTTAAAGGTTGTTAGAGCAAGTTAAAGCTGGTTAGAGCAGGTTAAAGGTTGTTAGAGCAGGTTAAAGGTTGTTAGAGCTGGTTAAAGGTTGTTAGAGCAGGTTAGAGTTGGTTAGAGCTGGTTAAAGGTTGTTAGAGCAGGTTAAAGGTTGTTAGAGCAGGTTAGAGTTGGTTAGAGCTGGTTAAAGGTTGCTAGAGCAGGTTAGAGTTTGAACATTTTGAAACTATTATTACTATTGTTCTCATTTTCTTCTTTTTTTTTCTTCTTCAGTTGTTTTGTGAAGCACTTTGTTGTTTTGGTTTGTATGAATGATCCAAATAAAAGAAGAACATAACATCAGTATGGTATGTTCTTTTAAACCATTTTTAAAGGACTTAACAAATTATTTCATCATGATAAATACTGTTACCATGACATAAAAGAACTTGTACTTGCTAAAGACGTCCAGCTGTATCAGGATAGAACTGCTGAACATGGGATGATGCTTTTCTCCCTGTATTCAGCCAACATGAATAATGATGTGTGATTTTTCAGCATCAGTCTCTGTAGAGGATTTTCTCACACAACTCTGACATAGAGCTGGGAGGAGTAAACATCATGTTCTCATGTTGAGCTTTTGATGCAGGAAGTTTAATTATCCTGAAACGCCTCCAACACTTTGGAGTTTGGAGGAAGTTGAGCTAATATCTGTTTAATGAAAGACTGGAACTTTTGACTTCTAGGAGCAAAGGATATAAAACTGCGTCATCACATTGACCTCTTCTACCACACACACAAACATTTTTTCTCTTGATTTCATCTGTCACAGTAAACAGCTCTGCTCCTTGAGAAGTTTTTCCTGTGTGTGTTGTTGTTGTCGATGGATTATGAATTGTAGTACACACACATAGATCTAATCATCATGTTAATGTAATATATTTGGGTTGTGGACAAAACAAGACATTAGAGCTGTGATGATTAGTTGATTAATTGATTAGTTGTCAATAATTACATTTGTCACCAACTATTTTTGTTAAGCGATTCATGGATTTGAGTCTTTTTCAAGAAGTCTGGAAGAAAATGATATTTGAGGTTAAATCTTCAGCTTTAGGAGACAGTGATCAACAGTTTAACAACTAATTAATTAATTGTTTTAATAATTAATCATCAATTAATTCAATAACATCAAATTGCATTAAATGTAAAAAAAAAATGTAGAATGTATATATAACTGGATACCAGACTGAAAAATGGCTGCCATTTATTTCAGTCTTAGTTTCTCTCCTGGTTCATATGCCAAAAATGTCCCTGACTTCCCGGTTTCTTTCCGTGTTCTGTGACCCATAGAGACGGATCAGTAGAGTCACCTCTTATGATGCTCTGGGGCCTCCCATCATGCCCCAATTTACACATGAGAATGTGTAAATTGTTTGTGTAAATGTGTAAAATGCCATTTTTGGCATATTACACATGAGAATGTGTAAATTGTGACTAAAACTCACATTTGAGTCACTTAATTCACTTGCTGACCACATTAATAGCCCTTCAAAGAAAAATAAATGAATAAAATAAATAAACGTCCTCTCTCCAGAGACACAGCACAACCATGCTGCGTCACAGAGCTGTGATGTTACAAAGGCTGTTAGAAAGGGTTTGGTGGATAAAAAGTCCACAACTTAAAAATCTAGAATACAAATATTAGTAATTAACAGGGTTATAGCTGGGGGTGTCCGGGAAACCGTTTTACAGGCTTCTCTTTTAGTATTGATGTCTATGGGAAAAATTTTTGGGTCATATGGTTTTTTTTGGCCACTGGGAAAAATCGGCCTGCTCCTGAGAGGTGGTACCCTATCCAGGTTTATAATAGATCCATGGTAAAATGTCCACGAGCAAAAGGAACTGGAAGAGGATATCCATGTTATGTGACCTCATAAATTGTATGACCTTCAAAATAAAAGCTCCCTTTTCATGGCTAACTGTAAAAACATACATTTTACATCACAGCTTTTTTATAAAAATTAAGATAAAGTAATTGTTGCCATACAGCAACACTATACAATAGTGGGTTAATTCATTCATAATTTGGTAATCTAATGAACACACTAATTTGTAATGGAAGTAACAGTTGAACAGACTCAGTTGAATCTGCACTGTTCAGTCCAAACAAAGTACGGTTCCTCCTTGATTCTGTTGTTCTTGGATCGATCAGTGGATCAATGGCTGCTGTGTGATATGTGGAGGTTTTTCTGGGTGAAGCCTGTTTGGCTCCAGTCTGACCAGCAGCTGCTTTACAGCTTCCAGTCGCCCAGTAGAAGCAACGACTTGCATACGAAGCAATTATGTCCTCCTCCGCCCCACAACCGCTTCCCCTCTCTGCTCTGACGGCTCTGAGAGCTCTGAGAGGACGAGTTGGAGAAGGAAAATGAGATTTGAACCGTCTCCGCTGTCACTTAACATTAGTTTACAGGCTCTCGCTGCAAGGGGGAGAGGAAGCACTTTGGAGTTTTCCAGTTAGTGTCAGTTTACTGCAGGTCATTCAGTGCAATCAGCTGGACCGCTGCAGGGTGTGGAGCAACAGAAACACTTCACTCAGACCTTAAATTGGGTTTTCTGAAGTTCAGGCTCTGAGAGAAAGCTGCTCCTCATATTATTCAATATTACTGCTAATCGACTTTCATCATGTCATCATAAAGATGTGATCAGATTATGTCATCGCTGTATACATTTTCCAAATGAAAGATTCAAGAGTCGAGGTTCAGGATTTGAAATGTTTATCGTCATGTGCACATAAGAAACGGGCTCTTTGCATAATTAAATTCTTATTTTGCTGCCCATGATGATGCCAATGTACAACACAATGGGTAGCTTTAATAATAATAAAATAGAAAGACAGAGGTATCAATAGCAATAAAATACAATATAAACCATATATGAATGAGTGACAATTAATGTTTGGCATGATGAGAAAGTCAAAAACTTTTTAAATCCAGTTTTAGAAGCATTCATCAGGTCTCTCTAAATGTACATGTTGTGTTCATGTTGTTTTCTTGTTATTTAAAAGTCCATTGGTATCATTTATTATTTTTTTGATGATGATTTTATCATGATTTTTGGACATGAAATATCAAATGTAACCAAAAATGACTAATATATTTTAAACATAATCCACCTAGAATATAAAACCTGTTGATAGCATGTGTTAATTTTTAAAAAATCTTTTTAAGAGAGTTAAACTCTCTGGTGCCAAATTCTTAGGGTTACATCACATGACAGTTTTGTCATTGACCTATATAAATTTTCCAAATAAAAGATTCAAGAGTGAAAGATTTGAGATTCTAAGTGTTTATTGTAATGTGCACTTAAGAAACAGGCTCCTTGCACCATAAGTTATTTTTTTCCACCCATGATGATGCCAATGTGCAACACAATAAGTACCTTTACTAATAATAAAATTGTCTCGTCTCATCTTCATCTGCTTATCCATGTTGCAGAGCAGCAGTTTCAGCCCAGAATTCCCTCTGTCCTTTCACTTCTCCTAGCTCTTCCAGGGGAACCCCAATGTGTTCCCAGACCAGCTGAGAGACATAGTCTCTCCAGTGTCCTGGGTCTTCCCTGGGGCCAGATCACCTCACCAGGGAGGGTCCAGGAGGGTCCTCACTAGATACGGAACCACCTCATCAGACTCCTCTGGATGCGGAGGAGCAGTGGTTCTCCTTTGACTCCTCCTGATGACTGAGCTTCTCACCCTTTCACTAAGGGAGAGCCCAGCATCCTGTGAAGGAAACTCATTTTGGCCACTTGTACTCATGATCTTGTTCTTTCAGTCACTACCCAAAGCTCTAACCATAGGTGAGGGTAGGAATGTAGATTGATGGTAAATCGAGAGTTTTGCCTTTTGGCTCAGCTCCTTCTTCACCACGATGGACCGATACAGGGCCCACATCACTGCAGACGCAGCATCGATCCACCTGTCAATCTCCCTCCATCCTTCCCTCACTCGTCACAGTTCCATGACCAGGATGAAACCCACACTGCTCCTCCTGAATCTGTTCGCTGTTTAAAAGTCATTCTCCATGGCCTCACCGAATTCCCACGCCCGAGTTTTTGCCTCCACAACCGTTGAGGCCGTGCTCTGCTTGGCACCCATCAGCTGCTTTGGGAGTCCCACAGGCCAAGAAGGTTCTGTCGGACTCCTTCGTCAGCTTGAAGGCATCTTTTACTGCTGGTGTCCACCAGCGGGTTCGGGGACTGCCGCCATGATAGGCACCAACGACCTTATGGCCACAGCTCTGGTCAGCTGCCTCCACAATGGAGGCACGGAACAAGGGCCACTCTGACTCTGTTTGTCTGACTCTGAACACATTCCCCTGGGACGTGAGTGAAGCTCTCCCGGAGGTGTGAGTTGAAACTCTTTCTAAAAGGAGATTCATTCACGTTGACACATTGACGTTGACAGCAAACCCTCACAGAATGTTTGGGTCTGCTGGGTCTGACCGACCTCCTCCACCACCATCGGGGCCAACTCACCACCATGTGGTGATCAGCTGACAGCTCCGCCCCTCTCTTCACCCGAGTGTCCAAGACATGAGGCTGCAAGTCCAATGACACGACAACAAACTGTGGCCAAGGGCGTCCTTGTGCCAAGTGCATATGTGGACACCCTTATGCTTGAACATGGTGTTCATTATGGACAATCCATGACAAGCACAGAAGTCCAACAAGGAAACACCACTCAGGTTCAGATCAGGGGGGCCGTTCCTCCCAATCACACTTCCCCAGGTCTCACTGTCATTGCCCATGTGAGTATTGAAGTCCCTCATGAGGATGATGGAGTCCCCAGAAAGGGTGTCCTCCAGCACCCTCTCCAGGGACTCCAAGAAGAGAGGGTACTCTGAACTGTTGTTTGGTCCATAAGCACAGACGATAGTCATAACTCATTCCCCCACCCGAAGGCAGAGGGAGGCTACCCTCTCGTCCATTGGGGTGAACCCCAATGTACTAGCGCTGAGCTGGGGGGAAATAAGCATTTCCACCTCCGCTCTGTGCTTCTTACTGGGGGAACTCCAGAGTGGTAAAGAGTCCAACCACTTCTTCCCCACTAGAAGGAGTTGGGAGTGAGGTCACGTTCCACATCCCCAGAGACAGCTTCTGCAGCCGGGGGTCGGACCATCAGGGTCCCCTCCTCCGACTGCTGCCCACTTCTCTTGGCACATGACCCCTGTGGCTCCCCCAATGGGTGGTGAGCCCATGGGGAGGGGGAGCCACAGGCCCGGCCACCAGGCGCTCGCTGATGAGCCCCTCTCCCAGGCCTTTGGTAACTTACATTAGAACAAATCGCTGGTCAGTCGTCCTCACGTCCATCTCTTGATTTTGATATCTTCTTGTTTAAATTTTGTCTCCTGTAATGCACTGGGATTGGCTCCTGCAGAACCCTGTGACCCTAGTGAGCAAAGAGTGGGTATAGAAAATGACTGACTGACCATATGTATACAATATAAACTATATGTAGAGCAAACCAGCAAAAATGTGCAAAGAAAGATTCCAACATGATTAAAATAAGTAGGAGTTGCAGACAAAACACGATATTTGAGGTTGATTTTAGATCATTTTCATTTTTTTTATCATGCCACAAAATTATTTTATTTTTAATGACTCACGTCAGCTCCTTCCTCTCAGTTTTTTTTATTGACCTTTAATGTTTTATATTCTGTTTTTATCAGG
The DNA here is from genome assembly GCA_030544235.1 of Lepturacanthus savala. Lineage (NCBI taxonomy): Eukaryota > Metazoa > Chordata > Actinopteri > Scombriformes > Trichiuridae > Lepturacanthus > Lepturacanthus savala. Next base: position 30,928,512 of record CM060479.1, on the reverse strand, counting down.
CTTTTATTATTTTTTTTCCTTCTCTTTTTTTTTCTTTTATTGAGGATCTAATTTACATTTAAACCATCTTTGTATGAAATGGGGTATACAAAAAATATTGGGTATTAAATTTTGGGCTTTGGAAAGCAATACTGACACCATTTTCTGACAACTTGATTAGTTAATTCATTCATTCAAAAGTCATTTTTTATGAAGAAAATGTCCAAATTCTCTGGTTCCAGCTTCTCTTCTCTGATTATTTCCTGGTTTCTTTAGTCTCTATAATAGTAAACTGATGATCTTTGGGTTGTGGACTGTTGGTCTGGACAAAATAAAACATTTTAGGTTCAATCTTCAGCTTCTACAGTGATCCTCATTTACAGGATTTTATGAACCAAACAATTTATCAATAAATTGTTTCAACAATCAATAAAATAATCCACTATTAGATTATTTGTTAGTTGCCAACTAGTGTGTTTGTTGTGTATGTTTTTCTGCAGGCGGAGTACGAGGTGACTCCAGATGAGAAGAGGAAGGAGTGTGGTCAGGAACTAATTGACGAACACTTCAACCCAAAGGTGACAAGAAAACCACTTTTAAATTAAAACTATCATAACTTCTGAATCCACTTTTATTATTTTTATTATCTAAGTCATTACATAGATATATACACATCAGCATATATGATGGTATGGATATGGGCTCCCGAAGATTCACAAGGAAGGGGCCCCCCTCAGACCAATTGTAAGCAGCATCAATTCAGTCACTTATAATATTTCAAAATTCCTATCAGCGATTCTGTCTCCTTTAATTGGAAAAACTCCACATCACATCCAGAACTCCAAGGATTTCACCGACAAAATCAGCCAACTGAAACTGGACCCAGATGAAACTATGGTATCATATGATGTCACATCCTTGTTCACCTGCATCCCCACAACAGAAGCAGTAGAGGCCGTCAGAAACTGATTACAACAGGACACATGTCTGCACACAAGAACCAACCTCACCCCAGACAAAATTTGCTCCCTCTTAGAACTTTGCCTCACCACCACCTACTTCAAGTACAATGAGGAATTCTACAGGCAGAAACATGGCTGTGCCATGGGCTCTCCAGTCTCCCCCCTTGTGGCGAACCTCTACATGGAGGAAGTGGAGAACCAAGCACTAACCTCATTTAAAGGAACAACACCAAGCCACTGGTTTAGATATGTGGATGATACATTCACGAAAATCAAAAGCCAGGAAGTAGAGGCCTTCACGAAACACATCAACTCGGTCAACAACTACATCAAGTTCACCAGGGAGGACTCCAAAGACCGGAAACTACCCTTTCTGGATTGTGAGGACCTTGCCGAAGAAGATGGAGGTCTCAGCACAGAGGTCTACAGGAAACCCACACACACTGACCAATATCTACTATTTGACTCTCATCACCCACTGGAACACAAACTGGGTGTCATCAGAACCCTACAACACCGGGCAGACAGCATCCCTTCCAAAACAGAAGGGAAAGAGAAGGAACACACACATATCAAACAGGCACTAAGGAATTGTGGTTACCCCAGCTGGGCATTCATAAAGATTAATAAAAGACAGGAGAAAGAAAACGAAACACAGAAAGACAAAAAGAAGAACAGAAGGAATCATGTGGTAGTGCCATACGTATCTGGTCTCTCAGAGAAACTAAGAAGAATCTTCAGCAAGCACAACATCCCAGTTTATTTCAAGCCTGGTAACACCCTCAGACAGAGACTGGTCCACCCCAAGGACAAAACCCCAAGACAAAATCTCAACAATGTGGTTTATGCAGTACAATGCAGTGAAGAGTGCCCGGATCTATATATTGGTGAAACTAAGCAACCACTCCGCAAACGCATGGCACAACACAGGAGGGCCACCACATCAGGACAGGACTCAGCAGTACATCTACATCTGAAGGAAAAGGGACACTCCTTTAAAGACACTGATGTACACATCTTAGATAAGGAGGACAGGTGGTTTGAGAGAGGAGTGAAAGAGGCCATTTATGTCCATTTGGAACAACCTACTTTGAACAGAGGAGGGGGACTGCGTCATAACCTATCTGCTACATACCATCCTGCCTTAAGATCTCATCCCAGGAAGTTTAACTGCTCTTCACCATCAGAGCAGGACTCTCTCTCTGGATCATGTGACCACGACTCTCATTCCAAGTCACACCTTGAATTGGAATGAGAGTCGTTACCACAACGACTCTCATCCTAATTCACACCTTGAAGGGTGACCTATGTGACCCTTTGTTATGGGATGGGAGGTGTGGTCTATAGCTCCACCCTCTGTGATCCAGAGATATAGCTCCTGGTTTCCATCATCAGGCTAGAACTGAAGAAGCCTTTCGGATGAAAGGTGAAACGTCTTCAAGCTCAAAGAAAAAGTCCAGTTGCCTACTTTTTAAAAACCCCTTGACTACAATGACCTGGATGAGTGAGAATCTACACAGACATCATATATGATGGTTTTCTTTCAGCCATTCAACTTGATGATATAAGTGTGACTATATGTCATATTACTCCATCAGTTTCTAGACTGATAATCAACCATCTGGCTTTCGTTGGTTTCAAGGTTTAGAACAGGCGTCAGCAGTCCTGATCCAGAAGGGTCTGTGTGGGTGCAGGGTGCAAAAACCTGCACCCACACCGGCCCTTCTGGACCAGGACTGGGGACCCTTGGTTTAGCTTAAAAGAGGAGGTTGTGCACACCTAGGCAGAGGACAGGTGTGTAGGAGAGGGAAAAAGGCCACTCTGGAACAAGAAAAAATAACTCCCGCCCACTGTCAATCACTAGCAAAAGGTTGAATTTAATGTTAGGACATTTCTGTTTTCAGACCTTCAACAGTTTAAACGTGATTTTGGGACCACATGGACCAATCACATCTCACATCTTTAGATATTTATTTTGCTTTCATAAGGCTTGATTATTTGACTTTTAACATTTCTTTGAGATTATTTTTGTATGAGATTGTTCTGGATTTATCTGTTGGGGCTACACCTTACTCTAGTGATGTTTCATCTACCTCATATTTATTTGTATTGATGTTTCCCCCTTTTTTCCACTACCAATGATTCAACACTACATATTTTATTTGATTTAGTTGATGACAGGTTAAAAAGATGTGATTTGTCCATGTGGAACCAAAACCGTATTTAAATAGTTCTATTCTTCCTCTGAAGGTGTGAGAACCCTAACATCATTACATTAAATTCATCATTTTGCTAATGATTGACAGTGTGCAGGAGTTCTTTTTTCCTTTTTCTTGTTAAGGTTTATACTATAAAAGTAAAAAAAAATGGGTTCTAGAACAAAAAACTATCAATATTTAAGAAACTGAAAAGACTTTTAAATCATAATGAGCTCATGCTATTATGCATAAAAAAATTAACATTATTTTACATTGTTGTGACGTTAATGTGCTAAATTTACCTGGTGTTAAGAGTTTCTCTGTGATTTTCTTGGTAATTATTCCACTATGTTTCTGTGTGACTGAGAACGTTCAGGTCTGAGCATGCACTCGTCTGGATTGTTGCAGATAATCATCCAGTTCATCCGGCTCAGTGTGAGTTTACTCTCAGAGGTGAGTCACTGTTCACCTGGATAAATGTTGTGTTTTTTTTGTTGTTTTGTGCTGCAGTCGGAGGATCACGTGCCGGAGGTGGAGGAGGCCATGATGGCTCACTGTGCTGAGAGGCTGCAGCTGGAGGCCTGTAAAGATCTGTTCAAGGACTGTACCAAGTAAGACCACATGTTTTGTCTGTCACAAAGCTGCTCATTATCTTTCTTATTTCTGTCAATTTGGGTTTTTAAATTCTTTATTATATTCACTGATAAAGGACATTTTACTATAAATACAGACATACACAAATCTTGAAAGAAAAGCAGAGAAAAGAAGAATAATCTTATTTAATTTGTTTTCTTTGTCCAATCAATTCACAAAGAACATAAAGGAGGAGTTTATAATCATGTTAAAGGTGTAATAAAATTAGTGGTTTTGTACATTTTCCATACAGCAGGAAAAAAGCAGGATTTTAATGTGTCCACATCAACAATGGCTCATTGGCCAAGTTTTTACTGAATCAGTTTAGCTGTAAAAGGAAAAGAATCTTTCTGTTCCTGGAAGGAGTCAGGACACCAGATGCTGGAGCTGCAAACATGAATTTGTTTAATCAATTAGTATTATACTATTATATCAATCACCAACTACATTGATAATCAATCGATTAGATTAATTTTTAGGAATAAAATGTTGAAATAAATTCTCTGGTTCCAGTTTCTCTTCTCTGATTATTTTCTGGTTTCTTTAGTCTCTATAATAGTAAACTGATGATCTTTGGGTTGTGGACTGTTGGTCTGGACAAAAACAGACAGATGTTTCCAGATATGCCTCCCTTTTTTTTCTTCAGGAACCTGCAGGGTTCTATAGTCACACTTGAATTTCAGTTGAGCTTCAACTGCTCTGAAGACAAGAGTCTGCAAAAAGTGCACAAAAATGCACAAATACCACTAATGTGAACTTGTTCTTGGTAAACGAAATAAAGCAAATCAATCCCATACATCAACCAGTTCTTCACAATGGAAGGTTTGTTCACTTCACTGTGGGATTTGGTGGATGAACCATATAAAGTGAGAAAGAGGAAGTGAGTGGTTGTCAAACCTCCTTCTCTCCTGTAAAAGTGAATTTCATGCATAGGGACTTTTGACAAGTTGAGGCACAGGCATGAAGAAGTTTGTCGACTTTGCAGTTTTTCCTCACAGGAAGTATTGATGCAACATTCATGACTAAACCCCAGCTCAGACTCTGCAGGTCCAGCCTGATCAGGCCTCAGATTCCTGGTCTTGCTCACCTTGAACCTCAGGGATTCTCTGATTCCACTGAAATTCCCTTTGAAAGCAAATCAACATTTCATAGACAAATTTCATTTGTTTATAGATTAGTCCATTATATGAATTCATGTATACATTCATCTAGAGCTGGGTGAGCTAAAAAAAAAAAAAAAAGCCTGTCACATTGAGGTCACATTACCATGATATGCTGTTTGCTCATGGACATTTGACGTGAGCATCACTGTCTCACGAACAAAGGTTTTCTTCTATTATTATTATTATTATTATTATTATTATTATTATTATTATTATTATTATTATTAACTCACTATCTAGGGTAAGTAAACTTTACTTTTGTTTTTACATTTAATTAAATTTTGATGTTTAATTTTTTTTTCTAATATGCTAAGAAAGATTTGTTGTCTTATGGCAACAATATGCAAATATGTAAAATTCCTAGTCTATACAACCTAATGGAGTCCCATTGACTATATCCTGAGACTATGTTTACAACTTTTTCTTACATATTTTGTCAATATATTTATTATTTAGGCCATTTATTTATTTATTATTTGTAAACTTTTAATTAACTAACCTCATAATTAAGTGTAAAATTCCTACACAATTATAGTTAAATTCATCCAATTTTTTTGTATAAAATGAACGATCCAGTTCGACTCAAAGGTTTATTTACATATTATAAATCAGAAAGAAAAGTTTGTTTTTCATTGTAGTAGCTGTTTATTTAAATGGTGCAATTTTACAAATATTATGGTGTGAAACACCTTTTTATTGGCTTGTTTCTGCCTGTCTGCTTTGTCATTAATCATGAATAATAGTTTTTTTTTCCTCAGATCATGTAAGATGACACAAAAAACATCCAATAAGAGTCTCATTTTGACTCTGTGGATCATTTATGAAACAGTAAACCAGACTGGATCAAATTAACCAATCTACAGGTGTGAATGGACTCTGTAGATTCTTGATAAGGTGTTGTGTGTTAGGGATTCGGACATCTCCTCACACAAAGAGAGTCAGTGATTTCTGTGGTTCTAAAGCACCCGACCATCATCCCTCTGTGTGTTTGTGGCCTCTAGGACACTGACAGCAGATCCTGTCCTGGAGCTGCTGTTGTCCATTGAAAACACATCAAAACAGACACTGGCGGTGCAGCAGGAAAACACAAGGAGCCGTCACATTAGAGACTCGAGTCTGCACTTGAGTCCACAGGCAGAATCACAGAGAAATAATCGTCTTTATACCAACTGTAACCTTTAATGATTCAGCTGCCTCAAAGAGGGTTTTATAATTAAAAAAAAAATCACTTGATCAGAGCTTTTGCGTAAATATTTATTCTCTGTTAACAAACTGTGGAATAAGACTGAAACTTGGCTGAACACAAGCCGTTTAGATAATAGCTCCTGTTGTGATGTCACAATGTCACAGTGAGTGTGTGAGAAGTCAGACTGCATTGCTGCTACACGTCTATCTAACTGCTTTTGGACCATAAAAGCAGCTCATTTTTATTAAGACCATAAAAATGAAAATATGTTCATTTCATAAACTTTTGTCTCACTCTGGATGAACCCCATGCTAGCGAATTATCAGTTTGATTCAGACCAGGTCCAGGTTTTTAATGCAAAGAGGATCAGAGACACATTAAAAAAGAGAGCATTTATTTGTAGGATTAAATATGGGTTCAATGGTACAATGGTTCATGGTTTGGTATTATATTTTTTATTGGTACAGCAGGAAAAAAGTTTAAAATAACATTTCATTGTTTTGTTTTGAATAATGTTAACATAATAATTAGCATATTGTGAAAAGCTTTGGGATTTCATAATCCTCCAAATTAAAAGAAGTAATGGCTGGAAACTCTATGATCACTCACATTATTTGAGATGTACTTGTAACATTATGATAAAAGAATAAAATAAAAAAATATGTGATAAAAAGACAACATTATATTTTTTTTAATTAACCAAAATTAGGAAAAAATCTTGAAATAAGCAAAATGGTCTTCAATGGAATCCGATAATTCAAGATAATTTTACTCAATATTTGATCTATTGTGCCAAAAACAAAATATGTTTACTTGTTTAGATTTATTTTTTATGAATAGCCAACTTTGTGGTGTGACACAGACAAATACAGACAAGACGAGACAAACAGATGATACAGAAGATAATAAAATCAAAAACTTTTTTTAAAATACAGTTTTAAGAAGAGTTCTTCAGGTCTCTCTGTTTCTCTCTCTCTGTGTTTTTTTTTGACACAAAATTTCAAATGGTGTAACTGAAAAAGAATAAAATTTTAAATAAATTAAATAAATTTAAAAAATATAATCCACCTAGAATATGAAACTTGTTTACAGCATGTTTTTAATTTTTTAAAACATTTTTAAGAGAGTAAACTATCTGGTGCCAAGTTTTTAGGGCTACACCACATGGCAGTTTTAACACTGATCCATATACGTAAATAAAGTGTATAAATTTTGTGATGACAAAGAGTTTCTCACATGTTGAGTAACATCCAGCATCCTGTTGTAGCTTGTTGTTCAGGAGAGAAGCAGCAGTTTCTCTTTCAGGGCCCATTAATACCAGACCAGTGCTTTACTACACTGAACTTTAAAAAACCCTGAATCTGCGGAATCTAGAAGATGATTTTATATATGTTTAAAATACCATGAAATTATTTCTTATACTTACTTCTAATTACTAGATTCTAATTCTAATTAATAGATTAACTCATTTGTATTTATAACAAAGAAAATCTCACAATCACATTTTCTATTAGAAACTCAGAAAACTGTCAGTAATTTTTAATTTGTATATATATATATATATATATATATATATATATATATATATATATATTTTTTTTATCTTGATCTTTTTTTAACTATGTGGACTTAGTAAAGTAATTGTGTTTATCAAGTAAAAATTATTTAACTTATTAATTATTATTATTAACTTATATATCATACTCATCAATCAATACTATTTAATATTGGAATTCACTATAAATGCATGATACATGAGAAGAACATGAAAAATGGGGCTAAATGTAAAAAATACTGAACTCTCCCTCTAATCTCTAACACCATTTTGTGGCATCACGTGTGAGTTGGTGTGTGATTATCCTGTAATAACCACCTATACACACAGGCTTTCTTGTTTCTAGTTGCATCACTTTGGTCTAAAAATGACCTGCTGACATTCTTCTTCTTCTTCTTTTTTTCCAGATTGATCCATGACTACCTGAGTGTGGCTCCGTTCGCTGACTACCTGGACAGCATGTACTACAACAGGTTCCTGCAGTGGAAATGGCTGGAGAGGTAATGCCTTTAGCTTTCTCTTTGCTTATTTCATGCTTCCTGCAGAAGTTTCTCTCCTCTATGTATATCAGCTTATTGTCATTTACACACACACACACACACACACACACACACACACACACACACACACACACACACACACACACACACACACACACTCACATGTCTGATCCAGAAGTGATGCAACACACACACAGCACCTAACAGCTCATTTGGAGGCTCAGACTCCACCTCAGCACCAGTAACAACACGCTCAGACTTTTGCCTCATTCCTTCTTCTTCCTGGTGTTTTCGTCTCCCCGGGGGAGAGAAGAACTGAAGGGATATGACTGTTTCATTTTCCCAGGAATCAGTCACAAATTGCTCAACAGGCAACATTTCATACCTCATTTAAATTGCTGGAAGAAAGTGTCTTTCAGATCAGGGTGTTGCTGCAATGTGAAGGTGAGAAGTTTTGTTTGTGGTAACTAGCAGCAGCAGTAGCACGTTTTACTGGAGTTTTCACACAGGTAGAAACCTGTTCACTGACTAGAAAAAAGGACAGCACAACCTTTTTGAAATATTCCTTAAAATCAAACTGTGATTGGGTCAGTGACAAACTGTCATGTGGTGTAGCCCTAAAAACCTGGTACCAGATAGTTTAACTCTCTTAAAAAGGTTTTAAAAAATTAAAAACACATGATAGCAACAAGTTTCATATTCTAGGTGGAATTGACTGTATATGCTATTAAATTAAATTAATCATTCTATTTCAGTTACACCCTTTAATATTTTGTGTCAAAAAGCACACAAAATCGTAATTTTTTTTAATGATAATGGACAATGGACTTTTAAATAACAAGAAACCAACATGAACACGAATGACATAGAAGCACAGTGGTTAGAGCTGTTGTCGCAGATCAGAAGGTCACAGGTCAAGTCCTGGCTCTGGGACCTTTCTGTGTTGAGTTTCATGTTCTCTCTGTGTCTGGTGGGTTTTCTCCAGGTTCTCCAGCTTCCTCCCACAGTCAAACACATGCTGAGGTTAACTGGAGACTCTAAATCACCATAGGAGGAAGTGTGTGAGTGAATGGTGTGTGTGCTCCATGGTAGACTGGAGACCATCTGGGGTGTATCCCTGCCTCTCACCTGTAATGAGCTGAGTCATCTGAAATGGTTTTCACTTCATAGATGTACCTTATCAGGGTTAATTAGTGGAATTTCTTGCTTTATCAATCAGATCAAAGGGTGGCTATTTAGAAGAAACTAGAATATAAAACATGTTTTCAGTTATTTCACCTTTTTTGTGAAGTACATAACACCATAAACGTGTTTATTCATAGTTTTGATGCCTTCAGTGAGAATCTACAATGTAAATAGTAAAACACAATGACAATGAATAGTATAAAAACAAATGACATTTAAGTCAAAATCATTTAAGACATTTGCCAAAAAAAAAGAGTAAAATTACAAATATATAATTATAATTTCTTAGAGCCAAGATGACATCTTCAAATGTTATTTTTGTCTGTTCAATTTCCAAAAATCCAAAATCAGCCCATATAAAAATCAAACCTCCTGCCCACATTTATTGTGTTGACTCTTGACATCAAACATCAAACCAACCAGATGTAACTGAATACTTGTGCAGATTGAAGTTGATTACATTTTATCATAAATGTCTCAGGTTCCCACACTTTTTCCTGGGAAAAATTATCACAGTCTGGTGGAATTTCCTGGAAAATCCTGGATATTTGTTCCCTGTTGGTGGAGAATTGAGTCTTTAAGCAGAATAAGCTGTGTTTTGAGTGTCTGAGGTTTGTTTGCAGACAGAAGGTTTATCTGGGTCTGAAGCTCAGTGATGCTGTAAACAGACCCAACCTGCAACTTTACAGCTTCACGTTTGATTGTTAAACACACAGGGACTTTTCCTCTCTGGGAATCTGCAGTTACTGATATGAATACAAAAAGATTCCAGACTGAATCCATGAGGTGACCACAGATGAGCAGAAGGAAGAAAGACTTCGAGAGAGAAAATCCATACCATGGAAATGATAAAACAGTGGATTGTGTTGGTTCTTCTCTTATCTTCAGATTTCCAGAAACTAAGGCTGAAGACCTTGACTATCTCAGATTCTCTCAGTAAAACCTCCACTATGATTAATGAATCAGCTGAGTTTGGACACTTTAGTTTGTTTAGAAATGTCTGCAAAAACTGCCAAAAATTTCAATATCTAGTTTTTGTTGCATTTTTTAAATATTGAGAATTATGTTTAATTATCTTATTTCAGTAGTAATTATTTTTTATATATATATATTTTTCTTTTAATTTGGCTATTTTTATTTTATTTTTTGTTTGAGCTCATATTTTGGTCTTTAAATATTATTTTGGTCTTTTTCATTTCAAATTTCTTAAATTTAGATTTCTGATCTCAAACTTGAAATGAGAAAAATTATATGTTATTATACAGTTATTATAGTGATTATTATATTGATTATTATACTGGTTATAATATCAGTTCTTAGTGAAATCAGCAGGATGTTTATGATGCAGTAAGTGACTCACAGTGTTTTAATGAGTTCTTCCCTCAGGTCCATTTAATTCAGCTGCTTGAATGACTTCAGGTTGTAAAGGGAGATGACACCAGGGACCAGGTCACTGCTGCAGGTCTTCGTTAGCGCCTTCATTTGTGCCCTCATAATTCCATCAGGATCCATCTGTGACCTTAATTAGCAGATTTATACAGGAAAATAAATAAAACTGGACCAGCAGTTGTGTTTCAGTTTCAGTGCATGAGTTCTGTGGATGAATCTCATTTTCTGATTTTTTCTTGAAAAATTACATGACAATACTTTCCTGTCCATCAACTAAATGACTTATTGAATTATAGTATCAGGTTTTATGTCTATAAAATGAATGATGCCACATTTCTGACAAACATTTTATTTTACTAAAAATGTCCTTAAACTGATTTTCAAGTGTCCTGTTTGTTATTTTTAATTAAAACCCAAAATGGAAAGATGCAGTTTGACTTTGATTTCACATGTTTTGCAGGTTTATTATAATATTATATGCTATCTTTCTCTCTCTCTCTGTGTTCAACAGGCAGCCGGTGACGAAAAACACGTTCCGACAGTACCGAGTTTTAGGAAAAGGAGGTTTTGGTGAGGTGAGTGAATCTAGTTCATAATATTTATATGAATAAACAGCTGTTTCCCTGAAGTTTGCTGCAGAGATAAATCACATGCAGTAGATATTACTTTCCTGTTCCCTCGTCTCATATGTTCTCTCAACAGAAACTATTCTACTGCCTGAGCCCAATAAAATAATACTGAAGTAGTAAATAAGGAGAAATGCAATTTGGTTTTTATGGTGCCTAAAAAAGTTAAATATCTCCCAAAACACAGAAGACCGAGTTTTCTCCTCTTTACTTGCCTGAAGATGAGGAAATTACATCTTAAAACTTACATTTAATTAAAAAAGCCTTTTATTAATCTGATGTCAAAGTTTTGAATTCTAAACTCTAATGAGGAATAAGCGGGTATAGAAGATTAATGAATGATGAATTGAATTGATGAATGAATTAATGAATGAATGAATTTATTCTATTTTATTCCATATACCTTTAATTAATGGATTTCATTTAATTATATTGCTGAATTGTTTTATTTAGATTTTTTTTCTTTTATTATGAAAGCTGCCAAATAAAGATTATTATTATATAAGTGTAAAAATAAAACTTCTATCGCATAGCAATGGCATAGGGCAACAATTACTTTGGCTCAATATTATTAAAAAGAAGTAATATAAAATCAATTATTTACTGTTTAGATGTAAAAATCAAGTATTTATTTAGAAGGACAAAAAAATCACATCATTTTTACAAACAAATTTTGAACCTTCTTTTGCCTGAAAATTGTTTGCCTGTCGTGGCGGCAGTCCCCGAACCCGCTGGTGGACACCGGTGGTGAGGGATGCTGTCAAGCTGAAGGAGGAGTCCTACAGAACCTTCTTGGAAAATGACTTTGAAACGGTTTCATGGAGGTTCTATACCATCCGGAGGCTCAGGGGGGGGAAGCGGTGCACCGTTGACACTGCTCAGTGGGGACAGGGTGCTGCTGACCTCGACTCTGGATGTTCCGGGTTGGTGGAGAAATACCTCAAAGACCTCCTCAATCCCACCAGCACATCTTCTGTTGAAGATGCAGAGTTCGGGGGAGGTGGTGGATCTCTGGGGCTGGGATTTCTGAGGTAGTCAAAAAGCTCTTCGGTGGCAAGACACCAGGGTGGATGACATCAGCCTGAAGTTCCTCGGGGCTCTGGATGTTGTAGGGCTGTCTTGGACTTGTACCTCAGATTCAAGGGGAGCAGTGTGGTTTATGTCCTGGTTGTGGAACTATGGACCAGCTCTATGCCCTTAGTGTGGTCCTGGAGAGTGGATGGGAGTTCACCCAACTAGTCTACATGTGTTTTGTGGACATGGAAAAGGCATTTGACCGTGTCCCTCGGGGAGTTCCAGGAGAATGGGGTTCCGGACCCATTGACATGGGCTATCCAGTCCCTAACCCTAACCCTATCCAGAGTTCGGTCCACATTGCCCGTAATAAGTCTGACTTGTTTCCAGTGGGGGTTGGACTCCGTCAGGGCTGCCCTTTGTCAGAGATTCTGTTCATAACATTTATAGCATTTAATAGCAGTTCAGGTCACTGCTATTTGTGGACGATCTGGTTCTGTTGGCTTCATCGGACCGTGACCTTCAGCTCTCGCTGGAGCGATTCACAGCCGTGAAGCAGCTGGGATGAGGATCAGCACCTCCAAATCTGAGGACGTGGTTCTTGACTTCAAAAGGGTGGAGTGTCGACTCCGGGTCAGGGATGAGATCCTGCCTCAAGTGGAGGAGTTTACGTATCTCAGAGGGGAGGATGGAGGGAGATTGACAGGTAGATTGGTAGCAATATACATATATATAAAGACAATCCCAAGCAGGATGGATTTTTGTTAATAAATGAATTTAAAGAACAACAAAAAAACTTTGTACAGTCATAGAACTTAACTATGACTAGTTCATAGAACTAACACTTTAAAATAAAACACAGTCAGGAGTTTTTTTTTCCTTCAATCATGTGTGAGCTTTTGATTCCCCACACTATACACAAATATGCGAGTAAACCAGGTTTAAGGTGAAATAATTGAACGTATTATGGTTTTATTAATTATTGTTTGTCTATTTTTTATTTTTATATTTGTTCCTTGCAAATTATTTAAAAAAAACTGTTCACCTCTTTCCAATGATCAGAAAAAGCAAAAAGTCTTATAAACAGAAAAAAAAATGAAATAAAGGTTTATGAAGAAGTCACAGGTTACCACAACTTAAACAGAATAAACAGGTGTGTGTTTTACCTTCAGGTGTGTGCGTGTCAGGTTCGAGCCACAGGGAAGATGTATGCCTGCAAGAAGCTGGAGAAGAAGCGGATAAAGAAGAGAAAAGGAGAATCTATGGCTTTGAACGAGAAACAGATTCTGGAGAAAGTCAACAGCAGATTTGTAGTAAGAAACATATTCACTGTTAAAACAAAAACACAAATCCGACACATGATCAATTAAAATGAGGCATTGTTAAATTTTAGATAACAAATTCATTGTTCTGAGTCATTTATTTTACTGAAAAATTAAAGAATCCTCTGAGTCCAGCCTGATTTTAGTGTTGTGCACTAGAACTGCAACAATTTTTCAATTAGTTGCCAACTTTCGCAATCTCCAACTCTTCTAATAATTGATTTAAGTTGTTTCGTAGATCCCAAGATAAGTAAATTGATGAAATGTGGCTTTGTTATTATTATTATTATTATTATTAATACTGCTACTACTAATAATAATAATAATATTGTTATTCACAGAAATGTCCAACCCTTGTCCCTGATATTAATTGTTACACTCAGTGCCCAGTGTGTATAAAAAATGCATACATTTGAAACATTATAAGTAGTATATATTAATAATTGTTTCATAAATCCTTTAATCCACTTCAGCCCTGCCAAAAATTCAATTAATTTAATAGTTTTAACCCTTTAAATGTCAGTATTTGTTGTTTGTATTTTTATCAGCAGGAGAACTCAAAAAGTTCAGCCCAGATTTTTATCAATCTTTCAGTGAATGTTGGGAATGGAACCATGAACAGATGATGAAGTTTTCGTTATGGTCAGGAAGAAATATTGGTTTCTAAATGTAAATGGATTTTTAAACCTGTGCCATCGTTGGGGGTCACCTGGTGGTGATATCTGCTACCTGCATATCTTGGTCTTATGCTTGGTGGAGAGTTTCTTTTATAGTCTGTGTTGTTTGGTTTGTGACCAACAGGTTTAATTCTCAGATATAAACTATGTGACAATGATTAATGATGTGGTTAAATTTCCTGTCTCAGGTGAGTTTAGCGTATGCCTATGAGACGAAAGATGCTCTGTGCCTCGTGTTGACCCTCATGAACGGAGGAGACCTGAAGTTTCACATCTATCATATGGGCGAGTCGGGATTCGACGAAAAGAGGGCTGTGTTTTACTCTGCAGAGATCTGCTGTGGACTGGAGGACCTGCACCGGGAACGCATAGTCTACAGGTGAGGCGATGCTGTGACATCACAGAGGGACACATTCCTCCTCTTCCTCTGTCTCACTGTCTCTCTGCTTCTGCATCATACAGGGACCTGAAACCAGAAAACATCCTGCTGGACGATCACGGTGAGCAGCGGTGATTAAAGGGACACTCTGTCTCATTACGACTCCCACAGTCCAAAAACATGCTGAGCTTAATTGGAGAGTGTAAATTGCCTGTAGGTGTGGTTGTGTGTGTGAATGGTGTGTGTGCCCCACGGTAGGCTGGAGGTCTTAGGTGTGTCCCTGCCCCTTTCACCAGAAGTGACCCCTGTGACCCTAGTAAAGAATAAGCGAGTAGAGAAAATCAATGAATAAAAGCATATATTTATTTTATTTATTTGACAGGGACAATGCAGTCAGACATAGTTCCATGAATGCAGCTGATGTGATGCAGATTTATAGCTAGATGCTAATTCTCAACTCCAGTGCCACAACATTTTGGTGTAATGTTGTGGGCTCTTCCACAACATTACAGCAAAATATAATAAATACATAAATCACACCATAAAATATGCACATATAATATACATACACACACATGTGTGCGTATAAATATATAACATAACAAGGGTTGGTCAAATTAATTTTAGCCCCAGAAAATTTTCTAAATAGTTCAATAATTTTAAGTAGAGCTGGTATTGATTTCTCCAGATTGGAGATAAATATCAAAGCATCTGCAGACTATGTATATCTGGACATCCTCATGGCCTCTGCTAGGGTTTTGTTTATTCTTTTGTGTATGTAGCTGTACCGTTGATGCAACACAGACCTTGTTCATTCAGTCCTGCGTTGAGGTAACACTTTCCTTGCTGCCTCTTCACAGTGGCAACCGTACGCAAAGGGAAAAAAAGTATGTCCAGCACAAGACAGAAAAAAAATAGGGGAAAAATCCATGTCATATTCAGGACTGGCCCCATAATAGGCTGGTGACTGGTGGATCCTGCCTCTCACCTGTAATGAGCTGGGATTGGCTCCAGCAGACCATGTGACCTTAATGAGGAATAAGCAGCTATAGAAGATGACTGACTGAATATTCAGGACTGCATCTACTGGACATTTTATCTTTTGCCTGTTGTTTTTCTTTTGTTCTTGTACCAGGATGCAGTGTGTGTGTTTAGAGCTCATTGATATCAAAAACACTTTTTATTACAAATTTTGAAGTGCAGGTGACAGAAAAAACAGCCAAAAAATATTTCCCCTTGAATTACAAATATTCCATTTTATGTATCTATGACTTTTTTTCTTCTTTTGCCTGTTATTTTCTGTTTTTTACCAGATTGTTTAAAACTTTTTTTTCTTGTACCAGACTTTTTTTTTTTTATTTCACCTGGCCTCCTTTCATACAGCAAAACGAAACAGCAAAAAGAAAAGGGTGACAAGGAGAAAAACAAAAAACAACCACATCAATCCAGGTTAAAAACGCATTGTAATGCATCTTACTGACACTTGTACTCAGTAAAATATTACCAATTGTTTTTCCTGCGTTACAGCAAAAAGCAATGCATTACAGTAATTTGTTACTTATTGTAATGAGTTACACCCAACACTGATTACTTTAGTAAAGTTATGGGTTATTCTGTCTAGGGCTTGGACAGTAAATTGTTCCATAAAGTCTGAGCTAGCATCCATGCTTAGAGTCTCAGATGTAGCACAACAGTGTGTAACTGTTCTTTTAAAAGCTTTTCTTTGCTTTTTGTTTTTAAAGTAAAATTTCCTTACATCTCATGTGTAGTTGGATAATGATGCTTATCTGAACTGAAATAAAGGGTTTTATACCAGATTGATGGTTTTGTTGTTTCTGAAAACAGGATTAATGAGTAAAACACTGTGTGTTTGTATTTTCAGGCCACATCAGAATCTCAGATCTGGGTTTAGCTGTTCATGTCCCAGAAAGACAAACCATCAAAGGCCGGGTGGGAACAGTTGGATACATGGGTGAGTGGTCTCTGACCTTTACCAACATTTACCACCGATTAGTGTAAACTGTTCAAAACAAAACAAATAAAACAGGAGAGCATCAGATTTGAGTTTGTAGAAGTGTCAGAATGGTGATGATGAGAAGGCTTTCTTCTCCTGCAGCTCCAGAGGTGGTGAAAAATGAGCGCTACACCTTCAGCCCTGACTGGTGGGCGCTGGGCTGCCTCCTGTATGAGATGATTGAGGGCCAGTCGCCGTTTCAGCAGAGGAAGAAGAAGATCAAGCGGGAGGAGGTGGAGCGGCTGGTGAAGGAGGTGGAGGAGGAATATTCTGCCACCTTCTCCGAGGAGGCGAAGTCCCTCTGCAAAATGGTAGCTATTTAGTTCTGTTGGAGCAGCCGAGTCGACCGTAGCTTCCTTCTGCTCAGATTCCACTTTATACCATGTTCTGACTCTTCTCTTGGTGTTTAAGAAGCTGTTTTGACCCGCAGCTGTTGGCCAAAGATCCTGCGGAGCGGCTCGGCTGCCTGGGGGGCGGAGCCTCCGAGGTCAAAGCTCATCCCATCTTCCGCTCCATCAACTTCAAACGGCTCGAGGCCGGAATGCTGGAGGCACCGTTCATCCCCGACGTGAGTGTCACCGATGCCAAAAACTGAAGAACCTATAATCAATTAACTAGTCAGACACATTTCATACAACGCAAACATACATTTTGCTTCATAAAATTATAACACATTTGTCTGTTGGTTGTGAGAAAATAGATTTTTCATTAATAAAGCACTCAATAATATCACACACACACACACACACACAAATAATAAAATTACACACCTAAATAATATATATTATGAAAAAGGGTTGTAAACATATTCTCAGTAGCATGACATAGCCTTACATAGCAGGGAAGTCCCATTGACTTATATAGCATTAGGTTGTATACACTAGGAATTTAACATATTTGCCATATGGCAACACTAATAATAATGTAATAGAGGGTTAAGTAGATACAAAATTGGTTAAAAGTAAATGAAGGGCACAAGATACTAAAATACTTAATGAGAAAAATTATTTAAATAAATAAAACATATATATATATATAACCAAAATATTTAAAGAAGGATATAAATCAGGCTAAAATAAATACACAAATAAAAAATAATAAAATGTATTTAAAAAATAAATGTATTTACACTTTTCTTATGAAATATTTTGTTATATTTTATAGTTGCTCTGCAGCAGAGATGTAACTGTGTGTGTGTGTGTGTGTGTGTGTGTGTGTGTGTGTGTGTGTGTGTGTGTGTGTGTGTGTGTGTGTGTGTGTGTGTGTTTGTGTGTTTGTGTGTTTGTGTAGCCTCAGGCCATTTACTGTAAGGACGTGTTGGACATCGAGCAGTTTTCCACGGTTAAAGGAGTTGAGCTGGAGCCCAAAGACGAGTCTTTCTACAGCAAAGTGTCCACGGGCTGCGTGTCCATCCCCTGGCAGGACGAGGTGAAGACTAGAGTACAATTATCTACAATTATCTAGGGCTGCAACTCACGATTATTTTAGTAGTCGTCTATAGATGCAGTAACGATTAGTCACGATTATTTCTCCTCGACGTTCCTTGCTCCAACCTCTGTCCGCCAACACAAGTCTCTTAGTAAATGAATGAAAAAATGCAACAAAAACCTAGTGTTACAGCTTATTCTGTTCAATTCACTTCAAATATAAAATCTATTTTACATGTAGAAGTAAAAATAACTAAAAACTAATTCCACCATTCCATTTATCACTGCTAATATTGGAATATTCCTCACATACTTGCAGGGACTAGTCCTGTAACAAACGGAGAAGTTGTTTGCGACAGATTCGGCCACATTTCAGTCAACCAACATGACTCGCATGCAAAACCTGCATGTAACCTCGCCCACTGTTCCTGTATTTCACCAAAATATCTAAATAATACGATGACACTCAAGGCTAAAAGTACACTAAAAGTGAGCCGGAACTACATTCCAAAGATTCACGACCGGAATGGTGTTCCGTTAAAAAAGGAGAAGAAGCTCCCTGTCAAAATCCCATGTGGATTTGGAGGGGCAGGTGGAGGGGCAGGCAGAGTCTGAGGAGTCTGAGTATGATGTATCACTCACTGTCAACTGATATTTGGCTTAATAAATCTTTGAGAGATATTGATAATCTGTTTTTTTCATATATGCATGCCTGACTATGTGACATGCATCTGAAATTGTGCTAAAAATTGCCCGAAACCGATTAAAAAAAACGTTAAAAAAAATTGCGAGCGGCGCGCCGCATTATTTTACATGCACTGAGTTCCGGCAAGAGTGTTGAACCACTTTCACCCCTGCCTCCGGCTCTGCCATTGTGTTGGCCCTCATTACATTAAGCTTGGTGGTCTTCACTGATTGAATGAAGACAGAAAGACGCTACTGCCCTCACCACTACTGGTGGAGCATTGCAGTTTCATTACTCATATTCATTCATGCAGATTCTTGACACGGACGATTATAAGTTCCAAATTAAAATGATGCTTAAATAATACGAATAGTCAACTATGAAATTTCAAGTCGGCGAAATTTGTTTTACTTCTTTCACGTTTAACTTGATTTTGGTGAATTTAATATTGTTTCATTAAAACCAAAAAATATATATTTATTTTATTTTTATGTCATGTTTTTGACTTTTATCATGATGTAGTTTTTATAATAATCTTTTATATATATATATTATTACTTGTTATATTAATAATATTTATTATTTTATCTGATATTACATTTATCTGATTTTATTATTTCACCTTTTTTAATTTTTATCTCATTTGTTAAACTTATTAAAAAACATAAACAGACATTTAACACAAAACTGATTCATTAAGTGTTTTGCTTGTTTTAGTCAAATCTATGATAATACATAATCATAAATAAGCTCATGTGCTGATCCCATCATGATGTCATATTTTCAACACATCTGTTTTATTCATTTCATTTTTTATTCACTTTCATTTAATCTTCTACTCTGTGTATTTTATTCTGTGCTACATGAATGAAATGTTTTATTGTCTTTATTATTAGGAGACTGAAGTGTCTGTGTGTGTTTTCTGCTGCAGATGATAGAGACAGAGTGTTTTTCCAGCCTGAATGTTTTCCACCAGGACGGGGTGGTTCCTCCAGACCTGGACTGGAGGGGTCAGCCATCTCCTCCTCCTAAACAGGGTTTGCTGCAGCGACTGTTTGGTCGACAGGTTTGTGGATTCAACTTCAGCCTCTTATTTCCTTTTATACTCGTTATCTTCCTGAGTTTTAGTATCTGCTGCAGCTGCTGCTATAATATAGTTGACTGTTGAATATTGTCTCAGATAGGACGACATCATCAATAACATGATCAATAAATCTGCTCCTGGTCCTGATGGAGTTGGTCAAAGTGTCTAATGGTGAATTGATGGATAAACACACATTAAAACATTTAAACACAGATGACCATAACAGAGACAGAACATTATTATAGATAGAATTCATCAAGCTGAACAGAGAAGATTAAACCTGACAGGAAGTCAAGCTCCAAAAAGATCAGAGCATCTGTTCAATTATTTTTGAAAATACAAATGCAAATTTATACACATCACTGCACAAAAGGTGAAAATATCTTTCTTTCTGTTACAAAAAGAGCAATTTTGAGTTGATTTATTGTTAAATGGCCTCATTCTATTGGCAGATAATTTGATTGATTTTGGTCAGTTAAATAAAATAAAAATATATGAGATCAAATGAATAAATCTGTTATGAAATGTATTGGTATGAGATAAATGTTCAATTTGTTAAATGACCTTATTCTATTGGCAGATCATTGTGCTTATTTATTTCTTTATTTTGGTCAATTTAATGTGATTTAATTGAAACAAGATTAAACACGTACACATTACATTGAAAAATATGAGATAACAGTTAAAAAAATGTGAGATAACTAATAATAAAATATGAGATCAAATCAATAAATGTGTGATAAAATGTATAAAAAGACATTATAAAACAATATTATATATATATGTATTAAAAATTCTAAATTGATTATAAAAAGTAAAAAATGCAACATAATTAACCAAAATCAAGAAAAAAATGAAGATGAAATCAAAATGATCTGCCAATGAAATAAGATAAATCAAGATAATTCTACTCAATATTTGATTTATCGTGTCAAAAACTAAATTATCCACTTGTTAAAATTAAATGTTTTACAGTATGTCCATTGTGAGAGAGTGACAAGGACACACGCACACACACACACACACACACACACACACACACACACACACCTTGTGCTTGTTTTCTCCCCAGAGACGTAGGAACTAGAGGTGAAATGTTAAGTGAGTGTTTGTCTCCCCCTGTAGGACTGCTGCGGTAACTGCAGCGACAGCGACGAGGAGCCGACCAGGCTGTGACACACACACACACACATAGGATCTCATTTGTTTACAACTTTTGCACATTTGTATTTTTAAGATCGTACTATCTCTGAATGTCAGAATGTATATTTTAAACATAGCCATAATGTTTAATGTTATTTAAATGAAAATTTCCAAACCAGGAGGCGGTGACACACAGAGAAGGAGCAGATTTTTAAAAAATTGTATTTGTTTATTTTATTTTTTTGTCCAGGGAAGGCTTTTCTGTCACATTTGTCCGTTGTTGCCGTGGTAATCGGAACAATCGTCTGCTGTAAAAGTGCCTTGCTCCGTGACCAGGGAATCGAACCAGTGAATTTCTCCTCTTTTCTTCTTCCACCAAACATCCTGTTGATCTTTCTCTCCATATTTCAACTCTTGATTCATTAAATTTTCTTTTATTTGCTCAGATACAATGAAGCTGTCGACATCTGCTGATATTTTTATATCAATAACAGTTATTTTTTTATTTCTTTGTCCTAGATTTGTTGAGATAATCTAATTACATCTGAGCAGCTCCAGTTACTCTTGTCATTTCTTTTTAAATTTTTACAGAAGACATTTCATGATTCAATTCACTTTATTTATATAGCCCAATTTCTGACCATTGATCTGACCATTAAGGATGCACTAAGTATTTTTTAGCCACATTTCAGACAGAGACGAGAAAATGATTAATAAAAATGAAACAGAATTTAGTTTTAGTAAAGTTTTGCACTAAAAGAAGCAGATTTTGATGACAGATAATCACACTTTAACAAATATTAAAAATCTGAACATGACATCTTTAAAATACCACAATATATATTGATTATTGATAGTAATTATCAACATGTTAACACTTAGTTTAAAAAAAACTCACACTGGCGTCTGATTTAATGATTACAAATTTTCAGATTATTTTCTTCGACATGTTTCTGAATTTCATTCCCACCAAAACCGTTTCTGTCCAATCAAGCAGATTATTATAACAAAAAAATCCCTCCAGACACTTTCAATGAAACATTTTTCCATGTTTGTGGGATTTTTGTATAAAAGCAAGCAGCATATCACAGAAACAGGCTTGTAAAGGGTTAATTTATCAATTTCAGTGGTTGGATTGAAACAGTTTTTGTGGAAAATGAGAAAAAATAACCTAAATATATTAAACTTAACTGTTAAGAGAGAGCTCTACCTGAATTGTATTTGATTGCTAACAAATTACAAATAATTCTACAGATAATTTAGCCTGAAAATAACACCACCACATCAAGGAGTGACTGGACTATCATTATAATGGGTGGTGCCTGGTTAAAGCAGAAACAACAAGAGTAACTGAAGCTCATCGGCTGTTTTAAAGCTATTAAAGTGAAATACCTCTGAATGTAAAAGTCGCTGTCATGTTCTTTCTGTGGCTTTTTTTTTCAGACAAACTGATATTTAAAAACAAGAAAGTTTCACCGACTGTGGAGGCTTTTCTTCAGATTGAGGAAATATTATTCCCTATGAATATACAACCATCAAGTCATTAATGTAACCTAAAGAAGTAAGCTTAACTCAACATTTTAAAGGTTCATTTTCTTCTAACTAATGAGTAATAAAATATGTTTTCACTACCCCTCAGTGCAGATTTTACATTCACTCAGACCTGCTCCCGAGTTTCTACAGGGACTATTTTCTTTATTAGAGCGGCAACTAATGACAACTAAAGAAACCAGAAAATAATCAGAGAAGAGAAGCTGGAACCAGAGAATTTGGACATTTTATTCTTAACAAGGACTCAAATCCATTAACTAGTTATGAAACTAGTTCACAAATAATCTATTAATTGACTACTTGTCTCAGCTTGAGTTGAGGTTTGATGATTTTAACCCAAACCAGGATTTTATTAACATTAATAAAGTGTTTTTGTGCCTCAATAGTTCTTACAGTTGTTAATAGTATTCATCAAAATAGTTGGAGAATAATGTAATAGTTGGTAAACTATTCCTGCAAAATCTATTCAGTAGTGTTTAATTAAATCACCATCAGTGTTTGGAGAACTTTTCTTTTTTCAGTCGTTTTCTCTTCTTCTTCTGAAACATCATTCTCCCTCCTTTTATCGTTACAAGGATTTTGTCTTAACTTTGAGGGTAAATTCTAAGAAAATGTCACAAATCTAAGGATTTTCTTAGAAAATGGCCACTCAGGGCATTTGAAAAGAATCCATATTAATTAATTTCTTTCCATCCATGGTGCCTTTCTGGGTTATAACGACTCCTCGAGCCTTTTTATTTTAAACCTGCTGTAAGTGAAATGTTTTGTTGAATTTGTTGAATATGCTGAAACTGCTGAAACTGCTGAATCTGTTGAATGTTTCCTGTCTCGGTTTCCTTGTGTGTTCGTCTGAAAATCAACTCATGAAAATCAAAATCGTTTCTGTGGATTCTTTGTTGAAAATGAGGATGATGAGATGAATCATTGCATTTAGGTCCTGTCCACATGATGTCCAAACGATGTCCACACAATGACGAGTTGTGTGAATTTGCCAAAGTGTGGACATTCGACTCCATTGGTCGTCAGCATGGAGGAGACATCTGAACTTTTCTATGTAGATCTGTAGTTCCAATGCTGCTTCCGCTGTGATTGTAGCCGTGGATGTATTATAGAACTGGATAATGGACAGAAAAATGGCTGCCATTCATTTCAATGAATGTTTCTCTCCTGGCGCATACAGTAGTGTTCAATATAACATCCACAGTCCACTGTGAATAACCACATTAATCCAGGATGTTTTTTTATATTTTTATTGCTACATAACATTGACCAGCAGGTGCAGTAGATTCTCAGAAAACCAACCAGACCCAGCATTCATGATATCACACTCTGAAGGCTGTGACATTGGGCAATTAGTTGAAAGGGGTGTGTTCAAATTAATGTCAGTGAGGTCATCAATTCTGTGAAAAAACAGCTGTGAATCAGATGGTTCCTGTTTAAGGATGAAGCCAGAACTTGTTGAACATGCATTTCTCTTTGAAAATCTGAGGAAAATGGGTCGTTCAAGACATTTTTCAGAAGAACAGAAGAACTTTGAATAAGAAGTTGATTGGAGAGAGGAAAACATATAAAGAGATGCAAAAACTTATAGGATGGTAAAATGTTCCACCAGAATGGCAAAGACTCAGCCAATGATCAACTCCAGGATGACAGACATGGGAGAGACAGTCTGGAGTTACCTGCTGTGACAGGTAGAAGACGTCAGGGTGAAGCTGATCTATTTACAAGAATCACCACAAAGTTCCTCTGTTAAAAAAAAGACATGTAGAAGAGGTTCCAATTTACCAAGGAACACATCAACTGGCCTAAACAGGAATAGAGGAACATTTCGTGGACTGATGAGTCAGTAAAACTGTTCTTTTTGGGTCTAATGGCTGCAGACAGTTAATGAGATGACCCCAAACTCTGAATTGAAGCTACAGTTCACTCTGAAGACAGTGAAGATGGTGCTGCAGCATCATGATATGGGGATGTTTCTACTACTATGGTGTCAGGACTATTTATCACATACAGGGATCATGGATCAGTTTTCATATATCAGAATACTTGAACAGGTCATGTTGCCTTATGCTGAAGAGGAAATGCTCTCGAAATGTGAGTTTCAACAAGACAACAACCACAAACACACCAGTAAACCAGCAGCATCTTGGTTCCAGACCAATAAAATGAATGTTATTGAGTAGCCAACCCAATCCCTGGACCTGAATCTAATCAAGAACTTGTGGGGTGACATCAAAAATGCTGTTTCTGAAGAAAAACCAAGAAATTGTGCAATGTTGTTAAAAATCTAAAAATCCTAGAAACCAAAGTTTATATAAAAATAGTTTTGAGTTTGTAAAGTCAACAGTAGACACTGATATTTATTTGAACACACCCCTTTTAATTAATTGCCCAATGTCACAGGCTAAGACCCAACATATCATGAATGTTGGGTCTAGTTGATTTTCTGAGAATCTACTGCAGCTACTGGTCAATTGTTTGCCATTGTAGCATTAAAAAATATAATAAAAACCTGGATTAATCTGGTTAGTCACATCAGACTGATGTTATTTTGAACACTGTAAACTGAAAATTTCCTGACTTCTGGCTTTATTCCGGTGTTATGCAACCCATAGAAACTAATCAGTAGAGTCACCTCCCATCATGCCTCAGGGCCATGAGAATGTGCAAAGTGCAAAAAAAAACCCTCTCACATCTCAGTTGTTTAATTCACTTGCTGACCACATTAATAACTGTTTGAAAAAAATAAACCATCCTTGCGCCTGAGACACAACATGACGGCGCTGCATCACACAGCTGTGACATCACAAAGGGAATAGAGACTTTTCCAGAGCTTTTCTGACCGTTAGAAAGGTTTTTGATGGATAAAAAGTCCATGACTTAAAAATATGGTATACAAAGGTTAGTAATTAACAGGGTAATAGCTGGAGGTGTCCTGGAGACAGTTTTACAGTTTCTTTTTACTATTGATGTCTATGGGAAAAATTATTTTTAGGTTGAATGGCTTTTTTTTCTGAGCAGCTGCTGAGAGGCGGAGCCATATCCAGGTCTATAATATATCCATGGTCATTTAAAAGGTTTTCTCTCCGCCCTGGAACTCAGATCCAATATTGGCCGTTTTATTGTCCATATTTGATAAATTATCGATCATATATTACAGCTAGCATTGTCGCTAATGGGCATATTTGTTTCCCATAATGCTTTGCGAGAACCTTTTGACCAAACTGGCTGATTCAGATAGAAATAACTCTTCTTTTTTGCCACTCGTCATCACTTAATATCACGTTACCATGGCAATGCAAACACTTCTGGCAACGGTTGCCGATAAAATCCGCAAAGAAAAAACGTTGTGTGCCGTTGTCATGTGGACGAGGCCTGAGTGGCTGCAGAACTCCACCTCCTGACCTCTGACCACTGCAGTGATTTTTTGATTGAGGTCGGAGAAGAGCTCACCACCTCAACTGCTGTCAGATAAACTGTTGTCGTTAAAGGAAACTTCCACTTCATGTGAACTCTGAACTCTCAACGAACAGTTGAGGAAGTCTTTGTTTTTTTTTTACTGTGAACATTTGATTTAAAATCTGATGAGGGTTCTGTTGTTTGTTCTCATGTTGTCAATAAAATCCAATCAAAAAAAACCTCAAGGTCCCAGTAGCAGCTGTTTTTAGAACAGACCCCTGCTGTTGTTGTTTTTTGTTTGTGTATTGAAACTGTTCATGATGGATGTAAAGAGTAACCAGTTCTGATATTGAGAAATTGATGCATTTAACATGTAAAACCAAGCTCAATGACACTTTGTTGAGAGAATGTAAGCATAACTTGTTTTTGTTTACAAAAAACCCTCATAAAGTACTTTTAAACCTTTAATAAATAATGATGTTTTCACCATTTTAACTTTGATTATTGCTTGTTTACTCTTTAATATTTCTTGATTTAATGTTGCTGAGGAATAAATAGGATTTGAATGTTTTTTAAAGGCTTTAAACAAACAAGTTTAAAAAATGTATATTTGAGTTACTCTAATTTGATCCTCAAATTCTAGTAAAAGAACATTTTTCAATTCAGGGATTTATATGATCTGAGACCAAATTAATTTAATTATAAATTAATTAATTACATTTTAAAGGTTCTTGAATGTTTAATCATATTTTTAAAAATTAAAGTTGCATTGAATTTGAGCAGCGTGATTATATATTTGCATTTTTAAAAACTTTTTTTGATGAACTCTATAAATAAGTAAATATAAGTTGGGTCCATTCACACTCAGATTTGCTCCTGCTCTTTTCTTGAGGTTCACAGATTAATATTTTTCTCCTCAGGTTGATTTTTTTTCCTGCATCCCTGTAATACTTTTACAAAACCTAATGTGAGGTGGATCCATGTCCATGTCAGGCTGCAGCAACTGGAGCCTAATAATAAAAAAAAAACACTTCAATCTATCAACTCTATCATCAAAATCAAATCATCTAATCAGGGATCAAGGTGACCTCACATCTGCAGAATAATTCAGCTGAAAGCTGCACTCATCCCCCGATATCTGTTTTATTCTTTACAAACAACAAATGTGTTAATTACAAATAATTAACTCAAGAACTGCACTAAAGTACAATCTTTTAAGGTATTTATATTTGAGTATTTTCCATTTGATACTACTTAATTTCTCTGCAGCTTCAGTTCCTTCAGATGCAGATTTGACTCAATGTTTCAGAAACTTTAAAATCAAACACATAGTTAAATGTGTAACCTGTGATTTCATCCTTTGAGTCTCTTACAATCATCAGGGTGTATTCAGCTCATATTTCACATCTATGATCTACAACAAATACAGATTTTTATCTCTAATCTTCTCACATGGTATTATTCAAATGATCCAGTATTTGCTAAACCTTCATTTTACAAGTGGTTAACACTCTATTGCATGAAATATTACTTGGTATATGACATGGTAGAAGATGTTCTGAAAGATAAATAAAATAAATAATAATTTATAAATAATAGATATATTTAAGAAATATAAGAAAATGTTATGATTACAGTCTCAGGATAGTTTCATGCTCTGTAAGTCAATGGGACCCACAAAGCTCTAGGATTTTCCAATTTCCTTTTTTTTCAATTAAACTAAAAGTAAAAAAAAAAAAAAAGTTAATTTAGCCTGTCAAATTCTGAATGAAAGACAACCTTCAGTTATGAGACAATGACACTCACATGTCAAATGTCCATGAGCAAACAGGAAATCCTGGTCATGTGACCTCATGAATTGTATGTCCTTCAAAATAAAAGTCCCCCTTTTACACCTAACTGTAAAAACATAGATTTTATGTAACAACTTTTTAGAAAAATGAAGATTAGTATCGGTGTAAGTATTAGGCTCGGTGCCTGTACATTGGGGTTCACCCCGGTGAACGAGAGGGTAGCCTCCCTCCGCCTTCGGGTGGGGGGACGGGTCCTGACTGTTGTTTGTGCCTATGCGCCGAATGACAGTTCAGAGTACCCACCCTTCTTGGAGTCCTTGGATAGGGTGCTGGAGGGCGCCCCTTCTGGGGACTCCCTCGTCCTCCTGGGGGACTTCAATGCTCACGTGGGCAATGACAGTGTGACCTGGAGAGGCGTGATTGGGAGGAACGGCCCCCCTGATCTGAACCCGAATGGTGTTTCGTTGTTGGACTTCTGTGCTCGTCATGGATTGTCCATAACGAACACCATGTTCAGGCATAGGGGTGTCCATATGTGCACTTGGCACCAGGACACCCTTGGCCGCAGTTCGATGATCGACTTTGTTGTCGTGTCGTCGGACTTGCGGCCTCATGTCCTGGACACTCGGGTGAAGAGAGGGGCGGAGCTGTCAACTGATCACCACCTGGTAGTGAGTTGGCTCCGATGGTGGGGGAAGAGACCGGTCAGACCTGGCAGACCCAAACGTTCTGTGAGGGTTTGCTGGGAATGTCTGGATGAATCTCCTGTCAGAAGGAGCTTCAACTCGCACCTCCGGGAGAGCTTCACCCACGTCCCGGGGGAGGCGGGGGACATTGAGTCCGAGTGGACCTTGTTCCGCGCCTCTATTGTTGAGGCGGCTGATCGGAGCTGTGGCCGTAAGGTCGTCGGTGCCTGTCATGGCGGCAATCCCCGAACCCGCTGGTGGACACCGGCGGTAAGGGATGCCGTCAAGCTGAAGAAGGAGTCCTACAGAACCTTCTTGGCCTGTGGGTCTCCGGAAGCAGCTGACGGGTATCCGCGTGCTAAGCGGATCGCAGCCTCGATGGTTGCCAAGGCAAAAACTCAGGCGTGGGAGGAGTTCGGTGAAGCCATGGAGAAAGACTTTCGAACGGCTTCGAGGAAGTTCTGGACTACCATTCGGCGTCTCAGGAGGGGAAAGCGGCGCACCATTGACACTGTGTTCAGTGGAGACGGGGTGCTGCTGACCTCGACTCGGGACGTCCTGGATCGGTGGGGGGAATACTTCGAAGACCTCCTCAATCCCACCAGCACGTCTTCTGTTGAAGAGGCAGAGTCTGGGGGATCAGTGGTGGACTCGCCTATCTCTGGGGCTGAGATCGCTGAGGTAGTCAAAAAGCTCCTCGGCGGCAAGGCCCCGGGGTGGATGAGATTCGCCCTGAGTTCCTCAAGGCTCTGGATGTTGTAGGGCTGTCTTGGTTGACAAGTCTCTGCAACATCGCGTGGACATCGGGGGCAGTGCCTCTGGACTGGCAAACTGGGGTGGTGGTTCCCCTTTATAAAAGGGGGGACCAGAGGGTGTGTTCCAACTATAGAGGGATCACACTCCTCAGCCTCCCTGGGAAAGTCTATTCGGGGGTACTGGAGAGGAGGGTCCGTAAGATAGTCGAACCTCGGATTCAGGAGGAGCAGTGTGGTTTTCGTCCTGGTCGTGGAACTGTGGACCAGCTCTATACCATTAGCAGGGTGCTTGAGGGTGCGTGGGAGTTTGCCCAACCAGTCTACATGTGTTTTGTGGATCTGGAGAAGGCGTTCGACCATATCCCTCGGGCAGTCCTGTGGGGGGTGCTCCGGGAGTATGGGGTCCCGGACCCGTTGACACAGGCTGTCCGGTCCCTGTACTCTCGGTGCCAGAGCTTGGTCCGCATTGCCGGTAATAAGACGAACTTGTTTCCAGTGGGGGTTGGACTCCGTCAGGGCTGCCCTTTGTCACCGATTCTGTTCATAAATTTTATGGATAGAATTTCTAGGCGCAGCCAGGGCGTCGAGGGGCTGCGGTTTGGTGACCTCAGGATTGGGTCGTTGCTATTTGCGGACGATCTGGTCCTGTTGGCATCATCGAGCCGTGACCTGCAGCTCTCACTGGAGCAGTTCGCAGCCGAGTGTGAAGCGGCTGGGATGAAAATCAGCACCTCCAAATCCGAGGCCATGGTTCTGGACCAGAAAAGGGTGGAGTGTCGACTCCAGGTCGGGGACGAGATCCTGCCTCAAGTGGAGGAGTTCAAGTATCTCGGGGTCTTGTTCACGAGTGGGGGGAGGATGGAGCGGGAGATTGACCGGCGGATCGGTGCGGCGTCTGCAGTGATGCGGGCCCTGCATCGGTCCGTCGTGGTGAAGAAGGCTCCTGATTTACCAGTCAATCTACGTTCCTACCTTCACCTATGGTCACGAGCTTTGGGTAGTGACCGAAAGAACGAGATCGCGAATACAAGCGGCCGAAATGGGTTTCCTTCGCCGGGTAGCTGGGCTCTCCCTTAGAGATAGGGTGAGAAGCTTGGTCATCCGCGAGGAGCTCAGAGTAGAACCGCTGCTCCTCCACATCGAGAGGAGCCAGTTGAGGTGGCTCGGGCATCTAGTGAGGATGCCTCCTGGACGCCTCCCTGGTGAGGTGTTCCGGGCACGTCCCTCCGGGCGGCGGCCCCGGGGAAGACCCAGGACACGCTGGAGAGACTATGTCTCTCGGGTGGTCTGGGAACGCCTTGGGGTCCCCCCGGAAGAGCTGGAGGAAGTAGCCGGGGAGAGGGAAGTCTGGGCTTCCCTGCTGAAGCTGCTGCCCCTGCGACCCGATTACGGATAAGCGGAAGAAGACGAGACGAGACGAGAAGATTAGTAGTAATTGAATTAGAGAAGTAATTGTTGCCATATGGCATCACTATGTAAACTACATATGAACTCATATGAACATATGAACTAAAAAGTTGTTCAGCATGAACTAATATATGAACTACTTTGTAGTTTCATATGCATTTATATAGATTTCATATGTAATTCATTTGTGTTCATATATACTTCATATCTGTGTTCATATGCAGTTAATGTGTTCATATCTGTGTTCATGTGTATTTACTAGTGACCAGACCTGTAAAATAAAGTGAGTCTCCTTCTACAGTTCATATCATATATCTAGTGTATGTAGTTCATATGTTGTCAGATGTTTAAAATAAAGTGAGCCTATTTCATATGCTCATGAACTTGTCATCCTACTGTCAACATTTATTATAATGTGGTACAGAGTAAAGGAGGCCACCTGGCCAGTACACTGAAAGAGTAGACACAAGCCTGGTGTGAGGCCCGAGCGTGTCTTTAATTCAAACAAAAACAGTCACTTGTGTCGGAGCAGCGTGAGGGCTTAGGGCAGGTGAGGGGGTTTTGCTCCAGGTGAGAGGTCGGCCAGAGTGTCAGTTGTTCAGCTGAGTGGACGGGGGCCGGGGTTTAGAGCGCCGGCAGCAGAGGGTCCGGGCTTCTTCCACAGCTCCAGGTCGCTGGCTGCTTCCGAGTCTGGGAAGAAAGAGGCTGGAGTGAGAGTGGTAAAAGAAACATAAGCGGGCTTCTCTGACTTACTGTTCTGCTGATCTCCTTTTGTGAGGGCAGTGAGCCCTTTTATGCTGGGGCCAGGAATGAGCTGCAGCTGTGATTTCCCGGCTCATCCCTCTTCTCAGGTGTGCCAAGTTGGCTGATGAGCCACCTTCTGGTTGGGGAGGGGCCCGAGGGAGACGGTGACAGCCAGGGGCTCTGCCACAATAAATACTAAAGATTATAATAAAAAACATGTTAAAATATTATGAACAGTAACAAAAAATAACCCAGTATTTAAAACAACATGTTTAAAGCTTCAAAAATCATTAAATACTAAATAAAATACGTAACTAAACAGCAGGTTATAACATCAATAAGACAAAAAAACGAAAATATAAATATCAGTTTATCAATACTTTTGAATAATTATATTAATATTTGAAAATTAATCTGAAGAGTAGGAAATTGCTGCTGCTTCATCTTCTTCTGTCCAAGTTGCTGCAACACTTCCTCTTTTAATCTAAAAATTAAAAGAAACCTTGCCATGATAAATATCACACCATTATCATTACACTGAAAACATGGCAATATGTCAACAGCCATTAGCAATAGCCTAATTTTGTGTGTTGTGATTTTTGTGTAAAATAGACCCTCAGGTCTATTTTACACAAAAATTGAAAAAATATGGAATAAAAACAAAAAATATATAATATATATCAGATGAACATAAAAATACATAAAATTAATCATTTGAGATGAAATTAATAAATATGAGATAAAAAGACAGCATTATTAATATAAAATGGTGAAGAAAGGCGAAAATCTTGATTTACTGTGAGACTGTAACTGTGAGAAATGTCTGTGAAGCTGCAGGACATCCAACACAAAGAACCTCTGTGTGTGTGTGTGTGTGTGTGTGTGTGTGTGTGTGTGTGTGTGTGTGTGTGTGTGTGTTGCTGCATCACTTCTGGATCACACGTCATCCGGTCACACTTTCTCTCGCCCACAGTTTGTCAGCGTCGTGTCACTGAAGTGAGATGTTGTCTACCAGCTGATCACTGATCCCACTCAGAGCTTCTCACTGTCTCTTTTCTTTTCTCTCAGCTCTCAGTTTTCTCTCTGGATGATTCCTGCTGTATTCTGTTATTTTCTCCACATCTCCCTGAGTCACCACAATGTGACTGGATGACTGATCTTTGATAATCACCTTGGGGCCAATTTGCGCTTTTTTCAGTGTGCAGCTGTCAGTGAAATGTGCAAAGTCAGAGTAAATCTGCAAATTGTATGTCATTCAGTCATTCTCTATACCTGCTTATTCCTCATTAGGGTCACATGGTCTGCTGGAACCAATCCCAGCACGTTACAGCGAGAGGCAGGGATACACCCCATTCACACACATACCATTCACTCACACCTATGGGCAATTTAGAGTCACCAATTAACCTCAGCATGTTTTTGGACTGTGGGAGGAAGCCAGAGTACCTGGTGAAAACCCACGCAGACACGGGGAGAACTCCACACAGAAAGGTCCCAGATCCAGGACCAAGGAGGTCTTGAACCTGCGAACCTTCTTGCTCCTTGAACCTTCTTGCTGTGAGGCAACAGCACTAACCCCTGCCCCACCGTGTCACCCAAATTGTATGTTTGTAGTGAAATAATACTTTGATGAGTTAGTCAATAGTTTTATTGTTGGAGATGAGTCATAACCTCTGGAGTGAAGTTGTCATAGAGTTAAAGTCTGACACAGAATATTTTGTTGACTCTCTGGGGTCTGATCAATGTTTTAGATGTTTTTCTTGGGAAATGATGCTTGTATTGTCATTTGTTCCTAATTTTTTTCTCTGATTAATGAACACACAGCCCCCATATTGACAGAAAAACATGAAATTGTTAGAAATGTAAATGATAAAAAATGTAATGATAAAAAAGAAACATTGAAAAATAGTCATAAGTATTTATGATTTTATTTCTGGTCATCCATGAGATGGTTCTACACTTTCATTGGACTCCAGCTGTGTTTGATTCTACTGAATAGACTTGATTGAAACCACACACCTGTTTATATCAGACCTTACAGCTCACAGTGCATGTCAGAGAAAATGAGAATCATGAGGTCAAAGGAACTGGCTGAAGAGCTCAGAGACAGAACTGACCCTAAGACCACAGCTAAAATAATGAAGGAGTGGGTTCAGAAGAACTCTGTGACTGTTGTTGAAGCCCAGCTAGAGTCCTGACTTAAACCCAATGGATCATCTCTGGAGACACTGAATATGTCTGTCCACCAACGTTCACCATCAACCTGACACAACTGGAGAGGATCTGCAAAGAGGATCAGCAGAGGGTCCCCAAAACCAGGTGGGAAACACTTGATGCATCATTTTCAGAAAAAATTGGAGTGTATTGTCTGTTCCAATGTTGTAAAAGGAGAGGTCCTGTATTTAGAGACCATGCAGGATGTGAACTGGACATGTATTAGGGACTAATTTAGGAGAGTGGTCAAAAGGTCTAATATATATAATAAGGTCTATATATATATATATATATATATATATATATATATAAATTGTCATGTTTTTATTCATTTATTTGATCTTTTTTATTTTAGAGTAATATTATATTACACTGAACTTATATAGCACTTTTTGGGACATTTAAAGACTCTTAACAATTAACCCCTTAACACCTATTGTCATGAATTCCCATCAAACCGTTTTCATTCCCCCTGCAGCAGAGATAGCATATACATTCTTCCCCCAATGCTGGTTTGTTAAAGTGAGTTTCAAAAGTAGAAACATGGAGGTCCAGTTAAGAATATTCCAACACAGGATGTGATTCAGATGCTGTGGGTCACTGGTCAGTGGTTGAAAGTGAGCAGCAACACTGTAAATGACCAAAATGTAAAGGCCAGACTGTCTTCAAATGCTCAAAGTTCAAAGTTCATCTGAGCCTCAACAAGAACCACAACTGATGAATGAATTCCACCAGTAAGAACCAAAGGGTCCAATTCACTGGATGACTTTACAAAGAGAAAACAAAGAAGTGGACAGACTGTTTGATTGACCCCTGTTCTAGTTGGTCTCTAGTTATAGGATAGTAGTTAGTATATAGTTACTAGTTATAGTATAGTAGTTAGTATATAGTTATAGTTAGTAGTTATAGTATAGTAGTTAGTATATAGTTATAGTTACTAGTTATAGTATAGTAATTAGTATATAGTTATAGTTACTAGTTATAGTATAGTAGTTAGTATATAGTTATAGTTACTAGTTATAGTATAGTAATTAGTATAGAGTTACTAGTTATAGTATTGTAGTTAGTATATAGTTATAGTTACTAGTTATAGTATAGTAGTATATAGTTATAGTAACTAGTTATAGTATAGCAGTTAGTATATAGTTATAGTTACTAGTTATAGTATAGTAGTTAGTATATAGTTATAGTTACTAGTTATAGTATAGTAGTTAGTATATAGTTATAGTTACTAGTTATAGTATAGTAGTTGGTATATGGTTATAGTTACTAGTTATAGTATAGTAGTTAGTATGTAGTTATAGTTACTAGTTATAGTAGTTAGTATATGGTTATAGTTACTAGTTATAGTATAGTAGTTGGTATATGGTTATAGTTTCTAGTTATAGTATAGAAGTTAGTATATAGTTATAGTTACTAGTTATAGTATAGTAGTTGGTATATGGTTATAGTTGGTAGTTATAGTATAGTAGTTAGTATATAGTTATAGTTACTAGTTATAGTATAGTAATTAGTATATAGTTATAGTTACTAGTTATAGTATAGTAGTTAGTATATAGTTATAGTTACTAGTTATAGTATAGTAATTAGTATATAGTTACTAGTTATAGTATTGTAGTTAGTATATAGTTATAGTTACTAGTTATAGTATAGTAGTATATAGTTATAGTAACTAGTTATAGTATAGCAGTTAGTATATAGTTATAGTTACTAGTTATAGTATAGTAATTAGTATATAGTTATAGTTACTAGTTATAGTATAGTAGTTAGTATATAGTTATAGTTACTAGTTATAGTATAGTAATTAGTATATAGTTATTAGTTATAGTATTGTAGTTAGTATATAGTTATAGTTACTAGTTATAGTATAGTAGTATATAGTTATAGTAACTAGTTATAGTATAGCAGTTAGTATTTAGTTATAGTTACTAGTTATAGTATAGTAGTTAGTATATAGTTATAGTTACTAGTTATAGTATAGTAGTTAGTATATAGTTACTAGTTATAGTATAGTAGTTGGTATATGGTTATAGTTACTAGTTATAGTATAGTAGTTAGTATGTAGTTATAGTTACTAGTTATAGTAGTTAGTATATGGTTATAGTTACTAGTTATAGTATAGTAGTTAGTATATAGTTATAGTTACTAGTTATAGTATAGTAGTTGGTATATGGTTATAGTTTCTAGTTATAGTATAGAAGTTAGTATATAGTTATAGTTACTAGTTATAGTATAGTAGTTGGTATATGGTTATAGTTACTAGTTATAGTATAGTAGTTAGTATGTAGTTATAGTTACTAGTTATAGTAGTTAGTATATGGTTATAGTTACTAGTTATAGTATAGTAGTTAGTATATAGTTATAGTTACTAGTTATAGTATAGTAGTTGGTATATGGTTATAGTTTCTAGTTATAGTATAGAAGTTAGTATATAGTTATAGTTACTAGTTATAGTATAGTAGTTGGTATATGGTTATAGTTGGTAGTTATAGTATAGTAGTTAGTATATAGTTATAGTTACTAGTTATAGGTAGGCTGATATCAGGTAAAATGGGCCATTTCAGGTTTGGGGTCCTATAGCCTCTAGAAATTAGAGCCAATGATACAAAGGATTTAAACTGTTGATATAACTGCATGACAAGTAACAGGTGATTTGATTAGTTTATGGTTTCTATGGTGATGAGACAATACTTCAAATCTGGATTGAACCAGAAATGTTCATGGTAAGTATCCTGGTATGACAAATCTAAGTAAACTATTATAAGGAGCATAAATCTATTAAAACAAATATGCACTAAAAACATGATAGCTGTTTTGATGGCATCCATCAGAAATAATTCTGTTAGTTCAATATATTAACATATTCTTTGGAAAACTGATGTTTATCTTGGTGGCCCAATTTACCTTAACCCCCTAAGATAAAATGGGCCTAACCCTCTGTGTCACTCACTAACGAACGTGTATGACATGTGGTTCAACTAAAACAGTATGTTGATTGTCTTAAAGTAGTCACTACTTTTACTGTGTTTGTTTAACTTAGCTTGTTCCATATGACTGGCTGCTAGCGTTGTGTAGTGTTAGCATAGCTTGTATACATATGTGTCTTACCATGTGTGTACAACACATAACTTTTAATAGCAGCAACATGAGTTTGTTTATGCAATTTAAAAGTTATGAGTTTCTAAGCAATTGTGTTTTAAGATTATAATTGATGATGAATTAATTATGAATTTGTTATTGTCCCAAGCGATTTACCAAAAAGTGGAACAATTTACATATCATCCTACTGCAATTTTTGTAAATGACTTGGAAATGAATAGATGAATATTCTATTAGGGCCTAGTTATTATATATAAAATGTACAATGTACTTATATATAAAATGTAAAAAAGTTCTCATTATCCAACTTCTGAGTCTGACTCAAGTCCTTCAACACTTAGAGTTATAACTCTGGCAATTGGAAAGAATCCTCAGATCAGAAATGAAATCTAAAATCGAGCTGTTACATCGTTTGCTGTCTCAGAGGAAACAGAAGCTCAGATTCTGCTGAGAAACAGAAACAGATAAAAACTGTTTTATGACTCAAAACTGAGTTGTTTATATTGATTAAAGCAGCAAATCGTAAACAGATTTAAACAATGTCGACTTAAATGTCACTGAAGAGCCTGAAATCATCAGATCTGTGAGCAGCGATGGAGCTGTGACCTTCCTCACATTAATATATCTACATAAAATATGATTCATCTGCTTATTATATAGTCAATTAAAAAAATAAGGTAATTTCTCCGGGATTTGTTTGATAAGATCATTATGCCTGTCTAACATCTAAAATGTTGAGATATTTAATGAATCTTCACATCCATTACATTTGGAAGGTGAAAGATCAAATATTCCATTTTAAAATGATTGAAAAGATAAATTGTCAAAGTAGCTGCATAAACATTTTCTGACAATTCTTGCATCAAATCTAGTTAAACAATGTTTGTTTAACTAGATCAGCATCCTATATATATAATCACCTTTAGGTGATTTTTTAAATTTAT
Organism: Lepturacanthus savala; assembly: GCA_030544235.1. Taxonomy (NCBI): domain Eukaryota; kingdom Metazoa; phylum Chordata; class Actinopteri; order Scombriformes; family Trichiuridae; genus Lepturacanthus; species Lepturacanthus savala. Next base: position 30,890,799 of record CM060479.1, on the reverse strand, counting down.
TTTTTCTCTAATATCAACCTAGTGCAATTCATAAAGTATAAAGTATTAGACATTTTCTTTTTTCTTTTTCTTATTTTATTTTCATGAGAATTGATTTTGATTATATCAATATATTGATAAGTTATCTTCAATAAAATACACATAATATATACTATAATATAGTATAATATACATCATTTGTTTATCAGTATGTTCATCTCTTCGACTTTGAGTTTATTGTTCATTTAAAGTCACTCATCAAGTGTTTTACTGTTCATCCTTGAAGAAGAAGTGACTACAGGGCTTTTTTCCGTTAAGCTTTTGATATTCCCACTTATCCTTTAACCAAAAGCTCTGAACACAGAGAAGAATTTAGCTTTTGTTAGAGAGTTTAAAGAGGAAGTTGAAGGAGACTCGTGACATTGTGATGTGAGCCACTTAAAGCCCTGCTGAGGGCAGGAAACAGGAGCATCAGCATCTCAATGAGTCTTATTATATCCAAACATCAGCTCTCAACAAACAGATAAATGAGGAAGAGAATGAATAAAATGGTCATTTATGCACTTTGGGGCCAATTTTGTTGCAGGTTGAGTAAAAACCATAGATGGAAACTGTGTCCCACAGTGAAGCATATGGTTTTATAGGATTTCACACTTAGCGTTAGATGCTTAGGCTGCAAAGATACAAAGGCTATCAATCATTTATATATATATATATATATATATATATATATATATATATATATATATATATATATATATATATATATATATATATACTTTATATATAAATCGTGATTCTGTTTCAAGGAACTTCTTTCTACCGTCTTTCTACCAATTCTTTTCTTAAAAATGACTGAGTTTCTAGTGAAAAAATAAGCCCTCCAGATGCAGAATCTGTCTTCATTTTAGATTGAAAACTTTCAGAGTCTATAAACCAGAATCCAGAGGCAACAGGAAACGCTGGTCGCACCTGATTTGCATAAAGTGGGAGGAGCCAACACAATCATCTCAACAATATTCAACACACAGAAATGTTTATGTCCATGTTGTTTTTGGCAACTTACATGAGAACCAGTCGCTGGTCAGTTGTCCTCACGTCCATCTCTTGATTTGGAATGCCAATGGAATGAGATAATTCTAGTATTGGACTTATTGTACCAAAAACAATATTTTTTCACTTGTTAAGATTTCATTTTTTTGCAGTAAAGGTACTGATCATTTGATCAGTATTATAAGAGTATTTGCAGTGTTTTGGTGTCATATAGAACCTTTTAACTTCAAACTTCAAACTTCTGGTGTATTTAGTGGAATAACATGTTGCATTTATTTCACACAGGGTTGTTTTGATTATTTCAGCATCATTCAGCTCTGATTGGGAGGTTATTTTTAAAACTTCAAATGCTTGAAAAGAAAGTGGCAAAAGAAACTGGATGAATAAATTGTTCTGTATTGACATTGTCAAATACACAGACACAATGAGTTTTAATTAAACTATAAGAAACACAACAGTTAGTTCATCAGTCCAGAAAAATATGTTTAATTAAACAAATTCAGAGTTCACGGTTCTGTTCATATAATCACTACAAAGCTTTTGTTGGTCTCTGACTCCCACACACAGCTGTTGTCATAGCAATGTGATTGTCCCCATCTCAGTGCTGTTCTTTTATTTGTTTTATTCCATCATGTTTCAGGAGGCTACAGCTACACTTTCTCTATGCAGCTGGGTCAGAAACAAACATCTGTGTGTGTGTGTGGTCTGTGTGTGTGTGTTTATGCACATGTGTCAGATGTGTTTAGTAAAACAGTGAGCATATTATGTTATTCCACTGGCAGACACCTGAACTTATTTCAAGTTGATTTTATAGATTTTGGACAATTTAATTTTGTTTTAAGAAAACAGGAGATAAAAGAGATTTTAAAAAGTGAGTTAAAAACGCTGAATAATGCTAAAAAAAATAATATGATATATATATATATAACAATATAAAAAGATGAAAAATATGATATAAGATACAATTATTATATATAGAGACAAAAAACTATTTATTAAATTAATCATTTTGTTATTAACCCCTTGATGAAAATATTTACAATTGCATACATTGCAAATTAGTGATGATAGACATTAATGGTAACCAATGGTGAATTTATTATTAAAGCCACAAAATTGTTTATAATTATTATTTACTAGTAATATTAACCACTACACTATAACTAGTAACTATAACTATATATTAACTACTATACTATAACTAAGTAAATATAACTATATACTAACTACTATACTATAACTAAAATAATATATATATATAATATAGTAATTGGTATATAATTATAGTAACTTAGTTATAGTATAGTAGTTAGTATATAGTTAATAACTATATACTAACTACTATACTATAACTACTATAACTATATACTAGCTACTATACTATAACTAGTAACTATAACTATATACTAACTACTATACTATAACTAAGTTACTATAATTATATACCAATTACTATATTATAACCAGTAACTATATACTAACTACTATTCTATAACTAGTAACTATAAATACATACCAACTACTATACTATAACTACATACCAACTACTATACTATAAATAGTAACTATAACTATATACTAACTACTATACTATAACTAGTTACTATAACTATATATTAACTACTATACTATAACTAGTAACTATAACTATATATTAACTACTATACTATAACTATATACTAACTACTTTACTATAACTAGTAACTATAACTATATACTAACTACTATATTATAACTGTAACTATAACTATATACTAACTACTATAAATAGTGACTATAACTATATACTAAGTACTATACTATAACTAAGTTACTATAACTATATACTAGATACTATACTATAACTAAGTTACTATAACTATATACTAGCTACTATACTATAACTAGTAACTATAACTATATACTAACTACTATACTATAACTAAGTTACTATAACTATATACTAACTACTATACTATAACTAAGTTACTATAAATATATACCAACTACTATACTATAACTAGTAACTATAACTATATACTAACTACCATATTATAACTAGTTACTATAACTATATACTAACTACTATACTATAACTAACTATAACTAATAGTTATAGTAACTTAGTTATAGTATAGTAGATAGTATATAGTTAATAACTATATACTAACTACTATACTATAACTACTATAACTATATACTAGCTACTATACTATAACTAGTAACTATAATTATATACCAATTATTATATTATAACCAGTAACTATAACTATATAGTAACTACTATTCTATAACTAGTAACTATAACTACATGCCAAATACTATACTATAACTAGTAACTATAACTACATACCAAATACTATACTATAACTAGTAACTATAACTACATACTAACTACTATATTATAACTAGTAACTATAACTATATATTAACTACTATACTATAACTAGTAACTATAACTATATAGTAACTACTATACTATAGCCAGTAACTATAACTATATACTAACTACTATTCTATAACTAGTAACTATAACTACATACCAACTACTATACTATAACTAGTAACTATAACTATATACTAACTACTATATTATAACTAGTAACTATAACTATATATTAATTACTATACTATAACTAGTAACTATAACTGTATACTAACTACTATACTATAACGAGTAACTATAACTGTATACTAACTACTATACTATAACTAGTAACTATAACTGTATACTAACTACTATTCTATAACTAGTATCTATAGCTATATACTAACTACTATACTATAACGGGTAACTACAACTATATACTAACTACTATACTATAATTAGTAACTCTAACTATACTAGCTACTATACTATAACTAGTAACTATAACTATATAGTAACTACTATACTATAACCAGTAACTATAACTATATACTAACTACTATTCTATAACTAGTAACTATAACTATATACTAACTACTATAACTAGTAACTATAACTATATATTAACTACTATACTATAACTATATACTAACTACTTTACTATAACTAGTAACTATAACTATATACTAACTACTATATTATAACTGTAACTATAACTATATACTAACTACTATACTATAAATAGTGACTATAACTATATACTAACTACTATAAATAGTGACTATAACTATATACTAACTACTATACTATAACTAGAGACCAACTAGAACAGGGGTCAGGCTTTGGATACACACAGTACCTGTAAACATAAACTATTTTTAGAGGTACTGAATCAATAGATTGATTTATGATCTAAATGTGAATCAATCTATTAAATTTTGCATAGTCTTCGTAGCAGAAGCCAGAATCGGTCCAGTAAGATCAGAAGAGATTCAGCTTTTCTTCTTTTAAGCAGCTTTAAAGAGCCTGGAGTTTTTCCACAATCAGTCAGCTGAGTGACGCCAGGAGACGGACTTCAAGGAGGTGTGTGTGTGTGTGAGTGTGTGTGTGTGCGTGCGTGTATGTGTGTGTGTGTGTGTGCGTGCGTGTATGTGTGTGTGTGTGTGTGTGCGCGTGTGTGTATGTGTCCGTGTGTGTGTGTGCACCTCAGACAGACGAACAGAGTGATCTTTATGACGAAGGAACCGATGAAGACAACAGCCTCAGTGTTTATCTCAACAGGATCTGGAAATGAGCAGCTGGAGGAGTTTCTGATCAAATGCTGTGTGTGTGTGTGTGTGTGTGTGTGTGTGTGTGTGTGTGTGTGTGTGTGTGTGTGTGTGTGTGTGTGTGTGTCACAGGTATTATTTCAGAAAATTCAAGATAAAAAGTGTAAATAATAATTAGATAGAATTAGAATTATATAAAAAGTCAAACATGAGCTAAAAAGACAATTTTAACATAACTAGTCAAACAATTTAATCTGATTTTAAGCAAGTGACATTTGTTCCAGAAAGTCATTTGTATATTTAGACTGCGACGGCATAAAATCTGTTATTATTGAATTTTTAAGGATATTTTTCTGATATAGCTGTGATGTGTCAGGTGATGTGTTGATTTCATAGGTGGAAATAAACCTCAAACCCTCTTCCCTTGTCCCCCCCTCACGATGGGATTTTTGTCCCTGGTTTATCTTTATATTTTATTGAATGGAAGCAGATAAATGCATGCAATGACCATATATTGTGGAAAATCATGTTTTAAACAAGGAAAAGTAAGTGAACCCTAAGAACCTAGGTTTCTTCTTTCATAACTCTGCTAACCTGCTGCTGGTGAAAAATAAAACTCCTTTAAACAATTTTATTCTGTTGCTCCTACAGCGCAAATAAAAGCCAGCAGGCTGCTGCTGGTTTATTATGTGCTGCTGGAGTAAAATTAAAATCCAGTCATGCTTGTGGCCTCAAGAGGATCTTCACAAATCAGAATATAATGAGTTGGCTGGAGAATGAAGACACTCATTTATTGAAAAACAGCATTGGTCCAACACTGCTCAAGACTGAAACACTGATGTTCAACAGAGCTTTATTCATATTTTACATATAAATGTTACTTTGAGATTAAAACTACAACTATACTAATAGTCCATTAATCCATAGTCCATCAGTTTACTATTATAGAAGATTAAAGAAACCAGAAAATAATCAGAAAAGAGAAAGTGGAACCAGAGAATTTGGGCATTTTCTTCTTAGAAATGACTCAAATTGATTAGATGATTATTAAAATAATTGGTGACTAATTAACTAATCAATTGATCGTCACAGTACTAGAAAATGTTATATTTTTATTTAATATTTTTGATTTTCAGAACAGTTAATGATTAATGTAATAGCAATTATTGTGAAAACATATTTATTTATATTTCAAACAAAGATTTGCCTGAAAATACAATAGTTTTGATGTGGAAATGGTGTTATTTTTTATTTTTTGCTGCATTATATTATATTGACTTTAAAAGAGCGTATGATGTAAATGTGTTGTGTCACGTGTATGACATATTTCAGCAGATAAACCTCCTCCTGCCTCCGCACAGCATCTGAGTTCAGCTGCCAAATCGTCGTCCTTGGAAAACCCCCCCGCAGCTCCATCTGTATTCTCCTCATCCAGGAGGCTGCGAGAGAGAGAGAGAGAGAGAGAGAGAGAGAGAGAGGGAGGGATGAACGGAGGAGAGGAGAGAGAGAGAGGGAGGAGGAGGGAGGAGCCAGACTGTCAAGGTGAACCGATGAACCTCTCTCTCTCTCTCCCTCTCTCTCTGTTTCCTGCCTCCACGTCCAGAGCAGCGCGCAACTCCGAGCAGGAGCCGGAGCAGAACGCATCGTTCTCCGGCAGATCATCAGCCGGGCGCCGGTGGATCCTGGAACAACCGGATGCATTAAAAAGTATTTTTTTGCGTTAAAACTTGAAGACACAGACTGGCTGCGTTTTATTCCCGGACACGACATGAAAAGGTGAGTTTTTACATCAAAATATTCAACCTGTGTTGCGTCGTGCGTCGTGCGTGACAGGAGAGAAAGCTGCGAGTTTTCAGCGACGTTTGCGCGCTTCAGGTTGTTTGGGCTGTCACCGTTTCCTGCTCTGCGTCTTTATTCTTTTATTCTTTTATTATTCTGTAGTCCTTAACCCGCATTAACCCCATGATGCTTCTCTCACCGAGAAAATTAAAAAAGAGAGTCGTGTTTGCTGCCAGCATCTGAGCGTGTTTCAGGAGAAGCTGCTACATTGTTTGCTTATTTCAATGTTTCAAAAATGGTTTTCAAAAGGTTTTTTTTTTTAATCTTTTAAGATCATACTCTCATATTTTAATTTTTTTTATCTCATATTTTTCAGTTTTGTCTCATATTTATTAAACGTTTTATCATCATTTTCTTAACCTTTCATCTAATATTTTTGTCTTTTATGTAATTTTTCTGACTTTTTATCTCATATTATCGCTTTTTGTCATATTTTTTCTATTTTTATCCGATATTTTTAATGTTTTATCTCAGATTTTTGTCTTTTAACTATTTGTTTTTAAAAACATTTTTTGTCCTATATATTTTTAACTATTATACTATATATTTTTTTTACTTTTTATCTCATATATATATATATATATATATATATATATATATATATATATATATATATATATATATATATATATATATATATATATATATATATATATGAGATAAAAAGTAAAAAAATTGATAAAAGGTAAAAACAAATATAAAGATATAGAAGATATGTATATGTATATATACAGTGGGGAAAACAAGTATTTGAACACCCTGCTATTTTGCTATTTCTCCCACTTAGAAATCATGGAGGGGCCTGAAATTTTCATTGTAGGTGCATGTCCACTGTGAGAGAGATAAACTAAAAAGAAAAATCCAGAAATCACAATGCATGATTTTTTAACAATTTATTTGTGTGATATAGCGGCAAATAAGTATTTGAACACCTGTGTGTCATCTAGAATTCTGACCCTGAAGGACCTGTTAGTCCGCCCATTAGAAGTCCACCTGCACTCCATGTATCATCCTTAATCAGATGCACCTGTTTGAAGTCGTTAGCTGCATAAAGACACCTGTCCACCCCATACAATCAGCAAGACTTTAACTTGTAACATGGCGAAGACCAAAGAGCTGTTCAACGACACAAGAGAGAAAATTGTACACCTCCACAAGTCTGGAAAGGGCTACGGAGCAATTGCCAAGCAGCTTGGTGAAAAAAGGTCCACTGTTGGAGCAATCATTAGAAAATGGAAGAAGCTAAACATGACGGTCAATCTCAATCGGAGTGGAGCCCCATGCAAGATATCACCTCGTGGGGTCTCAATGATTCTAAGAAAGGTGAGGAATCAGCCCGGAACTACACGACAGGAGTTGGTCAATGACCTGAAAAGAACTGGGACCAACGTTTCCAAGGTTACTGTAGGTAATACACTAAGATGTCATGATTTGAAATCATGCATGGCACGAAAGGTTCCCCTGCTTAAATCAGCACATGTCAAGGCCCGTCTTAAGTTTGCATATGACCATTTGGATGATACAGAGGAGTCATGGGAGAAAGTTTTGTTGTCAGATGAGACCAAAATAGAACTTTTTGGTCATAATTCCACTAAGCGTGTTTGGAGGAAGAAGAATGAAGAGTACAATCCGAAGAACACCATCCCTACTGTGAAGCATGGGGGTGGTAGCATCATGCTTTGGGGGTGTTTTTCTGCACATGGGACAGGACGAGTGCACTGCATTAAAGAGAGGATGACTGGGGCCGTGTATTGTGAGATTTTGGGGAACAACCTCCTTCCCTCAGTCAGAGCATTGAAGATGGGTCGTGGCTGGGTCTTCCAACACGACAACGACCCAAAGCACACAGCCAGGAAAACCAAGGACTGGCTCCGTAAGAAGCATATCAAGGTTCTAGCATGGCCCAGCCAGTCTCCAGACCTGAACCCAATCGAAAATCTTTGGAGGGAGCTCAAACTCCGTGTTTCTCAGCGACAGCCCAGAAACCTGACTGATCTAGAGAAGATCTGTGTGGAGGAGTGGGCCAGGATCCCTCCTGCAGTTTCGGTGAAAAAATACAGGAAACGTTTGACCTCTGTAATAGCAAACAAAGGCTACTGTACCAAATATTAACATTCATTTTCTCAGGTGTTCAAATACTTATTTGCCGCTATATCACACAAATTGTTAAAAAATCATGCATTGTGATTTCTGGATTTTTCTTTTTAGTTTATCTCTCTCACAGTGGACATGCACCTACGATGTAAATTTCAGACCCCTCCATGATTTCTAAGTGGGAGAAATAGCAAAATAGCAGGGTGTTCAAATACTTGTTTTCCCCACTGTATATATATGTATCTTATATATCTTTATATTTTTTAACCTTTTATCAATTTTGTTTTACTTTTTATCTCACATTTTTACTTTTTATCTGATTTTTAAAAACTTATTTTATCTAATTTTCTTATTTTCTTTTATCACTTTATCTCATGTCATCATTTTTAACTCATCTCATATTTTTTGACATTTTATCTCATATATCACATAACTTTTTGTCATTTTCTAGATCTGATATTTTAATGTCTTAGCTCATATTTTTAACCTTTTATCTCATATTTATACTTTTTATCTAAAATTACCTAATATTTTTCTTTTATCTGTTTTTAACTCATATTTTTTATGTTTTTACCCTTTTTTAACTCATCTCATCATTTTTAACTCTTATCTCATATTTTTTTTTTTTACTTTTTATCTAATATGTTTTACTTTTATCACTTTTTTTTTTTTACTTAGAACAAGATTAAGTGAATATATATGAGAAAAGTGAAAATTAATAGCTAAAACAACAAAATATAATTTTGTTAAAATTAAACTGACTAAAATCAAGAACAAAAGCACAGACCGGTCCCGGAGGGTGCTGTCATGTTTTATCATCCATACGGAGCTGAAAACATTAGTTTAATGGTCAGTGTTGGATTTACGCTCCGTCATTGTGGGGATGTTCAGTGACCTTTAAGAAACAGGTGAGTTGTGGAGTTTGAAGTAGTAGTAATAGTAATAATCAGATTTTCCCCTGGCATTAACAGGGCGTTTGTGTTGCTGCTGTGTCTGTTTCTCTGCTCTGATTGAAATGTGACGACAGATCTCAGCCCAGAGCAGCTGACGTGGTCCATCCAGGCCTCTGATCGCGTCCTTGAAGCTCGACACTGAGGCCTGTGACGGGTTTTCACTTTCTGTCGGGCTCCAAGGCTCAGAGAGATCAATATAACTGATTATCAGTGATTATATGTCTCTCCTGAACCTGCTGCTCCTCAACTAGTAACTAGTTACTCCACTCAAACACTATCTCATTTGCTTTGTTGATTACTTGAACTGAAAAATAAGGTGTTACTGTTTTTCTACCAATTAATGCTTCTATAGCTTTGTTTCACTTCTGTATAAGAATAACACAAACTGTTGATCAGTCTGGCAGTTTCCATTCATTTGTGTTCACAGCTGTCTGGACATGGGGTTATAGCTGGGTTCTATGTACCCTGCTTTGTTAGGAGAACATAGGACCTTTTTTATTATAGCGGTCGTATGTTAACTAGCCACAGAACAAAGTAGGAAATATAGTACACACCCATCCTAACCTAGACCCTAACCTTAACCCCTCTCCTAAAATAAAAAAAGAAGAAGAAGAGAGCCAGGGCAACATGGTGGCACAGGGGTTAGCACTGTTGCCTCACTGCAAGAAGGTCGCAGGTTCAAGACCTCCTTGGTCCTGGGCAGGGGCGCCTACCCAAAGCCTAAATGCCTCTATATTATTTTCAGACTAGCTATTTAAAACAAGTATTGCCACATGTAGGAAAGGCAACAGGCATTGGATATTTATATCTTTTGGTTCTTGAAAGAAAAAAAACGCTGTGATTTTTTTGTTTCCTTCTCTGGCTCAATAGATAAATCACCACTTACTCTTTGAATTAATCATTCAGCCATTTGAATTAGTTTTGAATCAGGCACAGGCAAAAGAACCAGCTCCTTGTAGAACCACACATCGGTCGAGATGATGCATTAGTGAACGTTGGAACTCAGAGTTCTGAACAACCTAACAGCAGAACTCAGTGCTTCCCAGCTTAAAACTGGGATATCATTGAATACAGAATAAAAAAGAAACGATATTAATGGACTGAAAGGAAAATCTCAACGTTTGTACTTGTGTAGATGCTAGATTTCAGTGCTTCTCTGACGTCAAACTTCCGATTTACGAGTACAACTGAATGCACCTCGTTGCAGAAACACTGCAGCGATCAGTTCCTCCTTTATTTGTTGACTTTCGTAGGGACAGTGTGGGAGAGGAGGACAAATCAGTGTCACTGTAAATGTTCGGGGGACATGTCCCCCACATCCCCGTGCTATCTGCGCCCATGGGTCTGGGATCTTTCTGTGCGTAGTTTCATGTTCTCTCTGTGTCTGGTGGATTTTCTCCAGGTCCTCCAGCTTCCTCCCACAGTCCAAACACATGCTGAGGTTAATTGGAGATGCTAAATTGTCCATTGGTGTGTGTGCCCCACACTGGCGACCATCTGGGGTGTATCCCTGCCTCTCACCTGTAATGTGCTGGGATTGGCTCCAGCAGACCATATGATCCTAATGAGGAATAAGCAGGTATAGAAGATAAATGAATGAATGAAAAAAGAGAGCCATTGAAATTCATGTTAAAAGGTAAAAGAGAGGAGATAAAATTAAAAGTTTTAAGAAAAAGGGAAACGATTTTAGAAAATAATTTGCACCAAAAAAGTGAGTATATAAAGTAGGCTTGTCCCGATCCAATATCGGCATCGGATCGGCCGCCGATATTGGTAAAAAAAAAACGAATCGGTGCGGCGGCACGGAAAAAAATCCGATCCGTTAAAAAAGTCCGGGTTTTCCAGCGCACCTATTCAGATAATCCATTCCAGTTTTTTGCTGTGGTTTTGCTAAAATCCGGTCCGCATTTTCCAGCACACCAGCATTAGTGTCTCCCAGTTTACCTGAGGCATCGCCTACATCAGCGGTTCCCAAACTTTTTTAGCTGTGCACCCCCATCGATATCCCTACCTGGTTGATGCACCCCCTATTTCCCACACCTTCCAAAAAACACAACTACATGTCTTAAGGCAGCATGTTTAATTCTGCTCAACTAGAACACAGGAGAATCACCAGGGGAATCACCAGGAGAATCACCAGGAGAATCACCAGGAGAATCACCAGGGGTGAAAGTGGTTAAAACTCTTGCTGGAACTCAGTCCGTGTAAAATAATGTGGCGGCCCAACCAGAAACAATTGGCCGAGGGCTCGGCTCGCCTTGCGTTGCATAGCAACCAGAGACGCGCTCAGACTTGTCGCTCCGTGGCAAACGGCACAGACAGACACCGAAACAGCGTAGATTACACTGAAACGAGTCCACTGGAATTGTTCCAGCACTCGGATAATGTAACTAATGTGACTTTAGTACATTGTTTTCTTGGGAACATGGGAGTTTGACTTTTTTAACGGAACGCATGTCCGCAAATCTGCGGAAATGTGAGCGCGACTCCAGTGACTGGACTCGACTGTGTGTCACCTGATGCAGGAATAACGACGCACCAAAAAAAAAAATAAAAAAATAAAAAGTGTTAAACCAGCAACCAGCAACAGAGAGAAGATGTATAACAGGATGTTGAATATCCATTCAATGTGACAAATAAAACGTTTATTTAGACTCTTTATTCTGTCGGAAAATTCCACTTTGAAAAAACTTTATTAAAAACACTCCAGACCGCCATTACATTTTTTTAGCTTGCGCAGCCCCGAGTGCTCAGCTGGTATCGGCCACCTGTATCAGTATCGGCTCGGAAAGGCTAATACAAAATCGGCATCGGATCGGAAGTGCAGAAAGCTGGATCGGGACATCCCTAATATAAAGGGAAACAAGAACTCAGTCATTTGCACTTTGGTCATGGAAATAGAAGCATCACAGCCACAGCAGCCATGCTCTGATTTTATTTTAGTGTGATGAGGCCTGAGGAGGATCTGTTCAGATCACACACACACACATAAAGAATAAATACATTCATATAAAATAAATACACTCATACATACATACATCAATTCATAACTTTATACACATCATTTTAGTTTTCTTTATTATTTTACTGATGTTAGGATCCTAGGGGAAGGCCTGAGAGAATGTTCCAAATCATTTACCTAACCATCACCCCGAACCCTGACCCTTACCCTGACCTGAACCTTTACCATAATCTGAAACTGAACCCTGACCCCCCCCAGAACCTGAACCCCAATCCAAACCTGTACCTCTACCTTAACTTAACCTACCCTGACCCCTAACCTTTATATATTGTCTTAACTGAGCCCAGTTTAACCCAACTGGGTTGAGACTTTTTAACATCCTCACTTGACTCTAACCTTTACCCTGATCCTGACCTTTACCCTGACCCTGACCTTTACCCTCTGCCTAACCCTGACCCTGACCTTTACCCTAACCCTGACTTTTACCCTAACCCTGAACCTGACCTTTACCCTGATTCAAACCTGAACCCTAAACCTCACCTGTGTCCATCTTAAATTAACAGGAATAATTACTTTTTACCCCCCATCCTAACCTGAACCTTAACCCTGACTCTGACCCTAAAACCCCACAAAAACACCCACAAGAATAATTATTGTTGAAGGTAATGATTTTCTCTTCTTCTACTTCTAAAAATCAGTTTTATTGTTTTATTTTAATTCATTGTATTTGTTTTATCAAGGGGGCTGAGGATACTTCATTTTAATATAAATACACCAACTGAACCCAACTGGGTTGACTCTTTTTAACCCTGACCTTGACCCTAACCCTGACCCCTAATCTCAACCCCCTAGACTTTTCCTGCTGTAAACACACTTCTATGCTCTAGTTGAAACTCACTGAGCCTCAGGTTTCTGCGCAACTTCCTGATGAATGTGGACAAGTGGCGAATCCTGGATGCACTGGGTCCAGCTTGGATCCAGCCCAGATCTCACATGAGAAACATCATGTCATCTACATTGTTTGTGCAGTTTTGAAGGAAACAGGCAAATAGTTGAATCAAAGTACTGATTAGTTACATGTTTTTCAGCATCCACGTTTCTGATTAAAGGGTGCACAGTGTCTTTATTTCACTTTGCACCTGAAACAATAACCAATGTTGAGAAATAGGGATCAACTGTTTACATAACGCAAAATCCTGTTTCTGTGTGAGTTGTCTGGGGACTAAACATAACCAGAAACATCTTATTTCAGAACCATTTCAGACAGATGAAAAGGTATAAATAGTGTATTTGCTGCCACGTGTGGGTGTGGAGGTTGAGCTTGTATCACTGAATGACTGGATTGGACGTCAGGAAGCGTGGGGACGGAACAAAAACTCTGCACCGTATCAGCTCATAGATTGAAATATCCATGGCTGCGTGACCTCTGCTGATGAATCACCTCTGCTGAGCAACTTCAAATTACAGGAGATGCAGGAATGTGATTCCCAAAGGTGAGATCAAGGTGGAAGATGAAAAAATACAGGACATGAACGTTATAAATTCAAGAAATAACTGATTTGTTTCAATCATAGGTGTCGGGTCTCTCACATGATGAATACGCCTCTTTAACTTCAACTTGGGATGAATCATATCTGATTAAGAGTATTTCAAAGAAGTATAAATATTATTTAGCAACTTTATACAACCAGGAAAATCCTGAAGAAAACTATAAAAATCCTCACATTTGAGAAGCCGGGAACATCAGATGTTTGGACCAGACGGTTGAATAATTCATCTGGGCTGTCAGTGGTTCTTCAGACAGGGTCTGGGGGGTCAGGTCTGCAGGCTAATTAACGTCTGTCTGCTGGAGGTTAGTGACATGAAATCCTGCAGGAGCTTCTGGTCTGTCTGATCCTGCTGGAGCTTCAGAGGAAGTTCTGAATCCTGAAACACTCGTTTAGGACAGAAGCTCCCTGTCCTGGTCCAGCTGAGGGTTTACAGACATCAGCTGCAGATCAAACACAGCTGCTGTTTGTGTCTGATTCTGTCACTTAGAATACATTTATTCACTCGTTCCTGTGATTTCTAAGTGTTTCTAGTTGTTTGTTGAATCTGTTTTGAAAAACACACGCATTAAACCATGGCAAAATCTGTCAGTCAGGGCTAATTATTGAGCTTCTATCAGGTTAAATTGTTTCATTACAGCATATTTTTAAAAGCTTGGTTTAAAATCCACCTGAAACAGGACTTATAGAAAATGAAACATCAGAACTAAATAGTATAAATAGGAAGGATGAAACACTGGGAGGAATCTGACTAGACCTTTGTAAAGTTCATCATTATCATTATCTTCTTCTTCCTCCTCTTCTTTGTCTTCATCTTATTCTGAATCATCTTCTTTTTCTTCTTCTTCATTATTGTCATGTTCTTTTTCGTCTCTTCGTTTTCTTCTTCATATTCTTCATCTTTTATTTTCCTTTGTCATCATCGTCTTCCTCTTCATCATCATCATTATCTTCTTCATCTTCATCATCAGTCTTGTTGTTGTTCTTCATCTTTATGTTCGTCTTTTTGTTCATATTCAGAGGAAGCTGATCATTCATCATCATTATCATCTTCTTCTTTTAATCACCATCATCTTCTTAGCCTTACTCTTCTTCTTTGTCTTCTTCATCTTCATCGTTGCTTCATGTTGTTCTTTTTCTTCTTCATCTCTCTTCCTTTTCTTCATACTCTTCTTTTTCTTCATCATCATCATCATGTTCATCTTCTTCCCCTCCTCTTTCTCTGTCTGTGAACAGTTTACACCTGTATTTCTCTGTATTCAAACATAAACCAGATAACTAATCCTCCTGCTGGATATTTTCTCTGCTCCTGACCCTCCTCCCTGTGTCTGTCCATCTTGGTTCTGACCAGCTGGGTTTTGGCCTGGCTGCTGTTTTACTGCTCCGACTCCAGCTGATTTAAAAACACTGAAAACTCCTGCTGTGATGGAGGCTGACTCTTGTCTTGTCTGTTTTCTGTGTGTCAGCAGAGCAGCGTGAGGCTGAGGACCCGTTGGGGTCTGAGCTGGAGGAAATCTGCGTCCTGACGGCCTGGACTATCGCTGTGTGACTTCTTCACGTGGATGAACCAGTCAGATGGAGGATTCATGCATCACTTCGGGGTGTTTCACACTTCTGATTGAATGTTAGCCTTTGTTTCTCCAAGCTTCCAGAAACCTTCTGTAAAAAAGAAAAGAAAAACATCAACCTTGTGATACGACTTTATTTTCTGCGTACATGGGTTTTTGAAGGAGGCCACTGAGAATTTAAATGGATGTTTGCAGCTGATAAAAAACTCCAGGGAAAGCGCAGAGTTCTTCTTCTTTGTGTGTTTCATCCTGGGATTCACACACGTTTCCATCAAAATCTTTCAGGCCGCAGTGGAGCTGATTCGGACGGAAACAGGAAACTGCCAGAAAAGAATATTTATTTTAACTTCACCAGTTCCTGACAGAATCAACATTTTAATTTATTTATTTTTATATTTTTTACATGAATATTATGAATATTGATTACCTTCAATATTAAAAAAGAAATCAGGTTTTCTCTTGTTTTATTTTGTAAATCTGATGCTGCTACAGGCTAAATTTCTCAATTATTACAGAATTTATATATATATATATATATATATATATATACACACATATATATTTGTTTTCTAGTGCTGCAATGATTAATCAATTAAATAATTAGTCACCAACTTTTGTCATAATCATCTAATCAATATGAGTCATTTCTAAGAAGAAAATGCTTCTCTGATTATTTTCTGGTTTCTTTAGTCTCGATAATAGTAAACTGATGATCTTTGGGTTGTGGACTGTTGGTCTGGACAAAAAAAGACATTTTAGGTTGAATCTTCAGCTTAGGAAACACTGATGGACATTTTACACCATTTAATGAACCAAACTACTTATCAAATAGTCGTTTTGCACCTTTAAAGTGTAACATCCTGTGGTTTTATATTCATGGACAAAACCGTTCATAGACCCGTCTGAGAAGCTGCTTCTACAGAGATCAACATCAGCATTCATTTTTAACTAGTAGAGATTTTTTTAGTTTAGGTTACAGCTTCTACTGAATTTTACTGGATATCCTCAGCTGATCAGCAGTGAACTCTTAGTGTCTCTAAGGATCTCGGATGCTCACTTCAAACTTCAACTTCAAACTACAAACTTTAAGAAGAAAACAGAGGCACAGTTTTTTTGATTTTTTAAGATATCAAAGTTTCAGATTCATTTTCTTTAGTTCCTACCTTGGATTACATCCTGTTACTGAGGTGATAAATGCACCACAATTTGTTTTTTGACCCTTGGAGAAGTTAATCCCCATCCTGGACGAGTGAAATCAGCTTCCTGCCTTGCGGGGAACACACTGGTCGTGGTGTCACTGCCATGGTGATGTCACAGGGCACCTACACCTTCCTGGCGTGTTTCGCCGGCTTCTGGTTGGTCTGGGCCTTCATCGTCATGCTGTGCTGCTTCTGCAGCTTCCTGCAGCGCCGGCTGAAGCATCGCCGCGAGGAGCGGCTGAGGGAGCAGTGTCTGAGGACGGTGGAGATGGAGCCGCTCAGCTGTCACCCTGCAGGCTTCCCACCGCCGCCACCGCTGAACCCGCCACCTCCGCTGCTGCCCAGGGAGCCTCCACAGTTCTGTCCTCCACAAACTCTGCTGCCTCCAGTCCCTCTGCAGGTCCCTCACCCCATGCCTCAGGCTACCTGGATCAGCCTGCCAGGTGATGCAATGGGGCTGGTGTTATATTTATTCACCTGTTTCCTCCATAGGCCCCCACTGGGGGGCGGGGGATTTCTTTTATAAATAATTAATTCTTCTAGTTAAGTAGCAGCATCAATATGTACATGTAACACACCAAAATGTCGATAAGAAGCCTAAAAAATATATATATAGGTATATATATAATATATATATATAATTTCCTGAAAAATGTTGGTTAGAAGAGTGATCATAATAATAAACAATGAATGAATATAACAATGAATATAAATAATAATTACCGATAGCATGAGTAACCATAGCAACAGACATGATTGATTTATTTTACTGCAATATAAGTAGAGGCATTAATGCAGCCTACCAACACATTTATCTGTAACAGTAACACTGCTGCAGCAGCAGTTAGAATGGACTATAGCAGCAAGTTATAGAATATAGGAGGAGTAGGAAGAGGAAGAAAACCCAACAGGTGAGAGGAGACGTTGGAAGTACCTAAACATGAAATATAAAAACATAAATCAAAAAGGTAATAGGCATATTTAGCTAGGCTATGACTGAACCTCACTTTGATTTAATTGACATAGGCTCTTAAACAAGTAAGTTCAGTATGAAGTAAATATTAATCCTGTGGTTACTTCAAATAGTAATTTAAACCCCTAACAAACTAAATGTTGGTGGAACTCATCCCTTCATTTAATTCACCACTTTAACACTTGATGCAATGTTTACACATTTTTATTTTATATGTTTCTAATAATTTGAGTTTCAATATCAGATTGAGAATTAATGGACAATTCATGTTGAAGAGCTTCTTCATGTGGGAGGAGACGGATAGAAACTCTGGTTTCTACAAGTAAACCTGCCAGCAGCAGGTGATGTTCATGGAGTCTGTTACCATGGTGACTGAGTCTGCTACCATGGTGACTGAGTAAGAGTTTCAGTTCCCTCTCTTTCTGGAACCCTCATCTCAGGGTTAACTAAGTCTGAGTTTTTACATAACCTGATTCCTGGTCTAGAGTCTAAAAAAACAACAACACTTGAAAGCGTCTGTTTGCAGGAACCTTTAAACTGATTTTGGGTTTGAGCGACTGGAATCAGACAGGAAGCAGCGAGCGTTGAGTCGTGGGCGTCATGGCGACAGCTGCCACTGAGGCGTGGGCGGTGACTGAGGGGGCCGACACTGACAGAGCAGCAACACAAACCAGAACAGAAACAGAAACCACAAGAAGGGAGAGAGAGGAGAGAAGAGTCAGCAGGAAACAGCTGGACGACAGGGATTAGACAGGCTAGATTTGTCATCGATCACTTTAATCCTTCTTACTTCACTACACATTTAAGCTACTTTACATATCCACTCCACCACATTTAGTTTACAGCTTTACAGATTTTAAATTAAAAGCTTATGAAATACAACACATTACTGAGGTGATTCACGTTTCTGGTTGATGATCTTGAGCTTGTTTTCACATTTCAGGGTCTGTGTGTAGTTTGCGTCATGCAACTTCTCACTTGCTTTCATTAACCCTCTATTGCATGAAATATTACTTAAACATTATGAAGAACCTAAATTACTGATATTAGATTGTATGCATTAGGAATATTTGCATATTGTTGCCATATGGCAACAAATCTATATTAGCATATTAAAAAATGATAACCTCAAAATTGAATTTAAAAAAATAGAAAATAAATAAATAAAATAATAAATTCACTTACCCCAGATAGTGAGTATTTTATTTTATTTATTAATTTATCACTTCCATGAAGTTTTGAAATGTATCAAAGAAAACATTGTCTGAAAATATTAAACCATTAAAAAGTTATTTCCTCAGACGTCACAAGGACTCAACAAGACAAGTAACAGACTGAGTTTGAGTTTTCTAAAAGGAGGCCGAAAGGCTGAAAACTCTTCATTTCAACAGATATTATATGTTTTTTAAAAAAAGATAACAACTCCAACAAACCCTTTTTCAGCAGTATGATCACAGACAAAAAACCTCAATACAAAAGCCTGTGAGGATCAATAAGACTAACAGTCTGACTTTTATTTAAAATCATGCCTTAGGTCTGTGTATTAATGTCTAAATGTATCATGGAAAAGTGAGAAATTCAGGGAAACTGAAAATGATGAGTGGTAAAAAGAGATTACTGGAGAATAATATAAGAAAAGTTGCAGAGACTAAATGAGCATCAGCTGCTTTTTCTTAGATGCTTAATGAGCAGAGAAAAGAAAAGGTTGCAGAGACTTGGTCACAAAACTTTCAGACTGAGGCTGATGAAGAGCTTCAGTATCCAGGCAGCGTCTGAGCTGAAAGAGAAGCAGGTTCTGACCAGCTGAGACTCCGAGAGGAGCCAGGAGAGAGGAAAGAGCAGAGAGGAGCATCTTTTACCCTCATTTAGCTCACTGGGAAACTCATTCCTGTGTCTCAGCAGCTTAGATTATGTTTGAGTTTGTAAATGTGCATTAACTCACATTCTGTTTTGCAGATATTCTGAAAATTCAGTTAAAATTTGAGCTCCATTTGGAATTAAACCTACATCGCTGCGACATATGTCTTAACCTATGTAAGCCCATTTTTCCCCCAAAAGATTTCATGAATATAATTCAGTGTAATAGTCAGTTGAGTCACTAACAATCATGTGATATATCTATTTTTTTTCTTTTAATCTGGTTTAAAGAAAATGGCATTTTAGTGACCACTGCACAAATATGCCCATAAACAATATGCCCAATATATATATATATATATATATATATATATATATATATATATATATATATATATATATATATATATATATATACAGTATATATTAAGGTAATTCTAGATACTTAAATGATTAAATTGGTAAATGAAAAGTATAATAATTTATGACTCTTTCAGGGAGCACTGTTGCCTCACAGCAAGAAGGTCGCAGGTTCAAGACCTCTTTGGTCCTGGGTCTGGAACCTTTCTGTGTGGAGTTTGCATGTTCTCCCCGTGTCTGCGTGGGTTTTCACCGGGTACTCCGGCTTCCTCCCACAGTCCAAAAACATGCTGAGGTTAATTGGTGACTAAACTGCCCGTAGGTGTGAGTGTGTGAGTGAATGGTGTGTGTGTCCCATGATTGGCTGGCGACCATCTGGGGTGTATCCCTGCCTCTCGCCGTAACGCACTGGGATTGGCTCCAGCAGACCATGTGACCCTAATAAGGAATAAGCAGGTATAGAAAATGGCTGACTGACTGACTGACTCTTTCAGGGTTCTGTTCTTAGGAAGAAGGGGCAAGAAGTCGATGTCATGTGACAGTATATATACTGCTGTGCACAATGTAGAAAAGAGAAAAAAAATTCACTGTCTGATCTGAACAAACAGGAATAAGTGTTTCATGGACTTTTGATAGACTTGTAGTTCTAGACACGTCTTGAGACCACTTTTGTGGTCTTATCTCAGTCTGACAGAAAATGATGAATGATTCATCTGTTTCAGAGGGATTTGGCAGCCACACTTTATTGTATTTTTAATAACATAAACAGTCATTATACCAGAGCTGACTGAAGGGCATTCGCAGCTTCAAAGTCGTGCAGCAGCTCCTCTGGAGTTTTAGTTTTGCTGTGATTTTATCTACTGTGTTGAGTCACTGCATCACGTGATCTGTACTTCAAAACTCTAGTGCCCATTTACATCGTTATTACGGTAATGCTACTTTATGGTGCATTCAATTTCACCTTGTTAAAACAAGAATCGACTGAAGTTTCGAAACATTTTTGTTTTCATTTAGTCAAATACATTACTCTATAATTACTTTCTTGCTTAAACACTTTTACCTTGTGCTATGTTAAGAAACTGATATGCTGTAATTTACATACCGAAGTATACTGTGATATATACCATCTAACGTCTATGGTTCAAATTATACCACAATGTAAATCTAGGCGATATCACCCATCCTTAATTCTATATACATACTTCCCTCAACCTATTTACGGCATATTTCAGTTTTCGTTATTGCTATTACTGGTGTATTTTAGATAGTTCTTCTTTAACAGCATTCAGGAGTCAATGCTCTAATAGTGTAGTGCTTTTTTTTTTGGTCTCAGTCTTGAGCTCAACTAGTCTTAATGTGGTCTGTCTTGGTCTTGATACTCTCTGGTCTTGGTGGTGTGGTCTGGGACCTTTCTGTGTGGAGTTTCATGTTCTCTCTGTGTCTGGTGGGTTTTCTCCAGGTTCTCCAGCTTCCTCCCACAGTCCAAACACATGCTGAGGTTAACTGGAGACTCTAAATCACCATAGGAGGGAGGGTGTGAGTGAATGGTGTGTGTGCTCCATGATAGACTGGAGACCATCTGGGGTGGATCTTGCCTCTCACCTGTAATGTGCTGGGATTGGCTCCAGCAGACCATGTGACCCTAATGAGGGATAAGCTGGTATAGAATATGAATGACTAACAAACTACAGCTTCTCTGACTTGTAAAAGTCTTCAGAGAGAAGCAGAAAATGGGAAAGAAGCTTGAAACAGGAGTGTTTGTGAGACAGAGGAATATTCAGTGAAAAAAAGAGGAAGAGAACATTCAGACCAAATGTGCTGTGATGCTTTTTGTTCTCACAGCAGAGCTTGTTGTCACATGTACGGTATCACAGCAGGTCTGTTCATTCTGCTCAATGCATACACTCATATTCTTCTACAACTCAATAGAAACCACCGTGCAGGTCACATGATAAACTAAGTGCAGCTGTAATTTATTGAAGCTACAGGCATCATTCTGCATCTCATCTGTCTCTAAAGTTCCACTGAGAGTCGCTTTGTTGTGGTAGAGTATTGAGATTCCGATGTTTTAGTTTTTAGTTGTTTCTGCACATTACATCAGTAAATTACCATGACCCAAAATGTGAAAATTATTCTAAATCACAAAGAAATCTGTTGGTTTGTTTGTTTCATGCAGAAAAGTTGTGGCAATTTAGCAAATAATTAGCTTTTTTGTCCATTTTTTAAAATTAGTTTTTCTCTTATAACACAGTATGAGATGAAGCATTAAACACGATACAGAACTAGATATAAAACAATGACAAAAAGTAAATAAATTAATAAAATAATAATAAAAAACACATATATCAGTTTGTGTACCTTTATGTTTGATAATTCCTTTTCAAAATAAAACAGAATATTGGAAAAACTTTTTTGTTTTGTTTCAAAATTAAATAATGTAAAAATTGAAAAAAAGGCCAGATTTTCTGCAAGTTCCTTTTTTCGTGTTTCTTATTTATAGAAACATTCACAACAACAGAGCGGAAGCATAAGTTAAGTGTAACGACTTAAAAATAAAACTTTAGAGTGCTGGTCCTAACTTCTTATAGTTTATTATAGTATACCGCTCTCTTTTTACACCGTTCACATTTATTTTACTTTATGAAAGAATAACAATTGTTGTTTGGAAGAACATGACATAATTATCATTTTAGCTTGAGTGTGTGATGTATTTATGTTCTCTGTGCATCAGAGTCCTCAACAGTCAATAGGCTGCTTTTTATCATCATTTGTCAATTTTTGTCATGTAAAACTGACTAAACTTCCCATTTAAAGTTGCTATCAGGGTTTTGGATGCTTCGGGTCCCATGGTTAATCCTAAAATTAACATAAAATTGAAATTATTCATTTATCATCTGGTCATTTGTCAGTTTCATACAGAAGAAGTTGCCCATATATTTGTTATGATTTATGGGATAATGTCAAAATGGCCATGTGGTGTAACCAATTAGTTTTATATTCTAGGTTGATTAAATAGATTTATAATTCATCATTCTTTTTTGGTTCCATGATAAATAAAATAAAAAAGAAAAGAAAAAATACTACAAATGGACTTTTAAATAAGAAACCAACAAGAACACACAATGTACATTTAGAGAGACCTGATGAATGCTTCTTAAAACTGTATATACTTTCCCATCTTGCCAAACATTATTTGTCACTGACCCTTATAACTGAATAACTAACGTGTCTTTTGTCTCCTCAGACTCGGACGTGCTGGGGAAGCCGCCCTGTTATGAGGAGGCAGTCCTGATGGAGGACCCTCCTCCTCCGTACAGCGAAGTCTTGGCTGATCGACGGGGGGGCACGTACCTGAAGCCAGTTCCTCTCCAGGTTGCTCCGCCCCCCTCCAGGGACCACCAGGACCCACCGCAGGTGTTCTCGTCTGAGACGGGTAAACCTGTGGCGGCGGTGGGAATGTTCCCCTTCCGCGGTTACTCCTCCCTGATCCGCCTGCCATCCTCCCAGCGCTGGGACTCCCTGGGCCACCTCCTGTCCAACATGGACCTGAACCACAGCGACCTGACCCCCCCGGTGGCCCGCTCCCTTCAGGCCGCTCCTGCCATGGCGACCATGCCCCGCAGGGACCACAGGACTCAGCGAGATGGATTCGGGCTACAAGAAACGCAAAGGGGGACACAAGGACGGCAGACAGGGCTACAGGACCTCCAAAGGGGGTTTCAGGGGTTTCATGGACTGAGGGGCTTGGAGCCGGGCTGCGGCCTGCCCACCGCCTTCCCCCTGCTGGGGCGGAGCACTGCCGTCTAACCTCCAACCAGCCATTAAGTTGTCTGAAGAGACGCTAGAAATAGAGATTTAATTCCCCAGAGAGGTAAAACAACAAGGTGCCGGTGCGGTCAAGGAGTCGGCAGATCCAGATCCCCCGTGCGGCTCTGTGGGCGAAAGCTGCCACTTATTCCGCTGGGATCACGACTCTCAGCTGCCTGTGTGGGAAAAGGAGGAAATTACACACAGTTTGAAGCAGTGGTTGAGTCATGCAGGTGTCACAGCTGATTGAGTCGGATTATTCTGAGGAGAGAAAAGAGATATAGAAGACAAGCAGCTGTTTCTACCTTTTCATCAGCAACTATTCTCATCGCTTCGGTACATCCCTCTTCTCCTCTCTTGTGCTCTCGTACCTATTGTACGAAGCTGCCGTTGCCATGGTTACCAGGAACTGTCTTGTTGCCCACGACGACCTCTCTTCTTTCATCCATTCTGGTTTTTGAAGACTCTGTTCACAGCTCGGCTGTTTCTCAAGGACTGTGAGTGTTAACACTCAGAAAAGAACATGAGGCATGTTTGTGACTTTAGATACTAAAGGTAGAAAACATTCAATTTTGAAACTCGCTGCTTTGTTTTCACTGTTGTCTTTACTACAAATTACTGAAGTATAGTCTCAACATGGACTTCAGGCTAAGGACGAGGTTTTCTGGGCCATTCAAGTGGAAAAACTGAATTTTTCATGTACAAATTTACTATAATTCTTTTAAGCAAGTCTACATGTATGTGACAAACCTTTTCTTTTGTAAAATAAAAACATCTCCACCTCCATACTGGACTTCTTCCAATAATCTATGGAGTTAAAATAAAGGCCAAAATGGGAAAATAAAGCTGATTAAAACTGATTGAAACTCATTCTCCTGAGTATTTTTTATGTTCACTACATGCAGTATCAAAGTGAAAAAGCTAATTCTCATCATCAAATATGTACATTTTAAGGATTAAAATGTCTAAAAATGACTTATGTTACATAATTTGTTGAGTTTTGTTAATTATCACAAATGTTTCTAAATCTGGAGAAATTTGTTCTGTCTTTTTAAAGACTAATTTAGTTTTGATCATTAATGTCAGTCCTCAAACAGGAACCAAACCAACAAAATTATGGATCAGAACTTGTTGGAGGTTGTCCCACTGAGCTAATTCTGCTGTCATCTATGTGCCCATTTTCCTATTTCTTTTTCTTTTTGAGAAGAGGAATTTCCATAAGGTAATGAGCAATACCTGAACAAGAATTCAAAGCAACATTAAATCTCTGTCATAATACCCACATGTCAGCAGCTGATCCTGTTGAGCTAACCATGTTGGCGGCTAGCAGCTAGCTACTAACATCTAACTGCTCAGATGTTCTTTAAGAAACCTGCTCAACCTAAACTATTTGTAATTGTAAATGAAGGTGTTCGTTTTATATTTATGTTCTTTATGGTAAGAAGATCAACAATACAAGGTAAAAATCCTTTATCAGGTATTGCACTACTGTTACATAAGTCAGCTGTTTTATGCTCATCGTACTGAGCTGTATGCCAGGAGACTAACAGTTGTTTTTGTACTCCAGAAAAATATGAATAAAACACCTGTCACAAAGACTAAAGGCTCAGAAAACCAGAAGTGGAGTTAAAATCTCTAAGAAACCTACATTTAGATGAAGTCCAGGACACTCAGTGTGTTAGAAGCTGACTGGAAGATTTGAGAGCATGAGTTGGTCCTTTAAAGTCCAACATCCAGTCGGTGGGTTTGTTTGTGACCTCATCAGCTTCTTGTACTGTAGGAAATGATGTTTTAACTCTGTTTTGATTATAAGAAGCTTTTATATAAATACTGTCCAATGTTCAATGCAAAATTAAATAAATAATTGAACAAAATTACCAGGGATGTGAATAATTAAAAATACATTTTTCATATTAGTTGAACTTTAAAACCAATGTTAAATAAAACATTTATTGTGCAAATAAAAAAGCCATCCAATCACAATCATTTGAAGATTGATGAGGAGCAGCATTGTGACAGTCCTGAGATGTTTGTGGTTTTCAGTATGTTGCAGTGCTGCCACTTTTATTTCTAACAAGACAACAGGTCTCCTGCTTTCTTTCTTTTCTGACCTCTGCAAACCGCTGACAGTAAAATATAAATTATTCATCAGATTATGTTTTCCTTTTTTCTGTCTGCTTCTCTCAACTATAAACTTATTCCAGACTTCTGCATCTACCAATCAAGGAAGACTTTAATGTAAATTGTGAATTTCTCCCTGAGCCATACCCTCCTCCTCCTAATCCACTTCCTACTCCTACTTTTATGTTCCATCTCTTCACTTTTTAACATGTTATTGCAGCATTGAGTAGCAAGAGAATAAAATCTGCCATCATCACTAACATCATGAAGGCATCTCTGCCTCTTTCTGTGTTTAAAACGAGCCGCTTGTTTCCTTCATCTCCACCTACCAATCTGTGGTGAAGTGTAGATTCTCAAAACAATGTTGGAAACAAATAAGAATTTCTTTATTTCTTGTTAACACATTTCATTAAATCCAAAGAAGTGTTTCACAGAGGGTGGATTCAGAAAAAGTAACATTATTGTTATGCTACCCTATTTGCGTAAATTGCAACATTTTTGATCAGAGCATCTTCTCTCACATTAAAAACACATTTCTCCAGGTATGTACATAGAAAAAATAAAGTCACACTTGCATTTGCAAAGAACACAAAATAATGATTATTGGATTTTTTTGGTCCTAAAACTATCATTTTGGAAAGTCATATTAATGCTTGTGATGCTACAGTGATTTCATAACCAAAACAATGTAAAGTTTTTATCCTAGAGTAGAATTTTTTTCCTCAAGTTCTGTGAAAAATGTCAGAATTCTTAGAAAAAAATTAGAGAATTCTGACTTTAATCTCAGAATTCTGACTTATTCTAGAACAAATAAAAATGGTATCCCTTAATTTTCACATTATGAGGAAATAAGTGAGAATTCCGGGAAAAAAAGGCCGGATTCTCAATTCATTCTGGAATAAAAAAAAACAAACAAACAAAAAAACAAAAGTTCTGATAAATATATCCTAATTATAATGT
The DNA here is from genome assembly GCA_030544235.1 of Lepturacanthus savala. Lineage (NCBI taxonomy): Eukaryota > Metazoa > Chordata > Actinopteri > Scombriformes > Trichiuridae > Lepturacanthus > Lepturacanthus savala. The sequence continues at coordinate 30,863,912 of CM060479.1, read as the reverse complement.
TAAATTCAGAATTCTAACTTTTTTTCTGGAAAGAATGATGTATTATTCCTTACGTGTGTATATAACAATTCAGGACCAACAGTCAGGATATGTGTTACTTATCACTCTTATTACCCACCTGAAACCTACATACTGTATATCCACCTTATATACAAGGCTACACCCAGCCCCCTGCTGGCCATATCTAACCATTACATTTCCCCCTTTTAGCTGACAGTTTAACTGTTTTAGGCAAACCATTAACAACAATCTTTCAGCAGTATGGCTATTTTCTTATTTTCATTTACCATGTAAACTTAAGAATTCACTTTAATCCATTTCAAATCTCTAGATTCAAAACTTAAAGCTCTAGCATTAAATCATAGAACCTAATAAAGAAATAATACTTTACTATAGCCATCTTCTTTTTTTTGAAAGATTTGTTTTTACGAACATTATTTCTCATTACAACATGTTTGCGAATCAAGCAACACAAGTTTGTGAAATGAATACAGTTTTTATAATTTAAGAAAAAGAAAGCAAATAGAATCAGCAGAATAAAATATGACATATGAGACTTGCCAGCGTATACAGTGGGGGAAATAAGTATTTGATCCCCTGCTGAATTTGTAAGTTTGCCCACTTCCATAGAAATGATCAGACTCTGGTTTTTATGGTTGTTTACTGGTTATGGGTATAGACAGAATATCAGTCGAAAATGCATAAAAAAACACACAATCTAAAAGTTATAAATTGTTATGTATTTTATTAAGGGAAATAAGTATTTGATCCCCAAGCACAACACAAGTCAGTACTTTGTAGGGAAACCTTTGTTGGCAAGCACAGCGATGAGACATTTCTTGTAGTTGGTCACCAGGTTTGCACACAGCGCAGGAGGGATTTTGGCCCATTCATCTTTACAGACAGTCTCTAAATCCTTCAAGTTTCTTGGCTGCCTCTTGGAAACTCTGAGCTTCAGCTCCCTCCACAGGTTTTCGATCGGGTTAAGGTCTGGAGACTGACTAGGCCACTCCATGACCTTAATATGCTTCTTCTTGAGCCACTCCTTTGTTGACCTGGCAGTATGTTTTGGGTCATTGTCATGTTGGAAAACCCACCCACGAGGCATCTTCAGTGTTCTTGCTGAGGAAAGAAGGTTTTTGTCCAAGATGTTACAGTACATGGCTGCATTCATTGGCCCCATAATGCGGTGAAGTTGCCCTGTACCCTTTGCTGAAAAACAGCCCCAAAACATGATGTTTCCACCTCCATGCTTAACCGTGGGTATGGTGTTCTTTGGGTCATACTCACGTTTTTTCATCCTCCAAACATGGCGGGTCGAGTTAATGCCAAATAGCTCAACTTTGGTTTCGTCAGACCACAGCACTTTCTCCCAAGCCTTCTCTGAGTCATTTAGATGTTCACTGGCAAACTTAAGGCGGGCCTGTACATGTGCCTTCTTGAGCAGGAGGACCTTGCAGGCACTGCAAGAGTTCAATCCATAACGGCGCAGTGTGTTGCCAACTCTTTTCTTGGTGACGGAGGTCCCAACTGCTTCCAGATCATTAACAAGCTCCTGCCGTGTTGTTTTAGGCTGCTCCCTCACCTTTCTCATCATCATCCTCACTCCATGAGGTGAGATTTTGCGGGGAGCTCCAGACCGAGGACAGTTGATGGTCCTTTTATGGGTCTTCCACTTGCAAATAATGGCACCAATAGTTGTCACCTTCTCACCAAGCCTTTTGCTGATGGTTTTGTAACCTATACCAGCCTTGTGCAGGTCTACAATCTTGTCCCTGACATCTTTTGACAGCTCTTTGGTCTTGCCCATGGTGCTGTAGAAGTTGGAATGTAAGAAACTGATTCTTAGAGCAGGTGTGCTTTATATACATGACGAGTTAAGATCAGGAGTATTGGTAATTAGTTGACTGAGCACCGCTGTGTGCCACATGCGCACCAGCCAATCTGTAGGAGCCTGAATTCTAAGTGAGTTGTTGGGGATCAAATACTTATTTCCCTTAATAAAATACATAACAATTTATAACTTTTAGATTGTGTGTTTTTTATGCATTTTCAATTGATATTCTGTCTATACCCATAACCAGTAAACAACCATAAAAAACTCGAGTCTGATCATTTCTATGGAAGTGGGCAAACTTACAAATTCAGCAGGGGATCAAATACTTATTTCCCCCACTGTACTTCCATGAGGAAAGAAAAAAAAAGGGAAAGAAAAAGATAAAGAGTAAAATAATTCTGAAGACAATAAGGAAACACCTCTAATAGACATGTAGACAGGATAACAACAATCACCTCAATCACTTATTAAAAATAAAAGGTCACAAACAGTGTGCGAAATACTAGGGGTGTGACGAGATCTCGTGTGACGAGATCTCGCGAGATGTGATTTGACGAGATTGCTCGTCGCGTTAAAATTCTGTCTCGCGAGATTTATCCACCCAGCAGCCAGAATGACGGAAAACACGGGTATTACTATTGACGACGCCCCCGCCACTTTAAAATCGTTTGTTTGGCAGCATTTTGGGTTCCCGGCAGAAATGATAAATGGTAAGACACGGACAATATGCAGAGACTGTATGCAAACAATGCCGTACAGCGCGGCGTACGGTGCGGCGCATGCGTGGTGCTCCGCCGAGCCGTTCACTGAACTACTTTCCTCGAAGTGGGTGCGAGACGTTCACTGATCCGCTTCCCTGTTAGTGGCTGCGATCCGTTCATTGAACCACTTGCCCGTAGGCCTGAGCCATTTAGTGAACGGCTTCCCGTGAAATAGTTCTGAACGAATCCACTGAAATCAAAGTGAACGACAATTCCCGTCACTACAACTCAGTTAAATAAAAGTCTGTTGTCCAGGCATTCATATAATTTGTAATTTAGTTTTCTTAAAATCTCGTCTCGTCCCGATCTCGTGAACCCAATCTCGGGTCTCGTCTCGTCTCGTGAGCTGAGTGTCTCGTCACACCCCTACGAAATACCCATCGACATTCGGGGGTGTCCCCATCTCTGAATTGTTGTGCAATACTGATCAACATTTTCTTCAGTAGGCTAGCCAATGCAAAGTTGTAAATTACGGTGCAGACACAATAACAAATGCTACCTATCTGGCACGTTTAAAAGGCAACTGAATAAATGATGGTTTCGTCGCGCAGCTGGTGAACTTGAAAGCCTACAGCCTATGACCAATTGTATGACACTATTTAACCACCCATTTAGCAATTGCAATTTATTTTTCATTTAGAAAGATATATCTTTCTACAAATACAAACTGGATACATACACAGTGGATGATAGACAGTCTACAACAAGCCACACAGCACCATGGCGGGTGCACGCTCTCTCTCTCTGTCTCTCTCCCTCTCTCACACACACACACATACACACAGGCCAACGCACAACGTACAAAATAACTTCTCCAACTGAAAGTCTAGGCTGCTTCAACCAACCACAAGGCCCACAATCAGATCTATCACAGTTCAGTCACTGCAAAGTAACTTGAAAATTACAGCCTCGGCTCTTACCTTAAGTTAGAATAGACCAAATATGCCTCGGCTCATCTTCTTGTGGCTGCCGTTCTGGTTTCCAGGATGAACAGAGGCGATGTCCTGCTTCTGATGAATGGAATTGGGTCGAATTTGACCAGAGGAGGTATGTTGAGCTCCACAAACAGGAGTGAAGACAGGCTGTCTTCGCGCAACCTGTTGCGCATCTGGTTGTCGGTGTTATTTACTGCAGAAAAACCTTGTTCACATTCGGCTGATGTGGGGAGATACGTGCGACTTGCTATTAATAGTCTTTCCATTGTTTTTCCCTGTGCGATGCCATGCAGTTTCCAGTCTCAAAACCTGGCTCTTCTGTTGTTGGCTTCTCTCTTCCAGTAGGGAGTGTGCCCGCTGCAGCAGCACCTTCATAGCTCACTGCCACCTTTTTGGATGTGCTGATGAATCCAAAGTGTGCAAGTGATACACTCTGTAATTTGCACTTGCCAGCCATGTTCAATACACTAGCCTATGTAACTCAACTCTACCACAGCTACTACCTGCTAGCCTGTTTGGCGCGTGCACCTCCGCGCATGGGTACTAGACAGCTGGTTGGCTTGGCCAGTGATTGAATTTTGAATATGATATTGTGATCTTAGAACACATTGTAATGACATTGTAATGATTATTATAACAACAATAATATGTACTTTAATAATTTTATTTAATTTATTTTAACGAATTTTGAGACCCCCAAAATTTTGCATTTGAGGCTTTCAGGTGGTCTCAAGGGTTAATCGGGGGATTCCGACCCCTCCATATTCCACTCTGGTCACAAACATGTCAGATGCAAGGAGGATTATTCACACTCATAAAAAAAACAAACATTATAAAACATTTAACATGCCCCATCCCACCCTTCTCCCTTGTATGATTCTCTAGTATCATTCATTCATCTACCTACACAGTCTATATACACCTATCTGTTCACTTCCACACACATAAATGTACCTATAAATCTACATAGTGCAATACCAATGAAGATCTAATAATATTATCTGTGTAGTACAGAGTGGATTTGGTTCAAGAAGAGTCATTTCACCATGGTCAACTAAGTAGAATATCCATGAAGGGCCCCCAGATTTTCTGGAAGGTTCCAGGTTTCTTTCTTACATTGTATAATATCTTTTCAGGTGTACAGTAAGACACCAGCTCATTAATCCAGTGCCTCAGCGATGGAGAGGCTTCAGATTTCTAATTAACTAGGATGCATTTCTTCACTGCTGTGCTGGCAAGTAAAATGAAGTACTTCTTATAATAGTCCGCATTAACAGAGCTTGTATCCCCCAAAATCCAAAGTTTTTGGTTCTGCTCAATTTGGCATCCTGTTACTTTAGAGGTTAATGCAATAATGTGTTTCCACATTCTCCTATCACTGGGCAGCTCCAAAACATGTGCAAGAGATGGCCTTCTGACACTTTACACCTCTGACATTTTGAAGAAATGCTGCTGTCAAATTTATGCAATCTGTAAGGGGTGTAGTATGTTCTGTGTAATAAGTTGAATTGTATTTGCCTATGTTTTGTGGATATTAACAGTCTGTGCCTGCTCCAGTAGAAAGTGTCAGTCCACTTCATCATAAACACAGCCCATGTCTGTTTCCCATTTCCATTTCCAAATTGGTCAGTATTGAGAGGCAAGATAATAGCCCCTAAAGTTTGGTAGGTTAAGTCCCCCCTTTGAGTAAGGGGCCTGTAAAGAAGTGAGCTTGTCACTAGGGGTTTTCTTTTGCCAAAGAAAAGGAGTTATAATTTTGTTAAGTTCCTTAAAGTAACTCTCATCTTAAAGAATTTTCATTGGGACACACTGAAACAGGTAAATGAACTTAGGCAAGATATTCATTTTTATGGTATTAATCCTGCCGACCTCCTGGGACAGTGGAAGATCCATCCACCCTTAAAGGTCGAGGTCGATATATAAAAGTAAGTCATCCGCATATAAGGATAATTTGTGCTCGCTCAAACCGAATTTGATTCCAGCTATGGAGGTATTATAGCGGATGGCGATGGGTAATGGCTCAATTGCCAGCGCGAATAATAAGAGCGAGCATGGACAGCCTTGTCTACAGCCTCTGGATAGGGAGAAGTTAGTAGAAAGAATTTGTTAAAATGTTAGCTTTGGGAGCATTAAAGAATGATTTAACAAACTGAATGAATTTTTCGCCGAAACCCATGGCCTCTAGTGTCCGAAAGAGAAAGCTTGGCTCAATCCTATCAAATGCTTTATTCGCATCCATAGATGTTATCAACATAGGATTCCTATTTTTTTGAGCGGCACTCAGTATGTGGAGCAGCTGCCGCACATTATCTGCTCCATACCTATTTTTAACGAACCCTGTTTGGTCAGCGTGGATTATTTTTGATTATATCTTCCAATCTGCGGGTGATTAATTTGGATAGGATTTTATAATCTGCATTTAGGAGACTAAGGGGCCTATATGAGTCGCATTTCTGTTTGTCCTTACCTGGTTTGGGGAGCAGTGTAATTGTAGCTATTTCTAATGAGTCTGGTAATTTTGGGGCGACATGGTGGCGCAGGGGTTAGCGCTGTTGCCTCACAGAAAGAAGGTCGCATCAAGACCTCCTTGGTCCTGGGTCTGGGATCTTTCTGTGTGGAGTTTGCATGTTCTCCCCGTGTCTGTGTGGGTTTTCACCGGGTACTCCGGCTTCCTCCCACAGTCCAAAAACATGCTGAGTGTTATGGTTTGGTTCTTGGTTTTGTGTTGTGTTCTCTTTTTTTCTCCTTTTTCCACTATGTTGTCCTGCAGAGCGATGGGTTACGGCGGGGCATGGTCTGGACCATCAACGGTGTAAGACGAGACACAGCTGGCGGAAATCACTAATCACCAGGGCCCTTTATATATCCGGAAACAACACTCCACCAGCGTCGGATTATACTTGCCCTTGTCTTCTGTAATCTACGACCGTAGGTGGCGTACCTGTTCATCTCCTATGACCTCTGGATGTACCTTGTTTCTGGCGCTCACTGTGTTCTCTTTTGCTACAGTCTCCAGTACTTCTCCGTCCACCGCAGGCCGCGTCCCGCTCGAGAGCTCCTGCCTTCCCCGCCCCTGGCTAGGCAGTCCGGATCGTCACTGCCTCCTCTGCCAGCCAGCGCCTTTAGTTCCATTTTCACCCTTTTGTTTGGAATAAACTTGTTTTTGCACATCCACCTGCCTCTGTCTCTGCTCCGGGGTCTGGCCAAGAACCAAACATCACACTGAGGTTAATTGGCAACTCTAAATTGCCCGTAGGTGTGAGTGTCTGAGTGAATGGTGTGTGTGCCCCACGATTGGCTGGAAATCTGTGAAATCTGATTCAGTCCGTGAAATCTGGGAGTGAGGAATCCAGAGATGATGAATCCAGAGAGACTGAGGGGCTGGGCGGGGTCAGGGGGGGTTGCTGGCCTGTTGGGCCTGGGATATACTCCTCTTGTTGGGGTGAAGATGATGACGTTGCCTCTTTCTGAGTAAGCTGTCTTACAACAGCTGACTCTGGCGATACCAACTCTTCTCCAGAGGGTTGTCTTATCAGTTGTTTTGTCCGTTGTTTTGGAACATCTTGCCTCTTGTCCTTGGCAAGGACTGCTTGTGCCTGACGCACAAAATAGAGCATGTTGGAGCCTAATAGCTGTACTCCTGATTTGTTGAGGCAAAATCCATTTGTCTTGAAGAAATGTCTGCGTTCCCAGAAAATGTTGAAATTGTCAATAAAATTCACAGATTGAGTGGCACACGCATCTTTGAGCCATCGGTTGAGCATCATCAGCCTGCTGAATCTCTCATCTCCTCCTCGAACTGTTGGTAGCGGTCCACTGATAAACACCCTAGGATTCAGGGATTTAATTTTGTTCAGCAAATCAATAAAGTCCCGTTTCAATAACTCTGATTTTTGCTTGACAACATCAAGGGCTCCTGTGTGTATGACCAGAGATTTGACTGTTGGATGCTCAGCAGCGATCCCCAGAATTTTCTCTGAGATATCCGACACCATGTCATTGGTAAAACAGAGAACTTTGGTGTTTTTCTTGCTGCAAAAGCGTTTTATCTCCTTCACGGCTGCATCGCCCACTATCAGCGTTTGAGGCCCAGTAGTTAGCTCTTCCTGCAGCCTTTTATTATATTTTATTTTTTTGATTTAGACTCATACCTTTCTCTTATGCTGGGATAGGAGCTTTCTTTTGGGGAGTCAGGGTCTTGTAAAAGTGGAGCAAATCTGTTCTCTAGTAGAATCCCTGTGGTTTTGGACGATTTGCTCTTACTTTTTGTTGTAGCCACAGTCCAGGGCTGTTTTCTCCTTGGTACTGGTGTTGAAGAAACACTCCTGCGCAACGGCAATGCAGGCCACTCAGCTTCATCAAGAGTCTCTGGGTGCAGGATTCTGCCTGTTAGCTGGCTTTCCATGCGGGGAAGCGATTTATCTTTACCCGTTTTATGCTTTGGCTTTGCACCAAGAGAGTTCCAGGAAGGACTGCTGGTTAACTCCTGATTCTTGGTGGTGCTAAGTAGCTGACTGTTAGCCTGCTCCTTTCCACTGATTTGGGTCATCGGAAGAGTGGTTTCATTCCCATATTGACCATTTACCTCCCAGTTTACTTCAAGCCGCTGAACTTTCATCTCCAGTACTGTTATCATCTGAAGAAGTTTGTAGTAGTCGTCCTCGGAGAAAGGAGGCATCTTGCTGCTAATTAGCTTTGGTTAGCGGCACTTCTCAGTCCCAGTCGCTATAGTGCAGGCTTATGCTGCTGATCGGCCACACTGAATGATAAGGTCGTAAAAATGTCCAAAAGTAACAGTAGCCAACTGTATTTAAAAAAAAAAATTCAGTTGTGGGTAGGCCTTACAAGGCAAATAATATGAAATACAAACTATTTTACACCTTTGTTTTTTTTTTTTTTTTAAATGCAATGAAGAATTCCGATGACAAGATCATCCATACCATGGGAGTCTGTAAGAGCTTGGTCAGTAGTTTCGGCTCCAGCTGGAAAAAGAAGAGCGAACTTGAAGAAGCCCAGAAGCTACTGAATCTGCCTCAGCACGCCCTCAAGACCGAATGCCCGACCAGATGGGGATCTAGACAGGCCATGGTTGCCAGAATCCTTGAGCAACAGAAGGCCATTGCCCAGGTCCTTTCCAATGACCGGAAATTATGACATCATCTTTCCCTCTCCTGGCAAGACATTGATGTACTGGAAGCTGTCAATAAGTCACTGACCCCTCTGGATGAGTTCACAGATACCCTGTCAGGAGAAAAATATGTGAGTGTCTCCCTTGTGAATCATGACATACTGGGCTACTTCAATGAGAAATACAGTGGCATTGAAACACAAGAGCTACTTGACATGGCATCTGCCCTAGACCCAAGATTCAAGTTGAAGTATGTGGATGAAGACCAGAAGGAATCCATTGAGAGCCGACTGAAGCGGGAGCTGAGGAATGCCAGAACTGCCAGTTCTATGGTAATAATAATGTAATTTATAACAATGCACTAATACAACAATATTGTTTAACAGTGTGGCATTATGATTACTATTATTATCATTACTGTTGTTGTTATTGCGTTGAAGTATGTGGATGAAGACCAGAAGGAATCCATTGTGAGCTGACTGAAACGGGAGCTGAGGAATGCCAAAACTGCCAGTTCTATGGTAATAATAATGTAATTTATAACAATGCACTAATACAACAATATTGTTTAACTGTGTGGCATTATGATTACTATTATTATCATTGCTGTTGTTATATATTATATATTGCGTTGTATATATTAATATATTAACACATCTGTTGAATGTGTTTTTCTATTTGTGTGGAAGGTGGAAGCCCCTCCAGTCACAATTGAGGATGCTGCTGGTACAGATGTTCCTAGCAAAAAGAGGAAGCTCCTGGCCAGCTTCTTCAAGGCCACTACAGACCAGGGGGCAGGGCCTCATCTACAAGAAGACCAAGTAATTTCTCTTGAGGTCCAGTCTTACTTCCAGTCCGAAGCAGTAGATACTGAGAAGGACCCACTGATATGGTGGAGAGATGCTAAGGCCATCTACCCACATCTTTCAAAGCTTGCCAGAAAATACTTATCACAAATTCCTCTTCAGAGAGTTTTCAGCACTAGTGGTAATATTGTCACTTGCTTGCGAGCATCTTTGAAATCTGACCATGTTAACAGGCTGGTGTTTCTGGCAAAAAATCTTTTGCAGCATTTACAGCATTTGCTAGTTGCTAGCTCATTTCAAGATCATTCTAATTTCATGTTCATGACAGTTGCTTGACCCTTTCAATGGTGGGTGTTTACAAAAAATGTGACAAATCTTACAAAAGTGGAACATTTTATTTTTGGATACAGCATTTTTTTGGGGAAAAACTGGAACAAAGTCTATTTTTTATTTTTGTCATAAATAAGAGCATTTTTTTATATAAATATAGACATGTTTGTATACATTGGAAAACTTCATTTTTTCTTAATATATTTGTTTTGTTTTAGTGAGAAATGATAAATAAACCCCTTTAAGTGTGATAAGCATGTTCTTCTTTTATTTCAAAATTGATCTCAGTGTGTGTTTCAAAATGCAAGCTTATATACCCTTTTGTATGGATATATCTATGTGTTTTAGCAGGGATCATTTGGAACGTAACATTTTTCAGAATCAGAAAAAATATTGTTTAAAATATCGTGATATTGATATTTCCCAATATCGAGCAGCCCTACAAGACCCCCCCTAGCTCATAGGAGAAGGCATCTGCAGAGACCATGGTTTCATGGTTTGGGTTGTATTGGACCCCAGTTCTTTCTTCATCTCTCTGAACGCTTTATGCTGTGGTGGCCCCCATGTCCAGCTGTTCTCTGTCTTCAGCAGGTTGCGGTTGGGCTTTGTGAGGTCAGGCAGGTGGGGTCAAAATTTAAATCCAACTTTTCATTTAGCTGCATTTTTTCAAATAATTTAGCATCACGTATGCAAACAACAATCCTGTCTCGGATCAATGCAATGTTCGGCAAGCTTATGCGCTGGAGTGATCAAGTTCTCAGCAGATTCGCCGACTTCTTGACATTGTTTATTAAATTTGGCACGTTCATAAATGACGTGGATGCCAACAAAGTGCTCATTAAAAGCCTTTTTTTACTTCATCATAATTGTCCACTTTAGTTGCTTCTAACTGAAATTAACTCAAATGTTGTCTGCCTTCTCAACCATTGTGTAAATGAAAGAATTCACCTGGTAAGCACTGCCTTTGTCCTTGTCCAGTCCAGATGCAAATCTGAAGCGCGCGAAGTGTTTAATCCAGACAGGCCACGAGCTTGGCTTGAAGTGAAAAGCTCCGGGTGGTGTGTAGTGAAGATGGTGTGGTCCATCTTGGCATTGTTAGCTGGTCGTTAGCTTCTTAACTTTTGCTGACTTCACTCCTTTCTCACCATCACAGAATCCATCAAACTGCACAGAATACTCATTGATCTTCCATTGACTCTTCCTATCATGGGTTGTTGAATTCTGACACCATGTAATGTTCCTTATGTGTTTGTATAACGATTCACAAACAGTCAGGATACGTGTTACTCATCACGTTTATTACCCCCCTGAAACCTATGCATATCCACCTTATATACATGGCTACACCCAGGCCCCTGCTGGCCATATCCAACCATTACAGATGAAAAAATGACTTTACCCCTTGAATTTATTTTTTTTTAAACAAATAAGACATTTCTCAAGTTTTAACTCAGCTGGAAAGGTTCTGTCTTGACAAAGATGCATTTTTCTAAACGTTTTGTCTTGTTTTTAAATAAAACTCTTTTGTACAAAAAAAATATTTAATTAATGCAACTAAAAAAATGTTTTTGTTTCTAAAACTAGAAACCCTTTTCACTCTGTTGGTATATTCCCTGTATAAATAGACATAGATCTCGATATTCTTTAGATGTTGAAATATATGTGAAATTGATAAAGATCCTGGTGGCTGGAAATGAAACATGATTTTTTTCACACAAAGAAGCAGCAGCACTTTTCTATCTGACAGGAGATTCAGTGTTGATTTACCCTTTTAACACAACCATCAATTATGATCAGTACATTTTACGCACAGCTGGATTTCACAGTGTCAGACAGAGAGAGTGATGAACATAGGGGTTTGTTAATGCCATCTTTCCTTAGCCCTTCTTATTCCACACTGCCACAAAATAATGGTGTTAATGCATTGAAATGATTATAATCATTTCATCTCTGGCTTCCATCAGGGTAGAAAACCTCAATAAGAAAGCTGCAGGTAATTAGTAGTATAAAAGAATCACTGTTTAAATTGTTGTACCTGTGTTCCCACTTTTTGGTAAATTTCTTGCGACAATAACACAATGCCTTCCCCATGTATATGTATGATTAATAATAACTGTTTCTGATCATTTTGTGCTGGAATTATTGGAGTATGTAAGTATGTCAACAGTTTGAAATCCTTTGTAGTCACTGGCACTAATTTCCAGAGGGGCTGGGACCCCCAAACCTTAAAATGGCCATTTAACCCAATGGCCCATTTTACCTGATATTACCCTACATTTTGACACTACAACACCCGGATGTGGAAGTCCAATGCGGCTGATCAAACAACTCCATGAACACCTGCTAAATTACTAGCAACCAAATTAAAATAATGGAAATAGATTCTATCAATCCAAAAAGCAGGGATCTCAGGCTTCTCAGGATGTGTGGACCATTCTAGTGTCATCTGGTATCAGATCCAGCTCACCAAAAAGAAGGGAATAGATCTCCATGTTGTGTTCCTGGATCTCGCAATCGCCTTTTGGTCAGTTACGCAAAACCTGTAGACAGCCTTTTACTACTTCAGAGTTCTATCACCTCTTACAACCCTTGTCAAGGTGTACTTCAAGGACGTCCAGTTCTGTGTGACAACAGCAGATTACACCACAGCATGGCAACATCTGGAATGACCAAATGACCATGACCAAAGCTTGCACAGTACAGCTCGTAGGAAAGCTCCAAGAGAACATCAAGGTGGCTCACATGATATCAAGCTGAGTAAGACCAGAAGCATCTCTGTCATCAAGGAGAAGCTCCAGCTTCCAGTATGGTCTACATCCATGTCTCCTCTGGCCACTAACCCTCTATGTGGTTTCACTCTCAACAGTGGAAAGGATGGCAAGGCTGGTCAACTCCTATGTACGGAAGTGGCTTGGCCTTCCCAGGTCCCTTAGCAGCATGGGGCTCTATGGCAGAGGGATATTAGAACTCCCCATCTCCAGCCTGGTAGAGGAATATAAGTGTGCAAAGATCAGACTGGAGATGATGCTGCTGAACTCGATTGATGCACTTGTAGCCCAAGCATGCCCTGTCCTGGCCACTGGGAGGAAGTGGACCCCGTTGGCTTCAACAGAGCCGGCAAAGACAGCAGTCAGACACAGGGACATCCTGGGTTGGGTTCAGGAGGGTAGGAGTGGTTTTGGCCTTGGAATCAGTACACCAACCTAGAGGAAGGCCAATCCAATTCAAAGGCGAAAACTGGCAGTCCAAGAGATACACATCGGGAAGAGGAAGCAGGAAGGCATGCACAAGCCATGGAGCAGGCAAAGCAAGGGCAGTGGATGGCATGGGAAGCAGTGGAAAAGAGGAAGATCTCCTGGAAAGACCTATGGAAGATGGAGGCATTCAGGGCAAGCTTTTCCATCAGGGCTGCCTATGATGTTTTACCTTCCCCTGCAAATCAGTGAAGAGCCCACATGCCCTCTATCTTCAGATCCAGGAACACTGAGGCACATCTTGGTAGGATGCAAGATTAGCCTTACCCAAGGCTGTTACACCTAGTGGCGCAACCAGGTGCTCAGGTGTCTTGCAGCGGGGCTGGAAAGCCAACAAACAAATGGAACGCCCTTCCTCCTCTGTCATCCCATTGCCAACCAATGCTTTTTGTCATTGAGGGCCAAGCCAGCCTCAGTACCTGTAGAGCTGCCCAATGCGGTAGAGCTGGCTTGGAAAGAGCACAGAACTGGAAGATGCTGGCAGACTTGGACAAAAAACTTCCATCTGAGATTGCATCCAACAACCTGCGACCAGACCCTGTTATATGGTCTTCCTCACTCAAGATTGTCTTGATAGAGCTCACAGTATCTTGGGAGGGTGCAGTGGAGGAGGCCTACGAGCGGAAGAGGCTAAGGTATGCCAGACTCGCATCAGATGCCCAACAACAAGGCTGTCATTTGAAGGTTCACCTAGTTGAAGTAGGCTGCAGAGGATTTGTAGCCTCTTCGACATCTAGGCCACTTAGGGAGATGGGAATGTGAGGGAAGGTTCACAGGAAGGTAGTCAAGGACCTCTCCATGGCTGCTGAAAAGGGGAGTCAGTGGCTGTGGATCACAAGAAAGGATTTGACCTGGGCCTCTAAGTGACTGATGGCTGATGGGGGTGAGCCTGGGACACTGGAATTCACTGCTGAAACCTCCAGAGGTGTCGTGGGCTCATCAGCGAAACCCTCCAAAAGTACTGGAATGGCAAGGTCAATTCCTTTGTTTTTTTTCGTACAAGACATTTGGGTTTCGGGCGACACGGTGGAACAGGGGTTAGCGCTGTTGCCTCACAGCAAGAAGGTCGCAGGTCAAGTCTGGGACCTTTCTGTGTGGAGTTTGCATGTTCTCCCCGTGTCTGTGTGGGTTTTCACCGGGTACTCCGGCTTCCTCCCACAGTCCAAAAACATGCTCAGGTTAATTGGCGACTCTAAATTGCCCGTAGGTGTGAGTGAATGGTGTGTGTGCCCCACGATTGGCTGGCGACCATCTGGGGTGTATCCCTGCCTCTCGCCGTAACGCGCTGGGATAGGCGCCAGCGGACCCCTGTGACCCTAATGAGAAATAAGCAGGTATAGAAAATGACTGACTGACTGACATTTGGGTTTCAGATAAAAATACGAATATGAGACAAAAGATCAGAATTCCAGCTTTTATTTCATGGTATTTACATCTAGATGTGTTAAACAATTCAGAACAGAACACCTTTTCTTTGAGCCCGCCCACTTTTCAAGTGAGCAAAAGTAGTGGAACATGTGACTGGCGGGTGTTTCTAGTTGCTCAGATGTTGCCTTTAGATTGATTGCTGAAACCTTAAATAGGTCCTGTTTTTGGATTTGGGTTTCACCTGTGAAAACTGTATTTGCTGCTAAGCAAACATGAAAACCAGAGAGCTGTCAATGGGAGAAAAGCAAATCATTTTGAAGCTGAGAGGGAAGAGGGAAAATCGGTCAACTGCTCAAAATTCTACACACAACAGCCCAAAATGACAATGTGAAAAACGTTTTTTTGAGATTTTTTCAAATTTATTTAAAATAAAAAAAAAAAAAAAAACTAAAGAAACCACATGTACATATACATATTCACAGCCTTTGCTCAATACTTTGTTGATGCACCTTTGGTATCAATTACAGCCTCAAGTCTTTTTGAAAATGATGCCACAAGCTTGACACACCTATCTTTGGACAGGTTTGCCCATTCCTCTTTGCAGCACCTCTCAGGCTCCATCAAGGCAGGTTGTCATTATATTGTGTTGTGTGTAGAATTTTGAGGGAAAAAATGAATTGAATCCATTTTGGAATAAGGCTGTATCATAACAAAATGTTATGTATAAATGAGTGCTGTCATTGTAATGCGTTAATTCGATTAATTACGCCGCAATTTAACACGTTAAAAAATTGAACGCAATTAATTAAGTATCAATGGTTGCGAGCCAATACTTTTGGATTTCATTCATGAAGCACAGTTCACCAATAAAAAATTGGATTTCAGATCTTCTCTTCTTACTGTATTCAACTGATTTATTTCAGAATTTTATTTATTTAACTGTATTGCTGTATTTGTTTTACAATTATGAATAATGCACCTGGCCTAACTGGTGTAATGTGCTGGACCTTTACTTTTGGATTTAATTCATGAAGCACAGTTCACCAATAAAAAATTGGATTTCAAATCTTCTCTTCTTACTGTATTCAATTGATTAGTCATGCACTACAATTTATTAATATCCTAGAATTCAAATTCTTTATCAGGAGACCTTTAGCAGATATGACATTATATGCAATTCATTCGATTAATTAATTACAAAATACTGTAATTAATTTGATTAATTTTTTTAATCGACTGACAGCACTCGTATAAATGTATACTTGCAAACAGGTAGGACTACACTCCTATTCACTCTACTTCAGTGCAGCCTGCCGATTAAGAAATAATGCCACATTCTCATATCCCAACTAATGTGTGCATCAGACTGTCTGTTGGAATTTCTTTTGGGATTAATAAAGTACCATCTCTGTCTCTCTCTCTCTCTCTTTCTCCCATGATGCAGTGATCCCTTCTACCTCAGTAGTACCGGAGAGCAGATGTGTAGTGGTTAAAAAAAGAAGTGGGTAAACTATAATTTTTGGGATCAGGGAGACCGCGACACAGTAGGGGCCAATTTATAGTTGATGTAGGCACGACGATGGATGCTTTTCTGACACATAGGAGTGTGAGCGTATGTGTGTGTGTATGTGTGTATGTCAGTGTGTGTGTGTGTGTGTATGCGTGTATGACAGACTTTGTGTGAATGTGCATGTGTATGTACTCGTGTGTGTGTGTACACAAGATACACAATAAGTATGTTTGCGGTTTAATAAATCTGTGTGAAAGAATGGCATTTTACACATACCAACAGTAGGCCATATGAAATTCATAAACAGAGATATATCACATCACTAGATCTTGCACTACAATAATCTTAACTTTTGTATGTGACTATGTCCAGGTAGCACAACACAAAACTGCAGGAGCTTTTCAAACAAAACAAAGAACAAGATCAAGTAATCATTACAGCACCCAACTAGCATTAGTAAAAATGTCACTCACAACAGTGCCCACAGAGCCTCTTTGTCTGTTGGATATTTTGGTGTGCAGGGATGTGCACGTGGATCTGTAGCTGCCCTGTGCTTCAACAGCCAAGATTTCACAGTTTTTTGGGTTCTGCTTTATCAGTGGGGGACCAGTCAGGTTAACAAACATCAGCGATGACACAGACTGGATCAACACCATACACCTCAGCAGAGACACAATGTTCATTAAACTGAATCCTTGTTCACATTCGGCATTGCTCACAGGTATCAGGTTGAGAATATTGGTGAGTGGGGACAAGTTTTCAGGTCCGGTTTCACTGGAGTCGTCTTTATAATAACTGAGGCCTTCAAGCGTTTTTCCTTGGGTCAAGTCTGAATCGATGGCAAGTTTCTTTATGCTTTATGTAAACTTCACGTTTACATATTTCACAGCCAAGATATTCACCACAGACAAGGCAAGTATTGTCTTCTTTCTGTTTGTGTTGTTTTTCAGATGTGTGGATGGCATCTGACACTTTCTGGTTCTGTCTCAGTTTCCTCTGCCTCTATTTCTTCTGTGTCTGAATCTTCTCTGTCTGATTCTCCTCCCTCCTTCTGTTCCATCTATTTCTCTTTCTATTCCCTCATTTTCCCCTCTCTGTTTCTTCTGTTTCTCCCCCAGTTTCCTCCAGTAAAGTTTCTCTTAAATGCCTATCTGAGTCTCCATCCATATGCCTTCTCTCTTTTCCTCCCTTTTCTCCTCCTGTAGCTGATCCTGTTACATCCTCTCTTTGCCCTATTTTCCTCACCTCCTTCTGTCTGTTCTCCTGCCGTTTCTCCTGACCCTGCAACAGTCTCCCCACCACTATCTGTAAAATTAAATTAAAATGATTAAGTACACCAATCATGAGGACAAGTATTCCTGCCCAATCTGAATGATAGCCTTCCTAAAAAAACATCAATTGACCCCAGGCCTACAACACACACACACACACACACACACAGAGACAGAAAGAAGGGCGGGGATAAGTGACTCGTCTTGCCTAACTTGCTAAGTTCCCTATTATGTCCGTGACATGAAGCTAGCATCACCTGCTGTCATTATGACGTTGAGATTAACATGAAATTTCAAGTATTTATCTTAAAATGGGCTATAAATACTGAATTTATGTTGATAATGATTACTGAAAGGTACAGACTGCACTATCAATGTCATGTGGCTGCCAGACAGCTTGGCTAACTTGGCCCTAGTTGACATCATGTTAGTCGCATGGTTCACAAACCAGAATGATGGGTAAACATGAAGTTTAGAATTCTTTTTGGACTCACTGTGTCGAGACGTTTTGCTGGCATCAGCTGAAAGGGGAATGCTCCGATGCTTCAGAAATCACCTGATATCCATTTCTTTACCATTTCTTCACTCATGCAAACAAGACAGACATTTACTTTAGGCTACGGCCAGTGTTGATTAAAACCCCCATAACTTGTGCTGGATCTACTCAGTGTAGCCAATTGAAAAATAAAAGCTGTGTATTAATATCTGTATAAAACAAGAGACATACGTGCGTAAACTGTATTTAGAGGTGGATAAACTATGCTTGGGAGTGTGTAAACTATATTTAGAGGTTCATAAACACCATTTCCTTAAATCTGGAGGTGGGTAAACAGCGTTTACATGTGTTTATGCACCACTACATCCCTGCCGGACAGTGAGCAAACAAGAGAACTTGTGCCCTCCACCTCCACTCAAGTACAGCACACAGGTGTAAAGGCTCCACCAACAGACCCTGCAGACTGGCCATCTGTTTTAACAAACGCGGTAAGGACAGAATTTGTTGTCAGAAAACCATATCAGATAAAAAAAAAATTCCGAAATAAAAGATGGGAGAAGGTGTCGGCATGAGCACTTTGACAGAGTCTTAGTCAATGGTGAACAAATCACAAGAAACTGGTTAATGTACTCTACAAAAGACGATAGCTTGCACTGCTTCTGTTGCAGTCTTTTTTCAACCAAATGTACCCTTTTTCTTAGTCTCCTTGGGTTCTATCTAATCACCAGGTTCGAATAAGGAGACTGGCAGTAGCGCTAAAGTTAATAGCATTAATCTCCCATCTCACATAACACACAACACACAGATTATGGTTTAAATGTTTATATTCAAGCGTATTTAACTTAGGTTTTTCCCGGTTAATTGTTCAGCTTCACACAAAAATGAAATTTGGTTCAGTTCACATTAACTCCACAGAATGAAATGAAATTTCCTGAAACAGGTAAGTGCTGGTATAGGAAATAATAAAGAAAAAAAAAAAGTCTCTTTCCCCTTTAATGGGTTGAAATGTCCCTTTTATTCACTGGTTTTCTCGGTTTGTTTCAGTTTATTTATTGTCTTTCAGGGTCCTCCAAGGATTACTGTTTTCAGTTTCTTTGTCAGTTTGTTCTTCGCAAAAAAAATGGAAAAAATGGGAAAAAGTCAAAAATATACTGAGTCCTGTCCTACCACACTGATACTGGTCCCGATGAACCAAGAGTCTCCATGCAGGTCACGGTCGAACCAAGAACCTCCACGTGGCAATGGCGGCGGTGTGGATCACGTTCAACAGAAGAATTCGTCCCTCAAATAAAACCAGCCTGCATAACATGCAGTGTAATTATTCATCAGCTTAAATAAAATCAACTGTCTTTAGCTTTTTTCAGTGCACATTAAACAACAAAATGTAAACAACTCAACTTATATAAACATATGAAATGCTACCTTATTTTAGCAATGAGCTATGGCGACGGCTGTGGAGCCGGGCTTGGCCTCGTTTACAGGCCGCAGTCGAGCTAACAGCTCGTTAAATTGCTACACATTCGTTATGGTAACACACAGTAACAACATATAACGGTATCATAAAAAACACTTATCAGTACCATTAAACACATTGACTATTCTGGCTGGCTTTCTTTCTTGTGTACTAACCCAGAATGATACTGCTAGTTGAGCTAACGAGCTATCGGCGGAGCTAACTCACCAAAATAGTCCCGAACGCCCGGGTAAACACTCGTCCGAGTCGCTCGCAGGATCGGTTACACTTCCCAGGTAAGTTTCCCTTCACACTCACTCTCTAACGCCACTTTCACCACAACTTCACAAAATATCACATTCGGCCGCCGAACGGGGACACTTTGCTCTACGGCCGCACGAGGCTTCTCCTTCTTTTTCCTCCTTGGTCTCTGTTCCCGCACCTTCTCACGCTCGCGGAGGCCTGCAGATGATGTGTTCAGGTGAGCTCGGAAATCACACTAATCGGACGTGACTACAATTACAATGCAGGAACTATGATGCATTTGAGGAAACTAGTATTTCTGAGTGTTATAATTCTAACCAGGGTTACACAAAGATTTCAAATTGAACAGAGAATGAATAACTGATTGGAAGAATGCAATGACCCTTTTCAAGGCACATGAGAATAGCAGTGAGCACAATACCAACATGGCAACATGGAAGGACATGGAGGTCCATCTTGCAAAGGGACTACCAATTGATAAACAAGAGATGACACTCCTAGAGGCTGAGAGAAACAGGTGGCATGAAGTGTGTTGTGTATTCATTTGGTATTCCATTACTGCAATTACACCAGGCCACTAGGAGGCGCACGTCCCAAGTACATGCCGAGCATTGTATACATTTATGTGATGAGTGAATAAAAGAAGAAGAGTGATGAACACGTTTTAATGAAGCTACATGTCCCGTTTCGTCACTTGCCTTTAGTTAATAATTTTCAAGTATAGTATAGAACAAATTGGCGACGAGGATGGCGAATACAGTGCCTCTGCCTGCTTTATTTTTACCGTGTGCCGGACAACCTACAATTCCGTTCGACATGTGGGCGAAAATGTTCCAGAACTATCTGCTAGCAATTCATGCAGAGGGGGACGACTGGCCAGACACGAGGATACGTGCACTCCTTTTACATTGTCTGGGTACAGAGGGACAGCGTGTGTTTTACACACTTGCAGATGCTGGTACGACCTACGATGAAGCAATGACAGCACTTCGTGGGCACTTCATTCCTCAAATAAACGTGGTGGAACGTCACAAGTTCAGGCAAAGAAGCCAGAAACCACAGGAGTCCATTACAGAGTATGTTGCCGCCCTTCGCGAGCTTGCTACAACGTGTGGGTTTGAAGGTAACACTGATGAAATGATACGTGATCAGATAATCGAGCATGCAAGCTGCACTAAAGCTTGCATGCTCCAGAGTCTCAGGCTACTGTGCAAGCTGTGACGGCGACGTCTAAACGTCCATTCAAAAAGAGAGGGAAAGACAACTCTTATGCTTCGGCTAACGCCACAGCCGCGCCAAGACAGGAAAGACGCTGTTTTAGGTGTGGGTCGTCCACTCATCTGGCTAACGCTCCAGACTGCCCTGCGCTGAAAGTGACCTGCCGTAAATGCAACAAAGCGGGACATTTTGCCAAAGTCTGTAAGTCTTCTGATAAAGCCATGGAAAAGCCAGCTAAAAAGGTGGATGTAGTTGTGGATGTAGGTGGTTGTAGCTGGGAATTAACTCAACTCAGCCTGCCCAGAAAATAACCTGTAAAGTGACTATTAATGCAAAAGCAAGTTCTTGTCCAGTTGAACTAGTGGTAGATACGGGCGCTGCTGTGTCCATTATCACTGAACCTGTCTACAGAGAACATTTCAGCGATGTGCCCCTGACTGAACCAGAGGTTAAGTTAGTGTCATATACAAAGTCAGATATCCCAGTACTAGGCTGCCTATCAGCTACAGTGCAGCATGCTAATGCTACAGTACCAGCTACACTATACGTTGTGAAAAAGACAGGTACCGCTGTCTTAGGGATGGACTTATTCAGGGCACTGAGACTTTCCATTGTAGGCAATACTGTGCTCTCACCAGCGGCTCCAGTGACAGAGGTCAATGCTGGACCAGTGACGGGGGTGAAACTGGGCTTAGCTAAGGGTTTTGTCCACCATGTGAAAGTGAAGGAGGGCAACGATGCTGTACAGCCCATTCAACAGAAGCTGAGGAGACTTCCTCTGTCTGTGAGACAGGCCGTCACTACTGAACTCGAGAGACTGTTGGAGATGGACGTGATAGAGAGAATTGATGCATCGCCATGGGTCTCACCCATCGATGTCACGCTACAGAAGAACGGTGCGGTGACGCTGTGTGTGGACTTGCGTGAGCCTAACAAGGCCATAGTAATGGACAGTTTTCCGCTTCCTCACATGGATGATTTGTTCTCCAAGATGAGTGGCGCTACAGTGTTTTCCACCATAGACCTTGCTAATGCTTATCATCAGGTGCTCTTGGCAGAGGAGAGCCGAGACTTAACTGCATTCATAACGCACGATGGACTGTTTAGATTCAAAAGAGTACCATATGGGCTGTGCTCAGCTCCAAGTGCGTTCTCCAAGATGATGTCGCTCGTACTGAAAGGCCTCGAGGGGGTCCAGTACTACCTCGATGATATCATTGTGTACGGAAAGGTCAAGGAAGTACACGACCGCAATCTGCAAAAGGTGCTTGCCGCGATCAAGGAAGCCGGTCTCCAGCTAAACAATGAAAAATGCCAGTTCAACCAGATCAGCCTGCGATTCCTTGGGCACATGATCTCCGCCCAGGGCCTGCAACCACTCACAGAGCATGTCAGAGCCATCACAGAGGCTCCGGCGCCGACGGATACCATGCTCACAGCATGGTATCAGAAGTTCGTGCACAACTATGCATCGCTCGTGGAGTCTATGCGCGCATGCTTGCGTGAGGACACGTTCCAGTGGACTTCAGCAGCTCAGGAGAGCTTTGAGGCGGTTAAGGACCGCATTGTGAACAGCCCAGCACTGTCTGTCTTCGACCCCAGCCTTCCCACCTTTGTCTCACCCGACACATCGGATTATGGCGTGGGGGCGGTACTAACACAACTACACCCAGATGGAACAGAGCGTACAGTTGCATGTGCCTCACGCACACTTAACCCTGCAGAACGCAAGTACTCTATTGTAGAGAAAGAGGCGCTGGCCTGTGTGTGGGCAGTTGAAAAATGGAGGTCTTTCTTATGGGGTACTAGATTCACACTGCGCACAGACCACCAGGCCTTGACCACACTGCTCGCAACAAAAGGCCTGGGCCGCGCAGGAATGCGCATTTCGCGTTGGTCTGCCAGACTGCAGTGCTTCACATACGATATGCAGTACCGACCTGGCTCACAAAACCAGGTTGCTGACTGTTTCTCCCGTCTACCTCTTCCAGCAGAAGAGGATACAGAGGCAGTGACGGAGCCAGAACTGGTTGCTCTGTTGGATGCAGAACTGAAAGCTCTTTCAGTGAGAGAGTTTATAGAGGTATGTGAGGCGTGCCCGGAGCTCACAGCTCTCAGAGCACAGATACACAGAGGCTGGCCTAAGACAGCAAAGTCTCTACCAGATGAGCTCAAACCATACTTCACTGCAAGAGATGAATTGTCAATCCAAGAAATGGTCATCTACAGGGGCTCTCACCGGCAACTGGTGCCAATTGCCTTGAGAAAGCAGCTGGTAAGCTTGGCACATGAGACACACCAGGGGGTTGTCCGCACTAAACAGATGTTGCGGGACTTATACTGGTGGCCTGGCATGGACATGTGTGTGCAGGAGGCTGTCCGTGCATGTGGATCATGTCAGCTGAACGACAAAAGTGCCAAGACGCATGCCGCCCCTCTACAGCCAATACCACTCCCTGATGCTCCGTGGCAGAAAGTGGGCGTAGACATTCTGGTACCATGTACCACTGTCATTAATAAACAGTATCTAGTTTATACTTGGTCTTTTCATCACTATTCACCCAGAGTCCCTCTCCCCACTCCCCTTCGGGGGAGTGGCTACTGTTTCAGTTCATCCGCACGAGGCCCAACGATGACATCTCCTGATGCGACTCATCGAGGCCCCCGATGAACCTTCACCTGCCTGGTTGGACCCACCCTTCTGCCCCCACCCTACGGCATCTCTACAGACTGAAACATCTTTATAGACTATTATTTCATCATCAGATGGATGTCTGTCAGTCCTGTTTCATCTATAGCCTGTCCGTCCATGGGAGTGGATCTCTTCTTCACTGTGGTCCTCCTCGAGGTTTCTCCTTTTTCCCACTGGGTTTTTGAGTTTTTCCTTGCCGAGAAGGAGGGTCTAAGGACAGGGGATGTCTGGGTCACTTTGGACTGGATTTTGTAAAGCACTTTGAGACAACTGTGTTGTAAAATTGGGCTATATAAATAAAGTGAATTGAATTTAATTGTGGGACCGTTCGAGTCAGCTAGCTGGGATTGCTGCTTTGCACTGACGCTGGTTGACTACTACACAAAGTGGCCGGAGGTCGCTTTCACTCCTGATGCCACCACTACTACAGTCACTTCCTTCCTGTCTACCGTGTTTGCCCGGTTTGGGAATCCTACAGAATTGGTGAGTGACAATGGACCTCAATTTACCTCCAGCGAGTTTGCAGAGTATGTTACAGCAAGAGACATTAAACACAGGAAAGTGTCGCTCTATTACCCACAATCTAATGGAGCTGTCGAACGCTTGAACCGGGTTCTCAAAGAGACATTGCTTTCTGCCGAACAAGAGAAAAGGCCATGGAAGCCATTCATACAGGACTTTTTACTTACTTACCGTGCTACCCCACATAGCACCACAGGGGTTTCCCCACATGAACTTATGTTCAACCGACCGATGCGCACCAAAGTGAATGTTGGCCCTGCTCGCAAACCTGATCCATTACCAGAGGAGCAACTACGCAGTCGGGTTGCCGCCAAACAGGAGGCGTCAAAAATCTACACGGATGAGAAAAGGGGAGCACGGGTGCCAAAGATCAAAGAGGGGAGTCTAGTCAGAGTGAAGAAACCTTTCCATGTGAAAAAGGGACTGTCTAAGTTTCAGACACCTAACCGTGTGATACGCAAAGCTGGTTCAAGTGCCTTCGTCCTAGAGGATAGGCGTACTTGGAACGCCTCTCACCTCTCCTTGGTCCCTGAGACTGAAACAGACAGGGAGGCCGACCCTGAACCAGGGACATGTCCTGCTCCTGTGCCGGAGCCGGCCCAGGCACCGGAGGTGCCCCAACAACCAGTTGGAGCTGGGGTCATGGACAGACCCGTGAGAGTGAGGCAGAAGCCTGCTTGGCTTCAGGAATATGAACATTAGGACTAAGTGCTCTAATGGACTGTAAGGTGTAAGGAGAAAAAAAAATACAATACTGTTGTTGACTTCTGAAAAAAAGATACTGTTTATGTGCAAACTGCTTCTGTTTGATTCATATATGCCTGTTGTGATTAAGGCCTGTTTTGAGTTTTCAGGTTAAAGATATTTTTGTTCAGTTCATAAGCAAAGTGTGATGTGACAGAAATTGTGGGTTATCAGTTTAACATTTTTATAAGGTGAAATGTTGTGTTGATTCTGATAAGATGGCACTTGAGTTATTGCTCTACTGAGTTTTGAATTATTACTGCAATGCTGATGCCTGAGTTATAGGCATCATGTTTTGGTGGGGAGTAAGCTTCTTAAGAGAGGGGGAATATGTTGTGTATTCATTTGGTATTCCATTACTGCAATTACACCAGGCCACTAGGAGGGGCACGTCCCAAGTACATGCCAAGCATTGTATACATTTATGTGATGAGTGAATAAAAGAAGAAGAGTGATGAACACGTTTTAATGAAGCTACATGTCCCGTTTCGTCATTTGCCTTTAGTTAATAATTTTCAAGTATAGTATAGAACAAAGTGCTGACTGGATTAGTTGAAATAATTCCGTCTCTAGCAGAAAGGAATATGGCTTTAGGGGTACGACAGCCAAATTAAACAAACCAGACAACAGTAACTTTCTGAAACAGGTGGAGCTTCTGGCCAAATTTGACCCTATTATGATGCAGCATGTCCGTATGGTGGAAAGTGATGCCAACAATCACCCACATTATCTGGGCAACACAATTCAAAATGAACTGATTGACTGCATCAGCACACAAATTCTGTAGCAATTAGTGGAAGAGATCAAAACATGAAAATATTTCTTTATCATTCTATATTGGACACCAGACCCAAATCACAAGGAGCAACTCTCTATCATTGTTAGGACTGTGACACAAGATGACAAGCCACAAATTAAAGAACATTTTTTGGGATTTCTAATGGCAGAGGAGTCAACAGGAGAAAGCTTGTCAACTCTCATCCTCAAAAGGATGGAGGAGCTTAATATCCCCTCTGAGGACTGCAGAGGTCAGTCATATGATAATGGGGGCAACATGAATGGGAAGAAAAACGGTGTTCAGGGTAGGCTGCTTCATCAGAATCCAAAAGCTTTTTATGTCCCATGTGGTGCCCATACTCTAAATCTGGTAGTAGCTGATGCTGCTAAGAGCTCACCAGATGCCATTGGCTGCTATTTGTCCAAATTATTCACACTATTATCAGCCTCCACCCACAGATGTGAGCAAATGTCTGCAGTCTCCCTCCACGTAGCTAGATATGGCTGTCAGCCTACTGGACAAAACCAGAGATTCCCTTAACAGCTACAGAAAAACTGGGTTTTCGGATGCAGAAGCAACTGCAAAGGAGATATGTGTGGAGATGAATGTGGATGCTACTCTCAAAGGAAAGGGGCTGAGAAAAACAAAAAGGCACTTCAGTTATGAGTCCCCAGATGAGCCAATTGATGATTCACTTTGAAAAATGGAAACAGCATTTTTCAACGTGGTTATGGATACAACCCTGTCCTCACTGGAAGAGAGGTTTCAGAGCCAAGTGTGTGAGAAGTTCGGAGTACTACTCAACTTCAATAAAATGGCAAAGGAAGAGCTGCTTGACCACTGTCAAGCCTGAGCAGTGCTGTTACCCACAATGGCTAGATGTTGATGGGACTGAACTTGCTATGGAGAAGGAAAGTTTTCCACAACTTCCCTCAACAAGTACGACAAACATGGAACTATTGATCTTCTTGCATGATAAGAAGCTCACAGCGATATACCCGAGTCTCTGCCACTCAGGCTGTCACAGTGGCAGCTGAAGAAAGGAGATTTTCAAAGCTGAAATTGATAAAAACCTGCCTCAGATCTACCATGTGGCAAGAACGTCTCAGTGGATTAGCCACTATAAACATAAATCGAGAGTTCTCAAACCGGCTATTTTATGATGAAGCAATAGATGCTTTTGCTGCCATGAAGACAAGGCGAGTAAGGCTCTAGGTAAGAAAGAAATCATTTGTGGACATTATATCACTCAAGAGGCTTCAGTTATTTCATATATAGTATTTACTAGTGTAGGATTTTGTGTAAAATGCTATTGTGTGCTATAACTTTTACTTTTTGTTTAACCATGGTTGGACTGGCAGAGACATCTTGAGATGACATGAGAGCGGGAGCCAAAACGGAGTGTTAGAAAAATTCTATATTGCAATAGCACTGTCGCCTCACAGCAAGAAGGTCACAATTTCAAGGCCACTAACTGGGACCTTTCTGAGTGACGTTTGCATGTCCACACAGTCCAAAAATATGCTAAGATTAATCAGAGACTCTAAATTGCCCATAGATGTGAGGGAATGTGACCTGTCTGGGGTGTATCCCTGTCTCTCACCTCTAATGTGCTGGGATTGGCTCCAGCAGATCCCAGTGACCCTACTAAGCAGGAAAATGACTGACTGATGTCAGCATGTAACGAGGCTGCATTATCTGTAAGGACATTCAGTCTGCAAAGAACTGGTATGAATGTGGACAACATCAGAAGATGACTGGGAACAGCATCATTAGAAGGTGGGCTTCAAATGATGCTGCATGATGCATGGAGAAGAAGGTAAGCTGTCCCAGAACTGCATAAAAACTATGTCAAACTTCTTTGTTTAGATTAAACTTTGGAATGCAGTGGTCTCTGTATTTATGCCTGTCTCCTTGCTGCAAGGAAAAATTGCTTTACTCTGGCTGGTCCCAGCCACGCTCAGTGGCGAGGACCACTCTTGGTGGAAAGGGTGAGGAAATTCACAGTGGTCCCTGACCTGGAGCCTTGGCAGATGAGGAGCAGGCGACTGGTGGCCTCCCTCCTGCGCCAGGGGGTTCAAAAACCCTGGGCAACTTAGAGGGTGTGCTCCCACATGACCATAGCCCACTGTGCAGCTCAACTGGAGAGGAGGCTAATGACATAAGACTCTAACTTGGTCTATTGCAGTGCTTACGCCCCCTAGCAAAAAGAAAACAATTTGCGCCCCCCCCCCCCCCCCCCTCTGCATAACTCTGCAGGTACACCTCTGCATAACATTGTATCCTTTTTAACATTAAAGAAAAGAAAAAAAAAAAAGGAATATAGTTCAACTTACAACAAAGAATAACTTTATTAACATTGTTTTTAGTAACAGAAAAGATTTTAAGTGCATCAATTTGCCTGAAATTTAAAAAAAAATACTTGTATAAACTGTAAACATTTTTTACCAACTTATTGCACCATTTGATGCAAAAAAAAATTAAATAAAATCAATAAATAATAACAAATTCATATCCACTTCAACTCAGGAACACAATATATATAAACACTTAACCTACAAAACAAAAATGAATGATGAAAATGATTTTTTCTTTCTTTTTTTTTATCAAAATGAGGAAGTCAGGATTGATGGCTACAATGAGCACATTTTGCAGTGCACAGCTTTTCAAAGCAAGGTTTGAAGCATGATACTGCAACTTTCAGCTCCTGCTCAATGTTTAGCTGGGACCTGTACTTGGTTTTCAGTGCAGCAACCACAGAGAAGCCAGTCTCACAAAGGTAAGATGTTGCAAAAGGAAGCAAATACCTATAGCCCTCTGTCCTAAGAGTGGATACTGCCTCTCTACACTCAGCCAGAATTCACTGAGTGTGGAGTCAGATGTCATGTCAATGAACTGGTCCTCCTCTGCAGAGCTGAAACCATTAGGAGCTGGTGCACTGAATGGATCTCTCACCCAGTCATACTGGGAACTGTTTTCAGGGAAGTACTTTTTAAAGTATCCCACCAGTGATGAAATATGCTGCTTAATGTGCGGAATCACTGAGATAGCATCTTAGTCAGTAGTGTTCACAAATTCATGCAGGTTCTCAAATGAATCAGTGTTTCCTTAATCAAGTCACCTGCCCCACATTGCAGGCTTTCGAGTGAAAGAGCTGATCTTGTCTGTGACCTGAGGGAGGTGTTTATTTTTCCCTTGTAGCTGTAGATTTAGTTCATTTAGCTTTCTAAATGTGTCACTCAGGTAGGCCAGTTTTCCCAGGAAGTTCTCATCACTAAATTTTTCTGCGACTTCATACTTGTGCTCCTGCTCCAAAAACACTCTTATCTGCTCTCTAAGCTCAAAAACTCGGGACAAGACTTTTCCTCGTGACAGCCACCTTGCTTCATTCTGAAACAGCACGGCTTGATGTTCAGCTCCCATCTCCTCGCAGATAGCAGAGAAGACTCTTGTTTTTAGTGGTCTGGTCTTTATAAAATTGACTACACCTATAATATCAGTCATAACCTGACATTATAGGTCTCCCTCTGTAGTCACAGTGAAGACAAGCGCTATATATGATTCGTCATATTTCCTTGTCTTAGCTTTCAGGTGACTTTCTTTTGTCTCATTATCTTCATCTCTCTCCGCCTTTCTTTTCATCCATGTTAAAAATTTCTTCATGTTGTCTTCAGGTACGTTTACTCACTTCATATCACCTGCTCAGTGCAAAATAAACCCTACACCATAGAGCTAATACTCCCTGCGCACACTCTGACAATGAGAGCGCCATTGCCCATGTAGCAGGCTAGTGCTACGGGGTTCTCCCAGCACAGACAGGCAGGACACAAGACGGGTTGCTGTTCGCTCAGAGCGTGTTTATTGTTCATTCAGTCTCTCTCTCAGGTTTCGTTGGGTCGTCTTTCCGCTGTGTCGCTGCCGTTTACTCCTTCTCTTCCCTCCTCCGGCTGTCACTGTGGGTGTATAAATGCGTTTTCATTAGCAGATCCTCAACAGCTGTGGAATTGTCTCACCTGACGCTGTTCCCGTGAGCCACTCCCACACGTCTCTCCCCTGCAGCCGAGCGCAGCCCACGCCCCCCTCCACAGCCCACTATTGTAGTGGATGTGCAATTACACTTTATTCTAGTATGGCAAAAAAAAGCATGTTCCCCAGGGTCATACACACCCCCCCTGGCAGTGTCCCCCTGGGGGGGTGCGTCCCACTATTTGAGAAACACTGGTCTATTGTATAGGTGTGGGGCTGGAGTTTGAAGACCAGGGAACATTGCAGGAGGAAGCAGTGGCAGGATCCCAGCTCTCCAGAGCAGCGTTCTGGTGTGGCAAGGTAAGTCTCTGGGCTGTAGAGCAGGACCCGGAGCTGGGAGCAGCATATGGGGCCTTGATCCTTATCCTAATGTCAACCTTAACCCTGAACCCGACCCTGATCCATACCCTAACCCTAATCTAAACTCAGTCCCTGACCAGGGATTTGGGGAGGAGATTAATAAAAATCCTCCTCCTATGCTGGACACTTCTTTGGATCATGGATGTAGCCACATCTCTTGTATTCATTTCTCTCTTTATCAGTCTCGAGCTGTTTGCTCGTTGTCTTAATTTTATTCACTTTTATTTCATCCATTGCTACATCTGTGTCTTTGTGTAGTGCTTTCATGTGACTTTGCATTACCTCACTCACTTGACAGATGTCTACGGCTTTCGTCAGGTTTAAGTCCATCTCTCTGAGCAGTCTTGCTCTCACAGCATCTTTGTTTATGCCACAGACAACGCAGTCTTTTATCAGCTCCTCCGTCAGCTGTGCAAATTCACAATCCTTTGCCTTCTTCTTGAGGTCGGTCATGTAGGTATCAATCGTCTCATTCGGCCCTTGAACTCAAGTAAATATCCTATTTCTAGGATGTGTTATTTCAGTGTCCCCTTGTTTCTTTGAGCAGTGTACATTACAGACGCTGCTGGAATCTTTCAGTCATCTTCATCTTTGTCATTTAGTATTTTTGTACCTGTACCTGACATCGCAGCTTCAGGCAGATGATTCATTCACTGATGACAAATAATTGCATGTTTTACACCTTCGGAGATTTTTTTTCTTGGCCTTGAGGAAACTGACAAACAGCTGGATGATGGTGATTCAGCCTGTGAGATTATATAAAAACAGCGAGGGAAGTTATACTCTGTTTCCACAACTCAAAGGTGCTGTCTAGTAATAAAAGATCTGCACAAAAACAGAGAGAAACAGACCCAGAGAAACAAAAATATGACGTTTTCATCTGATTTTTGTCATGATATAGATTTTACATCATCAGATATTTGTAGAACTAAGACTCGAAAATACTGTTACTAAAGATTAAAAAGCCATGAGATAATAATATCTTGAGTAGTCAAGCATGTTGCTGACTGTCTGTATTTGCATTACTGTATTTCCCACCTCTGCATTTTGATGATATTATAAAACATTGATGGAAACAGCAAAACTAACTGTTTTTAGACTTGATATAGTATGTGATATAAAAGACCACCTGGTCAATAATCAGCTGTCTAATCAGCATCTGGATATGTCACCTGTGAGGTGGGATGGGATTTGTGACCAATATTTGAGAGAGCTGGTAATTTTGTAGAATATTGTTTTAGATCTTTGAGTTCATCTCATAAAAAATGGGAGCAAAATCAAAAAAACACAACACTGATGATAAAACAATGACATTTCTTTGGCTTTTGAGACTTTGACTCAACTCCAAAAATCTTCCACCGGAAAAAAAGACACCAAAACCCTGCTGAGTCTTTCTGGTCCATCAGACCTGAGCCGCCACTCTGATACGGAGCCTGGGATGGCATCTGAGAGACCACACGTTGCCTAGCAACCAGCTTGGCCTTGTTTACATGTAGTAAAGAGAGAACATCGGCCCCTCCCTCCACAGGCTCCAGGTCTCCACAGCAACGGCTGAGCATTAGCTGCCCCCCCCTACAGCCCACTGATTAGTGTGTCTGAAAAAAATAATTAAATAGCATCATTATGTAGATTTAAATCAGACGCTGTAGTCTCTGCTCAACACACAAGCTACAGCGAGGAAGACAATTTGCTGTTTTCATCAAGGATTTATGTATTTGTTTATATAATTTCTAGTTTTTAAATACATATATAAATATGTATGTTTCAGGAGACTGATTGTTATCTGATTGTAATAGTAGTAGAGAAGTTGTAGGTTCACATCAGATTCTTCTTCCTGATACTTTTCTGACAAGTTGGGTCATATTATTATTGTTGTGACTATTCTCATTGTTGTTTGTTTTCAGTTAATTTATTGTGTGACTCACACATGTTTAAAATAAAACATTTATTTATTTTTTCATTTATTTATTTATTCATTCATTTATTCAGGTGAAAATTTGTTTAGTGGAAAAAGTCTTATCCTGGATTTACTGCAGGATATTTGAATATAATAAAAAGAATAGTTAATCAGCAGAGAGATGATTTTCAGAGGGATTTCATTTCATGTAAGTTTTGTTTTGCTCATTTCACTAAATAAAAATCTCCTCTCAGTTAATATTAAACCTCATATTAGTCACATCGAGTGAAGTGAGGCAGAGTAAAACCCTGCAGTGTGGAACCAGATATCAGGCTGCTGCTCAATAACTGGACAAAATAATACATTGGACAATATTTTCATTTGTTCGACTTATGACATGTTCCTGAGTTTTCCCTCCTAACTAACAACACTGCAGCAAACTAATTCGATTAAATGTCCTGTCAAAGAGACAAAAGCCTGGAAAAAACACAGCTGAACATAAACAAGCCTCAAACACAATAAGTCAAAGATATTTACTCGAAAAAATGCTAAAGATAATATTCTTTAGTTTTGTGTGAACAAGACTTAAAGGACTTCAGGAGAACAGCAGTGTTTTGTCTCTGTCTTGTCATAACAATAAAAATCTTTTCATGTTTTCTCATTATAAACTACGTCACATGTATTTCATACCAGTATGTAGTTATTCATATTTATTATTTAGTGAAAGTGAGAGATTTAAATGGATCAATATATACGTTTCCTCTCTGAAGTTTCTGAAATTATGAAATAAAGAAGTCATCTGTCTCTCTATTACATAGTGTTTTTCTTTAAACCAGTGGTGTCGCCCCCTGTTGGACATTACAGTTATTATGCAGGATTAATGTGTTGCTGCATGGGACATGTTCCCTTTGGTAGAATGGTACCATTATAAAACCAGAATGAAAATTACAGCAGATGATCAGAGTCAAGTGAGAGACGATGATCATCTGCCCTGGAGATGACTTATTAAGAACAGAGTGAAATATAAGTCATCATCATCATTATAATTGAATGATTTCCATCCTTCAAATGACATTGTGTTATTTTCTACATGGATTATATGTTCTTGTTTATTTCATTAATCATCATTTACTTGGTAAATATCATATTCACTGGTTTCATTAACAATTTTTTTATCTCTCAAAAATATGCAACAAAAATTAAGCCTAGACAGTGCTCACTATTTATTATTTTGTTTATTTATCCTTTATTGCAAAAAAAAATACTTAGTCATGGAATGTTTTGAATGTTTATATTTCTTAAAAGGGCCCAAATAAATAACAGATATATTTAAAGAATATATAAGACAAAGCTGTAAACATAGTCTCAATATAGTTTCAATGGGACTCAATTATGTTGTATTCACTAAGTATTTCAATATTTGCATATTCTTAGCATATTAGAAAAACAAACTATAACATAAAAAAAGGATATCCTGGTCATGTGACCTTGTAAATCGCATGTCCTTTAAAAATAAAAGCCTCCTTTTTACACCTACCTGTAAAACATATATTTTATATCACAGCGTTTTAGAAAAATTAAGAAAAGTAATTATTGCCATGAAGCAACAATATGCAATAGAGGGTTGAACCTTTTCCTTTTATGTCCCTGCTTGGTTTTATTCATTTAAAATGCTAATGTACAGTTTAACTCAATTGTTTCTCATTTATAGTGTTTTTTTCTACTTTTTATCGATATCCTGTGAATCCCAGAATCCTTAGTTTACCTTTGTAATACTGCTATTATTCCCTGTATGTATTAATATCCTCTTTGAGAGGCTGTATGTTTCCTGTGTACAATGGTGAATATATGTTCAATAAAGAAATTTGAAAAAAAAAGTGTGTTGCAGGGTAAATAAAACAAAATGGGGACATCTAGTGTTGAAGCTGTGAAGTACAACAAAAGAGAGAAAGAACTGTCAAATGGTGTCTGTGTTGTTAAGTCATGATAATGTCCTGAATTAGACCCTTAATGTTTGTGTGATGAGTCAGAGACACTAATATAGTATATACATATTGCAAGGCTGTAACTTAACTTTCTAAGAAGTTATTATTACGGATGCCTATGTTGGATAAGTTATTATCACAGATGGACATTTTCTTTTTGTCCTTTATTTTTAAATCTTGTTTTGTAATCTGAATGTTTAGCAACAGAAAGGAGTCAAATAAACCTGACATGTTTCAGGTCTGTTTTTCTTCATCTGGAACATGTCAGAACATTTCGACCTGTCACAGGAGCAGGGGAAGATAAATAATGAAGTGAAATAATGAAAATAATACATGTTGGCTCAAAGTCACACTCTCATTGTTCATGGGGAAACTTGAATATAATCTTTTTTTTCTTCTGTGACAAATCATCATATGAGCTGTGAAAAAATGACTCATAAAACCCAACAGCAATGAATTTTAAAACTTACCAGAAACTCAAGCTGTTTCTGGAACAACGACCTGAGATTTGATCCCTGGTCAAACTTCATCTGAGACCAAAAAACAGCATAAAGGGGGGAGAAGTCAGTGTGGATGTAAATTAAAATAAAAATGGTGTAGTGTGGATGTCTCGTTTTAAAGAAGCACTTATAGCAGAATTTATAGCATCTAGTCAGGTCTATTTTATTTGTGTAGCAAAAAACACAAATCACAGATTTGCCCCAGTGGGTTTTACAGTTTGTACAACACAACATCAGCTGTCCTTAGTCTTACACCATACAAGAAAAAACTCCCTAAAAAAACTTTATAGGGGAAAAAAGAGGAAGAAACCTCAGGAAAAGAAACCAAGGAGGATAAAACTGCAGTAAAGAATTGCAGTAATCCAGCCTGGAAGTAACAATTGCTTCTCTGCATCTAGCATCTCTGCACTGACTTCCTGTGAAATCAAGAATAGAATCAATCGTCCTCACCTACAAAGCTCTGAATGGGCAGGTCCATCTATAGGTTCCCAGAATTTATAAAATCTAAATAGTAACAGAGCCTTCAACCTTCAGGCTCCTTTCCTGTAAGGTGATAGGGCTGGTTGGCACACATGTCCATCATGACTTTAGTCATAAATAACATTTTTGAAAATAAATGTTGACATCAAACAATATTTATTTAAAGCTAAGACCTTAAGCTTTCATTCAATGCAGGTTAGAATATTCTCATATAAATTATGCCTGAGTGCTATAGCAGAGAGTGAAAGAAGTTTGAACTCTTTTTTTTCCCATTAAAGATTTAGAGAGTTTTTCCTTGTATAATGTGAGGGTCTAAAGATAGAGGATGTTGTACAAACTGTATATATGTACTGTATACTGTATGTTGAACAAACTGTAACTATACAAATAAAATTGACTTGACTAGATGCTATAAATTCTGCACACTGCTTCTTTAAAACTAGACATCCACACTACACCATTTTTGTTTTAATTTACTTCCACACTGACTTTTCTTGACTTGAATTGAGGTATAAATCAAACTGGGTCCTGAAATCATTGTGAGATGATGATGTCCAGAAGCTCTGGAGAAGCTGGACTCGTCTCTTCACATGAACACACACACACATCCAGGTGCTCCACACACACACAGCTGTTGTTATTGCCGAGGAGGTTTTTATTTTCTACAGGAATTTACAGCAAAAAGACTTAAACACTGTTGCTGCTAATATTCAAAAAGGTCCTGAAAATCAATTCTAACACATTTGTTGACAGGTATTAAAAACACAAACCTTCCGTCTCAACGCTCCCAAACTCTCACTGAGTGCTGCAACTAAACATCACATCAATAAAAAAAATAATAATCTAAATAAAATACATGTGGTACTTTTTGCATTGGCACAGAACAGAAGCCGTCGGACAGTCAGAGAAGTTTGAAAAAAACACTGAGTGTTTGCTTGAAGCTGCTCAGAGACGAGATGTCAGGAAAGTCCACATACATGTACACTCAGAGCGAAACCATCACATCTGCACAGATGTGTTTTAAATAAAGTTGTGTGGCTTTTCTTTCCAAGTTTACTGATGTGTTATTTTAATAAACTTCTGCACTTTACTTCACTGATAGTGATGTTTCTACCCACAAGTTCTCATTCTGAAGTGTTGAAAGTGGCAGAAAACATAAAAGTCAGATTTGAGGTTGAGATATTCTGACATTTCATCCCTAGCACCAAAAAACACAGGATCTGATAGTTGTATTAAAGTGTCTCCTGTTAAATTCTTCTCACCTCTGCTTTGGGATTTTTTAATCCCAATATAAATCCCCTGAAAACTGTTTTGTGGATCTACATCAGTTTCTATATGATGCATCAAACAAGTCAAATATGACAAATAAAATATTTATTTTCAAACATATGATTTATTGTAAGTTTAAAAAAATAATTGATTAAAATGCAAATCCCAAAGTTTGTTGTTCATTTTCTGTCTTTATTATTCAATTAACAAATAGGATTGCAATTAAAATATAGATTTGAGAACAAAGCCTTTGGTCTCAAACCCAAACATTTTGTTTAACATATATAATTTTTGGATTTGAGTTGCAAATCTTTTTATTGTGAATCAAAAGCTGAGCTTTGATTTGTGAAAAACCAAAACATATGTCTATATATACTATGTGTTTGAAAAAAAGGGAAGGAGAAAAAGATTTGATCATAGTCTTGACACTTTTGCTCTCAATTCTTTTCTTTTTCACCCTGTTCTGTTTAATGCATCATATATATAATCATTATCTGACCTGATTAAATCAGCAGTACACGATTCATCCTAAACATCTGGCTCCATGCAGGTTAAAACAAAGACAAACTTCAAAATCAGTTGGTTTCAGATGTTTCTTCCTGTCATCTCCTGAGCTGCTGAGTCTGAGTCTCAATCTGGACAGAAATGGACGTTGAAATTAGATGTTTACAGTTTAGAAAAAGTAAGGCGTCCTGCCTCCGTCACCTCCTCCGTCTCTGAGCAGGAACCCAAACCACCCAAATATTCTGAGCCCAGAATATCAATATGAAACTTCTCCTAAGAGTCATATAAAGAATTTGTCTTGTTTTCTGAGCCACAAGCTGATCATGGCACCTTGAAGCCAAAAATCTCCTAAAAAACTTTTCTTACCTGGAAAAATATCTACAGTATATCCATCTAGATTTATTTGTTTTTTTGCTTTTGTGAATGTCATAAATGGTGGTGTTGTGAGGGGAATATGGATTTAATGGAGGCAGGAGGGAGGATGAGGAGAAACTGCAGCTCATTCACAAAAAAAACAAAGTGCAATGAAAAAAAAAACAGCAGATTTACACAAGTCATTTAATCTCGATTTCTTTTTTCTTAAAATCAGACAAAATTAGGAAAAAAATGCTGAAAAGGGAGAAACAATTTGACTTGAGAATCAGTGTTTCAGGATCACATCAACCGCTAATGAGACAAATTCAGATACATCAGAATAAATATAATAATTCACTGTTTTCCCTTTAAAGTGACGACTAAATACAAGATTAACTGACTTGCGGAGGTGAATATTTTGGGATGTTTTGGGAGGAAGGGGGTGCACTGCAAAAATGTAATCTTAACAAGTGAAAATATGTTGTTTCTGGCAAAATAAATCAACTGTTTAGTAGAATTATCTTGCATTATTTATTCCACTGGCAGATCATTTTGCTTAGTTAAATTTGTTATTTGATTTTGGACAAGTTAACTTATAATGGTGCCTTTTCATCAAAAGGTTTCTTAATAAAGTTGTTTTTTTCTCATAATGTTTTTTTTTTTTTATCTCAAATTTATTAACTTTATCAGAAAAAAAGAAAAATGTCAATTGGCCAACATTAATAAAAAATTGAAATAAGCAAAGTTAAAATTTAAATTAGAAATTTTAGTAGTACCACATATATTTGAAATTTTTATATCTTGATTTTCAATTCAATTAAATTAATTAACATTGAAAAAACACGAGATAAATATTTAAATAAATCTGATAAAAATAAAACAAATATGAGATCGGATTAATCAATCAGAGATAAAATATTATTATTATTATTATAAAAAAACTTTATGACAAAAAGTAACAAATATTAGATAAAAAGATATCATCATATAATTGTTTTAAGAAAAACAAGATTAAATCAACCACAATCAAGAAAAAACAAACCGAATGAAAAAATGATCTGTTAATGGAATAAGATAATTTAAGGTAATTGTACTCATATTGCACTTATTGTACCAAAATGCAGATTTGATGTTTTGCAGTGTGAAATCATAACAAAAACAGAGTAGAGTAGATAAATGTGGGCTGTATTATTAGTTTCTAGGTGTTGTTAAAGCTCTACAGACTATACGTGTGTGTGTTGCTGCACACTCAGCTTCATTGTCTCTAAAATACAGCAGCGGCTACGTTATCGTGGAATAAATCTTGTTCACAAACAGAAGTTTGATCCCAGCTATTACATCTGCATAGCAAAAAATAAAGGAGAGAAAAACAAATAAATAAAATAAGAAACACACAGAAACAGAATGTGAACTGAATCTGAACCTTTCACATGTTCAACAACAACTCAAACCTTTGCTTTATTTCCGCTGGCTACTGTTTGTTTCCTCTAAAAGATCATACACAAGTAGTTTTGATGCAAGACTTGTTATTATTGGTATTATTACTGTTTTTTTGGGGGGGGGCTTTTTCTTTTTTAGAAAAAAAAATCAGTTTCTTCATGAAGCGCACTTCCTACTTCCTGTTGGTCACTTCCTACTTCCTGTTGGTCTGGCGGTGGCGTCCGATTGGCTGGTTAGTCATCATCATCGTCGACCACAGGGTCTATGTCCCAGCATGTGATGTCAATCTCTGACACACACACACGCGCACACACACACACATTTATTATTATATTGTTATTATTATATTTATTCTGTAAAATAAAACTATAAATTTTTGAGGAGAAAAATCTGCACAAATAGTAAGATACAGAGGTGAGAGTTTAAATTATTTTTTATTATAAGAAGGTTAAGGTTTCATAAACAATCTGTCCCACACTGTAAAAAATGACATCTTATCAAGGGTAAATATCTTGATTTTTTTTTTTAGAATTACGGGTATCTTGAATTTTTAGCAGGTAACTTATATTGATTTTCATCAATTTAACACATTTTTTTACACATTCAGACTTGAGATTTTTCTTACCTGGTGGCTTGTTATAGAAAACCGGTGCTGGTTTAGCCGAGCACTCTGATTGGCCGAAATCCTCCTCCTGTGATTGGCTGAAGTAGCCTTCACTCGCCTGTTGGAACAAACAGGAAGAAGAAAGACCTGTTAGGCCTATTTATCTCCTCTAGGTCTATTTATCAGCCTACCTCTCCAAAAAGCTAACACCTGTGAGATAGTTGTATCAGTGCCATAATCAGCCCCCCTCCCATGTATTTAGGTTGTTTTAGTAATTTTAGAGATGTTTTAGTACAGGTGTGTCCAGGCAGAGATGATTTTGGTACATATTGTTAATATGATCATAAAAAGGCAGAAGTTTACAGATTTATGTTTCACTATGTGCTCATATTATTGCTTGGGGTTGAAATGATGTTTAAGTCCATGACTGTCATTTTACACTTAAAAGACAAAATTGAAATGTTACTCATATAGCCTTTTTTCTGACATGATAGACAACTTTTTATGTTTTAAGATAAATAATGAAGTTTTCAACTGCTTCCTGTCAAATGATGTCATCAACTTCCTCCTGAGAACCGGAGAAGACCCTCCCACAAAGAGTCATTTTTTAAGATTGTTATGATTTTTCAACCCTGACCTGTATATCTCTTATCTATTTAATCATTCAAGTCTCTGGAATAATCCCCCCAAAAAGAATTTTGCACACGGGATAACTAGGTTTTTGTTTACGGGCAGATTTCTGCAAGCATCATGTATATTGGCCATTAAAATGCTATTTTCTGAGTTTCTTGTGGACATTTTGGTGTGTTAAATGTACATATCGGTGCTGATACTCAGCTGAACAAGAAGGATTCATTATTTATAAATGAAATCTAAAGGGGAACAGGTTAAAGAACAAGGAACCACATCCCTCTCCTCAGGTGACCCCGTGACCCCCTGACCTGTGTTCCTTCCTTTGGCAGCGTCTCGCCATTGGTCATCAGCAGCTGCCCGTCCTCTAGCTCCGCCCCCTCACCAGAGGCATGCTGTAGTGCATGCTGGTAGCTGAGGGTCATCTGGTCGGGGCCGGTGACGTCCACCAGGCTGGACGGGTCGTCCTCAGCGCCGCCGCTCGAGCACATCGTCCCATCCATCATCTCGTCGAAGCTGAGGAGCGGCTGAGGCCGGGTGGTGCCAGTGGAGGGGGCGGAGCCAGGCGGGGCGCCGTCTCCCATCAGGTCCACCAGATCGGAGGACTGGGAGAGTTTAGTGGCGTCGGGGCTGCTGTCCCACAGGTTCACCAGGCTGTCTGTCCCTGAGTCCCACACCGAGAAACCGCCGCCCTCCCGGGCCTGCGGTGCCACGCTCTGCACCGGCTTAGTGGGCGTGGCCTCCTGGAGGGGAGGAGTCTGCTGCTTCACTGGAGCTGCAGGACAAGGAAAAACAAGGAAATCATGATGATTTAAGATATATGTGTCCAACCCAAGGCCCGGGGGCCAAATCTGGGCCGCCACCTCATTTTCTGTGGCCCCTCCAGAGCTTCACAGACTTGTGTGATTTATTGAGAGATGAAAAGTGAATAAATGTTTGAACTTAACGGAGACACGCTGGTCACGTTGTCTTTGTTCGTTAACTCCAAAATCTTTTCTCAATCGGCCACGAAGATTGTTTAAAAACAGGAAAGTTTCAGATTTTCCTTATTTTCCTTTGTTGAAGTACATCTGTCATTACTTTCTTGTACTTTCTATTCTTTAATATTTAGCATAGCAACACAAAACCATAGATTCCAATCTTTGAAACATCCATTAAATAAATAAAATAGTTAATAGTGGTTATCAGCATATTCTTGTATGAGTCTCTAGATATCTGTGATGATTTTACATGTTTTGCTGCAGCATTTTAATAATTAGACGCAAACAACAACAAACAACATTATTTCTGCATCAGCAGATTTTTTAATTCTGTTTAAAATCTCAGCAAATTGTCACCAGCACTATTATGAGTGGAGAGGCAATTATCTAATATAATAACATATATAATAATAATAATATGCAGATACATTTTATCATCTTTATAAATTTGCCTTTTGAGGGAATCCAGAACACTGATGTGGCCCAGGATGAAACTGAGTTTTGCTTTGCAAAAGCAACAGCAGTAGAAACAGTACAAGTGCCATGCAAGAAAAGAAAAGATTGCATACAGATTATATATATAAAAAAAACAATATAATATGAGATAGATGCACTATAAATACAAGAAAGATATGCTACAGTGAGTAGAGTAGGTTATTGCAAATTGCATCATTGAAAAATGATTATACACACAAACATTTTGGCTAAACACTTTTAGCCAAATCCAGGTTGAACCTTTTAATAATTTGATTTTATTATATTATTATTTAAATAATATTTGTCAATAATTTATTAATTATTGAATTTTTTCCATTTCATCATATGGAATTTACCAAAAATACTATTCAATAATAGCTAAATTAAAAAGCTAAGATTCAGATAAATTTATCAAAAAATATCACAGCTATAAAGCAGAACTGCAACAATTAGTCGATTAATTAATTAGATACCAACTACATTAATTGATAACCATTCTGATAATAGACTAATCAATTTGAATCATATTTAAGAATAAAATGTCCAAATTCTCTGGTTCCAGCTTCTCTTCTCTGATTATTTCCTGGTTTCTTTAGTCTTTTATAATAATAAACTGATGATCTTTAGGTTGTGGACAAAAAAAGACATTTTAGGTTGAATCTTCAGCTTTGGAAAACAGTGACTGACATTTTACACCATTTTAAGTTAGTTGTAGCTCTGTTGTGTAATCTGCCATTTATTTTCTTGATTAATTGCTGAGTCTGTGAAATGTTACACAGAACTAGTGAAAACACATATATTATTATTAAGAGATGCCTTTGATTTGCTTAATTTGTCCAGCAAACCATCAGGACTTTTAAAGAGACAACGTGTAGTCTTCTGGTGACACCTAGTGGGGAAATTGCAAATTGCAACCAACTGTGCATCAATATAACGTAAACTTAAAATAAAAATAATCACTTGAAGTGTTCCGAATTTATTAGAACAAATCCAATGACACTATTTAAGAAGCTGGAATTAGAATAGTTTAGTATTTTAGATTTAGAAATGATCAAAACCAGATTCAAATGAGAAAACTCTAACTACTAACTAAGTTTCTGCTCTCACCTGAGTTGTCTCTGCAGTCGTCCTCCTCCCGGCTGAAATCCTCTTTGATGGGCGTGGTGACTATTTTAGGGATGGGTGACACCGCGGCCATGTTGCGTTCTGTGCTCGCTGCGTCGTCGTCACCTACGGCAAAAAACGTCACAAGAGCTGAACATCAGAAAGTCTTCACAGAATCAC
Source organism: Lepturacanthus savala (assembly GCA_030544235.1). Classification (NCBI taxonomy): domain Eukaryota; kingdom Metazoa; phylum Chordata; class Actinopteri; order Scombriformes; family Trichiuridae; genus Lepturacanthus; species Lepturacanthus savala. The sequence goes on along the minus strand of CM060479.1, from coordinate 30,821,755 downwards.
TCAGAAACAGATGGCTGAACCAACACAGGATCTGCTGCTTTCAAATCACTAAAGATGCACCAAACGTTTAAGGATTTAATCACTTTGATCAAAAATTGTATTGATAAAAAGTTTTTTTGCTGTACAGTCACTTCCTGTGTTAATTCAACAGATTCAGATGTTCACAAAATCACAGAAATCACATGACAACCAACAGAAACAGAAATGACGTCACTGATCCTGTTGTTAAGTTATTAAACAGCAACTGGTGTTCTAATGAAAATCTGCTTAACACAGACAGACCATCTGAGTCTTTGTGGATGTGACTAAAGTCAAAATAGTTGGTGATTAGTTCGTAAATAATCAATCAGCTAATCATTACAGATCTACCACAGATACAAAAATATCCTTAAAAATATTGAAAAATTCATTTCAAACAAAGTTTTGGCTGAAAATGCTTTTGTTTTGCTGTGGAAATAGTGTTAAAGTCGACTGTCAAAGCATTAGATTTTATTTCAAAAGGTTTAAAGCCTTGTAGAATAAATATAACCATGTAGATATGATTCATTTGATAATTAAATTATTGTAGTTGCCGTTGGTTTTATTGTTGAAATTGTGAGTATTATATCTTCATTAATTATTACTATCATTACTATTATTGATATGAGTAATAAATGAATATAAAATGTGATGAATGGATATGACTAATATTGTCATTGTCATTAATAATTTGGTATGAATGAACAGTAAATTTATCTTTTTGCTCTGTTTGAACATGTAAACCAAATGTTAAATGTTTGAGTCAAATGTATCCATTTTTTAAACCTTTTTATTTTTGTCTTTATATTTTTGTCGTTTTTTGTTCAAAATAAATCGAACAACAATCGAAATCAAAAACAATCAAAAACAATCGATCATTGCAGATCTACTAGAGATACAAAAATATACTTAGTGTAATAGAATGAAATTCATTTTAAACAAACAACATTTTTTGCTGTGTTAAGTGTAAAAGTGACTCTTATATTTCTGTGAATTTCATGCAAATCCTCTTTTACATTCTCTATAATGATTGAGGATCAATATCAGTGCTGATTGAATAGTGTTGATTCATCACTTTGACCACCACTGAAATATCTCAACAACTATTGGATGGATTGATATTTAAGTGACAAATAATGTTTGTCAAGATGAAAAAGTCAAAACTTTGTAAAATACAGTTTTAAGAAGCATTCATCAGGTCTCTATGAATGTACATTGTGTGATCATGTTGGTTTTGTGTTATTATAATATAATATAAGTCCATTTGTATTATTTTGATATAAAACATCAAATGCTGTAACCCAAAAAAGAATGAATGTTAAATCTATAATCCACATAGAATATAAAACTTGTTGATATCATGTGTTTTTAATTTTTAAAAACCTTTCTAAGAGCGTTAAACTATCAAGTACATCACATCACATTTTTGTCACTGACTCATATAAACTTTTATAGACTTCTCTTAGTTAATAAAGTCCCACAGTGGATGTTTGTAAAGTTTCTTGTTTCTTTCTTTACAAACATCAGGTTGATGCAGACATCCATGTTTTTTTAGATTAGAAGTCAGGAAACTGACTGAGCTGTTGTCTTCTGATTCATTTCAGCAGAAAAAACACAACTAATCACAGTGAGGTCAGGAAACAGTCAATTAACTGCTGAATATTCATTAGTGTTTAACACTGTTACTGACTGTGGTGAATCACAGACATGATTTTCTGGATTAAATCATCATGACAAACATGAAAATATCAACAGTCAATAGAATCACTTCAACAATGAAAACATCACGTGTCCTCTCAGATGGTTCAATGGATTCATGCTTCAGTCCTGTTCAGGAACAACAACCAGACTTATTTGGCTTTTAATGGACGACTTCGTCAATTCACCTGCTGGTCAAACATGTCTCAAACTTAGAAAAGACAGACGTCTTAGAATTTAAAGAAAGGATGGAAATTATTCCATTAAAAACTGACTAATTTACTTAATTACTGGATAATACAAATCAGGATAGTGTTTATACCCAGCAAACACTGACTGGTCATTTTTTATAGGAGATATATTTATAAATGATATATTAGATAGCAAATATGATTTATAAAACAACGATAAACTAAATGATGGATAAATTCTTTGTCCATCATTTCATTTGTTTGTTCCTTCTGGGAAAATGATCTAAACATCTTACTACCTTGGAGACAGCTTTTTCAGAGGAATTTATAAAACAAAAACGGATTCCTATTATATTCTAGAATCTTAATGTTCTGTAAAATTATAGGTTTTTGGACTAAGATCCAAATTTGGTTCAGATCACTTTATTTTAAATTTAGATCTTTAAACATGATATTCAGGTGTTGAATGAATTCTGTCCCCTGTTCTTGAATATTTTGTGAAGTAAAATATTTAGTTTTAAAGCCCAAACATGAAATAATTAAAATATATATTTAAAAAAATGATTGTGAAGACAATTTATTTTGGGAAAGAAATAACTGTAAACCATTGCAAAATAGAAAAAAAAATATTGAGGGTAAATGAGGGATTATATAAACATCTAGACATTTTGTACTGATCATTATATATTTAACATTATTTTAATACTTTTTGGTTCTCAAGTCTAATTGTTATGACTGTGACATGTAATTTTATGTGAATTAGTTAAAAAATAAAATAAAATCATTGGACTGTGATATTTTGTCTCAGTGTTTGCTGGGTGCTTTTCAAAATAAAATGCAGGAATTCCTTTAATTAGGTGAATTGGCTCCTCATCCACCCAACATAATATCTGCTGTTACTGCATCTACACACATGCAAGACATTATAAAGGTGCAAGATTCTGCCCATGAACTACATTAATGCTGACATCAAAACAAACATTACATTATTAAAGAGGTGATCCAGTGAAATTGCAAAAAAAAAAACCCAAAACAAACAAATTAAAAATAGACGTTAAACCTGTAGTTAATGGGCACAAAATCATTGTGTCTAAACAGCAAAGAAAGATCCCAGAGATCCACATTCAGTCGTAAACAGGCCGACGATCAGCGACGCCACATTAACACTCACAGGTCGGAGGGATTAGAAGCAGCAGCAGGAGTGTGTGTTAGTGTGTGTGTGTGTGTCAGGAAAGTGAAACGTCCGGCATCAGGAGCAAGAGAGTGAGGATGAACAGAAATCCAGTTAAACTTTCAACTCTTCATCTTTGACAGAATCAAACCATAAAACATCAGAAACAGGAACATTCACAGAACCAAGAAATAAGTGAATCAGCAGCTGACTAGACGAAGACTGAAGAGACGACGACATCAAACACACAAACCCACAGAGAGATTTATGATTCACAGCCATTAAATCGGTTTGAGACCTGGGGTCAATGAGATGCTGCCGGGCTCACTTTTAGCGTTTTCATGGTTTCTGTTGAGAATCAGCTTCTGTAAATGGTGAAATGAAGACGTGACGTTGAGCTGAACGTGATTCAGCGTTGGGAAAACGGCCTGAAGACGGTGTTTGTTAGGCTGAAGTGTTTGTGAGGTTAATGCAGGGGAGTCAAACTCAGTTTCATCCTGGACCACATCAGTGTTCTGGTTTCCCTCAAAGGGCCAACTATAAAGATCATACATATGTATATATCTATGATTATTATTATTATTTATTATTATTATATATGTTATTATATTAGATAATTGTCTCTCCACTCATAATAGTGCTGGTGACAATTTGCTGAGATTTTTAAACAGAATTTAAAAATCTGCTGATGCAGAAATAATGTTATATTGTTATTAGCGTCTAATTATTAAAATGCTGCAGCAAAACATGTAAAATCATCACAGATATCTAGAGACTCATACCAGAATATGCTGATAACCACTATTAACTATTTGATTTATTTAATGGATGTTTCAAAGATTGGAATCTATGGTTTTGTGTTGCTATGCTAAATATTAAAGAATAGAAAGAACAAGAAAGTAATGACAGATGTACTTCAACAAAGGAAAATAAGGAAAAACAGAAACTTTCCTGTTTTTAAACAACCTTCGTGGCCGATTGAGAAAAGATTTTGGAGTTAACGAAGTCGTACAAAGACAACGTGACCAGCGTGTGTCTGTTAAGTTCAAACATTTATTCACTTTCCATCTCTCAATAAATCACACAAGTCTGTGAAGCTCTGGAGGGGCCACAGAAAATGGGGTGGCGGTCCAGATTTGGGACAAGTGTCCCGGTCAGATCCGTCTATTCTATTTTTGCAGGTAAACATCATCATCATCAACATCATGGAAATATCATTAAATACCAACCTATCATTTTTTTTGGTATGTTTCTGAATGCAATTCCCATCATGTCCCTTATAATTCAATCAACAACACTAATAAATTACAGGCCTGTTTCTATGAGGAGACAATTATTTTCTATTTATTTTTACTTAATTAAAAAAAAAGTTAACTAACATTTATAAAACTTTTGTTAGACTTAGATCAGTTAATAGAGTCTCATATGTTAAGATTAAATGTTTGGGCGTTGAAATTATGCTCTGAATTTATGGTAAATTTAATTTTCAAAAGATTCACCTCAAATTCACTAGAATAACAGAGCATTTTTCAACATGTTTCTAACATTCGGTCTAAACATGTAAGATGTCTATGAACAGATCTAAGTTTCTCGACTTAGATTAAAAACAATATTTTCACAAACAGGGCGACATGGTGGTACAGTGGTTAGAGCTGTTGTCTCACATCAGAAGGTCACAGGTTCCAGTCTTTTGGTCTGGGATCTTTCTGTGCTGAGGTTAACTGGAGACTAAATCACCATAGGTATGAGTGTGTGAGTGAATGGTGTGTGTGCTCCATGATAGACTGGAGACCATCTGGGGTGTATCCTGCCTCTCACCTATAATGAGCTGGGATAGGCTCCAGCAGACTATGTGACCCTGATGAGGAATAAGTGGGTATAGAAGATGACTGTATATAAATGAGTGAACTCGAGCTCGGTGACATGGTGCAACAGTGGATAAAATCACTGAACATTGGGTTTTGGTGCAAAGATGAACTGCAGCAGAATGAAGGATCCTGTTGGTTTTAGCGTTTTCATATTTTTTGTTGAGAATCAGATTCTGTAAATAGTGAAATGAGGACATGAAGTTGATATTCAGCGTTGGGGAAAGAACCAAAGGTTTTAGTGTGAAAAGTGTCTGTGGATCATGAACAACTGAGATGATAAAAGTGAAACAGATGTATTAGCTTTTCTTTACTGCTTTTTTCTGACTTTCTGCTGACCAAAGATCAACTGAACTTTCCCCCAGAAGATGATAGTAACTGGTGGACATAATTAATGCGAGATAGTTATTGTTTATTGTTATTTCCATAGAGACAATGTTGAGCTTCAATCAGACATGATGACAGTTTCATTGAACAAATTAATGATTGGATGTGTCAGAACTTTCTCCAATTAAACAAAGATAAAACTGAGGTAATTGTTTTTGGAGCCAAGGCAGAACGATTGAAAGTCAGCGCTCATCTTCAATCAGCAATGTTAAAGCCTACAAACCAAGCTAGAAATCTGGGTGTAGTTATGGACTCAGACTTGAATTTCAATAGTCACATAAAAAACGTTACAAAGTCAGCCTACCACCACCTGAAGAACATATCAAGGATTAAAGGCCTTATGTCTCAGCAAGATTTGGAAAAGCTTGTCCATGCTTTTATTTTCAGTAGACTAGACTACTGCAACGGGGTCTTTACAGGCTTCTCTAAAAAGTCAATCAGACAGCTGCAGCTGATTCAAAATGCTGCCGCTCGAGTCCTGACTAGGACTAAAAAAGTAGACCATATCAGTCCAGTTCTAAGGTCCTTGCACTGGCTTCCTGTCTGCCAAAGAATTCACTTTAAAATACTCTTACTGGTTTATAAAGCCCTGAATGGTCTAGGGCCTAGGTATATTGCAGATCTGCTGATCCCTTATGAACCATCCAGACCTCTTAGATCATCTGGATCAGGTCTGCTCTCTGTTCCTAGAGTCAGAACTAAACATGGAGAAGCAGCGTTCAGTTTCTATGCCCCACAGATCTGGAACAAACTCCCAGAGACCTGCAGGTCTGCCGCAACTCTCACTGCTTTTAAATCACAGTTGAAGACTTTTCTGTTCAATGCTGCCTACTGCTAATATCATTCTTAATTCCTCTACACTGCACTGTAACTTGTTCTTTGTTTTAATTTCAAAGTTATACATTTTAATTCTTAATTTTTATTTTTTATTTTTATTTTTTTATTTTAATCAACTGTTTTAAATTGTATTGTTTTAATTTAAAAATTTTAAATTTTAATTCTTAATTTTTATTTTTATTTTAATCAACTGTCTTAAATTGTATCTTGATGCTTTTAATGTTTTATGTAAAGCACTTCGAATTACCTCGTTGTTGAAATGTGCTATACAAATAAACTTGCCTTGCCTTTCAGCCTAACTAAAGACTGCAGGTGATAAATGAGCAGCATGTTACAGTGTGAAAAGAAAACGAAAATCATATAGTAAATCTCAGCATGATGAACGGACTATAACCTGAACTCTAGTTTAGCTGAAACTGTCATCATCTCTGATTGAAGCTCTGATTGAAGTGAACATCATTATCCAATAATAATATCTAAGAATAATATCCAATAATAATATCTAATAATAATAATATCTAATAATATCCAATAATTATATCTAATAATAATATCTATTAATAATATCTGATAATAATATCCAATAATAATAATATGTAATAATAATATCCAATAAGGAGCCAACTTCACCTCTGAGAACTGATCATGTAGCAGAGATTTCAGTCTAATTCATTCCTGTATTTAAATAAATGGCATCAACTCATAGTTTACCTGTGTAGGAGCCAGGTGTGTTGTTGATCATGATGATGTCACTGACAGGGATGGTCATGTGACCTGTCATATACAGGTAGTAATCATTAATTAATCATTGATTATCCTGGTGGTGTGTGTTTTAGTGAATGAAGAGAGGCTGAGAGGTGGAGTCTCACTTTACTGATGCTTTACTACCATTTGTATATTAATTAGATTAATATTTTTAATGTAGTTTATCAGCTGATTGTAGACAGATTACTGACATGTTTTACTGGAATAAACATGTAAAACACAGCTACGTCTTTGGATCTTCTCAGTTACTACAGAAGCCAGTGAGTCAGTCCTCATCACTCCAGATTTTCTTTGATAGTCACCTGCATCATGTTTACTGAGCTACAGCAACAATCAACACTATCTCCATAGAAAGGAAAACAATAACGATCTCATTGCCATGAGAATCATTGCATTATTTATTTTTTCTTTTTATCAAATGTCAGCAGAGTGACTCAGTAAAACTCAGACTGGAAACTGGGAGACTGGTGTAAACTTCTTCCTTCTCATTGGTTTTGACCCTGACTTCCCTCCTCCGTGTTTGCATGTCTGCCGTGAACTCGGCCGTCGGTGTCCTCCCGCGGTTTTTGGTCATGTGATGTACCTACCGGCTGCAGCGGTAGGCTGCGTCCGTGCGTGTGGCGTGGAGCGGAGGGGCGACACGCGCCGGGGCGGGGGAGTCGAACTGGGGCTGCTGGGACTGTGCTGCTGCCTCAAGAACGGGCTGTCCAAACGGCCTGGGCGGTCACATACACACACACGCACGCATGCACAGCAAGACCAAACACACACACACACGTATGACGAGGACACGGGGCGGCGCACCAGGACAGAAAGAAGTGAGGGAAGATGGACGAGACAAGATAGACAAGAGAAGGAGGGAGAAGAAGTCAGAGACAACACAGGAGGTTTTGACGTGAAGCAGAGAGGATTGTGGGATTGTGTCACCGTGGAAAACGAAGAAGAGACACGTGGAGAAGAGGCAGAGAAAATGGGAGAAATTCAACAAAGGATAGGAGGAGTTAAACAAATGAAGAGAGAAGAATGATGATGATGATGAACATAAATGTGGAGAAGAAGAAAAACCCGAAAGAAAAAAGAGAAACGACAGAGAGAAAGAGAGAAAAGTGTTAGACTGACTGTAGATCAGCATGCAGTTAGAAATGAAAACTGATGGAGCTTTTATCCTGTTTTTATCTTCAGATGTTATCTGTAAATTCTGTTTTTGTTGCTATAAAAAACACAGAATAAAAAAAAAACTGAATGACTCGTCTGTGCTCAGAAATAAATGTTTCAGTTCTTTATTGTAAGTAAAATAAATGCTTGATTAAAATGCCATTAGAAACATTTTATTTTATTTTATTTGGAAATCCAAAAGTTGTATTTGCTGCTTCATCCATTTAATGTGTGTCATTATTATTCGATAAAAAAATGGACTTGCATCGAAATATACATTTGAAAACAAAAACTTTTAGTCTGAAACTCAAACATTTTGTTTGCAAATCTTTTATTTGTTTGTTTGTGAATATTTTTTGTTTATTTTACCAAAAGCTGAAAGATTTGCAAACAGTCAGTCATTTTCTATACCTGCTTATTCCTCATTAGGGTCACAGGGGTCTGCTGGAGCCTATCCCAGCGTGTTACAGCGAGAGACAGGGATACGCCCCAGATGGTCGCCAGCCAATCGTGGGGCACACACACCATTCACTCACACACTCACACCTACGGGCAATTTAGAGTTGCCCATTAACCTCAGCATGTTTTTGGACTGTGGGAGGAAGCTGGAGTACCTGGTGAAAACTCACGCAGACACGGGGAGAACATGCAAACTCCACACAGAAAGGTCCCAGACCCAGGACCAAGGAGGTCTTGAACCTGCGACCTTCTTGCTGTGAGGCAACAGCGCTAACCCCTGCTCCACCACGTCGCCCCGATTTGCAAACAAATCTTAAAAAAATATTTAAAAAATAAAAACCAAACTATTTTGTTCTCAAATCTACAGCAAGTCTAAGCAGCAAATACAACTTTTGCAGTTGAATTTTAATCAACCATTTATTTTACTTACAGTAAAACATTTTTTTATTTCTCTGACTCGGCTGCTCCAAACTGAAACTAGAGATTCCTGATAACCAGTTAACAAGCAGAACTGGCCTCTGCTGTAAGTCTTACCTGTCAGGAGACACTCTCAGACCCCACCTATGCATAACAACCTGTGCAAATATCAATCTGAGGTTTGTACAGAGCAGCTTTGTGCTATCGTGAGCTGGTGTTTTTTTTCTTTTTAAAAAGAACCTGGAAAGTTTTACGCTGCAGGAGAAAATTACAGAAGCTGCAGATAAGCAATAAACCAGCGTTAACAGGAAGTTTACAGCAAAATCCCTTTTTAACAGAGGCTTAAAGTGTCACAGCAGCCGATCAGGTCTGAATCAGGTCTTTTCTCTTTAATTCATGAATAGTTTTTCATTAAAACTTCATGGATAAATGCAATAAATGCGTCTATTTATCTGTTTATTGAAGATGTTTGTACAGCAGCTGCAGCTGAAGACGACGATGACCTGTTGAAACCTTGTGTTGATGATGCAGATGTTTTTTTGCAGTTTGACAGTTTAGTTTCTTGTTTTATGACAGTAAAGTTAAACAGAGGAAGTGTTTACCGCTCCTGTGGATGGAAACAGGTGAGTGATCCACACTGATGGTCAGAGCTTTTTCCTTCTGCTTGAAGAACTCTCGAGGGTTTCCTGAACGTGCCGCGATGATGGCCTTCGCCTCCTAAACACACACACACACACACACACACACACACACACACACACACACACACACACACACACACACACACACACACACACACACACACACACACACACACACACACACACACACAAATTAATCTTCTCTTTGTTTCATTTCTGTCCAGAATAAAAATTTTTAACCCTCATGTTGTGTTTCATGTTCATCAGTGTTGTTGTGTTTTGACTGTTTCATTAAGACTCATCATAAAAACTCTAATAGTACATATATTATCACCTCTGGTTGTGTTAAAATGTTTTTCTCAACATAACTTCTTATGAACATTACACGTTTAGAATGTCTGTTATTTCTGGACTGTTTGTCTCATTGATCTGAACTTATACATCTGGAATTCTAGTTCTAAAAAACACAATTTCTGGATTATTGTGACTATCAGAAATAATCAGATGAAACATAGTCTACTGTTTATCACAGAATACTTTGGGTCAAAATTAACAAGAACATTGGTTTTAAACCATTTAAAATGTCTGGTCTCCTCCATTCATTTCTAATTACCAGTAATTATTGACTGGGAAAACCAAGAGTGAACAAAAGTTGAATAAAACACACAACAATTTTATATAAATTAATTTTGTGTGCTGAAATCCCGTTTGTGGACAAAGTCACTGAAAGTCAATCGAATTTCAGGTGAATCCGATCAAATTAACCACATTTAACAACATTTTCAATGTTTGTGTGATCTGGTGATGTTAAATTTTGTTCTTTAACTTTGCATTTTTTAATGGTTATTTATCAGACTAACCTCCACCTCACTCTCCTTCTTTTCCAGGTTTAGATCCTCGATGCTCGCATCTGCTGCCTGCAGACGAGAAGAAGAAAGATTAATAAAATGAAAAATAAATAAAACAACTGAAGCTACAAAACCAATAAGAGTTTGATTAATTAAATTGAAACCAGGAAGGAAGAAAAATATTCGGATAAAATAGAATAATAATAATATATTCTTCATCCAGATGAAGACATGATGACATGACGTCACCAGCAGGAGGCGACAGAGTCTCTGATTCGACTGACTTCATGTCCACATTATAACATTATACTTTCTACTTCACTACTACTTTATTTCACAGCTTTAGTCAACATTTAGTTTTCAGATGAAGATTGAGAAAAAGACATTAAGAAAAATTGTAATACAATTGTTTTTATAAAATACACTGTCTCACATGGTTTTACTTCAGTAACTTCAGTGTTTGAGGTCACATATATTCCCCTCCAGTTTAATATCTTCAACTAGGGAAATGAACATTAAACAACTAATCAACTAACCCTAACTTGATTTTTCAAAACTTTTACTATCCTCTTACTTTTAATAGAGATTTTGCAACAGTTAATTGATTAGTTGTTTGGTTCATAAAATGGTGTAAAATGTGTTTCCAAAGCTGAAGATTCAAAATAAAATGTCATTTTTTGTCCAGACCAACAGTCCACAACCCAAAGATCATCAGTTTACTATTATAGAGACTAAAGAAACCAGGAAATAATCAGAAGAGAAGCTGGAACCAGAGAATTTGGACATTTTCTTCTTAAAAATGACTCAAATTGATTAATCAATTATCAAAATTATTGGCAATTAATGTAAAAGTTGTCACCTTATCAACTGACTAATCATTGTAGCTCTATTTCAGACTCCTTTTCTCCTTTGTCCTTTAATCCTCTATTACATAGTGTTGCCATATGGCAGCAATTACTTTATCTTATTTTTTTCTAAAAAGCTATAATATAATATATTTTTATGCTTAGGTGTGAAAAGGGGGCCTTTATTTTGAAGGACATACAATTTATGAGGTCAGATGACCAGGATATCCTGTTTGTTCATGGACATTTGACATGTGAGCATCACTGTCCCACAATTCTTTTATTCAGAATTTTGGAACATTTTCACCAAATACAATATACACATTTCTAATTTTCTTCTTTTTCTTTTTATATATCTATTATTTAGGCCATTTTAAGTAATAAAACATTCAAAATATTTCGTACCATGTCTAGTTATATTTCATGAAGGTTAATAACAAATATCACACCTCAGTGATTGAACAGTTCAGTATATTGTTTTAATATGTTCATAAAAATATATTTAACGAAAATAATTCTGTGGACAAACTGTCTCCTCCCTGCACATTTCATCAAATATTGTGGCACTTTGTCCTTCCTGCTGAGGATTAGGATGATTAGGATTCCTGTGGGAGGGGATTATGACTCCATGCTAACAGATTATTTGGGGAAACGGCCAAGTTTTTTTCTGTCTCATTTCATCAGAAACAGAAACTGAGCTCGAGCTCTATGACACTTTGACCTTTGTGTGTATGAACTGAAAACCAGGACGGAGCTGAAGATGTTTAGAAGATTAGCAGCACACCGTCCTGATGGTTTCATGTCTATGTATAAAAATAATCCACAAACACACACACACATACACTGATGAAGAACCGATCAGTGCCAGTGAATAATCGGCCTCAGAATCAAACCCCACTGTCAAACTAATTGGCTTCATTTTAGTCTCAGTGAGACTCTGGCACCAAACAAGTCTCTGAGGCCAGAAATCGACTCCTCAGTGAATTTTGGGAAGAGAAGTGATGCTTTGATGGATAGAAACAACTAAATATCTGCAAAATTATGGATAACTAGGTATATAAATAACACATTGAAATATTCAAAGTGCTGCCTCAGTTTAGATCCATTGAGCCACCTTTTAAAAATCCCACATTTCAGTCTTTTGATCAAAATTCACAACAAATTAAACTCAAATCAGATCCAAATTTTCTAAAAATGTCTGATGATGCATTAGACCTTAAATATACAGCTTCTTCTTTTTAACCAAAATTTCAAAAAGTTAATCACAAAAATGTGGCGTAGTGAATTTCTGACAATTTTGGGTTGATAACGTGTGCATTGAGAGGAAACCCAGTATTATCATTTAGATTAATTTAATATTTGACTAGCTTTTATAAGGAAAGCTCAAACTCAGAAACATATTTAATAACAGATTTAGTCTCTTTTAGATTTTTTATCTGGAAAAAAAACATATGGGCCCTTTAAAATGTCATTATTTTACTAATGTTGACTAATTTGTGTCTTTTGACACTTTTATTTAGTTTATAACACAAACACTTACTATAGTGGATTGATTCTGCAACCTCTCTCTGGCCTCCTCCTCCTCCTGCAGCTTCTTCCTGTTATTACACACACACACACACACACACACACACACACACACACACACACACACACACACACACACACACACACACAAATACACAGTTTGCATTAGCATTCATGGCTAAATTTCTCTAGAAAAATAAAAAGTTTGAGGCCCTTGTCCCAGGTTGACATCGGCAAAAAACTTCACTGCACATGTTTAACATGTTAAGATGCATCAAAAAGTCTCCTGAACACCCTAACACCAACAGAAAGTCAGCCATCTTGAATCAAATGACTGATTTTTCACAATTTTCACATCATATTTGAAAAAAACTAGTCCCTTTCACTCTGAATACAATAATATTCAGACAATAAAATGCTATATTGCCTCCTACTGGCAGCTGGAAGTAACATGACATGACACAGTTTTCTGTGTATATTTCTCATCTTTATTTGAGGTTTTGTGTGTATATTTCTCACCTGTGCTTCTCAATCTCCATCTCTCTCTCTCTGTATCTCTTCTCTCGGTTCTCCTGCTCTTTTCTCTCCAGCTCCATCCGTTCCTCCTCAAAACGCTGCCGGTCCTCTGCCAGCTTCCTCTTCTCCTCCTCCTTCCTCAGCTCCTCCTCACGCTGCAAAACACAAACACAAGAGCTGAGAAACATCCATTAAAGTTTTCAACACCATGTCCTGTCATTTGACTTTATTTGACCTTCTTCATTTCAACACAACATCATCTAATTCAGGGGTCGACAACTCAAAACATTATTATTATGACAAGAGTCATAATGGACCAAAAAAACAAAAAATAAATCTGTCTGGAGCCACAAAAAACTAAACTCCTCCTCTAATCCTGATATGAAGCAGCCCAGGCTGTAAGTGTATATTATCTATATTAGCTACTATCAACATGACTAAGTAGGCTACAAATACATAATAAGCATTGATGATTAAATGTTTATTTTCCTGCGGCTCATCCTGGTGACAATGACACACCACATGACTACTCTGCTGGATCACATTTGCTGCTTTAACTTTAACTTATACAATCTATTACCTTCATTATAGAAATACCTTCATTATAGAAATCTGATTCTTGGTTCATTCATTTTTATTTTGAAGATTTGAAAAAACAAAAACTAAAATGCAATCCAATCCTCTTCTCTTTCCTCCTTATCTGGACAACAGAGGCAATAAAACACAGCCTGTGATTATAGCAAATTAAACAGCAGCCTTTAGAAAAGGTAAGTAGTCTCTATAAAACTAAAATAATCCAGTTTAATTAGTATTTCAGGTGATTTATGGTCATTCTACTGACTTATTCCACATCCAGCTGTTAGTTTACAGCAGCACCTGCCTGGCACCGAGGAGCTGAAACGTCTCAGGCTATGACGTAAATCTATGTTGACCTTTGTCATGTTTGTGTCCTACAGAAACATTTCAAACATTTTTGGAAAAGCTCCAGGAGCAACTATGGGGTCGCTAGAGAGCCTCAGGTTGAAGACCTCTGACCTAAAGCAAAGAAGATGTCTGTGTGTCATTTATCTCATCAGCCATTTATTTCATCCACTTCACATTTGCTAGTTGAGATGTTGGGAAGCAAAGGATGTTCAGAGTTGATTTTGGTGGAGTTTGGTCACAAGGTGGCGTTACTTCAACAAATAAATGTTTGGAGCTGTAAGTCAAAGCAATTTGACTTAAAATGTTCAAAGTGGATTCTGTTGTTTTAGTCAATTTTCATTTGCATCTACAGTATATAACCTTTCTCCATTCCTTCATTTACAGAAAATCTCTGGACCACCAAGCTGGAAAACAGAAACCATCAACTCATTTATTACAAAACATGTCATATCTCCTGTTCACTTTGTGTTATTGGAAACAAATTTACTAAACATGTGTAGATCTAATGTCAGAGTCATCATGACAAATTTGGTGCTATTTGGTTAATAGGTGGCACTGAAGTACCGTCATCTGTCTATAAAAGGATGAATCTTTGTAAAAAAACAAAAAAAAACAAAACATATTTACAGTAATTTTTATTCAACACTGACCTTGGCCTGTTCCCAGAATTCCTCTCTGTTAATTTTTTTCATCTCCACCTCTGCGTTGGTCTTTTCATACACTGTTCCCTGCTCAGAGAGAGAGAGAGAGAGAGGGGTTGGGTTTGTCCAGTCAGAGATCAGTGTATTTTAATGTTTTAATGATCATCTGAGTCTATCACTGACAATAAAACATCTGAAATGATTCACTACGTTGTTGTGATTCGTTTTTTTTTCTGAGGTTCTTGAATAACAGTTTGTCACAACACACAGAATAAAGCAGGTGACGTTAAACTTTTTATTAAGACAGAATGTGTAGTATTATTATAGTTTATTATTATATATATTATCTGTGTAGTATTAGTATTTATCCTGTGTGTGGTACTATCATAGTGTATTATTATTATTTATTCTGTGTGCATTATTAATATAGCGTATTATTATAATTTATCCTGTGTGGAGTATTATTATTTTTCCTGTGTGTGGTATTATTATAGTATAGTATTAATATAATGTAGTCATATTATGTTGTAATATAATTACAGTATTAATTAGTGTAGTAATAATATAAAGTGGATTTAATCCCGTATGTGTATGTGTACCACGTCTCCATGTTCGTCCTCTCTGGTTTTCAGGCGGCAGAGAACAGGACTCGCCACAGCCGTCGTCCCATTGGTCAAACGCTGTCCAATCGCTGACGCATCAATGTCATCAAGACTACTGGCGTTAACAGTGACCTCCACACCCTGGGGGGGGGGGGGGGGGGGGGGGGGTAGAGAGAGAGAGAGACAGACAGGGAGAGAGAGAGACAGGGAGAGGGACAGAGAGTGTCTTTAAAACTTGATCATATCATGCAAATAAAGATTTATTAGACTATAAATGTGTGTGTGATAATACAATATCTTTTATTCCTTTTTCTAATAATCTCTCTGCTGAGAGCTATAAAATGAATGACGATCCTCTCACCGTGTGTGTTTGTGTATGTGTGTGTGTGTGTGTGTGTGTGTGTGTGTGTGTGTGTCATTAAGCCAAGTGGCAGTTCTCTCTCCCACTCAACAAATTCACCATCATACCAACGAAGCACACACACCATGGATGTATTATAAGAACTGGATACCATAGCGCCTGGTGCATATGCTGTAAATGTTCCTAGAGACTGATCAGCAGAGTCCCCCTCCCATGATGCTCTGGGGCCTCCCATCATGGCCCCAGTAACGCTGGGAACAGAGACTTTGAGGTTCTAGCTGGGGGTGTCTTGACAGATTTATCAACTTCTCTTTTACTATTGATGTCTATGGGAAAAATGATTTTTTGTTGCAGTACCACGAGTGACCACTGGAGAAAATCAGTGTGCTGCTGAGAGGCAGAGCCATAACCAAGTCTTATAATACGTCCATGACACACACACACACACACACACACACACACACACACACACACACACACACACACACACACACACACACACACATACAGAAGTTCTTGCTCTTTGATCCTTATACAGTCATAGTGTTTTTTGTAAAGCTTTTCTTCTCATTCAGATTGTTTTTTTTGTCCATTTTATGAACCAAACAGTTAATTGATTAATCATTTCAACAATCAACAGATCAATCAATTTAATATTAGTCATTAGTCATTAGTTGCAGCCTCATCTGAAAGACTCTAGATTTTACTAATGCAGCATTTTACCTTTAAATTAATCTGTACTTGACCAGAAATAAGCAGCAAAGTCCAAAAGATCTTTTCTAAGATCTGCAGAATAAATCAGTTCTAGTTCATAAAAAGAACATTTGTTTCCATGTTACTTTTTTTTTAGAAATGTATAAAAGTGACCTGCTGACCTGTAAGAAATCTGCAATGGTAGCAACATGACTCGCACAGGCACATTTCCTGGCATCGGCCACGTCTTCCCCGACCTGAGAGAAACAGAAAGAGACTCATCAGTGACTGGGATGGTTGGATGTGATTCAGTAATCAGCTCATTCACAGAAACACAAAGCAAACAGCAATTATACACAGGACGGAACAGGAAAAAGACCTCAGTAAGAGAGACAGCTGCAGGAAGAAAAGACGACGGCGTCTGGATGGTTTTGGATCAATTCCAGAGGAAACAGAACATTTCTGATCTGTGGTTTTTTACTCGATTCCTGGCCCAGTTTGTCACAGTCGACTGTTAATGCTGCTTTGTTTGTTCTCATTTAACCACCAGACGTTTCTGAGTCTATATCTGCTGCTTTAATCACTGGATCAATTCCTGTCTCCTCTAATTATGTCTGTATTACAGCTGCCAATCCATTAAATCTTCTGTTTTTCTTCCTGATATTGAAGTTTGTAATAATGATAATGATATTTAAATGTAAAATTACAGAATTACACAATAACAACAATAAATGTTCCATGTTCAAGTGCCAGTTGAATTTCAGCCTTTTCATGTAATAATTATGCCAATAATGACCAATTTTAGGTGTTTACTTATATTTTTACAGAAGTATGATTTCTATTTTCTTTTTTATGAAGCAGGTAAGTTTCACTTTTTATTTTAATGAACAAATTCAATATCCAACAGAAGACAAATAGGAAATATAAAATAAATAAGTAATACAGTATTTTACTGCTTTCCAAAATTACATACAAGGATGTCCATACTAACAATTTAATATATTGTAATAAGTAAATTTATAGTAAATAAAAATCATTAAAAATGATCAAACAAAAACTGTTAAATTAATGTAAAATATCCCAAATCAAGTAAAGTTCAGAGATTTTTATTAGTGGAGAAATACTGTTATGTTATTATTTTACAGATTTATTAAGATCATACCTGATCAATAATGCGATATTATAAAGGCTTAGATTTTTACTGATGAGTAATTTACATTTTAAATTCACATCCGAGAAACGAATTATTCTGTATCTGTCCTGAGATTCTTTTGTTATTTTGTGTTAAATAGTATTAAATAAAAAACAAAATTAAACATGAACACGAAAAACTCTCAGACAGCTGTTGCAAAAACAACCAGAGCTGATGCTGTGCCCTTCGTTGTCTTTTTTTTTAAAGTCCTTCTGCAGCTTTAAATTAAAGTGTCACTGATGCTGGAACTGCTGAAGCTGCAGCTGAGGATGAAGACTGAACCAGGATCAGTGGCGTCATGAGTCCTCGTTAAATAAACTGAGATTAAAGTGTGCTGTGACCCTAAATAACTGATATTTTCCCTTTAATACCTCTGAGGACATTTCAGTGTGTGTATGTATGTGTGTGTGTGTATGTGTGTGTGTCTCACCCAGTTGATGAGGATGTATCGTGGCAGAGAAGCGTTTGGCTCCTTCAGGCTGCAGAAACCATACATCACCCGACCGCTGTCAAAGGTCAACGTGATCTCTGCCAAACCTCCGCCTGCACCACAGAAGAAACTTTTATTCTTTATTCCTCCTGCACCACAGTAGAAAAAACTTTATTTTTCATTCCTCCTGCACCACAGAAAAAGAAACTTCACTCCTGCAGCACAGTCCCAGTCACGCCTGGGTTCAACCTGGACTGTTTTTACACAGAGGCCTTCAGACTGTGTCTCATTCATGCAAATTTATTATATAAAGGCAAAAAAATCACAAATATCATTACATTTAGCACCTGTACATGACCATTTATTACCTTCAATGAGGCTAAAATTGTAAGACATAATATGACATAATTTTCATACATAAATTATTGCTGTATAACATGTATACACACAACAGAAAATGTATTAAAATCACTAAATCTCTCTTTATTTTCATTATTCAGTCAGTCAGTCAGTCATTTTCTATACCACATGTCTTTAGACTGTGGGAGGAAGCTGGAGAAAACATGAAACTCCACACAGAAGGGACTTGCTGTGAGCCAACATCGCTAACCACTGTACTACTGTGTCACCATTTTCAATTGCCAATAATCTTGACTTTTATCAAATCTTCATGGATGTCGATTAATTCATTAGTTTCCAGTTATTTATTATGGGGGTGGGACATTAACACATTAATTACTATTAAATAATTACAAAGAAATTAACAGATTCAAAATATTATTATTTCATCACAGTTTGCATGCCCAAAAATGTTTGTACGTCATGTCATGGTACAACAGTTATACTGACTCACACAGCTCTGCGTGTGTACGTATGTGTGTAATGTAGTCTCGGTGTATGTGTGTGTGTGTTATGGATACCAATGTCATATCTCGTCGTAAATGTTAAGTCATCACTTGTGTTGTCTTGTCGTGCACTTCCTGTTTTATTTTGAAATAACTCTTCCCTCTCGTTTCACCCTAACCCTTAAACCAGTAAAGGACAGCCCCATGGTCCCTCCTGCCAAGCCCCCACCACCTCCCCGAATGATTGACGGCGGTCCAGTGTACACGGTTAAGCAGCTACTGGCAGTCCGGAACAGAGGCAGAGGACGCCAGTTCCTGGTTGACTGGGAGGGCTACGGTCCGGAGGAGCATTCGTGGATATCCTCCAAATTTATTGAGGACCCGGGCCTCATAGATGACTTTTACCGCAGCCATCCTCAGGAGCCAGGGCCGTCTGGTGCCGTCCCTAGAAGGGGGGTTACTGTCATGTCTCGTCGTAAATGTTAAGTCATCACTCGTGTTTTGTCGTGCACTTCCTGTTTTATTTTGAAATAACTCTTCCCTCTCGTTTCAGGCACCTTTGCTTCCTGCCCTTGTGTGTTTCCCGCCAGTGTGATTGCCTTCCCCTGCCCTGATTGTTTTCACTTGTGCCCTGTTACCTTGTGTCTATATATTGTCTGTGTCTACCCTTGTCCTGTGCCAGTTCGTCATGTTCCATGTCTTGAGAACCAGCGCCCGGCTCCATGCCCTTTCAGGTTTTGTGATTTGTTCCTGTCTATTGAATTTCCAGTCTTGTTTTGACAGCTTTTCCTTTGTTACTTTTTTCTAGTCATCATTAGTCTGGTTTTCCTCGCAAGAGTGATTTTCTGTTTACCTCATGAGAGTGCATTTTTGTTTTCCTCGTAAGAGTGAATTTTTTTTGGTACTTTTATAGCTTTAGTTTAGTAGTATTTTTCCTCCTTGTGAGTGATTTTCATTTTTTATACGTAATTGCAATGAAGACTTGCCCTTTTTGAATGGACTGTGAAGAGTCGTGCATTTGGGTTCAGCCTCCGGCCCCCCCCTTGTGTCAACCAATTATCGTAATAGTATGGATTTGCATTGTTTTTTACTACTTTGTCATTTGCTTTTGTTTCATTTGTACCTTTAACTCTATAGCAACACACCCTGTGTATGTCTGTCAGGCGTCTGTCTATGTCTGCAATAAAATATTTTTGAGGACTTGACTTGATGTTTCATTTCTGCTGTTAATTGTTTAACAAACTAGTTATCAATGACATCAACATTAGCTAACAACATTAGCCTACCAATGATTTGCTGTTTGGGGTATGTTTTCCCTGTCAGGCCACTGCTAAATAATAATCTAATAAGCGAAACAGTCCTATCTGGATATTTTTGGATTCTAATAACAGCCCTGGTGTGTATTAGAGACTGGTCTTTATTTACAATGTTAGAGACCCAGGCACTAATAGAATACCAGTCTATGTTAGAGAATTTACGGTGACATATTTTGTCCAGTGTTCAAAATAATACAGATCTTAAACGGTCTACAAAAAAGGTATTTTTATAAAGGTATTTTTGCATTTGTCTTAGAGGAGTGGGTGATTCTTTTTTGCAGCATTTTTTAAAATATTGCCTGAAAACCTTTTCACATTCCCACTGCACACACTAAAATAGAATGTTTGCAAAAAACTCGAAACATTTTGGTCCGGTCTAGAGGGTGTATTCAGAGGAAAACTCTGACCAATCAATGTACTGATCATCTTTACATTTATTGGCTGTCTAATATATCCATCAAATACCTATGCACAGACCCCCTCCCTTCCCAACGGCTCCCCGCTCCACCCCCCTCCCACTCGACCCCTCCCCCCATTTTGCGCGTTCACTGTGTTTTCGTCACTCGACCCCCCACAGCTCTGGCAATCAGGTGAGCAGACACAGCTTCGAAAGCCAACATTCAAGTTAGCTCGCACAGATATATCGTTGCAACAATGGCAGAGAAGAAGACGTCGACTGGCAGCAAAACCAAGGGGAAAACTGTTCTTGAAAAAGCAACAGCCATGCGGAAGCTAACAGAAGAACGAAACAGGACAAGAGTGCGGCACGGCTCGGTACGGCTTTCCAGCGCTGGCGCCAGCTAAAAAGTGAGAAGGGGCTCCAGACGGATGCCAAAGTCGCCGAATTTTTACTGGATATGTAAGATGTTGTCTTCTAATTACATAATATTTTGACATACTGGTCGGTTATGGGTATTGTAGGCCTATTCAACCAGTCAGTGAGAAAATGAAAGATGATGACAAACTTATTGTCAATCGAGTGACATAAGCATAATTCCAGCATGTTTCGCTAAGCTACCTACTCTGTCAACTACAAGGCTAAGCTAAGTCTGAGCTTGAGCTCTCGTCATGAAAACTCTAAATACAAAAATAACACGTGAACAATACTGTGATTACCGCAATTTGATTATTGCAAATTTATGGTGACTACAACAGAAAGGTGCCTTTATCCCAGAGATACCCCATACCCCCGTGTGAGTCGTTCCGTTTTTTGCCCGTGAAATAAAGCGCCCGCAAGTAAATAAGTCAGTAACATAAATCATTCAAATTCAGGTATGTGGTAGGCTACTACGGGCAAATGCATACTACTTATAAAATAATCCATGTCTGTGACTGTAACCTATGATGGCTGGCTAGGGACACGATACAGCAGGCTACGTACATCGTATCATTACTGCAATAACAAAGTAATTGACACACGTATCCAATCAACTAGTGGAAATCTAACAGATACTCTAGTTTGAATTTTATGTCAATATTCTTGAAATTACAATAATGAAAGACTGTTTATGTTCATTACGATGTTCACAAATCTCGTGAAGACGACATTGCTTGAAGTTAGCAAAGCGGTCAGTGTCTGTCATGCTATTGGCGTGAATGCTCGTGAACTCCTGTGACCCCTCGAGAGTGTGCGCGTTCATGTATCCATGAATCGTGAAGGCGTGGTTTCGAGGGGTGAGCTGAAGAGGAGGAGGCCGAGCCTTTGGGAGGAGGGGAGGGAGTGTATATTTTCAAAATCTCACTTGTGTTGAATAGCTGTAACCGTTTTTTCCAAGATCTCCCACTCCACCTTTAACAGTTGGGCTCAGGAGGCTATACAGCCACCCACCACTAGGGGTTTTGCAGCCTCAGCAGCACCACCCTTCCCATGCTACTGCCATGGATGAAGTATAAGAACTGGATACTTGACTGAACTGGAAAAATGGCCACCGTTCATTTTCCAGGGAAGTTGTTCACCTGGAGCATTTGCCGAATAAGATGCTGACTTATGGGTTAACTTCTTCATGATAGAGACCCATAGAGACTGATCAGTAGTCATCCCCCCATGATGCCTCCTAACATGCTCCGGGGCTATGAGGCGTGCAAATCACAAAAAACTCAACTTTGAGCTGTTTAATTCATTTTGTTGACCCCATTTGTAAGTGTCCCCTGTTGTTTGTTATTCACAGAGCAGGAGATCGACAAGGAGAGATATCGACACACAGCGGACACTGAAAAGAGCTTGTCTTTATTTTGTTTTATACCTTTATGGAAATTAACATGCTCATGCCAGTAAAGGAGCATTTTGATGCTAACGGCACACGCTTGCTAGCGGTTGCAGGGGGTTGCACCCCTTGGTTAAGTGGAGCAAGGTATAGAGTGTTTTATGTATGATATGATGTAGATTGTAAATGTGCTTAAAGACACTCCAGAGGAATCAACACGTGCACCCGTCAGACACTCTAAAACCGACGGCTGCTACACCATTAAAAACTGTTTAGAGAAAAAAAACGCTCTAAGCTCTCGAGACACAGCATGACCACACAGCTGTGATATCACACTGAGAAAAGAGACTTTTCCAGAGCTTTTGTGACAGTTTTTGACAGATAAAAAGTCTATTTGTGTGCAGTACACTGAATTTAAGATGATAGTTCTGTCCCAAATCAAACACTGCCACTGCACGGTTACTGGAAATGACTTAACAGCTTCTTCTTCTTCTACTACTTTATAAAGACAACAACCGACCGTTGGAGCCCTGATCACCAACACTTGACATCTGATCAAAATGAGCATTGTGTTTTACGGTTGTTGTATTTTTTGTGTTACAATGAGTGCTTTTTTTGAGAGTGCCTCATGGATGTATAATATAACTGGATACCAGACTGAAAAATGACCGCCATTCATTTCAATGTTAGTTTCTCATCTGGTTCATTAAACTCACATTTGAGTAGTTTGAGTCGTAATTCACTTCCTGATCACATTAAAAAAGACTACAGAGAGGAGATACACCAGTTCACACAGTGGTGTTCAGCCAACAACCTGGTGCTGAACACAGGGAAGACCAAGGGGGTCATTGTGGACGTCAGGAGGTCCAGGAAGACTGAACACACCCCCCTCCTCATGGATGGAGATGTGGTGGAGCGTGTGGACAACATCAAGTTCCTGGGCCTCCACATCACATCTGACCTCTCCTGGTCCATGAACACCTGCCGCCTGGTGAAGAAGGACCAACAAAGGCTCTTCTTCCTCAGGAAACTGAAACGGGCTGGACTCTCATCACGGTTGCTCATGAATTTCTACAGAGCGACCATTGAAAGCATCCTCTGCCTCAGTGTGACAGTGTGGTATGGCAGCTGCACAGCACAGGAGAGGAAACAACTGGCACGGGTGGTGAAAAGTGCACAGGGCATCGTGGGCTGCCCCCTCACTGACTTGGACTCTATATATGCTGGCAGAGTCAAGAAGAGAGCAAGAGCCATCGCTACGGACCCCAGCCACCCGGGCCACAGACTGTTTGTACTGCTTCCATCAGGAAAGCGGTACAGGAATATCCACTCCACCACCAATAGACTGAAGGACAGCTTCTTCCCCAGAGCTGTCAAAGCTATCACCCCCTGCACTACAGGAAAATAGACTTTAAGCTGCTGTACACTGCACTTTTGTCCAGTAAATACTTGACTGCACCTTAACTACTAGACTGCACCTTAGTGTATATTGTACAGTTCTATGCACATATTACAGTCTCATGTCTTCATCTTCCTTATTATATTTATATTTGTTTGTTGCATGCTGTTTCCTATTTTATTGTTTTTGTCTTGTTGCACAGGGGTTGCAATGAAAATTTCATTGACATGGCAATGTCCAGTGACAATAAAGCCAATTGAATTGAATTACTGAATTGAATCTCTAGTTTCTGTTTTTAGCCATGTTTTGAAAAACTAAAGTATTGAGGTTGAGATGATGATGTTTTTGGTTAAACTGGATCAGTTGAGGATTCATCTTCTCCATATCTGACATCTGCAGAGACACACATGTCCACAAACATGTACAAACAGCACATACATGCACTCATATACTGATATGAAACTTCAAGCTCTGTGATTAAAGTGCTTTGTCTCTTCAGCATCAGTGATGCAGACCCACATTTTCTGTGCTGATGATTACATTTGACTCACAGAATAAGCTGCAGCTCTCATCAGACTAAAAGCAAGAAGAGACGAGTCTGGCTCTTTAATATCATCATCCACATTCATTAAGACATGTTCAAAGCCTTTTTAAAGCCAACAAATTCCATTAAAAACACCCAAACTCCCTCTTTCCATCCACTGCTTCCTACTGGAGATGGAAATCTTCACAAAACACATAAAAATATGAAGTTTAACCACACAAAAGCACCAAATCTGCATCATATTACACATGAGATGAAAGCTACTTTTTACACATGACAAAAAACTATTTTAATTTAAGGAGCTTTGCTGCATTTTTATCTTCTCTACCTTTAAAACGTTTGATATCCCAGATTTTTTAAGAAACAGATTAATAGAAGATTGCATAAAAAAGTTTTGTTTTATAAGAAAATAAAATGACACAGCTGAACCTGGTGTTTTTAACTATCAACCTTCTTAATGTTAGGACGATGAAAGCAGCTTTATGTCTTTGTTCACTGAATTGGGATCAGAGTGGTGTAGGCAGTAGAGCAGGGTGCTGTCCATCCAGGGGGGGTGACAGAAATAAAACTAGTTGGTTTATTACATCTTTAACTGTTTAGCAAAGTCTATAGTAGTAGTAATAATAATAATATGTTACTTTTTTCGCCCCTCCCAGAAAAGAAGAGGAAAGAAACACAACAAAGACAGAAGTAACATTACAGTGAAGATAATATATTATTTTTCTGTTGCAAAAAGATAATTGATAACTTTAACCATTAGCATAACAGAGTTAGCTAATCAATAAATAGCCAACGCTATCTGTTTTAACATCAATTTATGTTATGGAGGGGCATACAGACATTAGAAAAACTAGAATTAGATGCTCACAAAGCAACTTTGTGATTTCGAAAGTAAAAACTGCTTCATATTACAGACTTAGTCTGTGTCACATCAATCAAGAAACATAATTAGGATCCTTTAAGCCTCTATTACATAGTTTTGTCATATGGCAACAATTACTTTACCTTATTTTTTCTAAAAAGCTGTGATATAAAATCTATGTTTTTACAGTTAGGCATGAAAATGTGGCTTTTATTTTGAAGGACATGCAATTTATGAGGTCACATGACCGGGATATCCTGTTTGCTCATGGACATTTGACATGTGAGCATCATTGTTTTAAAAGCAAAGGGTTTCTTTTTTTCAGGATTTTGGAAAATAAAACCAAATAAAACATTTAACTCATTATCTGGGGTAAGAAACTTATTTATTTATTTACATTTAATTCAGTTTTGATGTTAATTTTTTTCTAATATGCTAAAAAAGATTTGTTATGCTATGTGCAAATATGGACCACCAGTACATACAACCTAACAGAGTCCCATTGACTTACATAACATGAAACTATCCTGAGACTACACTACCATTCAAAAGTTTGGGCACTTCAAAATGTTCTTATTTTTTTAAAGAAAAACTCTGTTTTTTTTAATGAAGATAACTTATCTTCTATATCTACATAGGTGTGTAGAGGCCCATTTCCACCAACTATCAGTCCAGTGTTCTAATGGTACAATGTGTTTGCTTATTGTGTCAGAAGGGTAATAGCAATAAAAATAGTAAATAATAATATAATAGTATACTAGTAATAGATATTAATAATATTAATAGTAATACATTTTTCTATTCATTTTACAACTCATGGTGGTAAATAAAAGTGTGACTATTCATGGAAAAACACAAATTGTCTGGGTGATCCCAGACTTTTGAATGGTAGTATGGTAGTATGTTTACAATGTTTTCTTATGTGTTTTTTTAATATATCTATTTATGAGACCATTTAAGTAATAAAAACATTCAAAACATTGTTTGCCAGGTCTAAGTAATATTTCAATGCAATAGAGGGTTAATAAAAGTGCAAACTCAAAAGTCAATCACCTGAGAGGATATAGAATAGAGATATTTTGGAAGCTACATGAAGAAGATCCCCCTCCTGAATGAAATCTGGCTGCTCCATATATCTCAGAAATAAATGGAACATGAGGCCAAACTGAAATAGGTCGAAACAGAAATGTGCAGCTAAGTCTGTGTCTGCAGCAGCTGCTGCCGACCTACTGACACAGATCTGAGTTTCAGATCAGGATGTGTCAGGTTAGGATCTTTTTGCAGCCTCTAAGTGGACAAAATATATTTAATTCCTACTTCACACACATTTATACACACATAACTGCTCAGAATATATCAAACAATATTTTTGTGTTTGGCGCAAATCCATTAATCAGAATTTTTCAGGGCTGTTTCAGTGTGTGAATGTGTGTTAATGCGTGTTAGTGTGTGTGAATGTGTGTGAATGGGTAAATGATCTTATAGTGGTTTGAACAACAAATGATGTGTAACATACATGATAAAGGTTGTTTCCAGTGTAATACAGATTTGGTCATTTTTGTACTTGTTACAGCTGCAACAATTGCATTAATTGATTAGTTGCCAATCATTACATTTATTACATTTAACTGTATTGATAACAGAATAATTGATTTGAATCATTTTAAAAAGAAAATGTCCAAATTCCCTGGTTCCAGCTAAAATCTGATTATTTTTTGCTTTCTTTATTTTTTCTACAATAGTAAACTTTGTGTTTTCGACTGTTGATCTGAACAAAAAAAGACATTTTAGGTTGAATCTTCAGTTTTGGAAAACAGTGAGTGACGTTTTACACCATTTAATGAACCAAACAACCATTAATTGACTATCAAAATAGTTTGTTGCAGTCCAAATATCATCAGGGTTTTTTAGTTAGTTCTCTTCCTTTTATCATCCTCTGAGCCAGTTTAAGCACAGTTTTGAACCTTTATTTCTAAAAGCAAATAAACAAGTCAAAAGTCTTAGAACCTTCCATGTCATCTACCTGTCATCATCACTAATCTGAGCATCACTTTACTTTTAACTACACATTGATTCACCAGTAATAGATGTATATATATACACATTATATATACTTTATTTGACAGGGTGATTACAAACAGCACTGAATGGCGTCTGTGTGTGAATCCAACATTAATGACCATGCAGAACATGTTAATTTCCCCCTGAAGCAGCAGCAGGAAGCTGCAGAGCTCATCAGCAGCGGCAAATTACAACCAGAGTTCATTAAAACATACGAATCACAGCGAGATAATTAAAAAAAGCACAAACTCACCTCCTGATGATGCCAGCGTCAAGTCATTACTGTCGTCCTCATATGTGTACAAGGCCCTGTTAGAAAACACAGGGGAGGAGGAGTCAGTGGATTTGAAGCAAACTTTCTGACCACGCTGATATATAACACCCTGTTATACACCTGTGTGTGTGTGTGTGTGTGTGTGTGTGTGTGTGTGTGGTACCATCATGAAAATAGAATCTATTAAAACTTGCAGTCCTCACATTTTATGCCTTTTTTTCGTGTTTTAATGGGCAGTGTGAGACTCCACCACTGTGAGTGTTAACTAGAGACTGAGGAAACACGTCAGCTTTAAAGAAAACAACAACCTTCTGATTTCTAAGAAACTCACAATGAAATGAATTCACAAATAATGAAACTAGAACTTAATTCAACTGTTAACATCTAGTTTACATCTCATTTAATGTCCAAACTCATCAGAAGGATGGAGACAACAGAATGATAGTTTGAAGCCTCTGCTGCTAATACTAATACTACTACTACTACTACTACTGCTACTACTACTATTACTACTGATACTAATACTAGTACAACTACTACTAATACTACTGCTACTATTACTACTACTATTACTACTGCTACTAATACTACTGCTACTACTAATAATACTACTGCTACTATTACTACTTAGGGATATCCCGATCCAGCTTTTTGCACTTCCAATCCGATACTGATATTGTATTTGCCCTTCCGAGTCGGGGGGGCATGCGTGGTGCTCCGCCGAGCCGTTCACTGAACTACTTTCCTCTAAGTGGGTGCGAACCGTTCACTGATCCGCTTCCCTGTTCGCACCCACTAACAGGGAAGCAGATCAGTGAACGGTTCGCACCCACTTAGAGGAAAGTAGTTCAGTAGTTCACTGAACTACTTTCAACTGTACGGTTCGTTCTTGTACTGTCGGTGTATGTGTTGTTTTTTTTTTTTTAAATATATAGATATACAGTAAAGGTTGGTAAAAAAACAATAACAACTCAAAGTCACTTTACATTAAAAGCTAGTTAAAAACAAGAAATAAGAACAATAATACTGATATTATTATTATTAATAAAAAATATTGTTATAATTATTACCCTTATTAAAATACCCCCCCCCCCCCACGTCCGCGCTGAACGAAATGAACGGGTCTTTTTACTGAACGATCTGAACTGAACTAGTTCTTCAAAGTGAACGACAATTCCCATCACTATGGCCGATACCAGCCGAGCACTCGGGGGTACGAAGCTAAAAAATGTAATGGCTGTCTGGAGTGTTTTTAATGAAGTTTTTTCAAAGTGGGATTTTCCGACAGAATAAAGACGTCTAAATAAACGTTTTATTTGTCACATTGAATTTGCGGAGATGCGTTCCGTTAAAAAAGTCAAACTCCCATGTTAAATAAAGAAAACGATGTACTAAAGTCACATTAGTTACATTATCCGAGTGCTGGAACAATTCCAGTGTGCTCGTTTCAGTGTAATCTACGCTGTTTCGGTGTCTGTCTGTGCCGTTTGCCACGGAGCGACAAGTCTGAGCGCGTCTCTGGTTGCTATGCAACGCGAGGCCGAGCTGAACAAATGTGTTTCTGGTTGGCCGATGGACACGTAGTCACGTTATCAGCATCGCTAATTCTGATTGGTTCAAACCACATGCGTTTGCTCTCACCGAGCAAAATTATGTTGGTACAATGCAGCGCAGAATATACATTTTAATAGAAAATGTGAAAGAGCTCAGCCGGGAGCTGAAGAAACAAGAAAAAAAGTTTGTAAAATGACAAAATGACATTCACGACCACAGAAGAATCAGAGGATGATGAGAAGCAGGTGGAGGGACAGGCAGAGTCTGAGGAGTCGGAGTATGATGTATCACTCGCTGTCAACTGATATTTGGCTTAATAAATCTTTGACAGATATTGATAATCTGTTTTTTTCATGTATACATGCCTGACTAAGTGACATGCATCCGTAACTGTGCTAAAAATTGCCCGAAACCGATTAAAAACCATAAAAAATCGCGAGCTGCGCGTGCCACATTATTTTACACGGACTGAGTTCCAGCAAGAGTTTTTAACCACTTTCACCCCTGGTGCTTCTCCTGGTGATTCTCCTGGTGATTCTCCTGGTGATTCTCCTGTGTTCTAGTTGAGCAGAATTAAACATGCTGCCTTAAGACATGTAGTTGTATTTTTTGGAAGGTGTGGGAAATAGGGGGTGCATCAACCAGGTAGGGATATCGATGGTGGTGCACAGCTAAAAAAGTTTGGGAACCGCTGATGTAGGGATGCCTCAGGTAAACTGGGAGACACTAATGCTGGTGTGCTGGAAAATGCGGACCGGATTTTAGCGAAACCACAGCAAAAAACTGAAATGGATTTTCTGAATAGGTGCGCTGGAAAACCCGGACTTTTTTTTAACGGATCGGATTTTTTTCCATGCCGCCGCGACGATATACCGATACGCATATTTTGCCAACATCGGCGGCCGATCCGATGTCGATATTGGATCGGGACAAGCCTAATTACTACTACTACTACTACTGATACTACTACTACTACTACTACTATTACTACTGCTACTAGTACTAATACTACTAATACTACTACTAATACTACTGCTACTACTACTACTACTGCTGCTATTACTCATACTACTACTACTAGTACTACTACTAATACTACTATTACTACTAATAATACTACTAATACTACTGCTGCTACTACTACTGCTGCTATTACTAATTCTACTACTGGCACTACTACCACCACTACTACTACTACTACTACCAGTGGCGATTTGTGATCTTTCAAACAGGGAAGCTCATATTTGCCGTACATCATAAACATGTTATTTACAGACATCCCAAGTTCCAAAAAGTCATTTCAGGGAGATGTTTGTCATTTATCGAGATGTTTACCGGAACTTCTGGGAGACTTGGCCCAATGTTAGCATTGTTAGCCATCATGATGCTAGCCGGTCACTAGCCGGGTATGATTGCACTATCGGACAAAAGGTAATTAAAACTAGAACAACAATAACAAGGAAACTTTAATATTTATAGAACAATGAAATATGTGAGTGTGATTTATTTACAGTGTAAGAGTGAATTATTTCACTCTGGAAAGGCCAACAAATAGTCTCTGTTTGTTATTTGACTTCACATGGAAAATCCGCGATGGGACTGAAACCATGCAGCTGAGGTGACGTCATGCAAACACAAGTCTCCTGGAAGTTTTTGAGAGTGGCTCCGTGATGCCCGCGAGTCGGGTAAAATATCCTGGATTTTATACTAGGGGAGTGTTTTTGTTTTTTTTTATAAATATTCAATGAGAGTGAGAGCGTGCAGGCAAAACAGTAACTCGTGTATTACACGTGGATCGCTTCGATTTGATTGCGCAGGCACGCGAGCGCGAGAGAGAGTGAGAGAGAGAGAGAGAGAGAGAGAGAGAGAGAGAGAGAGAGAGAGAGAGAGAGAAACGCGATCGATAAACATCCCCCGAAATGACTTTGGAACCTGGGGTGTCTGCATTATATAGTTTTGAAACCTGTCAGTCAAACTACATTCTGATTTTCATCCAATCACCATGCATCACCACTACATTCTGAGTTTCATCCAATCAGCATGCGGACGCTCAGCGTCCAGGCCCCGCCCACACTCCATTGACTCCCAGAGACGCTCAGCGTCCGGGCGGGCTCTAATTTTCAGCATTTATCCAATGGGCGCCGAGTTTCGAGGCGATGAAAAAAAAAGCCCCATTCACTCTCAGAGACGCTCAGCGTCTATGAGGAAATGCATTGACCAGAGACCAGGAAGCGGTATGGGAATGTACGGACATGTCATTTATTTATTTATGATAAGTAGCTGATTCTGAAAGAACTCGTCTTCAAGATGAACATGTTCTAACAGATTTATAGTCAATAAAATGTTAATACAGCTGCACAAATTTGGTCATTTATTTTTTGACAGGGCAGGGGAAGTTCAGCTTCCCTTGCAGTCTTAAAGAAATCGCCACTGACTACTACTACTAGTACTACTACCACCAACACCACTACTATTACTACTGCTACCACTATTACCACCACTACTAATACTATACTATTACTACTGCTACTATTACTACTACTAGTACTACTACTACTATTACTACTACTACTAGTACTACTACTACTACCACCACTACTACAACTACTACCACCACTAGCACTACTACTACTACTACTACTACTACTACTACTACTACTACTACTACTACTACTACTATAATACTACTATTGTACAGTATTGTACTATTGACAGTAGTGACGTAGCAGCCTTTTTACAACAAACTGCAGCAAAAGCAGATTCCTGGAGGCAGAAAGTGTGACAGAGGAATTAAAGATAAAAATAAGATGAGAAATACAAGAAAAGAGATGAAGAGGATGAAAGACAGCAGAGAGAGAGAGACAGAGAGAGAGACAGAGAGAGAGAGTCAGTCACTCTGAGGGTCTATAAATAATTCTCTTTAAAGCTTACAGCTGTTTATTATTCATATGAAGCCTCATGACCCAGAAACTACTCAGATAGAGAAACAGCTGAGGATGAAGAGGAGGAAGAGGGGAGGCAGAGGGGAGGAGGACTAGAGGAGAAGGGACAGAGAGAACGATGGAAAAAGAGAATGTAGAAGATCCTCCTGAGACCGAGAGGAACATTGTTCCCTCCTTTCCTCCTTCCTACTTTTCTTCCTCATTGTTCCCTTCTCTCTTTCCTTATTTCCTTCCATCCTCCCTCCCTCATTGTCTTTCATTCTCCTCTGCTTTGTCTTCTATCCTTCCCCCTCTTGCTTTTTTCCTTCCATCATTTCTGCCTGATATCCTTTATTCTTCCTTCTTTTCACCAGAAAGTTCGAAAAAAAAGAGAAATATCAAAAATCACTTTTAGTTGGATAAAAGCAAAATGTGAGAAAGTGAAGTACTTTGCAGAAGTGTTTCTCCTTACTGATATACAACAATAAATGATTAATTCAATTATATTTATTTATTCTTTACTCTGCTTTATTTTCTCTATAATGTCCCTGGTGATATAAATAATATCTGCAGTTATTTAATTCAAGGCTACAGAAAAAATAGAAGTGGAATGAATAAATAATGAAGTACAACAATGCATTTACAATACAATATTGTAGCTGTGGGTTTGGTGATGATGCTTTTCTTTAATAATGAAAATTTAACAGTGATCTATTAGAGACTCTATATGTTTACTATAGAAACTGATGATGATATCTGGACTAATCCAAAACTATGTATAGTAATAGAGCTATCATTTATGAATATGGATGATACACAAATATTGAGTCATTGCTGTTTACTTATAATTGCTTTGTTGGTGATGCTGTTTCTCTTTTATAATTGTATTTTTTATTTTGTTTGTGTTCTTTTTTCTCCACGTTTTTGTAAAACATTGATTGAACTTATAATCAAATACAAATTAAAATCTCACTTTATATGATATGAGACCTTTAAATAAGGATGTAATACTTCCTGCATTATAACAGGAAGGTGAAAAACTCAACTCAATGAACTCAAGCCAAAAACTAAAGTCATTATATCTATTTTTTTATAGTTTAAACAAATCGTTTGCTTTACAATCTGTAGAGAACAACATCTGTTTCATAACAGAACGTCTCTTCACAAATGTTTGATTTTAAAAGAAAACAAAGACAGTCAATGTAGAGTCAGAAGAATAAAACCAACAGCTTAATGAGAAGAAAACAAAAAGTCGAATGGTCTGATGGTAAAAATGTGTCACATTTACATCATTTTCAGATGTAAAGAATCTTTTCATCATTTCAACAACTGCTTTGTCTTATTCCTGCTGTTTCTGTTATTTTACCCCCCCCCCCCCATGGGGACTGTTGCCACGGCAACCGGGCAGCATCCCCCCACTGTTATCACGGCAACAGCAGCAGTTTGTGACCTGAGGGGAGCGAAAAGGAGGAAGGTGGAGGAGAGCTGAAGGGCAACACACACATACACATACACACACACACACACGGATCCAGCTGGACTCACTTCACAGCATCAAAGGATTCGCTGCCCTGGTGCTCTGAGGCTCCTCACACACTGCAGTTTCATATTTCACAATAAAAAAAAAATCCACTTTACTGAGTTGAAACATCAACTAGATCCGATCAGCCAGGGTCTGTTCAACATGTGGCCCTGGGGCCAGAATTGGCCCACTAAAGGGTCCATCCACTGGATGACTGTACAAACTGAGACATAAAATGGACCAGTTCATATTTCTTGGCTTTCATGGATAAAATATTTACATTTTTGATTTGTAAATAGTTTGAGAGGAGATAACTTCACCTGCTGCTTAAAATACTAAATATTCTTCAGTGAGTAAATGTTTTGAATTGAAATGAATGAATATGGAATAACTTTTTTCCCCTTATGTCAGTGCTCCTGTTAAATTTAAGGTTAATTAATCATGTAGATATTTATAATCTTGACACAGTGGAGCAGTGGTTAAAGCTGTTATCTCACATCAGAAGGTCACAGGTTCCAGTCCTTTGTCTGGGACCTTTCTGTGTGGAGTTTCATGTTCTCTCTGTGTCTGGTGGGTTTTCTCCAGGTTCTCCAGCTTCCTCCCACAGTCCAAACACATGCTGAGGTTAACTGGAGAATCTAAATCACCATAGGTGTGAGTGTGTGAGTGAATGGTGTGTGTGCTCCATGATAGGCTGCTACCTGTCTGGGTGGATCCTGCCTCTCACCTGTAATGTTCTGGGATTGGCTCCAGCAGACCATGTGACCCTAATGAGGACTAACCGGGGTTAGATGAATGACTGATATTTATAATCTATTCATTTACATAAAAAAGGAGTACAAATTCTTAGCTGTCATTATTTATTTGATTTGGTTTTAGTAGTCTGACCCACTTGAGATGAAATTGTTTTGAATGTGGCCCATGAAATAAACTGAGTTTGACTCCTTTGAGTTAAATAATGACTGTAAGTTTTACCTAAAGAACTGAAATAAATTTTAAATGCTGCTCCTCTCACAGTTATTGAGGCTCCACACAGACTCAGACTCAGCTGCTGCAGCAGAGCAGCTTAGGTTTTACACACTGGTGCCTTCATCATGAATAAAATACCTGCTACATTTATTTCCCTGTACATCTAACACAAGTAGAGCTGCAACAATTAGTCAGTTAATCCATTAGTGACCAACTATTAATCA
This sequence comes from Lepturacanthus savala, assembly GCA_030544235.1. Classification (NCBI taxonomy): domain Eukaryota; kingdom Metazoa; phylum Chordata; class Actinopteri; order Scombriformes; family Trichiuridae; genus Lepturacanthus; species Lepturacanthus savala. The sequence continues at coordinate 30,786,877 of CM060479.1, read as the reverse complement.
ACCGACAACGCTGACATGCTGTTATGCAGACAATGCCAACTACATGAATCACCAATTATCTTGAAAAAGTAATTTTAAAAAAAATGTGAATGTTTTTTACTGTGTTATGATGTAACACTGGTCGTGATTATACAAAAACACTTTAATAGTCAGGTCAATGATGATGATGATTTCCAGCTTCTCTTCTCTGATTATTTTCTGGTTTCTTGATTCTCTATAATAGTAAACTGATGATTTTTGGGTTGTGGACTGTTGGTCTGGACAAAAAAAGACATATTAGGTTGAATCTTCATCTTTAGGAAACACTGACCAATATTTTACTACATTTAACCTCTAATCAATACATTAAACGGCTATTCGAATAGTCGTTAGTTGTAGCTTGAGCTGCTGTGTGGAAGCTGTGAATAATTCATCACATAATCATAGGTGAGATGTCATGAGGAAAATTACCAAAATCTGCTGACTTTTCAGGTAATTAAATCAGTTTTACATCCTGAAGCTCTAAGCGAGTAAGAATTGCAACAGTTGCCATGACAACCAGAGAAAAGTGTCCTAATTAACCATTGGCGGACAGGTTAGATAAGCATGTAAAGTAAAATAAGCGTCAGGACAGAAGAAAAAAAAAAGTCTATAAAACTGCTGGTGTTACTTGTTTTTACGTCTGAGGATGGAGAAAAACAGGACAAGAGCCGACTGATGAGAAAAATACAAACAACAACAACAACAAAGCAGCAGACAGCGGTGAATCAGCAGTCCACTATGAGACTTTGTTGGTGCCAGAGAAATATTAAGGGAGAAGAAAAGAACATGTGAACAATCATCTGTCCTGTTTCTAGTCCTGCAGCTTCATCATGGACCGAAATTATAAAAGTTATATAAAAGTTATATAAAAATATGCATATGCATGCTGTTTTTTCCACCAGAAATAATTTTTTTTTGTAATTAAAGCATAAAATAGATATTGTGATCAAATACAGTCTGTGGCAACACGCGAAAATCCTATTTCATTAATGGGGGGAACAATAAGGAATACATTTTCAGAGAATAATTTCTGGAGGGGACATGAAAAAAATATAAAATAATACTACTAATAAATAAATAAATAAAAATACTATACTACTACACCATAATAATTTGGTCCTATCTTATTCTCTCTCCTTTGCAAGTTCCAATGGTATTAAAAATAATAACAATAGTAAGTAGCAATGTTCCATATTTATTTATATTCATACATAAGGAAAATGAGGGGTCGTAATAATACAAATAATTCACAATTTTTTTTAAACTTAAAAAATGCATTGTTTTACATTCAGTGGCATTGGTGATGTGCATTTATTAAACTTTTCTTCAGTCAACAAGTCGCCACACTGAATAAGACAACAGAGTTTGTCAAATAAAGTTAGAATTTTTCCATATTTTTCCATATTATTTCCATATGGCAACAAATCTATTTTTAGCATATTAGAAATAAAATTGAACTAAATTCAAGTTAAATTTTTTATTTGGTGAAAATTTCCCCAAATTCTGAATTAAAGACAACCTTCAATTGTGACAGTGATGCTCACATGTCAAATGTCCATGAGCAAACAGGATATCCTGGTCATGTGATGTCCTTCAAAATAAAAGCCCCATTTTCACACCTGACTTTAAAAACATAGATATTATATCACAGCTTTTTTGAAAAATGAAGACAAAGTAATTGTTGCCATATGACAACACTATGCATTAGAGGATTAAAATATGTGACATTTCATGAATATTCTATAATCCAAGTTGGCTCCTACCCTCTGATGTCATAATATGCAAATTAGATGGGTAAATTGAATCCCTACATAAACTTTGGGTTGTCCTTTATATTTCTCTAACTTTGATGTTATAGCTTTTTGAAATTAAGATGTCAAAATCAATTGTTTAGAAAAAAATCCTTTGGCGCCTAAAGAGTTAATTTTCAAATTTATTTATTTATGTTTAAAAAGACTTTGGGGGGGACAAATTTGTGTTCACTCTGGGATTTACACCTATGTGTAGTGAGTAAAATGCTGCTTTTTTTCTCTTATTTGTCTGATTTTGGAAACTGGAGTTTACTTTAATCCCCCCCAAAATTTAAATATTTATCCTGAATTTCTCTTGGGTTTTAATAAAGGAGTAACATGTGCGATTAGGGAGAGGCACAGCAGAGAGGCTGTAAATACAATCAGCGAGCTGTGAAAACAGAGAGCATTGTGGGAGAGGACAGAGAGGACTGTGGGGGAGGATGAAGTGAAGTGTGTTGGCTATGACTCTTATTCCTGCGGTCGGATAACGCAGCAGATTTATTGAGGAAGGAACCTACATGGTGACTTAATGCAAAAGAAATTAGCCTGACAGACATAAGGAAGGAGAATTGTGTGTGTAATGTTTCAGAGAAACAGCCATGACTCCTGTTCCTGTCAGTCTGGGAATGCAGAAATCTGCATGATGATCTGATGAGTAACACATGAGCGCCAGAAACAAGACGGAGAATCTGTGGCCAAGAGAATGAGTGTCACCATGAAGCCGTAATGCTAGGTCCACGCCAGAACAGCAGAAGTGAGCAGACAACTCAGCTCTGATTTATCAGCCTACACTGCAAAAAACTCCTTTGCACAAAACTTTGTTTATTTTTTTTGTATATTTAATCAGGTTTTCTGAAAACTAAAATTGATTGAATTAAAATATGAGATAAAATATAAAAAATAGAAAGAAAAAAGGAAAGAAAAGAAAGTAAAAAAGTAAAACTATTATAAAAAAATAAATACGAGAAAAAAATTGGGAAAAGGAAAAAAAGAGATAGAAAGTAAAAATTAGATTAAACTAAAAACAATATTAACAAAATAACATGAGATATAAGGAAAAATATGAGATAAAATGAAAATTAAAAAGTAAAAAAAGATTTTTTTTTTTAAATAAGTAAAATATTTTTTTTCCTTTTTCTAATAACAAGAACGTTGAAATGAAAATGATCTGGCAATGGAATAACTCAAGATAATTCTACTCAATATTGGATTTAATGTGCCAAAAAAGGTATTGAAATAAGTGTAGAGTTAAAAAAAAGTTGCTCTTTTCTTTTCTTCTGATTGGTCATTTTTTTGGTTTTTATGAATTACAAGTGTTCTGTATTAGTTACCCCCCCCCCCCTCCTTGTCCTCCTCCTCCTCACTGCAATGATGTTATACTCAGGGGAAGCCATTACTGGAGAATTCTATTCTTCCCCTCATTATAATTTAATGCAGACCCAGACAAATGCAGACTCATCTTCCAGCCATCCTTTCATCCTTCCATCTTTCCATCCTATCATTTGTTCATCTTATCATCCTTCCTCTTTCTCTTTTATTCCTCTTCTGACTTGCTGAAAGGAGAAATACTACTCATTTCACCTTTTTTTTTTTTTTTTACTTTTTTTGTCCCACTTTGTGTGGTGACTTTAGATCAGTGATATTCAACAGGGGACCCCTAGGGGGTCCATGTACTGCAGGGGGTCCTCCAAATGAAAAAGAAATTATTTTTATTTTTATCAATTTTTTTCATATACCGTATTTTCACGACTATAAGGCGCATATAAAAGTCTTAGATTTTTTTCAAAATGTGCGGTGCGCCCTATAGTGCAGTGCGCCTTATGTGCGGACGTATTAGAGACCACCATGAAGAGGACGTAGTAGAGAACATGAGAACCTTAAAGGGGGATGTGTGGGCGTGGATTGGTATTGGAACAGGTATGTGCTTTATGCAGAACATTGTTGTTTTAACAACACTAAAAATGGCAAAGAAACACGCGTACGAAGTTCAGTTTAAGCTGAAGGCGATCCGCTACGCCGTAGAATATGGGAATCGAGCCGCCGCGAGAGAATATAAAATTAACGAGTCGATGATTCGCAAGTGGAGGAAGCTGGAGAATGAGCTCCGACAGGCGAAGAAGACTCAACTGAGTTTCCGCGGACATAAGGCGAGGTGGCCGGAGTTGGAGGAGAGACTCGAGCAATGGATCGTTGAGCAAAGAGCGAGTGGCGTGGGAGCGATGGATGACCGAAGGAGACCACAGCTTCACGAAGAGTGGTAGGCAGCGCCGGGCGAGTTACGCCACAGTTTGCCAATGGATTGTGGATGCTTAGGCTAATGTGTCTGCTGGCACGGTGGTTCGAGCTTTCGGAAAAGCCGGCATCATTTCCGAGGAGCTGCACGGCACAGAAAGTGACTCTGACAGTGAGGAAAGTGAACATGTCATGTTGGACTTAGCGCAGCTGTTCGATTCTGAGACAGAGGATGAGGACTTCGATGGATTTGATTAATTATTATGTTATTACTTTGTAAATACACAACCAAACTCAGTTTTGCTCCCGATCTATTTTTAAATATGCACACTTGTCTGCTTGTGTGTGTGTTGTTGTAAGGCGGACGTACGTAGTAGAGGACATGTATAAAACCCGCGCCCTATCGTCAGGTGCGCCTTATGTGTGTGTTAAATACAGGAATGGCACACGTAACTGAGACTGCGCCTTTTAGTACGGTGCGCCTTATGGTCGTGAAAATACGGTATATATAATATGATTGAGATAACTTATGTTAACAGGAGATAATAATCGATTTTTGACAAAAACTATTTTAGTCTATTAACATAGACATGATTCCCATCATGTCTATGTTAGCCTGGTGAGTAACCAGTAGAGGGCTGTAACATCAACATCACCAGCTACACGCAGGACACGTCACCCATCAACAGACGTGCCTGGATTGACCTCACCTTTCAGGAGATGACTCTCGTCCATCCCCTGTACATATGCACACTTGATACCGAGCCACTCCTTGTTGGCCAGGACCAGCTGGGTCAACTGGCATCCCTCATTGACTGCCATCGCGGTCATATCTGGGCTCAAGTGGAAACACCAAGACCACTCGGCATAGGAAGGGATAAGCCATGGTGCAGCCAACAGGTGGCTGCCATCCAATGGGAGGGAATCCCTACCTGTTCTTGGACCCCGTCCAGAACCTGTGCGTGACCATCTTGGACCGCCTGTGAACACTTTACCAATGTCGGTCCATAATCAGGACATTCTTTGCCACCATGAATCTTTCCTTTGTTTGCTGAAAAATGCGAACCCGAACTTGTATAGTCCCCACGTGGTGGGTGGTGTCTACCTAAACGGTGTCGACACCCCTGATGCCTACCTGGCGCTTTGGACCTGTACAACGACTTCTGCCAACTGGATACTCCTCCCCCATTCGTACAACGAAGCCATTGTCTCCTTTCAGCGCAGACATCCCAAACCTTGATCAAGGCAACTGGGATGTGCGCTATCTTGATACGCATAGGGAGGATGGAGGTTGTGCACGTCTTCAGTGTGGTTCCCCAGCTCTCTTACCCAGTCTCAGTGGGAGCAGATCTCCTCGTCCGACTTGGGGTTCAGCTGGACCCTCCAACCCTTGAGCCAGAGCACATGGCATCGGGACAGACGATACCACAAGCCTGTCAAGTGGCAAGTTAAGTTGACCAAATTATCCCCGCACAAATGGTAGGAGCTCCCATGTGACTCATTGTTCGTAAAGGACAGCAGATTTCCAGTTCACAGGCATTTTTCCATCCCTTGTCTCACTTCGGGAAACTTGGCTTGACACTCGGCGGCATGCCGCTGCTTGATTTGAACCACCGCTCAGCCTATCTGCTTGTTCGGAACCTAACGTACGCCCCGATACATGTGACTGCATGCCAACTGTTGGGGATGTTAAGCGACCACTCCTTCCAAGACTTCGAACTGACAATTGCAGTCATCGGGGAATTGCCCTTGTCCTTAAGCAGAGATGACAGTATGGAAGAGGGGTTTCGCACCTTCCCAACCAAAATGATCTCTGTAGTCTGTCATGAGGCATTGCAGGATGGGGCGATCTGCAATGCCATCCTGGATGGCAGAGACAACCTGGTCGTGTATGCTATCCGGACTCGGCCAGAAGACGTAACACCTGCAGGTGATACTGAAGCCTCCTCCCCAATGGAGGAGATGGCCTCTGGTTTTGAGTTGGAAATCAACCAACAGTTGGCCAAAGCTGACGCAACTGACAGCCAGAGAGATGTACTTCGGAAGTTGTTCCACGACTTACAGAATATTTTCTCCAAAGACTCTCACGACTGTGGAGTCACCGACCTCCATACAGTCCGCATCCCTACTGATCCCAACGCACCAATGTTTGTACGTCAGTACAAGATCCCATTGGCTGCGTACGAGTCAATCCAAGAGATCCTCGATACGCTGTTGCACAAGCAGAACATTAGGGAATGTAATTCAACCTACAACTCGCCTGGCCGGTGTTAAAACCAACTGGCAAGTGGCAACTCACCATTGACTACCAACCTCTGAATAAACAAGTCCCACTCTCTCACTCCATGATCCACTAGGATCAAGAGTTGGCTAAGGTAACGGGCGCATTTCTTCTCGATGGTAGACATAGCCAATGGATTCTGGACTATGAGAGTCGACCCGGCTGATCAGTACAAACTCGCTTTTTCGTTTGGCAATCGCCAATACACGTGGAACCGTTGTCCTTTCGGGTACTCAAACTCCCCAGCAGAGTTCAAAATCTTTCTCCACACATGTGGACGACATACTCATGAGGAGCAGAACTTTCGAGGAACACCTAGTAAGATGGAGTATGTAGGTCTCACTGTTGGGGCTGATGGTATTGAACCCCTATCTAGCAGGTTTCAAGCCATCAGAAACATCACAGCCCCAACAGGCGTGTCGGAACTTAGAAGCTTCTTGGGTGTCTGTAACTATTCCCGCCAGTTTGTGGAGGACTATGCGGAAATAGCCAGACCCCTCACAGAACTCCTTTGGAAGGATGTATGCCAGTTAGTCAGGGTCTGGCTGAGTGGCAACACTGCCCACTGTGAAAGGCAACCCAGCCCCCTGTCGTCGTCCATCACGTTACCCATTCTTCCTTCAAACCATCGCTATTATGATGATAATACCTGCTCTGACCTCCCAAGGGTCTATGTGGATGGCTGTGCATTTCTGCATGAACGCCAGACCCGGGCAGGAGTCGGCCTTGTTTAGGTCAACCACAATGTGGATGAACCAAACCACTACCAGCTTGGTGCTAAGACGAGCCAGTATGCCGAGATTGCAGCAGTACGCATCGCGCTCCAACAAGCTGCCAAGGCGGCTATTGAGCAGCTGGTGATCTGCTCAGACTCCAACTATGCTCGCCATAGCTTCCTCTCCCATCTTCCCAGATGGAAAATTAATGGCATGAAAAATGCCCGGAGCAAGGAAGTCAAGAACTCTGAACTTTTCCTCGCCTATGACCACCTTATGGCAGACAGAGGTATGGTTGTGTACTGGAAGAAGGTCAAGGGTCACTCCAAAATCTCTGGTCCCGAGAAGGATGGGAACGACGAAGTGGACCGACTAGCCAAAGTCGGGGCTGAGCAGAGCACCCCCTGGGAGTTCAGAGAAGAATGGCTTCAGACAACAGAGTCCTGCGTGGTAAATGCAATCACCCGCAGACAGGCGAGGTAAGAAACTCACCAAGCACCAACATACAAATGGGTTCACTTGAACCAAATAAAACCCTTCTCCCCAGTCTCCCTCCCTGAAAGGGCGGAGGCAAATTCAACCCCCGGGGGAAGAAGACATAACACCGTAACCGTCAACTAACCGCATGCTCTACCCACTCACAACAGCATGCATTAAACCCTACCTAATCACACCTGACCTGTAAATCTCCATTCCGCCCTCCTCAATAACACCTTGCATGCTGTAAAGACGTCAGGGATTGTCCGAGATCATGTACATGCGAGTGGTTAAAGATCTGATGCAGGAACTCATCAGAAAATTAGCTCTTCTGTTAACAGTCTGAGCAATGGAAGGATTCCATCCTACCTGGTCTCTCTAGACTTAGCGGAAGAAATCTTAAGATCTGCTACCGCCACTGTTGTACAACCTTCTCAGATACACCTAGTGTATAGTCTTGGCAGTGCAATTCCAATTTCAGTAGACCTGCATAAATTAGAGATAGGATTCATTCTCAACCTGCCTATCATCAAGAGACAGAACATATACAGGTTGAAAGCAGTGCTGAATGTTGGGTTTTGGAAAGCCAATACACACATTCACATCAAAACACCACCCTTACTTGCCTATCACAACAATCACTCCTCGCTCTATCTTGTCCCCAATTTAGAAATGTGCAATAAAACTAGGGACATCCATTGGGTCTGCCCCATCAACCCCTTCATTAGAGATGTCACCTATTACCTCTGCAGCTTGAGGGCCGAATCCCCTGAGCAAAAATGCCAAGCCAGCATGTCTGTAAAAGATGAGGACATAGAGACCAAAGTAGAACGAGCGGGTAATCGATGGCTTGTATGCACCCCTGCCACTGACATCCTGATTTCATATGACCGCCATGACACAGCCACCAGACTGACCCTACCAAATCAGATGGCTTTCCTAACTGTCCCCAAAGGAGCCACCACCCATATTGGTGACGTCGTCCATCATCTTGAATCTGACAGACACGATGTTGAGATTGAAATGATGGACGCATTTCTGGGTCATAATATCATAACTGACTCCCTACAGCAGCAACTCCTGACTGAAAGGACGAAATTGGTTAAATTAAGCCTCAAACCAACCGGGATAACCACCCAGTTCGGTAATCGCGTGCACAATCTTTACCAAGAAAGCCATGTCAGTTTAACTGCCCTCTGGCTCCTCCTTGGTGGCTAGGTCATCACAGCAGTCATCGCACACCTCATGTACAGACACATTCAAAGGTTAAAAGCAAAGCTTGACTCCATCTGCATCCATGTGTGACTACCACTCAGGTTGACTCCATTCCCCTCCAGGGGTTAACCACCTCACCATAACAGCTCCCTCCTCTTTTCTTTCCTCTTCTTCTTTTTTCTTTCTTTCTGATCAAACATTTCAAGTGGCAAAGATGTTGTGATATTGTGTGTTTGGACATGTGTAGAAATGCTGGTTTAGAAATCTGCCCAGAAGTAGCCTCTGTTCACTGTCAGAGATAACCTCTACTGAAAGTGGACTCTGATTGGCTGTAGTGCGTCACTGGGCAGGGACAACACAAAGGCTTTCCATATGAACTATGAACAATAAACTGTTGGAATACTCTTTGCTTCCCATAAGGATTATCAGGATTGCTCGACCCTTCTGTTGATCAAAGGACTGTGACCCACATCCCACTCCTCTGATCAAAGGGAGGATATGTTGTACCTCGCCCTCAGGAATTTCAGGCCTGCAGGCAAGCCTGAAGCCCGATTTTGAGTACTTGTCCCCTGAGACAAAAGAAACCCCCCACCACGTGGCCCTAAACAAAGGAGCGTTGGGTGGTACTCAACAGCACTACCTGCGTTTCCGGCTGATCCAGCAGACTACATCACAGGTAATCCCAGCAGGGGTCCCCCAGAAAGCAGACTCTGATTGGCTGTAGTGCGTCACTGGGCAGTGACAACAAAAAGGTTATAAATGCATGGGGAACCTGCAAAACTGCGCTTTTTCCAGTCGTGCTGATGGGCTTGACGAACGGAAGCACACAACTCTCGCTCAACCCGCCTGCCCCCCACCGAGAAGCAGTCAAGTGAACAGTTACCGTGCACATCTCCAGAAGAAATCCTGAAAGAAGAAATCCTTTCTTCTACCTCTGTTTGATCGACCCCCCGGATCAAGCTGTTTTTCCTGCGGATGTAGGCAACGCCCACCTATGAAAGGACACCTGAGAAATGCTGTTTCCCTCCTATCCTTCCTGTCGCGACCCTCTCCCTCCAAGCCATGGACTGTGGGAGGATATTAGCGTACCACTAGTCCCGGACTGTCAGCAAAGGACGTGCTGCAGCTCCGGATCAACAAACTCCGGACCACCACAAACTCCGGACCACCACAACTTCAGCCTGCATCACAGTAAGAGGTTATCTTCTGGGCAGTGAATATTAGTTGTGTTGTTTTGTTAGTGTTTTCACTTGTTTTGTACGGATCGCCGCGTCCGTTACATTGTTTATTTTGTTACTGTGATCAGCTGATTGAGCGCTGAGTCCGCTTGCTCACACTCTCTCTCTCTCTCTCTCTCTCTCTCTCTCTCACTCTCTCTCTCCTCTTCGCTCTCCCTCATCTCGCTTACTACGAACACTTGCACATTAACACATACACGCACCACACTGCGCACGCTCCCCGTGCTTTCTTTGTTCCGGATTATGTGTCGTGGACAAGTTACCGTCTTGTCTCACACACCAGTATCCATGGGTGAATTGTCACATTGTGACCACTAGTGCCATAGCACCTGTCCCGGCGTAGCTGCCATCTTGAGAGTCCCACTTTGTTCTGGCGTAGCCGCCATCTTGCGACCTCACATACGCCATGCACTCACACACGCCCACTCACACGCCCACAGACACACGCCCACAGACACACGCCCACACACACACACACACACACACACACACACACACACACACACACACACACACACACACACACACACACACACACTTACACAAACAACCCCCTGCTGTTGGCTTGGTTTTTTGTCTGTTTACACTGTTTACTTAGTTTGTCTGTCTGTTTGTTATACTTAGCTTGTTTGTTCTGTTTACTTTACCATATTCATGTAGTTATAGTTACCTGAAAATATTAACAACAGTATTAATTGTAAAGTGATTGCTGATTGTCAATAAACTCTTTTGTGCATTTAAAGAAGAAGCTTCCTGGTATTTTGTCCGTATATTGTGACAAAGAGCTGGTTCACTTGGCTAGTACGGATTCACACCTTCCCTTTTGTACCTTCCATTAACTATATGTTCTGACATAAAGCTAATTATAAGGTAATTATTTTGTGAGACTGACCATAATAGTTATTAGTCCGGTTCATCTGGTGGTGCCCCGTTTTTATTTATTAATTTTTAATTAATAAATTCATTTAATATTTCATAAATAATAATCATCTTTGATCATTATTAATTCTTGCTAATAACTCTTTATAGCCCCTACACAACCACAACATCTGCAAATAGTGTTTTATTTTGAAAATCCTTTGGTTTGCGCCTGTCCTATCTGACTTCCTGTCTGGCTCATTGTGCTTTATGATAGGTTGATGTGATTTCATGCTATAATCCTTCGAGAATAGACACACTCCAAACGTTGCTTAACTAACATCACGCTGTTGTTACTGATGCTGACATTGCATTACTATTAAATTATGCTGCCTTTACTCTGATGTTATGCTGACGATATGCTGACATTACTCTAATGTTATTCTGAAACTATGCTGACATTACTCTGAAATTATGCTGACATTACGTTGATGATATGCTGATGATATGCTGACATTATATTGATGTTTTGCTGAAATGATGCTGCTCTTACTCTGATGTTACGCTGACAATATGCTGACGTTATGCTGATGATATGCTGATGATATGCTGATATTACTCTGACATTACCCGGAATTGTGCAAACTAAAAAAGCCCCCATTTCACCACTTATTTTGCTTGCTGCACCAACTTCTATCTATCCTGAAATGTTTAAATACAAACACATGAACCGTTTGTGTCACCAAAAGAAGTATAAAGCACCACATCTATCTCCTATTTCAGGTTTCTTTTCTCAAACAATAATATGTCTGACACAGAATCTTCTGCAGCCAAAACATATAGTCTTCAAAACATTCCTTTCCTTACTTTTCCACAGAGACACAGACTGAGAAAGGTTTAGATTATCTGATTCTGAAAGCAGATGTTGCACAAACCCTAAACAAGTTTCCTAAGTAGTGATTGTTCTCATTCTGTCTTTACAATATATTACATTCCAATATATATTTATACTGCTGTCTGTGCTAAGACTTGATTGATGACAGGAAAAAGCACAGCAGCCTTTTTTTCTCTTGGTGAAAGAGTCAAAGTGCAGCAGAAACATGAAATATGAGCATGAGTGAACATTTTACTTTATTAGTTTTTCTTTCTGTCGTCCCTGACATCACTTGTGCTGCAGATTTCACAGCATCTACTAATGAACTCAGCAGATGAGCAGTTATCTTTCCAAACCAGTAGTTGCTCAGGCAGGAAAATTACTGAGGGGACATTTTCCATCATTACTGGAGAATTTGGTAAGAAAAGCAGCAGTTTGCTGCTCGCCGATGTGTCTACTGGCTGCATGTTTGGCAGAGTTTTGTCTGCAGTGTTTAGATTTGTTGGGAAAACGCTGAGTAGTTGCAGATTTTTAAAGGGAAAACTGTCAACCTCAGCAGTTGTTTTATATATTTTTAAAGAGCTGGGAGATAATCTGCACCCAAACCTGGTTAAATGCTACTGCTGTTTTTTCCCTTCAACATTGACTAACACACAGAGACTAAAAGCACCAAAAAAAAGCTTGAGGTCAAAGATTCTGATAAACTAAACAAGAGAAGTTGAAACCGGGAACATTTCAGAGAGAAACTTCTCATAACCGAACCATGACTGCAAACCTGATTCTATAAACTTAACTGAAACCAGAACAAATAAAACTGAGTTACAAGTGACTTTTACAAACCAAGTGACACTGGGAACAGGAAAAGTACTTAGCTGTGGTTCCAAACAACAGCTTTTATTTCTCTTTAGGCTGAAAACCTTTTAAGCCATGAAAATATGCAATTTTACCTAAAAAAGAGAAGAAGAGAAGTATGACCAGTAATCTAAGTTACATTCTCCACTGGGTGTGGATCTAGAGCCTGGGTGATAATTCAGTAATGATATATATCATAGACACATGAAGATGCGATTTAAAAACAGGTCAATACAAAGAAAAATACTGTTCCCTTCATTTTCAACAGATCTGAGCAATTTGCTTTTGTTGCACTTATATTAGTATTATTAAGTATATTTTTCAACTCGTTTACTTCAAAGAAATCAGACACAAGAAAGAAAGGGAATCATTTAAAAAAAAAACAAAAAAAAAACACAATGAGCACAATGTGAAAATCCCGCATGTCCTTTAAAGAAAGGAATCAAGGAAACATGAAGCAGTCAGCAGCAGGTTGGACCCAACAGGACACATAACTAGTTACATTTATACACCTAAGGTGGTTCACAGATTCTGGTGTGATCATTTTTATTTGATAAAAAAACAACAGTGGGTGACTCTGTGTTACAGCTTAGTTAAACACCAACTGATATCAAAATAACGTAATACCACAATATTTTCCGGCCCTAATATCAACAACTCTGGCAACCAATGAATATTCTGATAATCAATTTGAGTAATTTTGAAGAGGAAATTGTCCAAATTCTCTGGTTCCAGCTTCTCTTCTCTGATTATTGTCTGGTTTCTTTTGTCTCTATAATAGTAAACTGATGATCTTTGGGTTGTGGACTGTTGGTCTGGACAAAAAGACATTTGAGGTTGAATCTTCAGCTTAGGACACACTGATTGATTTTTGCACCATTTTGAACCAAACAACTAATCAATTAAGTATTTTATTTATCAAGTTGACAATTTTTATTGATCAAAGGTCTGATATGTTTGTTGTTGTCCAGAGTCACGGCAGAGAAAAGAGAGACAGGGAGTCGTCAAATGCTGTCTTTGTCCTGCAGGACAGACTCAGCTGAGTCACACACACACACACACACACACACACACACACACACACACACACACATACACACACACACACACACACACACACACACACACACACACACACACACGTCACCATAATTTCTTGGGTCTTTGCACTCGTCCTAATTATCTCCCTGAGGACACCAGTGAGGATTTAGGGGAGTGTGTGTGAGACTCTTAGGACTGGTCTAACACTGACTCAGCAACATAGATGATACACACATACACACACACACGCAGACACACACACACGCAGACACACACACATAGACACACACACGCAGACACACACAGACACAGACACACACACACAGACGCAGACACACACACAGGCACACACACAGACACACATGCAGACACGTGCAGACACACACACAGATACACACGCAAACACACGCAGACACACACAGACAGACAAGCAGACACACACGCAGACACACATGCAGACACACACACAGACACACACACAGACAAACACACATGCAGACACCCTCACAGATACACACGTAAACACACACGCAGACACACACACAGACACACACACACACGCAGACACACACACACACACACACACACACACACACAGACACACAAACGCAGACACACACACACACAGTAAGCATGTGCTTTTCATTGTTTCCAGGGTTTCATTGAGTATTCAGCCTTCGTCTCTCCTCAGCAGTGAAACAGAAAGTGCCTCAGGGAGAAGAGAAGGAACTGGTCCATTATTCCAGACATCGTGGAAAAACCCTGACAGCTGAGCTCAAGATTCTCCTCGCTGCTGAGTTTGTCTCTATAAATACAGAAAGTTAATATGTGAGTTTGGAGAAAAGCTCCAGGCAGAAGAGAATCTAATAAAAAGCAGTCAGACAGACAGAAGAATTATTGATGGAGACAGATTCATTTAGAGTTTTGCAACCGTTGTCCTGTGTGTGTTTCTAATATTCTGCTGCAACATAAAATGATTAGTGATTGTCTGATTAACTCCAGGTGTAGAGAACAACCACAACTTCTTCAGCTTTGTTTTTAATAATTAAATATTCTCTAATGGATCAGTGTTTTATAAGTCTGAGGATTCAAACTGAAAAAAGTCAGTGAAAAACAAAACCCCCCAAAAATACTGCAAAACTGGAACATGTCACTCAAAAACAAAATTTCACTATAGAAATCACTATCACTCATCATCAATATAAGGCTCAAAAAATGTAAATGCATCGCAAAACTCATGTTGAAAACCTCAATAAAAATCTAAACTGACCCTCTTCAGGGTCACAACTGCAACTAACAACTGTTTGTAGTTGTGTGTTTAATAAAATGGTGTAAAATGTGGATCAGTGATTACAAACCTGAAGATTCAATCTAAAATGTCTTTTTTTGTCCAGACCAACAGTCCATAACCCAAAGATCATCAGTTTATTATTATACAAGTTCTTTTTTTGAAATATAATTTCATCTTCAAGATGACACCAATCGATTTGGAGTTATTCACTGTTGTTTTTTATAAAATAAAAATGATCACACCAAACTCTGTGAATAACTTCAGGTGTATAAATATAACTACAAACAAACTAAAGGTGACATTTCTCCCTGTCCTGCTGGGTCCAACCTGACCTGACCTGATTTTCTTCTTTAAAATGACTCAAATTCATGAATTGATTTTCAATTGATTTGCAACGAATCAAATAAATGACTTATGGTTGCAGCTCTAGAGTTAAGAGAGGAAGAGGAAGAGGAGTCCTTCTTATCTGTTCAGAAACTATTTACATTGCTTCTGGTTGTTTGTTTTTCTTGTTATGAGTTTTTTTTTAATTTTTATGTAATTATATATATTTATATTCACTTCTATAATTTCATGTATCTATTTTACATTTTATGTTTCTTTCTTTCTGTATTCACCTATTTTGTTTTGGTTATTCTATCTATTTCTGAAGTATTGCTTTATCCTGTATATTGGATGTTGTAAAAGATAATCAAATAAAAAATTTGGTTTGAAAAAAAAAATTGAAAAAATCAATAAGGTTTGAAGATTCTAGTGGCTCCGATGACAGAATTTCATAAAAGAATATTTACTTTCAGACGTTCCTAACCAGATTTTCACCTGTTTTCTGATCCTCTCAGTGACTTTAGATAAATTCCTTGCATGTTTTTTCTCTGTGATTAAGTCACAGCAGCTTCGTTGCTTCTTTGTTGTGCTGCTTGCTGACAATAGACTTCCTGTGGCTGCTCCTCCTCAGCCAATCACAGCTCAGCGCCAGCCGACACATGGCGTCCAGCACAATGTTGGGTCGTTGCCATGTGAGCAGCGGACAAGAGAAAACAAACCGTCTCTATTCAAATATGTTTTCTGTGCTGATGAATGAGCTTTTTTGCCTCTATTTTCCCATCTTGAGCCAACAATTGTGTCACACCAACACTGCAAATACGACGTATCTGAGCATTTGATTATGAGTCGTGGTGGAAGTAGAACAAACATTCCTCCTCCTCCTCCAGCCTCGTCTCCAGACACATCCTGCTGAGCCACAGTGATGCAGCAAAATGTCAAATATAATTCCTGACATTCCCGCTGAGTTTCCTGCTCTGTAAACGTCTCTTAGAATTCCAGCTCTGTATCACTGACATTAGTCTTCAATCTAAAAGGAGCTTTGTTATAAAAAAAAACAAGTTCTTCAGTGTTTGTGTGTAAATATTTGTCTTTGCCTAAAACTTGCAGTAAAACATGCAGTAAATCCAAATTTTACAGCTGAATTTTGCTGTGATTAATAACCAGGTAAAACTAATTAATCCCTGAGTTTATCTGTCAGAAACAAAATGCTTTGTTTTATCAACAGCTGCTGTCATAATGTAGTTGACTGTTGAATATTGTCTCAGATATGACGACATCATCAATAACATGATCAATAAATCTGCTCCTGGTCCTGATGAAGTTGGTCAAATGTCTGATAGTGAATTGATGGATAAACACAGGTTAAAACATTTAAACCATATGTGTCCAACCCAAGGCCCGGGGCCAAATCTGGGCCACCACCTCATTTTCTGTGGCCCCTCCAGAGCTTCACAGACTTGTGTGATTTATTGAGAGATGGAAAGTGAATAAATGTTTGAACTTAACGGAGACACACTGGTCACGTTGTCTTTGTACGACTTCGTTAGCTCCAAAATCTTTTCTCAATCGGCCACGAAGGTTGTTTAAAAACAGGAAAGTTTCTGTTTTTCCTTATTTTCCTTTGTTGAAGTACATCTGTCATTACTTTCTGGTACTTTCTATTCTTTAATATTTAGCATAGCAACACAAAACCATAGATTCCAAACTTTGAAACATCCATTAAATAAATAGTTAATAGTGGTTATCAGCATATTCTTGTATGAGTCAACAACCACGACATAACAGAGACAGAACACACCAACACACACATTATTTTAGAGAGAATTCATCAAGCTGAACAGAGCAGATCAAACCAGACAGGAAGTCAAGCTACAAACAGATCAGAGCATCATTTTAAAATAAAAATGCATTTATACATATTTATCAGCTGTGAGAGAGTCAGTGAGCCACATAAGCGATCACACACACAAAAAATAATTGGTGATAAATGTAATAGTTGGCAGCTAATCAATGAATCGACTAATGGTGTGTGCTCCACTATAAACTGGCCACCTGTGACCAGTAAGCTGGGACTGACCCTAGTGAGGCCTATAGGAAATCTACTTCAGTCCTGTTCATAAATGCCAAATATTCACAAAATTTAATATTTTTAACCCTTTAAATGTCAATATTTGTTACGCAATTTTAGTGAAAAACCACTTTAAAAAATGATATATTTTCATTATAATGTGCTTTATGATTCCACCAGTGTCTGTCTGTCTGTCTGACAGAGAACTCAAAAAGTATAGCCTGGGTTTTGGAGTGGAACCAGGAACAGACAATTACAATTTAGTAATGATCAGGAAGAATTCCTGGTTTCTAAATGTAAATGGACCTTCAAACATGTGCCATTGTTTGGGGCCACCTGGTGGTGATGTCTTCAGTGTTTTTCTAGTTTTGAAACTGATATGTAGATAAACATCTGTACTTTTCAACACAAATAAATTACAGCCTTTTTCTTACAATAACTATATTTGCATGTCTCTCCTTATTTCAATGTATGGCCATGTCTTACCCTATGTACAAGTCTATTAAGATGATGGAACAGTCCAACACATTCATTTGGTCAAACATACAAAATCTACTTAAGCTTCCAGTTTTCTACAGGATTATATACGTCGTACAGGCACTGTGCTAATTTTTACAAAAAGACCATGACAATTTTAAAAATAAACAGGCGAAAATGGCTAAATAATGAAATAATATTTATAAGTTTCAGTTTTGTTTTGAAATTTGATTTGATTTTGAAATTTTTTTGGGCTTGATAAGCACCTCTGTTCATTCAAATGCTGCGGAACAGAGATGTCTGTGTCACAGAGGCTGAGACTTTAAAACAAAACACACACACACACACACACACACACACACACACACACACACACACACACACACACACACACAGAGAGCCCTTGTGAGTGTGATGGAGCAGCATCGTGTGATGCTGGCTCAGTGTGGGCAGTCAGGGCAGTCAGCCAGCGACGCTTTCATCCTGCCTCCCTCTCTCTCCCTAATATAAAACCTATGTCTCTCAGCCTCTTTTGTGTCTCTCTCTTACCATACACACACACACACACACACACACACACAGACAATTTCCCTGCCTCTCCCCATCTCCACCTCTCTTCATTCTCTCTTTATCTAATTTCCGATGTGAATGTGAGGACGGACAGAGCCGTGCCAAACTGAGCTGCACATTACAACATGCATCAGGAACACACACTACACACACACACACACACACACACACACACACACACACACACACACACACACACACACTATACACACGCTAGACACTGCAGATGCTGCATGTGAAGTAGGTCAGATGACATGTGACTGAACACATTCACACACTGCAGCAGGAAGACCAAATTCAATAAAATACATTTGAATAAACATGTTTAACACGCTGCAGATGTTAAACAGATCAAACAGCTGGAAACCATGTAGGTCATGTGACTGCCACACTGACCCTGAGAATGGATCCTTTGTCAAAGTCATAATCAATCAATCAATCAATCAATCAATCATCACACTTTCGTACAACAACTGAATAAAAACAGTAAAAACATAAGGGCTTAACACAATAAAACAGATACAATAACACCCCCCCCCCCCCCACACACACACACACTACATAGAGTACTACATAGAGTTGAATTTTTGTAATCCTGTATATTATGTTAGTTGTATCAAAGCTATAAATGAAACCCAAATGTCCTTCTATAATGTTTGATGCTTTTAAAGTTCCAAGTATAATCAGGCTGTTATTTACCTGATAGTCTGTGTCTATGTCCTTGGTTCTGCATTTTGAAACCAGCATTTTTACACTTTTACAACAGTAAAAAGCTTGTGTTGACATTACTATTATTTGTAAACCCTAGTATTTGTACTATCTCAGTAATGAATGTGAAAACTTTGATCTGTCTGTTTTTTTTCTTTTTTTCCTTATATTTTTGTGTTTTTCCACATTATCAGCACTCAGAAAAGTCTCCTCTCGTCCACATGTTAAACCGTGAACATGTCTTTTTTTTTTTTTTTAGTTAAAGACTTTTTTGAGATCCGGTCTCCAGCCTCTGCTGCCTCCTCCTGTAAAACCACAGTGACATGATGTCATGCACCAGGGAGCAATTGCAGCCCAGACACTCACACACACACACACACACACACACACACACTAACACACACATGCTTACACACGTATACACGTAGACCATCTACTGCAACCTGATCTCATCAGCACGGATCCTCTCCTGCAGATGAATTATCACGGCGTCTCGTGGAGACTTTTTTTTATTTTTGGGAGCTGATCCTCTGATAGTTAGTGAAACTCTGTGTGTTACTGTTACACAACATCAGTGTGATTTGTCCTGTTTGCCAGAACAAAATGTCCGTTCTCCTGTGAGAAACACCAGGAGTGATGAATGGGAATGTGAGAGGCATTTATTCCACTTTGTGCTGGATGTGAGCGACTGTCTATTGAGACAAAGACATCCTGGTAAAAAAAAAGAAGTGTAGAGTGTTTAAACCAACCTTAATTATAACCTGAGTTTGCAAATATCACTTAAAGGTGCAATGTGTAAGATTCTGTAGACTGCATAGAAATGGAATTTAATTCTCTATTGCATGATATATTACTTAGATATGGACATGGACATACATGTTTTGAATATTTTTATTCCTTCAAATGGAAACCTAAATAATAGGTACAGTAAAAAAATCAGAAAAGGTTGTAAACATACCCCAGGATAGTTTGATGCTATGTAAGTCAATGAGACTCCATAAGGATGGATACACTAGAAATTTTCAATATTTGCATTTTGTTGCCACATGACAACAAATCTACTTTAGTATGTTAGAAAAAAAATATAAAAAAAATATATAAAATTCTGAATAAATACACTGATGCTCACATGTCAAATGTCCATGAGCAAACAGGTCATGTGACCTGAAATTGAAATAAATTGTATGTTCTTCAAAAAAATAAAAGTCCCCCTTTTTACACTTAACTGTAAAAACTTTGATTTTATGTCACAACTTTTTAGAAAAATAGAGATAAACTAATTGTTGTCATATGGCAACACTATGTAATAGAGGGTTAACATTCAGTAATTATGTTTTAATAAGTATATTATTCAATCAAAGTAAAGAATTGATGTGTTTGATGTAATTTTATCACCTAAGATGAACTGATTTTATCTAACCAAATAAACCGAATGAGTCTCACGATGGAGAAAAGTCAACCACAGTCAAACTGAAAATATAGTCAGAACTATAGCTGTAACTAATGATAATATTCATAGTTGATTAATCTATTGATTATTAAAACAATTCATGAATTAGTTGTTGAGTTAATAAAATTGTGTAAAATGTGGATCAGTGTTTCCAAAACTGAAGATTCAACCTAAAATGTCTTTTTTTTGTCCAGACCAACAGTCCATAACCCAAAGATCATCAATTTACTATTATAGAGACTAAAGAAACCAGAAAATAATCAGAGAAGAGAAGCAAAAATAAAACTGTGAAAATGGTAAAATTGTTTCCCTTTAAATGCTACAACCTACAAACTTTTCTGACAATCTGAAACTGGTCCAGATGTTAATTTATTATTGAAGTGAGTGATGTGAGCCAGTGAAGCTGCAGATAAATCTGTCTTTCTAAATATAAACTGCTCAGCTGCTCTATAATCAGGCAGGTTCATGTTGTGTAAGTGGCTCAGAAATGAGCAGCAGGAGCATCTGTACAAGTGAACCTGCATATATGTGTGTGTGTGTGTGTGTGTGTGTGTGTGTGTGTGTGGGAGGTAGCTACATATGGAAAAAGAAGAGGTGGAATGAATAGGGGAGGTTTTTACACAGTGGACTTTCTTCCATGTTTTGCACGTTTTCTCTTTCCTTTGTTCATTCTTATTTTTCTTTTGTCCAGTAACCAAAAAAATGGCTGCAACTGTGTGTTTTAATCTGTTTTTTAAGATTAAAACAAGACACTGATGGCTTCAAAACAAAGAAATGTGTGTTTCCTCATGGTCGGACAGCAGGAACTCGTCCTCGATGCAGACGGTGAAGAGCTGTAATTAACGGTTAGAGGAGAGAATGAACACACACACACACACACACACACAGACACACACACACACACACACACACACACACACACAGACACACACACACACACACACACACACACACACACACAGACACACACACACACACACACACACACACACACACACACACACACACACACACACACACACACACACACACACACACACACACAGCCACCTGCTTCACCCACTCTCCAATTACAACTCTCAGCTGGGTTCAGCCTGCAGGTTCGAGCCTGTGTGTGTTGGTTTTATTAATATTTCACATGCAGCATGTTTTCTGGTTCTGAGGTCACTGTGACGTTGAACAATAACCGGGTTCATGGCAGAGTCTCAGCGAAGGAGAAGCTGGTGTCAGACATGGATCTGTAACCGGATGTTTCCTGAGCATCCGTCTGTAGAGACCTTCACTAGTTTCCAGGAGATTCTGAATCATGAGTCTCAGTCTGCTCATGTCAATATAAAGTAGGGATGAAAAGTTCATGGTAGAAAAAAAAGTAAAATAAGATTTAGTTCTTTAGTTTTGAATAATGTAATGTGACATTACACTGATTATGCTGATATTACTCTGATGATACTCTGACATCATGCTAACTTAGTCTGACGTTATGCTACTCTGATGTTTTGCTGATGTTACTCTGATGTTACTCTGATGTTATGCTGATGTTACTCTGATGTTATGCTGACGTTACTCTAATGTTACTCTGATGTTATGCTGATGTTACTCTGATGTTATGCTGACGTTACTCTAATGTTACTCTGATGTTATGCTGATGTTACTCTGATGTTATGCTGACGTTACTCTAATGTTACTCTGATGTTATGCTGATGTTACTCTGATGTTATGCTGACGTTACTCTGATGTTACTCTGATGTTACTCTGATGTTATGCTGACGTTACTCTGATGTTACTCTGATGTTATGCTGACGTTACTCTGATGTTACTCTGATGTTACTCTGATGTTATGCTGACGCTACTCTGATGTTACTCTGACGTTACTCTGATGTTACTCTGGTGTTATGCTGACGTTACTCTGATGTTACTCTGATGTTATGCTGATGTTACTCTGATGTTATGCTGACGTTACTCTAATGTTACTCTGATGTTATGCTGATGTTACTCTGATGTTATGCTGACGTTACTCTGATGTTACTCTGATGTTATGCTGACGCTACTCTGATGTTACTCTGACGTTACTCTGATGTTACTCTGATGTTATGCTGACGTTACTCTAATGTTACTCTGATGTTATGCTGATGTTACTCTGATGTTATGCTGACGTTACTCTAATGTTACTCTGATGTTATGCTGATGTTACTCTGATGTTATGCTGACGTTACTCTAATGTTACTCTGATGTTATGCTGATGTTACTCTGATGTTATGCTGACGTTACTCTGATGTTACTCTGATGTTACTCTGATGTTATGCTGACGTTACTCTGATGTTACTCTGATGTTATGCTGACGTTACTCTGATGTTACTCTGATGTTACTCTGATGTTATGCTGACGCTACTCTGATGTTACTCTGACGTTACTCTGATGTTACTCTGATGTTATGGTGACGTTACTCTAATGTTACTCTGATGTTATGCTGATGTTACTCTGATGTTATGCTGACGTTACTCTGATGTTACTCTGATGTTATGCTGACGCTACTCTGATGTTACTCTGACGTTACTCTGATGTTACTCTGATGTTATGCTGACGTTACTCTGATGTTACTCTGACGTTACTCTGATGTTATGCTGACGTTACTCTGATGTTATGCTGACGTTACACTGATGTTACTCTGATGTTATGCTGATGTTACTCTGATGTTATGCTGATGTTACTCTGATGTTATGCTGACGTTACTCTGATGTTACTCTGATGTTATGCTGATGTTATGCTGACGTTACTCTGATGTTACTCTGATGTTACTCTGATGTTATGCTGACCTTACTCTGATGTTACTCTGATGTTACTCTGACGTTACTCTGATGTTACTCTGGTGTTACTCTGGTGTTATGCTGACGTTACTCTGATGTTACTCTGATGTTATGCTGATGTTACTCTGATGTTATGTTGATGTTATTCTGATGTTATGCTGACGTTACTCTGTTATGCTGATGTTACCCTGATGTTATGCTGACGTTACTCTGTTATGCTGACGTTACTCTGATGTTATGCTGATGTTATGCTGATGTTATGCTGACCTTACTCTGATGTTACTCTGATGTTATGCTGACGTTACTCTGATGTTATGCTGACGTTACTCTGATGTTACTCTGATGTTATGCTGACGTTACTCTGATGTTACTCTGATGTTATGCTGATGTTACTCTGATGTTATACTGATGTTACTCTGATGTTATGTTGATGTTACTCTGATGTTATGCTGACGTTACTCTGTTATGCTGTTGTTACTCTGATGTTATGCTGACGTTACTCTGATGTTACTCTGATGTTACTCTGATGTTACTCTGATGTTATGCTGATGTTACTCTGATGTTATGCTGACGTTACTCTGTTATGCTGATGTTACTCTGATGTTATACTGACGTTACTCTGATGTTATGTTGATGTTACTCTGATGTTATGCTGACGTTACTCTGTTATGCTGATGTTACCCTGATGTTATGCTGACGTTACTCTGTTATGCTGACGTTACTCTGATGTTATGCTGATGTTATGGTGATGTTACTCTGATGTTATGCTGATGTTATGCTGATGTTATGCTGACCTTACTCTGATGTTACTCTGATGTTAGCTGACGTTACTCTGATGTTATGCTGACGTTACTCTGATGTTACTCTGATGTTACTCTGATGTTATGCTGACGTTACTCTGATGTTACTCTGATGTTATGCTGATGTTACTCTGATGTTATACTGACGTTACTCTGATGTTATGTTGATGTTACTCTGATGTTATGCTGACGTTATTCTGTTATGCAGTTGTTACTCTGATGTTATGCTGACGTTACTCTGATGTTACTCTGATGTTATGCTGATGTTACTCTGATGTTATGCTGACGTTACTCTGTTATGCTGATGTTACTCTGATGTTATACTGACGTTACTCTGATGTTATGTTGATGTTACTCTGATGTTATGCTGACGTTACTCTGTTATGCTGATGTTACCCTGATGTTATGCTGACGTTACTCTGTTATGCTGACGTTACTCTGATGTTATGCTGATGTTATGGTGATGTTACTCTGATGTTATGCTGACGTTACACTGATGTTACTCTGATGTTATGCTGACGTTACTCTGATGTTACTCTGACATTACTCTGATGTTACTCTGGTGTTACTCTGGTGTTACTCTGGTGTTATGCTGACGTTACTCTGATGTTAATTTGATGTTATGCTGACGTTACTCTGATGTTATGCTGATGTTACTCTGATGTTATGCTGACGTTACACTGATGTTACTCTGATGTTATGCTGAGGTTACTCTGATGTTACTCTGACATTACTCTGATGTTACTCTGGTGTTACTCTGGTGTTACTCTGGTGTTATGCTGACGTTACTCTGATGTTAATTTGATGTTATGCTGACGTTACTCTGATGTTATGCTGATGTTACTCTGATGTTATGCTGACGTTACTCTGTTATGCTGATGTTACTCTGATGTTATACTGACGTTACTCTGATGTTATGTTGATGTTACTCTGATGTTATGCTGACGTTACTCTGTTATGCTGATGTTACCCTGATGTTATGCTGACGTTACTCTGTTATGCTGACGTTACTCTGATGTTACTCTGATGTTATGCTGATGTTATGCTGACGTTACTCTGATGTTACTCTGATGTTATGCTGACCTTACTCTGATGTTACTCTGATGTTATGCTGACGTTACTCTGATGTTACTCTGACGTTACTCTGATGTTACTCTGGTGTTACTCTGGTGTTATGCTGACGTTACTCTGATGTTACTCTGATGTTATGCTGACGTTACTCTGATGTTACTCTGATGTTATGCTGATGTTACTCTGATGTTATGTTGATGTTACTCTGATGTTATGCTGACGTTACTCTGTTATGCTGATGTTACCCTGATGTTATGCTGACGTTACTCTGTTATGCTGACGTTACTCTGATGTTATGCTGATGTTATGGTGATGTTATGCTGACCTTACTCTGATGTTACTCTGATGTTATGCTGACCTTACTCTGATGTTACTCTGATGTTACTCTGATGTTATGCTGACGTTACTCTGATGTTACTCTGACGTTACTCTGATGTTACTCTGGTGTTACTCTGGTGTTATGCTGACGTTACTCTGCTGTTACTCTGATGTTATGCTGACGTTACTCTGATGTTACTCTGATGTTATGCTGACGTTACTCTGTTATGCTGATGTTACTCTGATGTTATACTGACGTTACTCTGATGTTATGTTGATGTTACTCTGATGTTATGCTGACGTTACTCTGTTATGCTGATGTTACCCTGATGTTATGCTGACGTTACTCTGTTATGCTGACGTTACTCTGATGTTACTCTGATGTTATGCTGATGTTATGCTGACGTTACTCTGATGTTACTCTGATGTTATGCTGACCTTACTCTGATGTTACTCTGATGTTATGCTGACGTTACTCTGATGTTACTCTGACGTTACTCTGATGTTACTCTGGTGTTACTCTGGTGTTATGCTGACGTTACTCTGATGTTACTCTGATGTTATGCTGACGTTACTCTGATGTTACTCTGATGTTATGCTGATGTTACTCTGATGTTATGTTGATGTTACTCTGATGTTATGCTGACGTTACTCTGTTATGCTGATGTTACCCTGATGTTATGCTGACGTTACTCTGTTATGCTGACGTTACTCTGATGTTATGCTGATGTTATGGTGATGTTATGCTGACCTTACTCTGATGTTACTCTGATGTTATGCTGACCTTACTCTGATGTTACTCTGATGTTACTCTGATGTTATGCTGACGTTACTCTGATGTTACTCTGACGTTACTCTGATGTTACTCTGGTGTTACTCTGGTGTTATGCTGACGTTACTCTGCTGTTACTCTGATGTTATGCTGACGTTACTCTGATGTTACTCTGATGTTATGCTGACGTTACTCTGTTATGCTGATGTTACTCTGATGTTATACTGACGTTACTCTGATGTTATGTTGATGTTACTCTGATGTTATGCTGACGTTACTCTGTTATGCTGTTGTTACTCTGATGTTATACTGACGTTACTCTGATGTTATGTTGATGTTACTCTGATGTTATGCTGACGTTACTCTGTTATGCTGATGTTACTCTGATGTTATACTGACGTTACTCTGATGTTATGTTGATGTTACTCTGATGTTATACTGATGTTATGCTGATGTTACTCTGATGTTATGCTGACGTTACTCTGATGTTATGCTGATGCTACTCTGATGTTATGCTGACGTTACTCTGATGTTATGCTGACGTTACTCTGTTATGCTGATGTTACCCTGATATTATGCTGACGTTACTCTGTTATGCTGACGTTACTCTGATGTTACTCTGATGTTATGCTGATGTTACTCTGATGTTATGCTGACGTTACTCTGATGTTACTCTGATGTTATGATGACGTTACTCTGATGTTACTCTGATGTTACTCTGGTGTTATGCTGACGTTACTCTGATGTTACTCTGATGTTATGCTGACGTTACTCTGATGTTACTCTGATGTTATGCTGATGTTACTCTGATGTTATGCTGACGTTACTCTGTTATGCTGATGTTACTCTGATGTTATACTGACGTTACTCTGATGTTATGTTGATGTTACCCTGATGTTATGCTGACGTTACTCTGTTATGCTGACGTTACTCTGATGTTATGCTGATGTTATGGTGATGTTACTCTGATGTAATGCTGACGTTACTCTGATGTTACTCTGATGTTATGCTGACGTTACTCTGACATTACTCTGATGTTACTCTGGTGTTACTCTGGTGTTATGCTGACGTTACTCTGATGTTAATTTGATGTTATGCTGACGTTACTCTGATGTTACTCTGATGTAATGCTGATGTTACTCTGATGTTATGCTGACGTTACTCTGTTATGCTGATGTTACTCTGATGTTATACTGACGTTACTCTGATGTTATGTTGATGTTACTCTGATGTTATGCTGATGTTACTCTGATGTTATGCTGACGTTACTCTGTTATGCTGATGTTACTCTGATGTTATACTGACGTTACTCTGATGTTATGTTGATGTTACTCTGATGTTATGCTGACGTTACTCTGTTATGCTGATGTTACTCTGATGTTATACTGACGTTACTCTGATGTTATGTTGATGTTACTCTGATGTTATGCTGATGTTACTCTGTTATGCTGATGTTACTCTGATGTTATACTGATGTTACTCTGATGTTATGTTGATGTTACTCTGATGTTATGCTGACGTTACTCTGTTATGCTGATGTTACTCTGATGTTATACTGACGTTACTCTGATGTTATGTTGATGTTACTCTGATGTTATACTGATGTTATGCTGATGTTACTCTGATGTTATGCTGACGTTACTCTGTTATGCTGATGTTACTCTGATGTTATACTGACGTTACTCTGATGTTATGTTGATGTTACCCTGATGTTATGCTGACGTTACTCTGTTATGCTGACGTTACTCTGATGTTATGCTGATGTTATGGTGATGTTACTCTGATGTAATGCTGACGTTACTCTGATGTTACTCTGATGTTATGCTGACGTTACTCTGACATTACTCTGATGTTACTCTGGTGTTACTCTGGTGTTATGCTGACGTTACTCTGATGTTAATTTGATGTTATGCTGACGTTACTCTGATGTTACTCTGATGTAATGCTGATGTTACTCTGATGTTATGCTGACGTTACTCTGTTATGCTGATGTTACTCTGATGTTATACTGACGTTACTCTGATGTTATGTTGATGTTACTCTGATGTTATGCTGATGTTACTCTGATGTTATGCTGACGTTACTCTGTTATGCTGATGTTACTCTGATGTTATACTGACGTTACTCTGATGTTATGTTGATGTTACTCTGATGTTATGCTGATGTTACTCTGTTATGCTGATGTTACTCTGATGTTATACTGATGTTACTCTGATGTTATGTTGATGTTACTCTGATGTTATGCTGACGTTACTCTGTTATGCTGATGTTACTCTGATGTTATACTGACGTTACTCTGATGTTATGTTGATGTTACTCTGATGTTATACTGATGTTATGCTGATGTTACTCTGATGTTATGCTGACGTTACTCTGATGTTACTCTGATGTTACTCTGATGTTATGCTGACCTTACTCTGATGTTACTCTGATGTTATTCTGACGTTACTCTGATGTTACTCTGACATTACTCTGATGTTACTCTGGTGTTACTCTGGTGTTATGCTGACGTTACTCTGATGTTACTCTGATGTTATGCTGACATTACTCTGATGTTATGCTGACGTTACTCTGTTATGCTGATGTTACTCTGATGTTATACTGACGTTACTCTGATGTTATGTTGATGTTACTCTGATGTTATGCTGACGTTACTCTGTTATGCTGTTGTTACTCTGATGTTATACTGACGTTACTCTGATGTTATGTTGATGTTACTCTGATGTTATACTGATGTTATGTTGATGTTACTCTGATGTTATGCTGACGTTACTCTGTTATGCTGATGTTACTCTGATGTTATACTGACGTTACTCTGATGTTATGTTGATGTTACTCTGATGTTATACTGATGTTATGCTGATGTTACTCTGATGTTATGCTGACGTTACTCTGATGTTATGCTGATGTTACCCTGATATTATGCTGACGTTACTCTGTTATGCTGACGTTACTCTGATGTTACTCTGATGTTATGCTGATGTTACTCTGATGTTATGCTGACGTTACTCTGATGTTACTCTGATGTTATGCTGATGTTACTCTGATGTTATGCTGACGTTACTCTGTTATGCTGATGTTATACTGACGTTACTCTGATGTTATGTTGATGTTACTCTGATGTTATGCTGACGTTACTCTGTTATGCTGATGTTACCCTGATGTTATGCTGACGTTACTCTGTTATGCTGACGTTACTCTGATGTTATGCTGATGTTATGGTGATGTTACTCTGTTGTTATGCTGACGTTACTCTGATGTTACTCTGATGTTATGCTGACGTTCCTCTGATGTTACTCTGATGTTATGCTGACGTTACTCTGATGTTACTCTGACATTACTCTGATGTTACTCTGGTGTTACTCTGGTGTTATGCTGACGTTACTCTGATGTTACTTTGATGTTATGCTGACGTTACTCTGATGTTACTCTGATGTTATGCTGATGTTACTCTGATGTCATGCTGATGTTACTCTGATGTTATGCTGACGTTACTCTGTTATGCTGATGTTACTCTAATGTTATACTGACGTTACTCTGATGTTATGTTGATGTTACTCTGATGTTATGCTGATGTTACTCTGATGTTATGCTGACGTTACTCTGTTATGCTGATGTTACTCTGATGTTATACTGACGTTACTCTGATGTTATGTTGATGTTACTCTGATGTTATGCTGACGTTACTCTGTTATGCTGATGTTACTCTGATGTTATACTGACGTTACTCTGATGTTATGCTGATGCTACTCTGATGTTATGCTGACGTTACTCTGATGTTATGCTGATGTTACTCTGTTATGCTGATGTTACTCTGATGTTATACTGATGTTATGCTGATGTTACTCTGATGTTATGCTGACGTTACTCTGATGTTACTCTGATGTTATGCTGACGTTACTCTGATGTTACTCTGATGTTACTCTGATGTTATGCTGATGTTATTCTGATGTTGTGCTGATGTTACTCTGACGTTACTCTGATGTTATGCTGATGTTACTCTGATGTTATGCTGACATTACTCTGATGTTACTCTGACGTTACTCTGATGTTAATCTGATGTTATGCTGACGTTACTCTGATGTTACTTTGACGTTACTCTGATGTTATTCTGACGTTACTCTGATGTTAATCTGATGTTATGCTGATGTTATGCTAACGTTACTCTGACGTTACTCTAATGTTGACCTAATGTTACGCTGATGTTTGGCTGACGTTTGGCTGACGTTAAAAAGTCAAAATTAGTCTCACATGACTTCAACATCACCACTGGATTTCAATCTGGATCACCAATCTGGATTTTTAGGACTAATTCATGTGGTATTAAACTTGCCACATGTGTAAATATCAGAGATAAAAAATGCTTCTCATTCATTACTTGGGTAAAAGCATTGATATTAGGGTTTAAAAATGTCAACAAGACATTTAGACTGTCAGTCTAAATGTGAGCTGTGATCAGTAATATGGTAGTTTGTGTGTTGTATTGTCCCTTTAAAAGCATTTGAAAAGGTAATAGTAAGTGAGTTACAATCTATTATGAGTTATAATCATTTTTTGACAAGAGAAAAATGTGTTCTATGCGTTGTATTGTTTTAAAGGTATTTTAACAGGGAAAATGGGCTGGTTGGTTATAATTTAGGGCACAGAGCAGGTCAAATAATATATTAACTCAAAGTTCAAATTACCAATTCAAACTTGTTTAAATTACCCACTGGACCATGATTGGATCCAATCTTGTGATGTCACAAATCACGCTGGTATGTCCGCCCCATTAACTGAGATTTACGATCAGCGCAGAGAATCTTTCCACATTTGAACAGAAGAATGTAAAAACAAACGGCGCATACATCATCCTGCACAGAGCAGAGATGAGTGGAAAAACATATTTCTGAGCAGAGGAAGAATCAGACGCATATATAAGCTGCAATAAATAAACCTGAGAAAAGAAAGAAGAGAAAGATCTGGACCAACTGAGTCACAAACCAGATCATTGTCTGGTTCAGGTCAGCCAAGCTTTGAATAGAAGAAACGTGCAGCTGAGAATGATGATGATGATGATGATGATGATGATGGCGATGATGAAGATTAAGGATGGCAGAAACTAAAGATGCTAAGACATCCTATTTAATATTTGTACTCAATATGCCGGAAAACAGAAAAAAGGAAAACCGTTTCCACCAGTGGTGATGTCATCCCTCCTCTTTAATCCAATATTTCTGTTTTTCTGGTGTGAAATGAACATTAAAACTCTAAAGGACTATAAATATCCAGTGAACTTTGAGTCTCTGTGTGAACTTTTCTGCCTCATTCAGACTCAGCTTCAGTTCAGTTTTAGTGACGACAGCAGACGCAGGAAAGAAAAGATTCTCACACAGAGCAGCATTTTCAGCTGGAAATAAAGCTTCTGTACAGATGGAAAAACATCCAACTTCATACCGACTCCATCCTTTATTCCTTTATTCATTTCTTCTCTTTTCATTTACTAGTACTTTCTTTTCTTTTCTGTCACTGCCCTGCACTGAAAAATAGTAAAATAATATGCATAATAATTTTGAAAAAATGTGTGTGAATGTATATGTATTTTTACAAAACTGTGTTATTAATAATAAAATTATTATTATTTAATATTCAATTTATCACACACACACACACGCATATATATATATATATATATATATATATATATATATATATATATATATATATATATATATATATATATATATATATATATGTGTGTGTGTGTGTGTGTGTGTGTGTTTATTGATTTATACAGTGATTCTATCCTGCAGAATAAATGAGGAAATCGATCACATCATTAAAACCACAAAACCAACAGGTCAACTTAAATTCACCCTGTTGTTTCTGCACAGACGTCTTCTGTACGTCTTAATTCCATTTTTCACTGCAGGTTCACTGCAACACTGCTGAGACGTTGGAGCCTTTGACCTTTGGATTTTTAGTTTCTGGCTGTTTCTTTCAGGACTTTGTGCTCCTGCTGTTTCCTGCAGGACGTAATGTCCCGTCCCTCCTGCTGCGTTACTTTAACTGCAGCTCTGAGCATCGACCTGAGACAAACATTTTCACGTTCTGTGACTTTAAAACGCAGCAGGTGCCTCCATCATTGCTGTGAGGAGCCAGTCACAGCCTGCTGGGATCTAACTCAACCAAAAAATACATCTCAGAATAAAGCTCTAATTTATTTATTCACCAATGAATGAATGGATTTCTTATCATGTGTTGGTTAATTTGCTTACAGGTTGTAACTAACTTGTTGTAACGGGACTTAGATATACAGATTAGTCAGTCATTTTCTATACCTGCTTATTCCTCATTAGGGTCACATGGTCTGCTGGAGCCAATCCCAGCGCGTTACAGTGAGAGGCAGGAATACACCCCAGATGGTCACCAACCAATCATGGGGCACACACACCATTCACTCACACATTCACACCTACGGGCAATTTAGAGTCTCCAATTAACCTCAGCATGTTTTTGGACTGTGGGAGGAAGCTGGAGTACCCGGTGAAAACCCACGCAGACACAGGGAGAAAATGTAAACTCCACACAGAAAGGTCCCAGATCCAGGACCAAGGAGGTCTTGAACCTGCGACCTTCTTGCTGTGAGGCAACAGCGCTAACCCCTGCACCACTGTGTCGCCCGATATACAGATTAGATGTTATATATTTTCGAGTTCTGCTTGGGCTACTAATTTATGAGAGAACGTCACAGATGTACAGATGTTCACCAGCAGCAGCAGCAGCGATAAAACCAGCCAGAAACCAGGTAAACCAGGACTGAACCAACAGAAACGATCAATAACCTGCACTCAGAGGAGGAGGAGGAGGAGAACAAGGAAGAGGAGGTGGAGGATGAGGAGGAGGAATAACAAGTTTGAGATGCTTCAAAAACTTTTACAATGTTCTATAGTTTTTCTTTTTCTCAAGGGATCTCATAGAGTATTTTAATGTGTGTGTGAGAGTGTGTGTTAATATGTGTGGTTCTAATACTTTCTATTTATTTTTTTATGCTGTAAAGCAGTTTGCGTTGCTTTTTTAAATCATGAAAGTTGCTTTATAAATAAAGTTTGATTGATTGATTAATTGATTGACCAACAGTGTACTGATGTCAACTGTCAACATCTTCTTCCTCCAAAACTGAACAAAAATCCCAACAAATTGATGTTTTTACATTTTAGGAAATAACTGATGAACTTTTTCGAAAAAAAAAAAAATGAAATCTTAGGGGCTAGGAACATAAAAAAATAAATAAATAAAATAAAATAAACTGAAAAAATCAAATGAAATAAACATTATAAATCAAATACAAATAAAAAAAACATCTAAAAAAACTAAACATCAAATACATTTAAAAAGAAAATCTAACATGTATGTGTATGTATATATGTGTATGTATATATGCGTATACAGCTCTGGAAAGTGGTCTCCACAAAGTTGAGACCACTGCAAAATAATCAGTTTTTCTGATTTTACTACTTGGTGTGTATTTGGGCAAAGGGAACATTTTAGTTTGAGTCTATAAACTACTGACAACATTTAGTTTAAATTCCAAATAAAAATATCATTTAGAGCATTTATTTGCAGAAAATGACAAAAATATATATACATTGTTTTCAGACATGAAACAAACATGAAACAATGCAGAAGAATTTTCATACTGTACATACAACTACTGTTGTTTTCATTTTAATACAACATAATACTAATGTTTCAACTTAAGAAGAATTCAGAAATCAATATTTGGTGCAATAACCCTTATTTTTAATCCCAGCTTTCATGCATCTTGTCATGTTCTCCACAGTCTTTACTATTGCTCTTGGTGAATTTATTCTATTCCTGTTACATCTTTAAGCAGAATGAGGTATTCATGTGTTGGAATTCAACAGATGCTGTAATGGAATGACTGGAATACATGGAGAGATGCTGATTTCAGGAAAAAAATGCAGTGGGCTTCTGTTTTTTCCAGAGCTGTATATATATATATATATATATATATATATATATATATATATATATATATATATATATATATATATATATATATATATATATATATATATATATATATATCTTGAGATACACAAGAGTGTAATGTTCACAACATGGCTGTTCCATCCAAAATATTCATCATTAAATCAATGGCTTCATACAGTATATAGATTTCCTCCAAACATTCTCATCAGAATTAAGGTTAAATTACTCAGTTCAGTTACGTAATACTTTAGGATCTGAACAAACACTCCACACCCTCAACTTTCACTGGAATTCAGAGAAGTTCAAAGCCCTCGGATGTCATTTCCCTCTGTGAAAGCGATAAAGTTGCAGCTCTGCCCAAACACACAGGAAGGTCGACCACTCCTCTCTCAACTCAATGTGTGTGTGTGTGTATTATTACACATTAAAGGTTCTTACCTGATATGATCAGACAGAATCCCAGGCAGAGAGGAAATATGCAAGAGAAAAAAAAGATGAAAGAAAGTAAAGATTAGTTAATGTAATATAAACACAAACTTTAACACAGTACAGTTTGATAAACAGCTGAAAAAATACTCAGACTTTACAAACATAATGTTGTAGAGAAAATTATATGATTCGTGATTCAGTTTATGAAGATTCAGTCATATTTCACTCTGATTGTCTCTGTGCAGCAGCCAGCAGGATTTATTGAGGTATTTAGAAAATCAGCAGCGTCTCTGTCTTGCAGGAAAAGTGGAAATAAGCTGCTGTGACTCCCAGAGAAAATGTGGGTGGATTTTTCAGCTGCTGCTGCTGAGTGGGAGGAAACACTCAACAATTATAATATCTGTGTTAAATCAACCTTTTGTTATGTGCCTGTTCACCCACAATCACACACTTAACCTGCTCCATCTCATGATATCAGAACTTTGTGGTGGCATTAAAGCCTCAGATCTCACATCTGTCACAGCTGGCACACACATTAACCTACAGAAACCTGCTCTGACAACAGTTATACAGGGAAGTTAAAGTGGTATTTTGATGAAATTAACAAACACAGATACTGTGATGCCCCTGCCAATCAAACACAGACATGCCCCTCCAGCTGCTGTCAATTAAACATGGACACGCCCCTCCAGTTGCTGTCAATCGATCAGAGATACTAGAGCTTGCACCGATTGATTGATTAATCAACTAGTTACCAACTATCACATTAATCATTAACTATTTTTTATAATCGATTAATAGATTTGAATCATTTTTAAGTAGTAAATGTCCAAATTCTCTAGTTCCAGCTTCTCTTCTCTGATTATTTCCTGGTTTCTTTAGTCTCTATTTGGTCTGGACAAAAAAAGACATTTTAGGTTGAATCTTCAGCTTTGGAAACACTGATCCACATTTTGCACCATTTAATGAACCAAACAAGTAATCGATTAATTGTTTCAATAAACCATTGATTTACTACCAACCATTCAACTACCAAAATAGTACACATGAATAATATATTCATACAACTACAAAATGACTCCTATGGAATTTAAAACATTTGACCGATTATAAATTTTATTCATATGAAAGATATTTCAATGTTGATTCTTGTGTAAAGTTTTTAGAACTTGTTTTTTTCTGTTCACAGCTCAAAGCTGTTGTATGATCTGATTGAGACAGACCGCAAACTCAACATCGTTGCTGCATTATTCCAGTTTCAGTAACACCGTTTCACCACAAAGAATCAACCGATTCAGGAGTCTGTATTTTATCTTCAGTTCAGAGTTAAAGGAATAATTCATCTCTGTTGATGGAGGGAAAAACCCTGTTATTCCCTCAACAGAGCAGAAAACACAAGGTTAGAGACAGAAAGTAGAAAATGTGTCAAGATGGTTTTAGACTGAATCTGCTGGGACACAAACGGCTGGAAGAGAAAGTACTTTAAAAACCCTCAACAAAAGCAGTTAAACTCTTTAATTCCAGAGCTGCAGCTTCACCGTTTAAAGGAGAAATCTGTGTTTTTGTGTCTTATAATCAATCAGAAGCTGCCAAAACAACAAATGGAGCAACTGGCTGTTTCCCTGCAGACAGATGGTCACTCTCTGTTCTGTACAGAGGACAAAGAATGTTTGTTTTATGTCTTACTCTGCAACTGTTGTTGGGGAGGAAGAGGAGGAGGATGAGGAAAATTAGGAGGAGAAGAAGGAAGTGGAAGAGGAGGAGGGGGAGCATAGACATTAGGGGTGTGACGAGATCTCGTGTGACGAGATCTCGCGAGATGTGATTTGACGAGATTGCTCGTCGCGTTAAAATTCTGTCTCGCCAGATTTATCCACCCAGCAGCCAGAATGACGGAAAACACGGGTATTACTATTGACGACGCCCCCGCCACTTTTAAATAGATTGTTTGGCAGCATTTTGGGTTTCCGGCAGAAATGATAAATGGTAAGACACGGACAATATGCAGAGACTGTATGCAAACAATGCCGTACAGCGCGGCGTACGGCGCGGCGCATGCGTGGTGCTCCGCCGAGCCGTTCACTGAACTACTTTCCTCGAAGTGGGTGCGAGCCGTTCACTGATCCGCTTCCCTGTTAGTGGCTGCGAACCGTTCACTGAACCACTTGCCCGTAGGTCTGAGTCATTTAGTGAACGGCTTCCCGTGAAATAGTTCTGAACGAATCCACTGAATGACTTTAAGGGGAAGTACTAATATAAGTATTACCCTTATTAAGATAACCAATGAATCAGAAATCATTTTTGTTTATTATATTATATACATATACGCATACATATACACACACGCTCTCTGGCACCAAAATGACAGACTTTTGTTCCACTTATAGATTTTACAAAGAAAGAAAGAAACAAGAGATAACATTTCACATGTGAGAAGTTCTTTTATATTATTTGACTGCAATGAGCATGTTGAATTTGATAAAGATCATCTCTTTAACTAAGATGAATGAAACTAACATTAAGTTAGCTTATTAACGGTTACTAGCTCATGTCAGGACAAGAAAACCAAAGATGCTTTTGTTAGTAAGACGTCAGTAAGATGATGAAAGTGACATGTCACTCAGCTACTGTATGTTATTGTCCTAAGTAGGCCATGCTATTACTACATTATTAAATAAATCAGTTTTATGCCACTAACATTAATGTTAACTACTGATATCAGGTATGTAGCTGAACTGTAGCTAACGTACATTAGCATGGAGACAAGAAAACAACAAGAAAACTTTGTCCAGATGAAATTGTTTTGTGCAGGTTTCCGTTATTAATACATTTATTGTTAAATATATTAGTTGTTGATATTATTGTTATCATTATATATTATTCTGTTTAGATATGTAAGCCGTAGCAGGTTTTCAATGTTGTTGCGCAGACTCTCACACTGTATTTTGGGTTGAAAAACATCTTTAATTTAACCATAATCTGTGTTGTATCATAAATCTGTTGAAAATTCAGTGAGATATGGTGATTATAATCATTGATAGACCTTTGCCTCTGCATTAAGTAGACATGGCTTACACCTGCCCAAGATGGCTGATGCATGGTTCCTAAGGGCAACAGCATCTACATGTTTATATCTATGGAGGAAGAGGAGGAGGAGATTTAATAAATCAATAAAATTAGTAAAAAACTAAAAAGTAGTTATGAATCCAAGTTTTATGGGATAATAAAGTCAAAAAATAGGAGATAAAAAAGGAAAATCATTTAATCTTGTTTAAAGCTTCCTCTGATAGTTGAATATGAATTTAATAGTTATCATTCAGAGTACCAGACTATATAGTGAATCACCTAATTACACTTCAAAAATCATAAAAAGTATATTAATTTGTGGAGATTATCTTGCTAACAAATGTACGTATCATAAATTTGTATTTTCCAAACGACTGATGTTTTGTATTTTGGTCAATGGAAACTCCTACATCCAGATTTGACTAAAAAAAACAAGGGCTGCAGCTCTTGTTTAGTTACTGCAGCAGGGTGACATGATATTTATACTCTGGCTGATGAAAGACTTTAATAAAACAACTCTGATCTCACTTGCTGTTTTATGACACAGTTTATCCCAAAACACCAAAACATGAGCAGAAAAAACACTTGAAGACAATCGTGGAGTCACATCTACACCATATAAACACATCACTTAATCAGGCAGAGGTTAGTGTTTAAAGGAATTATGTGGAGGTTACACAGTGTGAGACACATTTAAAGTAACATCTGGCTCAAGTAAAGCAGTGATTCCATTC
Source organism: Lepturacanthus savala (assembly GCA_030544235.1). Lineage (NCBI taxonomy): Eukaryota > Metazoa > Chordata > Actinopteri > Scombriformes > Trichiuridae > Lepturacanthus > Lepturacanthus savala. Next base: position 30,748,402 of record CM060479.1, on the reverse strand, counting down.
CATTACTCACAGAGATCCACATTATTCAGACGGTTTAAAGAGGCAGATTCTTCTTTATGAAGGAGAACAACATGACAATAAAACAAGTTTTGTGAAGCCGCAGTGATTCAAGTTATCTTAAGAGATCTCATCTCCTGCAGAGAGGATTAAGCTGAACAGATGTTTTCCATTAGTTTGGACCCAGAATCTGATGTAACTGAGCAGAAACCGGAGCGGGACAGTGGAGTCGCTGAGGAAACTGAGAAGGAAGCTTCACTTACAGTTGAAAATATTCAAGGGAAGAAAAACGATGACTATGGATGGAAACTTCATGGCTCTGATTCGTCCTGTAATGGTGAGCAGATGTCAGCTGGAGGAGGCAGCCATTCAGATCATGTTCCAATAAATCCTGTATTGACAGTTCAACAATCTGATGTTTCTACACATCCGTGCTGTCAAGAAACATATTTATAGACAGGAGACATAGTTTACCGACAGGAGACATATTTACAAACAGGAGACGTAGTTTATAGACAGGAGACATAAGTTTATAGACAGGAGACATATTTACAAACAGGAGACGTAGTTTATAGACAGGAGACATAAGTTTATAGACAGGAGACATATTTACAAACAGGAGACATAGTTTATAGACAGGAGACATAGTTTACAGACAGGAGACATAGTTTACAGACAGGAGACATATTTACAAACAGGAGACGTAGTTTATAGACAGGAGACATAGTTTATAGACAGGAGACATAGTTTACAGACAGGAGACATATTTACAGACAGGAGACGTAGTTTATAGACAGGAGACATAGTTTACTGACAGGAGACATATTTACAAACAGGAGACGTAGTTTATAGACAGGAGAGGTAGTTTATAGACAGGAGACATAGTTTACAGACAGGAGAGGTAGTTTATAGACAGGAGACATAGTTTACAGACAGGAGAGGTAGTTTATAGACAGGAGATATATTTACAGACAGGAGAATTAGTTTATAGATAGGAGACATATTTATAGACAGAAGACGTAGTTTACAGACAGGAGACATATTTACATATAGGAGACATAGTTTACAGACAGGAGACACGTAGTTTCCAGACTTAGTTTATCAAGAGATGCATTTTACCACCAGGAAACATATTTTACTGTCAGGAAACATATTTTACTGTCAGGAAACATATTTTACTGGCAGGAGACAGATTTTACAGGAGACATTCCTGTGATGTTCTGGGTTAAATTGACCCATTTTAAAGTTTCTAGATCTAGAAAAAATAAGGAAACATATTATTTTCAGCCTGAAACATCTTCTGCTTGCCTTAATTAGTGTTATCCATAGTTATTTATATTTTATTATAGTAATAGTATTATAGTATTATAGTAATTTTTGCTAGAAAAAAAGCCAGAAGTCTGTATCTTTATAATCATGTTTTTACCCTTTTTAGTTCTAAAATAATGTTATGACTTTATTCCTAGAATGAATAAAAAATGTACCATTTAATTATTTCCATAGCCCTAATACTCTTCTGAATTGACTACACATCCTCGTTTGTTGTTTTATTTGTGAATCTAAAAACTAAAACAATGACTAAAAACATGATTGTTAAATGTTTTTGTCACTAAAATCAAAAACTGTTCAACATTGTTCAACATTTATCTATCTATAAATATCCACCTGTGTTCAATTTTCCACTAAAAATAGAAAAACACATCAACAGACAATAACACAGCAAAGAAATGCAGCGGTGGTTGTTTAATGTTGGAATATTACCTCACATCTACCCATGCTATTAATACCCTTCTGTGAACATTTCTGCCATTTTATCTCAATAAACAACTTCAGGGTTTTTTATTAAGGGGAATTAAAAACAACATTTGCATATTTCTTGTGTTTGTCAGTCTGTCTGGAGGCTGAAAATAGATTCTCGTTTCCTGTCTCAGACTCATTTCTTCTCCAGTTTCTGCAAAAAACGATCACAGCAGGAGGTAATTTTAATAGTTTTAATTGTCACTGAGATTTAACACAGTTGAATTATTGTGATATTAACGTTGGTGTTGCTTCTGCTGTGCACAGCCTGTGTTTTCTGTTGGTACAGGACAGCATGTGCTGTGTGTTTCTGGGGGATGGGTGTGATTCCATAATGTATGTTCTATGTGCACGTCACGCCTGAGAAGCTGAGTCACTGTGACACGTTCATGAATAAAAGGCTTGAAATCGGAGTGACCGAGTTCTGCTGATGGTAAATTCCATCATCTCCTCTTCTTCCTCTTCACCGAGGGACAAATGAAACCAACACAACCAACAAACATCCTTTTTCAGGTCAACACACATAGAGCTGAATCAATTATTCAATGATTGTGTTTTTATTTTATGCAAAAACCAAAAGTTTTTAGTTTCCAGCTTCTCAAATTATGCTTGTCTGGGAATTAAGTTTTTAACCATTGATTGCATAGGTTTTCCATATGGATATAACTCACAGTTAGTGTGAAAGGGGGCTTTTACTTAAAAAAACATACAATTTATGAGGTCACATGACCAGGATATGCTCATGGGCATTTGACATAAGAGCATCATTGAACAAAGGCTGTATTTTATTTAGAATTTTGGAAAAAATTCACAAGATAAAAAATGAACTTGCGTTTAAATACATTTTTATGTAATACATACATTTTCTAATATGCTAAAATAAATTTGTTGCCATATGGCAACAATATGCAAATATGATAAATTCCTAGTGTATACGACCTAATGGAGTCCCATTGACTTACATAGCATGAAACTATCCTGAGACTATGTTTACAACTTTTTCTTATATTTCTGAAATTATTTTAAAATTTAAAAATTTTTAGAGTTTTAGAGTCATTCATCAGGTTCATCATGTATATTGTGTGTTCATATTGGTTTCTTGTTATTTAAAAGTCCACTTGTGTTATTTGTTGTTTTATACAAAACTCACGATTTTGTGTGATTTTTTGACACAAAATGTCAAATGGTGTAACCAAAAAAGAATGATACATTTTAAATATTTAATCCACCTAGAATATAAAACCTGTTGATAGCATGTGTTTTACATTTTTAAAACTGTTTTCAGAGAGTTAAACTATCTGATACCAAGATTTTAGGGTTACACCACATGACAGTTTTGTCACGGACCCAGAAACAAGGATAAACAATTTTAGAATAAATAGTTTTAACTCCAGTTAGTCTGAGATTTGAGCTGATTGAAGACATTACTGCAGAATTATGCATCTCTGTTTTTTTGGTGAAAGAAGTTGGAAGTGACCAACTGAGACTTTCCTGCTTTACTTATTTAAAATGATCCAGGATAGAAGCATGTGAGGGAAACGAAGAGACAATTAAGACTAATTAGGAGCAGCCTGGTTCACTCGCTGCAATATTTAAGACTGACCCACTAACAGAAAAATGTATGTTAGAGGTTACATGAAGGAATGAACAAGCCTCATTACTCTGCACTACAATCTGTATGTTCTGTGTTTCCTTCACAATAAAAGCCTCAGACAATCAAACCAAGACATAGTTAGAACAATAAATACAAACTGTAAACAAAAAACTCAATGCCATAGAAGATTATGGATAAAATCGATTTAAGATGCATGAACCGGTTTGATCTCCTAAAACTATCTCAACTACAATCAGAACAATAAGTTTGAAATCAACCACAATGATCAAGAGTTCTACTTCAGTTTCTTTAAATATATCAACAGTGATCAGCTCAGATAAACATCTCAACAAGGCTTTTATTGTGAAACAACAGAAGCAGGAAATGAGCCCAGTGACTTCACAAAGCTTCAGGTATGGATGTTTCTGCAAAGTGACACGTCATAAAAGGTGGAAGCTTCACACACATCTTCAACAGCAGCTCAGAAAATTGACTTTATACAACTACAGTTTCTGCTTCATCTGCAGAAAAAAGCTTCAGAGAGCAGATACAACTATTCAAGATGATTTTTGGTTCTTAAAACACTTCAACACATCACATAAAACCCGGGAAAAGTGAAGGATTCAGGACCTTTAGAGTTTTTGCTGCTTCAAAGCAGAATGATAAACCTCTTCACCTCAGATCCAGTCGATAAGTTTCACTGAGCAGAAAGAGCTCTATCAACCCCTGAGGGAAAATGGAGCCATTACACAATCAAAAACTGGAGATAAAAGTACATTAACGGGCAGCAGGCGACTTAGCTGCTGACCTTCAACCACTATCAGCCCGAGTAGAATCAGCCTGAATAGAATCAGCCAGAGTAGAATCAGCCAAAGTAGAATCAGCCCGAGTAGAATCAGCCTGAATAGAATCAGCCAGAGTAGAATCAGCCAAAGTAGAATCAGCCCGAGTAGAATCAGCCTGAATAGAATCAGCCAGAGTAGAATCAGCCAAAGTAGAATCAGCCCGAGTAGAATCAGCCTGAATAGAATCAGCCAAAGTAGAATCAGCTCGAGTAGAATCAGCCTGAATAGAATCAGTCCGAGTAGAATCAGCCTTAGTTCCACTGAGCAATGCTGCTTCAATATCGAACTGCTGATGTGGAACACTGATATTACTTTTGCTGACTGGGAGCAAAATGTCAATTTATAAAAGTAATGATGCACCAGATGATTGAGATTAACAGATGTCTTTAAATCGGATGTTTTAGCAGAAAGTTGTCTGCTAATCTCTGCTCCAATAATATCCCTGTGATTTTACCAATAGTTAGATTCATCTCTGCAGCTGACTCACAACTAAATTATTGACAACAGCTGCAAGTTCAAAAACAATTACTACACATAGCCTATTATATTTTATATTAGGAAAAATGTCTGCATACTTCTGAATATTTCACAGGAGACCAGCAGCAATTATTAATTATTACAAAATATTAATCTGCTGATTCATTTTGTCTATACATGTCAGAAAACAGCAGTGTAAAGAACCTTGAGGACCTGCTCAAGGTTCTTTACTAAAAATAGAAATACTGTCATTAAAGAATGCCCAATAAGTCAAAGTTCTGAATTGATAATGTTAGTAAAAATACAGTATAGTATTATATTATAGAAATATAATATAAATGATATTAAACTAAGTATTATCAGTAGACATAGATCACGCTAGACCAGCAACAGCTATCATTACCCAAATGTCTGATGAATATTTTAATCCATCTGAGTTCACATCTCACTTTTAATTCCAACGACAAGGACGATTAAATAATTAAATATCACCTATTCTTTATGCCCCTGTGATGTTTTTTTAACTCAGCCAAATATGTCCCAGACCTGCAGAATCCTGATATAAAACCAACTTTCCATCTTAAAAGCAGCCTGGAGGGTTTATGCAGTCTGGCTTTGAGATGAACAACCAGCTGTGAAACTACCAGCAAAAAAAACTCTGGATCCTCACTGAAAGGTCAGTGTCAAATCATCCATTAACAGCCAGTGTCATTCTGGGCTCTAAACCAGAGGAGTCAAACTCAGTTTCATCCTGGGTCACATCGGTGTTCTGGTTTCCCTCAAAAGGCAAATTGTAAAGATCATATATATGTATCTATGTATTACTATTAAATGTTATTATATTAGAACATTGCCTCTCCACTCATAATAGTGTTGGTGACAACAGATATAAAATCTGCTGCTGCAGAAATAATGTTCTATCATTGTTCGCGTCTAATTATTAAAATGCTGCAGCAAAACATGTAAAATCATCACAGATATCTAGAGACTCATACAAGAATATGCTGATAACCACTATTAACTATTTGATTTATTTAATGGATGGTTCAAAGATTGGAATCTATGGTTTTGTGTTGCTATGCTAAATATCAGTCCCAGCGTACTGGTGACAGGTGGCCAGTTTATAGTGGAGCACACACCATTAGTCGATTCATTGATTAACTGCCAACTATTACATTTATCACCAATTATTTTTTGTGTGTGTGATCGCTTATGTCGCTCACTGACTATCACAGCTGATAAATATGTATAAATGCATTTTTATTTTAAAATGATGCTCTGATCTGATTGTAGCTTGACTTCCTGTCTGGTTTGATCTGCTCTGTTCAGCTTGATGAATTCTCTCTAAAATAATGTGTGTGTTGGTGTGTTCTGTCTCTGTTATGTCGTGGTCGTCGACTCATACAAGAATATGCTGATAACCACTATTAACTATTTGATTTATTTAATGGATGTTTCAAAGATTGGAATCCATGGTTTCGTGTTGCTATGCTAAATATTAAAGAATAGAAAGTACCAGAAAGTAATGATCTGGTACTTTCTATTCTATTCAACAAAGGAAAATAAGGAAAAACAGAAACTTTCCTGTTTTTAAACAACCTTCGTGGCCGATTGAGAAAATGAGGTGGGGCCCAGATTTGGCCCTTGGGTTTGACACATATGATCTATAGTATGTCCTTGTTTTATTCACTAAATTCATGTGAGAGTATTCTAATGTTTTAGTTTATTAATGTGCAGACAATGTAGAATAATTATAAAAGTACTGCATCATAATATTTAGCAGGTTTCATATTATATTTCTATATTTAATAGAAAAGAATATTAAAGTTTAGTAATTTATGTAAAATATTAAAATCTTCACCTGAAAGGCAACTAAAGTCAAATAAATGAAATGAAAGAGAGTTCACGATCACATCAGTTTGTTGTCATGTGTGATACAGAGAAGCTGAAAGCAGTACTGAATTTTTCAAATCGTTGGTTAATTGATAAATCAATATTCTACACAAAGTATCTTACATTGTCTGCACATTAATAAACTAAAACATTAGAATACTCTCACATGAATTTAGTGAATAAAACAAGGACATACTATAGATCATATGTGTCAAACCCAAGGGCCAAATCTGGGCCCCACCAATTGATAAATCAATTAACCATTGCAGCTCTAATCCAGAGTTCAAATTCCTCTTGATGTAATCGTTTCCATCCTTCCAACCCTCTTCAAACCTTCATCTGGACTTGAATGCAGCTCCGTTGCTGTGACGATAGAATAAGCAAACAAACAAATCCTTGTAAACTGGAGATTGAATTGTCTCATAGTCTTATAAACCTGTGTTTTGGTGTGTGATAAACCTCCAAACTCACATCTGTTACTCCATGTACTTCCTGGATCATTTTTCATGTTCTGACCGACCCGTGAAGCAAAGGGCCAACACACACGTGTGTTTTACAACATCCAGCTTTATTTTATTGGTGATACAATCAGCTTTATATCTGTGAAAAATGTCCTAATAAAAGCTTTGTGTTTGTATTTCTCTACATTTTCTATGCATTTTAACATGTTATTTATGTTACAATAGTTAGATTTCAACTGACAAATGAAAAACACTGAATATATTTTCTATTCTTTCACTATTTCTCCATCTGTTCTAACCTGGATTAGCACCTTAGTTTCTCAGTGGGAGTCAGACAGAAATAGACACTGATGCTGTGTTTTCCTGCCTGTCTGTCACAGGGATTTATAGGAAGCTGCTGCATTTGCTGCCTCAGTCGGTTTCCAACTAATAACAAGTGTTCACGAGAGGGAACGATGTCTGACATGTGTCTGTCTGATTTAAAATATATCTACAGTGTTTGATGTTGACGCTGTTACTATGGCAACTGTGGTGAAGCTGACCAGCAGACACTAAAACACGAAAACACTAAAACCATCGTTTTGCAAATTTCATTAGTGTGATCAGGTGAACATCCTCCATGTCTGTCTTCAGTTACAGGTGCTGTCCTCTGGTTTATTTTTAGCTGCAGAGGATCTTTAAGGCCTCATTTCTCAAACATTTGTCACCGGGAGGCTGCTGCTCCTTCACCTTTTCTATTATTTACATCTACATTTTCACTGATGCTTCACTTTCTGCTGTAGATGAAAAACACCAACCCCTAAGATATAAGGATCCTTCCATAAACATTCAGTATCATGGAAAATTTTCACAATTTGTTTCAAAAAGCTAAACCTTCATATATCATTTATTCATACACACATGAATGTGTGTATAATTAATCTGTTTCAGGGTATAATGGATATTTCAGCTGCCAGCAACAATGTGGATGAAACAGCTCTTGGTTTCAGATTTTGGAGTCGATGCCTGCAGCTTTTTCAGTCTCTTATCTTATATCTAACAAAATATATATAAATAAAATATAAAATGCCCTTGTTTAAAACACTGTGATATGTGTGTGACATCTTTTAAGCTTCTGCTGTGAAAATATTAATAATCTGAAGGTCATGACATATGATGACAGAGGTTTATCAAAATAGTTGATGATTGACATAATCATTGGCAACTAAACGACTAATTGTTGTAGCTCTAGATACAGTACAGCATCAATCTTTATCACAGTTATTTTGGTCAATATTTAAATTATGATTATTTAAACAATTATATTTTAAGTTACACAATATATTTATTCATTCAGCATGAGGGACTGTACTTTTGTTTTAGTGGATATTGAACAGAGTTGTTGTTGAACAGAGAAATTGTGTAATGAGAAAGCGTCAAATATCATTTCAGCTCCATTTTATGATTTTGGAGATTGTTTAACACAAAAATCAAAATCATAATTAAAATTCAATTAATTGTACAGCTTTATTATATATGTAATATTTAAGAACAAAGCCAAAATTCCCCCAGAAAGCAGGAAGACAAATCACTGCAGTTTTCTAACATCCTGTAATCATGTGATGTTGTATAATTACTGTCCTTCAACTTGTTAACCAGATCTCATGCTAATCCAGACGTTGACCGACTGACAGATTAATGTGTCCTCAACAACCAAACAACTGTCCTCTAACACATGATTTAATTCAGCAGATTTTTCCTGTCTTGTGTAAAAAGCTTCATGACTCAGAGTGGGATCGTCTACCTGTTATCACTCGCCTCTCTGGCCAGAACAAGAGGATGTGACGACTGGTCCATCATCCTGATCCAGATGTTACCTCTCCATCCTGATTTCAACCAGCAGGACCGAGGAAACTATCAACTAATTACTGCACCTCTGTTTTTTTTTACGGTTTTTATATATATTAAATGCATGGAATGACCTTTAAAATGTTGCTGTTATCTCTTATTGCAGGTGTGTGTATGTGTGTGTGTGTGTGTGTGTGTGTGTGTGTCCTGCAGGCACAAACTGTTCCAGAGTGCAGAGTAAGGTTCATATTTTACATAATAGCATTTTGCTGCGTTGAGCTCCAGCTCCACACACTGCCAATAAATCGTAGTGTGTGTGTGTGTGTGTGTGTGTGTGTGTGTGTGTGTGTGTGTGTGTGTGTGTGTGTGTGTGTGTGTGTGTGTGTGTGTGTGTGTGTGGCAGTGAGTCGCTGCACCAATGAGCCGATGAGACGAAATTCACCTGAAACGACACAGTGGTGTAAAAGAGAAGCGACACCTTTTTCAGATCCATCAGAAAGCAGCAGCAGCAGGAAGAGCTTGGCTCTGATTTGCTGACTCAGCACTTTCTGACGTCAGTTACTGTTCGTTTAAATATAACGATTCGCTGTGCTGCAGTGAATGTAAACGCTGCTACAGTGAGTTCACATCCAGGTTGAAGTTAGAGAGAGAACAAGCAAATGTTATTAATCTGTTTCTCTGTTATTTAACTTAACTGACATGTAAAATTCATGATTCTATATGTTATTATCTTCCTAGAAGGTTGTGACTTGTAGTTGTTTTAAGAAGGTGAAGCAAGGTTTTAATCTGTTTTAGTGGTGCAGCTACAAACTATTCTGATAGTCAATGAATCTATTGATTAGTCAAACGATTAGTTGTTTGGTTCATTAAATGGTGTAAAATGTGGATCAGTGGTTCCAAAATTGATGATTACACCTAAAATGTCATTTCTTGCCCAGACCAACAGTCCACAACCCAAAGATCATCAGTTTACTATTATAGAAGAATAAAGAAACCAGGAAATAATCAGAGAAGAGAAACTGGAACCAGAGAATCTGGACATTTTCTTCTTAAAAATAGCTCCATTAATCAATGATCAAAATAGTTGGTGATATTTGGCAACTAAGCAATTAGTTGACTAATCATTGTAGCATTAATCTACAGAGCTCCTCTAGTGACATTGGATAAAAAATTTAACCTGTGTCGCTTAGCAGTGATGTCATCAGGTAGCATCTGGGTGTGTTTCTAGTCAGTCGAGAGCGTGCACCACGCTGGTCGGATGTATATGTACGAGTTCCTGTTTTGTCTTTCAACTAAAGTGAGGATATTAAGTTTGTGTGGTAACTATTTGTTCATGTATGAAGCTATAGTAGCCATACAACCGAGCTTGGTAAGGTTGGAGTGTTTTTTAAGTTTGAGTACGACTAAACAACGAGCATTTGTGAAATCCCACACTCGTGTTGACTCAAGTTACGCAGACCCAAAATCGAGATATCAATTCAAGTTTTCCTTTCTATGGAGATAGTGTTGATTGTTGCTGTAACTCGGTAAACATGGTGCAGGGGACTATCAAAGAAAATAATAAATCACAGAGAGGCTGTGGAGGGGGCGTGGCGCATCGGCTGCAGGAGAGAGGTGTGGAGAGGGCTCAGGGGAGCGGCGCCAGGTGAGAGTAATTGAGCAGTGAGTACAGGTGCGCTAATTACTCTCACCATCTCTTTTAAAACAGTAGCAGGCTGGACCCGCGAGGAGGAAGAGAGGAACGGACGAGGAGAGCCGAGCAGACGGCAACATATCAAGCCTGCGAGCGGCTGCAGACGGCCTCAGCGTGTGTGCGTGTGTGTGCGCGCTAATAAAACCCGGGGAAAAACCCGTTAACAGTAAAGACTGAACTTGTTGTGCGTCTGTTCGGTGCCGGGGAACCCACGGTGGCAAGGCGACTGCCACATCTGGCGCCCAATAGGGATCCGGCAGAAATGACGGAGCCACAGCAGGTGCAACCAGCCACAGTGCTGGCCCAGATCTTAGCCGAGGTCGCCGCGATGAGCCGGGACCAGGCAGCGGCCAACAGGCAGCAGCTCTCGGCGCTTCAGCAGCAGGTCGAAGGGCAGACGCAGCTGCTGCAGAGGATGCTGGCTCGGTCGGGGACGGCGTCACCGAGCCCCCCGCTCGCCGGCGTCACACTGCAGCGGATGACCGGGAGCGACGACGTCCAGTCGTTCCTGGAAATGTTCGAGGCGACGGCGTCGGCGTGCGGGTGGCCGGAGGCAGAGTGGGCCGTGCGCCTGCTGCCTCTGCTGGCGGGGGACGCACAGGCGGCGGCGCTCGGCCTGCCTGCCTCCTCACGGGGACAGTACCGGGCAGTGAAGAGGGCCGTCCTCGACCGACTGGGATATTCGGCGGAGGACCATCGGCGGAGGTTCCGGGGGGCCAAGCTGGGTCCCGCCAACCGCCCCTTCGTCCACGCCCAGCAGCTAAGGGACGCGGCGTACAGGTGGCTGCAGCCGGGGGGGACCGCAGGCGAGGGAGAGCTGATGGAGAAGATCGTCCTGGAGCAGTTCGTGGAGGGGCTGCCGGCGGGCACCCTGGAATGGGTGCGCTGCCACCGCCCCGCCGACCTGGCGACGGCCGTCACCCTCGCAGAGGACCACCTGGCCGTCCTCTCCCGGGGCCAGACATCGGAGGCGCGGCCGGTGTCCGCCGGCCGCCCCAGTCCTGCTCCTCGCAGGAGACCCGCCACCATACCCGGTCCCCCCCCCCGAAACATCCGCCCGTCCCACCCCCGCCCCCCGCACTAACGCCCCCTCTGTTTTCCTTCCACCACAGGGTCCAGCCGCTACGGGCGCCGGTCCTAGCCCACAGAGGGTCCCTCAAGCGGCAGGGCAGGAGTGCTGGAGGTGCGGGCAGCCCGGACACTTCCGCCGCGAGTGTCCGCTCATGGAGGTTGGGCAGGTGATCCGGGTTGTCGGGCCCCCGGCACCCTCCCCCGGTCCGGGAGAGACGTACAGCGTTCCGGTAAGGATTCAGGGGGGTACACATCAGGCAATGGTGGACTCGGGCTGCATGCAGTCTATAGTTCACCAGAACCTGATTCGACCTGGGGCATTGTTAGAGGCGGGATGGGTTGATATCAGGTGTGTGCATGGGGATATTCACAGGTATCCTGTGGTGCCGGTGGAAATTCGCTACAAGGGAAAAAAGCATAGTGTGAAGGCTGCGGTTAGTTCCCGCCTGGCGCATCCTCTGATCTTGGGCACAGATTGGCCGGGGTTTGATAAACTAGTGGGGCAATGTGTGGGGGTGCGCTCGCGACCGTCAGGGACAGGGGATATGTGCGCTGTGCTTAGTGGCGACGCGAGGTTGTCCGACGCTGCAGACGGGGAGGGGGAGCCGGCGGTGCCTCCACCGGAGGCTCCGCAGGTTCCCGTGTTTGACTCCATGGAAGATTTTCCACTCGAGCAGTCTCGTGACGATACTCTGCGCTTTGCCTTTGACCAAGTGATACGAATTGATGGTCACATGGTGCGCCCTGACGCAGCGCTGTCATATCCACATTTTTCTTTGCGCAGGGACAGATTATACAGAGTGAGTCGTGACACTCAGACAGGCGACATAATAACCCAGTTGTTGGTCCCGAAAAGCCGTCGGGAAATAGTTTTCCAGGCGGCTCATTACAACCCGATGGCTGGACACCTGGGATATGATAAAACACTGAACCGGATAATGGCCCGATTCTATTGGCCAGGCATTCGGGCAGACGTGCGCCGCTGGTGCGCGTCTTGCCCCGAATGCCAGTTAGTTAACCCACCGGCCGTCCCGAGAGCGCCATTGCGCCCATTACCACTGATGGAGGTCCCATTTGAACGCGTCGGGATGGACCTCATCGGGCCATTTCACCGGAGCGCACGGGGATATCGCTTTGTGTTAGTCCTGGTGGATTACGCAACGCGATATCCCGAGGCAGTGCCGCTGCGCACCATCTCTGCAAAGAGTGTGGCGCAAGCGCTGTTTCAAGTTATCTCCCGAGTCGGGATCCCGAAAGAGATCCTGACTGACCAGGGCACCCAATTTATGTCACGAACACTGAGAGAACTGTACGGGTTATTGGGCATCAAGGCTATTCGAACCAGCATCTACCACCCTCAGACGGACGGCCTCGTGGAGCGCCTGAATAAGACCTTGAAGTCCATGATCCGTAAGTTTGTGCACGATGATAATCATAATTGGGATAAATGGCTACATCCTCTGTTGTTTGCAGTGCGCGAGGTACCCCAGGCCTCAACGGGATTTTCTCCCTTTGAGCTGCTGTTCGGCAGGAAACCACGGGGGGTTCTGGACCTGGTTAAAGAAAGCTGGGAGGACGGTCCAAGCCCAAGTAAGAACGAAGTTCAGTACGTCCTGGACCTGAGAGCAAAACTCCACACACTAGGGCAGTTATCACGTGAGAATTTGCTCCGGGCCCAGGAACGTCAGCAGCGGCTGTACAACAGAGGATCGAGGCTGAGACAATTTTCACCGGGAGATAAAGTGCTTGTATTGCTCCCATCTTCCAATTCGAAATTACTCGCCAAGTGGCAAGGGCCCTTTGTGGTCACACGGCGAGTGGGTGACGTTGACTATGAGCTTGTGCGATCTGACAGGGGAGGGGCAACACAGATTTATCACCTCAACCTCCTTAAAGCGTGGAGAGAGGCGGAGCCTGTTTCCCTGGTGACGACAATTAGAGAGAGAGATGAGTTGGGGCCCGAGGTACCAAAATCGACCAATCCTGCCCCGCTCCGTTGTGAAGACCATCTCTCACCGTCCCAGGGAGCAGACATTGCCAGGTTGCAGCAGCGTTACGCTGATGTGTTTTCCCCCCTGCCAGGACGCACAAGCCTTATTCAACACCATATCGAGACTCACCCAGGGGTGACGGTGCGTTCGCGGCCCTATCGGCTACCTGAACACAAGAGAAAAGTGGTTCAGGCTGAATTGAAAGCTATGTTGGAGATGGGTGTAATAGAAGAGTCCAACAGTGCCTGGTGTAGCCCCATCGTTCTTGTAACCAAGAAAGATGGGTCTATCCGGTTCTGTGTGGACTATCGCAGGGTGAATGATGTTTCACAGTTTGACGCCTATCCAATGCCCCGGGTCGACGAACTCCTGGATCGCCTGGGCCCTGCTCGCTTTTTCACGACGCTGGATTTGACCAAGGGCTACTGGCAGATTCCCTTGTCTCCAGAGTCCAAGGAGAAAACGGCCTTCTCCACTCCGTACGGTTTGTACCAATTTGTCACACTTCCGTTTGGGTTGTTTGGGGCCCCAGCCACTTTCCAACGCCTCATGGACCGGGTGCCCCCATGCCGCATATGCTGCCGCCTACCTGGATGATGTCATCATCCACAGTAACACCTGGGCGGAGCATGTGCGGCAGGTGGCTGCGGTGCTCGAGTCACTGAGGCAGGCGGGGCTTACGGCCAACCCAAAGAAGTGTGAAGTTGGACGGAGGGAGGTACGGTATCTGGGGTACCACTTGGGCGGCGGGCAGGTGCGTCCGCAGGTAGACAAGACAGCAGCGATTGCAGCCTGCCCAAGGCCCAAGACCAAAAAAGAGGTGCGGCGGTTTTTGGGGCTGGCCGGCTATTACCGGCGATTTATCCCCAACTTCGCGGAGCTGACCAGCCCTTTAACCGACCTCACCCGAAAGGGTGCTTCAGATCCGGTCCAGTGGACGGAGCAGTGCCAGGTGTCGCTTGAGAGGGTAAAGCAGGCCCTCTGTGGGGAGCCTCTGCTCCACACACCTAACTTCTCTCTCCCTTTTGTCTTGCAGACTGATGCGTCGGGCAGGGGGCTGGGGGCCGTTCTGTCCCAGCGGGTGCGGGGCGTCGACCGCCCAGTGCTGTACATCAGCCGCAAGCTGTCGGAGAGGGAGGCCAGGTACAGCACGGTGGAGAGGGAGTGCCTGGCCATCCGGTGGGCGGTCGATGCTCTGCGGTACTACCTGCTGGGGCGCCCATTCACCCTCTGCTCGGACCACGCTCCCCTTCAGTGGCTCCACCGCATGAAGGATGCCAACGCCCGGATCACTCGGTGGTATCTAGCTTTACAGCCTTTTAAGTTCACAGTGATCCATAGGCCGGGGGCGCAGATGGCCGTGGCCGACTTCCTTTCCCGCTCCCATGGGGAGGCGGGGGGGGGGGGGGGGGGGGGGGGGGAGTAGGTTAGGCCGGACGGCTCCCCGGCCTAAGTCGGGCGGTGGAGGTATGTGGAGGGGGCGTGGCGCATCGGCTGCAGGAGAGAGGTGTGGAGAGGGCTCAGGGGAGCGGCGCCAGGTGAGAGTAATTGAGCAGTGAGTACAGGTGCGCTAATTACTCTCACCATCTCTTTTAAAACAGTAGCAGGCTGGACCCGCGAGGAGGAAGAGAGGAACGGACGAGGAGAGCCGAGCAGACGGCAACATATCAAGCCTGCGAGCGGCTGCAGACGGCCTCAGCGTGTGTGCGTGTGTGTGTGCGCGCTAATAAAACCCGGGGAAAAACCCGTTAACAGTAAAGACTGAACTTGTTGTGCGTCTGTTCGGTGCCGGGGAACCCACGGTGGCAAGGCGACTGCCACAGAGGCTAATAAGAGTCTGATGAGGACTGACTCACTGGCTTCTGTAGTAACTGAGAAGATCCAAAGATGTAGCTGTGTTTTACATGTTTATTCCAGTAAAACATGTCAGTAATCTGTCTACAATCAGCTGATAAACTACATTAAAAATATTAATCTAATTAATATACAAACAGTAGCTAAGCATCAGTAAAGTGAGACTCCACCTCTCAGCCTCTCTTCATTCACTAAAACACACAGACACATCATCAGAATAATTAATGATTAATTAATGATTACTAGGTCACATGACCATCCCTGTCAGTGACATCATCATGATCAACAACACACCTGGATCCTACACAGGTAAACTATGAGTTGATGCCATTTATTTAAATACAGGAATGAATTAGACTGAAGTCTCTGCTACATGATCAGTTCTCACTGGTGAAGTTATTGGATATTATTATTATATATTATTAGATACTATTATTAGATATTATTATTATTGGATATTATAAATAGATATATAAATATTATTATATGATAGAGTATCATCTGCAGTGTTTAGTTAGACTGAAACTGTCATGATGTCTGATTGAAGCTCACTCAAAATGACTGTCTGTGCATTATTTATTTTATACCTAATGTCACCAAAGGGGCTCTGTACTAACCTGTTTTCTGTCTATTTCTAATAAAAGTTCACATGATGACAGACCTGAAATAACACTGTTTGGTTCTGTTTAATGTGGAAATCTCATGTTAAAGGTTCCGAGCAGCAATGATGAGGTTTTAATGCCTCTTTCTCTCTCTATTTTCCTCTTTTTCTTTTCTCTCTTCCTGTGGTGTCATGATCCCTCTGTTCAATCCTAGTTTGGCCTTTATTTGTCTCAGTCTGACTCAGTAAAACACAATAAGGCCAGATGGAATTTTTCTGCATCTGTTTTGTCTGGAAGCTGAAAGCATCTTATTGGACAACGATGACAGATGTACATAAGACGTGAAGGACGTTGGTCCTCTAACAGGATGAGAGAGGTGTTTAAATCTCTGGATCGTCCATTGAGAAGCTGAGACGTGTTGGACATTTGGTGTTGTGTCACTCGTCATGACTCGTCAGTGCCGGACACTGAAGACACCGACCAGAAACTGAGACACTGACGCTTAGTGAGATGCGCGAGGGAGGCGAGAAGTTTCTGACTTCATATTTTATCCCTGTTCACTCCATCTTAATCAGAGAAAACTGCTCCACAAAACAGGAGTTGATGATATAAATTATGTGAAATTATCGTCCTCGTCAATATTTTCTCTGCAATTGCACTCCAAAAAAATCAGTCTTAAGTTAAAAAATCTTGTTTTTCAATTATTCCAATATTGAGTAGAATAGAATTTATTCCATTGGCAGATATTTCAGATAATTTCAACGTGTTTGTTTTCTTAATTTTGGTCAGTTTAATATTTTTTTCTTAAAATAAGATTAAAATGTTTGAGATAAAGATTTTTGAATTATGTGATATAAAGTCCAAAATATTAGATAAAAAGACAACATTAAGGTAAAAATCAAATATTTGATAAACAAACGACACACATGCCTGATCATTTCCTGGAGACTTCACAATCAAAGTATTTCCATTAACAGTCAGCAATAAGGTATTTTCAATATATTTCCCAGACTAACACTTAAAACATTGAACATTAGATGTGTTTTCATTGATTCTGTTAATTTATTTCATTATAATTATTGGATTTTTCATAAAAATTGACCATGCAGTTGTTTGTTTTTTAAAGATAGTGGAAGTGGAAACAAATTATTTGTCAAATTTGAGCATTTAACTCAAATTTTAACTAGTTACTTGTATATTCGTAACTCAATAACTACTTAAGTTACTTTTTGGGATAAATAACTTCTACTTATTTTTTTAAATAACTTACTTATTTTTTTTTTTAAATAACCTAACTTACAAATCCCATAATGCAACCCAATAGCATCTTTTATTGATGCAATATGCAAAGTATGTTTAGGGGTGCCTGTAAAACGCAAAAGAAAATGTGCTTTGCAGTTGTGTCTGATGCAGCCGGCTCAGTGTTTTGTGGCTGTTCGATGCTGCCGGGGCAGGCGGGGGAAGCAGCAGCAGGGTTCAATGCTTCCCGCTGGCGCCCAGATGGTCTGAGAAGGATGTGTGAAGCGTGAAAGGAGGATGAAAGTCATACAGAAGAAGAGTATTATCACTAACTCTCTGTTGGTTCTCAATGCTTCAAAGAGGCTGTGACCCCCCCAGAAATAACACAAAACTGACAAAAAAGACAACTTCCTTAACCAGAACTCATATGAAGGATTCATAGGGAATAAAGTATTGAAATAACTGGGAAAGTACAGGAGGCAGCGGTGCCCCTCCCTACCTGCAGAACGGGCCCTATGGACACAAAGCGACAACGCATTTTCTGCAAATGATGAGTACAAAATTAACCTGAGGCAGGAAAGAGAAAAAAGAGAAGTGTAATCTGACATGGTACTGAATGATTGACAGCAATCAGCATCTAACCAATCAACAGCCAGATGCAATAACAGGTTGTTGATGAGGATGAAGAGACAATAAGAACCTGGAGCGAGTGAAAGAAAAAAGAAAAGAACAGCAGCTACTGGCTGTTAATTATGAGACAGAATAGAGGAGAATTCTGTCTAGATGTGGACTGGAGATTCCAGCAGCCTGATTAGTATTTAATTAACATCTTATTAACACCAAAACTGCATTTCCTCCCACTCTTAGACAACAAAAAAGAGAAAAGAGGAGTTCATTGACCAGTTGGTGTCATATGTTGCCTCAGGTTTATTCTAGACCCTCAGGAGGTAAAATGTCACCTTTTCTTAGTGAATTTAATTCATAACAAGATAAGATGAATTAAAATAAATATAATAAAATAAAGACAATCCTTGATTTGATGGATACTGGAGAAATGTAAAGCATTGCAGCAGCAAAAAGCAACATATGATTATAGAACCGAAGTGCAAAATGTAAAAAAAATAAATAAATAAGTAGGCTATTTAAAAATAATCAAATATAGAAATGTTATTATTGGTTATAATTGTATTTTCATTAATTGTATTTTAATCTCTGTGATGTTACTATTTACATTGAATTCATTGTGTAATTTACCATGTAGACAAAAATAAATCTTAAAAATCAGCTTGTATATGTAGTCTATACAAATCTATCTATTGTTGTCTGTATTACAGAAACTCTCCTTGTTACAGTCGCCTCTGCTGAGCGACGTTTTTTCAAATTGAAGCTCATCATAACATACCTCCACTCATCAATAGCACAAGAACACTTAGTAGCCTGGCTATGTGCGAACTGTGTACTGGCACAGCAGCTGTCACATGATGCACAAATGCAGGAAAAAGTTGAAAAAATGTTGTTTTTTTTTGGTTCACCCCAAATAAAGGTAAACCGAAATGTTTGCCTCAAAATAAAATTCTGCTTAGGGCCCCAGTTTGGCCAGAGGCAGCCCTGAAAGGAGGTGAAGGGGAGTTTCCTCCTCTGGCTTCGGCCTCCTGTAACAAAACTGTTTACATTGGGCCCAGATCTGCTCAAATAGCTGAAAGGCTGCAGCGTCATGGGGCTGATTTACTGGAATCAGACAGTTAGAGCGCAGACGTCAAACTGAGAGGAGCTCCAAGCAGAAGACATGAAACATGAAACAGCAATTGAAAAATGATTCTAACTAATCGAGCTGCTGCAGCAGAAACACTGAGTGGAAACGCAGGGATCAATAAGTATCGCCAAAACAGTTTCATGCTCACTTAAAGCAGGAAACTGCTTCCCGATAAAGAGATAAAGTTAAAGTAGTGAAGTGAGTGAATGAACATTTAAAGAAGCCTTTCTGTGAGCAGTTTCTCCAACGGTGCTGGAAACACTGATCTTGTTCATAAAAACTGGTTATTCAACATTGTTAAAATAAAAAAAATTAAAAAAACACTGCTTGTTGGATATATAGTGGCTGAACTGTTATGAGAATCATCTGTAAAGTTCAGTCATGGAAAAATAAAAATATTTATTTGGGACAAATAAAATAAGATATTTCAAGATAATTTTACTCAATATTGGACTAAGTGTAACAAAAACAAGATATATTCCTTTGTTAAGATTTTTTGCTGTGTGAGGAGTTTTTAACTGTAAAGCAAAATAATATAATGATATGACAGAGTCCTATTAAAAATAATACTGTGTTACTCCCACTAATAAACAGATGCTGCATTTTGTTGTATTTGACACAAGTAAAATCAGCCACAGTTGCAGGGAAATAATGAAATAATGGAGCGAGGGAACAAGAGAGAAGAGAAATGCTGCTGTTTCCAGGCAGAGAAAAAACTGAGGGAACTACCCACAATGCCTCTGTGGACTCACACAAGGCACACACACACCCACACACACACAAACTCTCTCTCTCACACACACACACACACACACACACACACACACACACACACACACACACACACACACACACACACACACACACACACATATACTCCAATAGTGCTTAACTCAGCAAAGGGCAGGCCAAGCTCTGATCGCTGCTGTTTGTCTCACAGCTTTTTCACTGTTTTCTGTCTCTATTTATTCTTTTCTCTCTTGTTTCTGTTTGTTTAAACATTGGATCAGAAACGCTCTGACATCATGAGATTCAGTTTTATGATTGCTGAAGAATCTGTGTGTTGATGTTGGAAGTTTCACTATATGGGATCACGTCACAAAAATGTGATAAAGAAAAATGACTCTTGCAGTAATCTGACATCTGTTTGTAAATAATGTGAATTCACGGTTATTTTTGTTCCAGTTTAGATTATTAAACATGAGCTTGTTGACTCAGACACGCCTGAAAATTTGTATTTTGTGACTCAGATATGACAACGACTCAGAATGTTGATTCAGACATGATTTTGATGACTTGAATTAAATTTATGTGACTTTGGCAAATCAGCAGAAAAGGGTTTTACGCTTGCTTGAGTTGTTTTTGTTGTTGTTTTTTGCCTTTTTGGATTTGTGTTAATAAGCTAAAGGTAAGATGGAAATAGAAGAAGCAAACATTTAATAGACAGCATTGATCGGTGCTAAACCCTAATCAAGAACTCAATATTATTAAAATATTTGTTGCGATTCACATGATTGTGTTTATCTACTGTAGATTCATGAAGAGTCATTTATTTTATTTTTTACAGTTTAATATTTAAATTCTCACAGTCTGTTATTAAAATGAGATGTTTTATGGTCCAAAAGCAGCTAGTTATGACATGTTTAAAGCCATTGTACCAGCTAAACACACCTTGATTTTTCTTGTTGTCTTTTTTCATTATGATTACAAAAATCTGATCCCTGGTTCTATTTTTGGTTTCACCTCTTTGAAGTTCCAAACACGCTGAGTAGATACTTTAATGTGATGTCACCAGGCTGCTGGTTATTATGACCTTGTCCTCAGATTATTTACATTACAATTTGCATATTGATGAAGGTTATTTTAATTTCAATTTAAAGCATTTCAAAGCATTTCATACAACACTGGCGTCCCCCAGGGTTCCGTATTAGGTCCTTTACTATTTAAATCATTAGTAAAACAATTTCTTTTAAATAGAGAAACAGTGATCAACATTTTACTTGATGAAGCCTAATCAAGAACTCAACGCTGTCAAAATATTTGTTGGGATTCACATGGTTGTGTTCTTCTGTAGTAATGAAATGGAAATATAGTAAATAAACAGTAATTCCTTAGCTTTGGGAATCATGACAGTCGTGATGAGCTCAACACCCACCAGCGCCTGAGTTCAGTCAACGTGGAAGGAACATGGTCTGTATGGGAGGTGGAGATGCTGCTGTGTGGTCAGCAACACATATGAACAAACAAGGAGGTTTTGTGCAAATAAAAACCTCACTGTAGTTTCACCTAGTTTGCATATTATGATGACTCCATCCATGTTAATTTTTGATGGACACACAACATGCCTGAAACCAAAATCAAGCCATGCCAGGCTAAGTCGTGATGAGTGGAGCTGATTTCCAACATTCTAATCTAAACACATTCCAGAGTATTAATTAATTAATATTAATAATTAATTAATTTTAAATGTGTAAGGTGAAAGGGACAATAAAAGTGACTCAGACATAACTGTCACTATACTGCATTCCCAAAATGTAGCTCACTATAGGTTATGAAGCCTTGAGTCGACCTGGTGATCTGGTCTTGACCTTGTTGATTCGCATATTTCATTTTCAATCTTTGCAAGATTTTAAAAGTCCACGTAGATGGTGAAATTAAAAATTAGCTGCCTCAGATATGAAATAAATGATTCGGATATAACTTTGTCACTTTGGTGATCTAGTGTTGACCTTGTTGATTGGGATTTTCCCGGACACAGTGTGCTCTGAATCAACAACAAAAGAATCTAAATGTATGACTGATGCAGCAAACCCTCAGTTCTGCAGCTAATGCCAAACACCTGTGGTGGTTTTATTGTTTTCCTGGCAGAAATCTCTGTTTTGTTGTTGATCCCTGTGGTATCGTGTTGGCTGGTATTGACTCAGGAGTCAAAGTTTTGGTCTGGCAGTGGTTTTACCGCTAGAGATGTTAATGTGTCCCCGTGATCAGATGGACAAAATATTCCATCTCCGCTTGGCTGAAAACCACAATGAAACAAAACTGGGCTGCTGGGAGCAAACAAGCTCACAGAAAACAGAAAAGAATGGAAGAAGGAGCAGGAGGAGGAGGGTGATACAGACTGAGATAAACACTGCAGGACTGTTTATGAAAAACAGGCCTAGAAATACCCGTCAATAACCAGAAAGGGTTTTTTTTATTTAAAAATATGTCATTCATCAAGATAGACAAGTCGTCCTCTGGGGCTTAGAGCTGGTGTTTTCACCCCCGCTGAGACCAGGCGGGTTCCGTCAAATCCTGCCCTGCAGACACAC
This sequence comes from Lepturacanthus savala, assembly GCA_030544235.1. Taxonomy (NCBI): domain Eukaryota; kingdom Metazoa; phylum Chordata; class Actinopteri; order Scombriformes; family Trichiuridae; genus Lepturacanthus; species Lepturacanthus savala. The sequence continues at coordinate 30,725,997 of CM060479.1, read as the reverse complement.
TCAGACTGATAGTCTCTCAAACACTCTGGCAGGACACCTGAATAACTGTCAATGTCCAACAGAGCCACAGAGGAACTTACAACGATCACATAAAACTCTTCAACCAACCTGCTCAAAGACGTGGGACAAGGAGGAGAGAAAACATCTGTTTAAAGTCCTCACATCATTTACAATAAAGTTTTCATATTGATGAAGTTATTTTAATTTCTTCAAAGCATTTCATACAACGTGGGAGACACGGTGGCGCAGGGGTTACCGCTGTTGCCTCACAGCAAGAAGGTCGCAGGTTCAAGACCTCCTGGTTCTGGGACCTTTCTGTGTGGAGTTTGCATGTTCTCCCTGTGTCTGCGTGGGTTTTCACCGGATGAAAAGATGAAAAGATACAGGAACACAGGTGTAAGCATGCATAACTTTACTAAAGAAACTCCTGAACTTCTTCAGGCATGAACAGTTACACACAGAGTACATTGCAAGGCATTTTCAACAGAACACAGATTCATTTGATTGGAACAGATACAACAGCTTCATGTTATCTTTGTGTCTGGTGGGTTTTCTCCAGGTTCTCCAGCTTCCTCCCACAGTCCAAACACATGCTGAGGTTAATTGGTGACTCTAAATTGCCCGTAGGTGTGAGTGTGTGTGCCCCACGATTGGCTGGCGACCATCTGGGGTGTATCCCTGCCTCTCACCATAACGCGTTAGGCTCCAGCAGACCCCTGTGACCCTAATGAGGAATAAGCAGGTATAGAAAATGACTGACTGACATTTCATACAACACTGGAATCCACCAGGGTTTCCTATTAGGTCAAATAGAGAAAATATAACATAAAGTAACCAGTTGGATTTAGTTTAAAGATGCAATGAATGATCAATTATTCAATTATTTGCCAACTATTCCATTAATCACCAACTATTTAGATAATGTTCAAATTCTCTGGTTCCAGCTTCTCTTCTCTGATTATTTTCTGGTTTCTTTAGTCTCTATAATAGTAAACTGATGATCTTTGGGTTGTGGACTGTTGGTTGGTCTAGACAAAAAAATATGTTTTAGGTTAATTATTCATCTTTGGGAAACAGTGATTAACATTTTACACCATTTTTTTAATATTTTTTTTTCTAAAAAGATTTAATGCACAAAATGTGAAAGGATTCATTTATGACATAAATTTATGACAAAACTTAGTTTTGATATTGCAAACATTTACCTCCTTTGTTTTCCTGGATATTCCTTTAATAAGCATTTCTTTGTCTCCTCCTTCAGCATAAAACTGATCTGTTATTGTTTTCTTGTAGATGTCTGGTTTTATTTCCAGACAAACAACTTCTTCTTCTACTCTCTTTATTACAGCCATACAGTAACATAGCTTATATCGCCACCTTCCAACCAAATTACACTTTACATGATTACATCTGTTTGTTTGCTCCAAACCCATAGATAGAAACAAATGTAATTAATCTTTTCTTTTATTTTTTTGAGATTTCAAAAGTTAGCTGCAAATTGTAGGAGATGACAAGCAGATGGGAACTCAACACAACTACACGAAACATTACTGAAACTGTCTACATGTATTTCTCTAAGAAGACTGTCAATGTTTTTTTGTCAAACGTTTTTCTCATCTAAATCCAGATTTATCAGATGTCATCTAAACCAAACATGGTTATTATCACCCTTGTCACATCACTCAGAGGTAATTTATTTAGTATGCAAATTATATGTTTAAGATTCACCTTCTTTGAACTTTGTTAAACTTGGCTGCAGTTGCCATGGTGACTGAATTATCCTGTACAGGGGCATCAAACTTTGGACGATCAGCTTTTTTTTTTACTTCTCTTCTTATTTCCTCCAAATATAGTTATAATTTATATATTCATACATCAATATTGATTGAAATATATGAATAAATAAATGTCCTCTGTCCCTCATGTCTATTTTAAGACCTTGTGTTTACAAAAATAGGATTTTAATGTATTTGCTGTGGCAAAAAAATGTTTTTCTTCTCTTGTTTACAGGATCAAAGACCTGCTGCTCTCCTTCTGTGTCACCTTGAGTGTTTCACTCTTCTAGTTGCTGGTGAAGCTGAAACCAACAGAGCCTTAAAAGGCAAAACAATAGAAACAATAGAGCCAAGCATCAAACAGAATCAAAGCAGAGCATCCAGGTGCATTTCAAATGGTGAAAGTGTCAGAGAGAAAATCTCTACTTCATCCACCTGAGCAGTGATTCCAGTGAAAGAAAATCATCACCTAACAGGTATGAAATAACAACGGTGGCTTGGTTTTGAGATCTGATGAAGAAATCTGTGCACCATGAAGGTAATTTTTAAAGGAAAAGAGCCAAGATACAGAATCTGATCTAATCTTGTTGCTTTTTGCAGCAGAGACGAACAGATTTGATGTAGGTGAAGCTGCAGGAGATCAGCAACGAATCAGGGCCATGTTTCCTTGAGAAAGGCTGATTCCATAGGGAGAGTAACATCAACACATCATCAGCATATCGTCAGAGTATAGTAAGAGTAACATCTGCGTATTGTCAACGTAACATCTGCATAACGTCAAAGTAATGTCAGAGTAATGTCTGTATATTAGCTGATTACTGCTTCTTTTTTTGAGGGACCCACACTAAATTCTTGTCAATCTATCACAAAGCAGGAGCTAGACAGGAAGTCATACAGAGAAACCAGAAACCAACTGGTCGATTTTCAAAATAAAACACTGTGCAGACTTCCACCTATTGACCCACGGTAGAAGAACAAAAAACAGACATTTGACCAAAGCAAAGGCAATTATACGTCTGTGTGTGTTTGCTGTTCTCTTTATACATCTGTGGTGGTTACAGAGATTTTCTCAGGTGGAGGATCCTTACTTCAAAAATGCTACTGAAACACTTCTGAAATGCTACTGAAACATGTCAGCAGGTTCCTGACTCTCTCCAGAAACAAAAATGTTCTTTCCTTTTTTCCACTACAGCAACTAAACTGATTCAGTAAGAACTTGGCCAACAAGTCACTGTGGATGTTTACAGTTATTAAAAACTAAAGAACTAAATCTTATTTTAATCTTTTTTTAAATAATCAAAAATGTGCTGAACCATGAACATCTTAATTTAAACCCAAATGAAGAAATTCGGAGCACAGAATGATGAATTTAATGACAGAAATTAACTTTTCTTTTGCACTAAAACTGCAGACCTTCACCTCAGTTTGGGAGTGACTTGTTATGGTTCCAGGTCTGTTGTCTAAATGCTGTTTTATCAGTTCTGTGAGTTACAGTGAGAAGAAAGAGGCAGCTGTTAAGTTTCTATCTGTTCTACTTTATTTTTGCCTCAAATGTCTCTTTCTCATTTCATTCATACATATTCAGCTGTCTCTGTCTCTTACTCTTTCTCTCTCCACATGTGGTGATGCTATTAAAATGTCTGTCAGTGATTAATTCCTGGATCAGGAATAGAGCCAGAGCAGGCCTGCACAATAACTCAGAATATGGATTTAAAGCAATATGTGCAATATTTTGTAAAGAGATCTTGAACTTTTAAACTGCAACAGACGTGCCTCTGCTTTTCATGCCATGAACTGTTTCCTTCAGGATCAGGCTGTGATTTTCTATATTTTGTTTTATCAGCCAAACATTTGCAGTATCAATTATTGTCCCATCCTATTATATTATCCAGGATCAGAAGTTTACAGAGACCAGACCAGACCGGCCAGACAAGATAAATTTCATTGGTTTGTACATCTTATTGCAAATTCATGCCCACATTTATATAAAAAAGAACTCCTGCACACAAGCACTATTTGACATAGTGACATTTCGATTCTCAGACCTTTATAAAGGTGGGTATTCCCACATTTATGAAGGAAAAAGCCAAAAATGGACCTTGGGACTTTTCTTTATGAAATCCACACAAAATGTAAAATAAATTAACAGAAATTGATGAAAGGAATTGATGACAGAAATCAATGTCTCTGGCTTTTTCCTTTTTGTCTGGGTTATATAATACAAACACCTGAATAAAAATACACTTCAAAATCTACAAGATGCTCTATTTTTATCATTAAAATATTATAATTTAAACAAGTTTTTAGGGAGCTGGGATTCAAAAGTGGACTAGAAACATATGATTTCATATGATGTGTTGATGTGAAGTGAAGATCATCTGCAGCTTTCACCTACACTTTGAATGTAAATGTGTCATAAACTGTCCCGTCTGTATCTGTCTCTCTCACCATCCAATCCCATAATCCCCGGTAGGCGCGTTGGCACATGAGCAGCTGAGCACAGCCTGACTTATCGGACTTGGAGTGATGTCTGTGAAGACTCAGCACAACAGGCCAGCTACGCTCGGATGTTCTGTCTGACTCCAACAAAATCAATAACAATTCTGAGGAGACAATTGGCCTCGTTTTCACAAGAAAAACCTGCAGCGGCTCCAGAGACATGCAGCAGCAACTTTGTTCCAGCAGAAAAGTGTCTTAAACAACATTTAATTTTGCCTTAAAAGGATTTATGGCGTATTAGACACTAATGTTAGTTATGAGAAACACAAGTTTCCCTATTTAGTATTTAAAAATCAGTATAATATTATTTATTTAATGGCTTATAACACACTATGAAGTAGTTATGAGCAAATTTAAGGATGTAAATGTTTTAATAAATCGTAATATCGTCTTACAACTATGTTATAAACCATTTATACACTGAGTGTAGGTATATAAAGGTCCTATCTCATTTTTAAATCACTGAATCCACAGAGAAATAAACATATATTCAGAAACTGGGCCTTAAAACAAGCCATCAGCGCTTCCTAGAAGTTGTGATGTCACTATACAGTCACTGCCCAGCCAATTGGAGGAGAGGCTCGTTATTATTATTATTATTATTGGGAACTCAATTTCAGATATTTGGATGTTTGAGGATTAGGACTACTGTTGTTCAGACAGATTAATTATCAATGTCAAATGTATCTGGACTTTTATAACATTTTTACACGTTTATTCTATATTTCTATATAACCTTATTATTATGTTTGTTTTGCACTATAAAACCAGGTAAACTATTGCACATCTGTGTGCAAACTGATTGGAAAATGGTCATAGCAGTAATTTACCATAAAAACACTGGTTTTCTTGCACTTTTAATAGTATTATGTAGCTTTAAGGTGTTTTATACCATCATCTGGGAGAATACTGTCTTCTAATTGGCCGATCCTTTAACGCACATTGTTGTTTTATCACATGCACTAAATTCTTCCGGTAGAGCACAGCTGTCAAACCTAATAATAGCTGAGTTTTCAACTTCTTTCAATGCATGATGGTTTAATCATGTTCAATCACAGATCTGTTTAACACATTGAAGTCCCACAGCGACACTCATACATCACCCTACATCAACACTCAACACATATAATATTTTCAATACTATATACTATATATTAAAAACTCAACATTATTTAAATATTTGTTGCGATTTTATGGGCCTGAGCAATAAAAATAGAAAATTAATATCCACATCATCAGTACAATAAAATAGTTCTATATAATATTGATAGTTTGACTCAAGGTTTGTGTAAAAAAAACAAACCAATGCTTTCCCTTGATAATGGATCAGTCATTGAATCAAACAGCCAGTCATTTAACAGACAAACCACAAATAAACTTTAATATAAAGTGGTCGCATTTAGCCTTTTTTCTCATTCGTGACTTTCTGGTCATTAGTAAAAGTAGATTTAAAAATGATAAATAATCATCATTATCCACTGATATGAAATAGTTATAGTTGCAGCTAGTAAGTGTAGGCCCCCCATATATATATTTATATATATATATATATATATATATATATATATATATATATATATATATATACACACACACATATTCAGTACACCAGCAGTACACAGTCAGTACAGTATTTCTCATTTATTTAATGTCTGATACTTGGCAAAAGACCAAATAACTTCTGTAACTCCATGACAACAAAATTATAGCCTAGGCCTAGTAGTGTGAGGTAATACACATAGAACCAGTGTTTTCAGAAACTATGACAACAATAGCCTAACAATTGGGCTACAACAATAATGGCAATTAAGGCAAGGTGAAAAGAAATAAAACCATATGGTTTGGAAAAGTAAATAAGAATGTATTCTGTATTACAATAAAATTCATATTTTGTTTAAACGTTTAAATAAAGCATTCATCATAGTATAAATTAATCTAAATTTGCTCCACCCCCCCAAAAAAAAACATCTATTTGGGTTGAATCACCTGAAAATCATGTGTTAGTAGCCCAATTCACCCATGGATCAGTAAAATAAAGTGTTATAAGTAATTTCACAAATGTTCAGCCTCATAAGATAAACCAGACTGATTTTAGAGATGTTTTAGTTCAGGTGTGTCCAGGTGGATATGATTTTTGGCACATTTAGGCATATTTGGCACATCCTCAAAAATTACAATAATAATCACATATATACCATGATACATTATATATAATGATACTATATAATATACAATATAATAATTATCTATCTATTTATGGGCACATATGCGTTGAGCTGGGCTGTGTGTGTAAAGATGGACGGGAGGAGGGACAGACAGGGTGATATCCGAGATCCTATTGGATCCTATTTGGGAGATTGACACCACTACGAAAGCGTCAGAGCCAATAGAATCGAGTCATGTGATCTAATTTGACGTATCACACACCACAGGGACACGTCAGGGCGTGATTTACAAAGATAGGCGATACGGAGCGACTTCCCACTCCGTAAATAATCTGGTGTCTGACTTCATAAACAGCGTGGATTGAATAAAAATAACTTTAAAATGATGAAGATTTAGAAGCAGCAGATTGCAGCGTTTTTATCCGACACTAGTTTTTTATTGAAAAATAGCAGAGATAAGACATAATTTATCGTTGTATCAGTAAAAAGAAAAAGGTTTTTTTCGGTGGTTCACGGAAAGACTGAGGAGTGAGCCTTCCTCTTCACCAGAGACAAGCTTAGTACCTCTGTGTAGATCGGAGTGTGAGCAGTGATGGGAATTGTCGTTCACTTTAAAGAACTAGTTCAGTTCAGATCGTTCAGTAAAAAACATCGAACGTTCGAATTTAAAGGGGCAGCGCGCACGGTCAAACCCGCTGAGCTCAGTTATCCATAGTAATCAATTCAATCCTGTTGACGGGAATAAAAATGACACTATCGGCCCCCCTATTGTCCCGGGCCCCCCCGCCTTGCGGGGGCTGCGGGAGTGTCCGTTACGCCACTGTACCTATATCACCCACCTCTACATGTATTAAAAGTTGGTCATAAAGCATAAAATTACCCCAAATATTTAAAAGAAAATCATCTATAATTTTCAATATGGATCAATATCAAGACTTTTTTTATATAATCCATAATCCAAAGGATTTTGTTCATTTTGATTGTTTAGTATTTTAATTTTCAAGATCCTTTTACAGAAATGTGAAGAAGGAGAAACACAAGTCAAACACTCTGGAAGAAGGAGCAGGCTATTATAAACTTCCACTCCTGTTGTGACTAGGCTTGTCCCGATCCAATATCGGCATCGGATCAGCCGCCGATATTGGCAAAAATATGCGTATCGGTATCGGCGCGGCGGCACGGAAAAACATCCGATCCGTTAAAAAAAGTCCGGGTTTTCCAGCGCACCTATTCAGATAATCCATTCCAGTTTTTTTGCTGTGGTTTCGCTAAAATCCGGTCCGCATTTTCCAGCACACCAGCATTAGTGTCTCCCAGTTTACCTGAGGCATCCCTACATCAGCGGTTCCCAAACTTTTTTAGCTGTGCACCACCATCAATATCCCTACCTGGTTGATGCACCCCCTATTTCCCACACCTTCCAAAAAACACAACTACATGTCTTAAGGCAGCATGTTTAATTCTGCTCAACTAGAACACAGGAGAATCACCAGGAGAATCACCAGGAGAATCACCAGGAGAATCACCAGGGGTGAAAGTGGTTAAAACTCTTGCTGGAACTCAGTCCGTGTAAAATAATGTGGCACGCGCCGCTCGCAATTTTTTACGGTTTTTAATCGGTTTCAGGCAATTTTTAGCACAGTTACGGATGCATGTCACTTGGTCAGGCATGTATATATGAAAAAAAAACAGATTATCCAATATCTGTCAAAGATTTATTAAGCCAAATATCAGTTGACAGTGAGTGATACATCATACTCCGACTCCTCAGACTCTGCCTGCTCCTCCACCTGCTTCTCATCATCCTCTGATTCTTCTGTGGTCGTGAATGTCATTTTGTCATTTTACAAACTTTTTTTCTTGTTGTTTCTTCAGCTCCCGGCTGAGCTCTTTCGCATTTTCTATTAAAATGTATATTCTGCGCTGCATTGTACCAACATAATTTTGGTCGGTGAGAGCAAACACGTGTGGTTTGAACCAATCAGAATTAGCGATGCTGATAACGTGACCACGTGTCTATCGTCCAACCAGAAACACATTGTTCAGCTCGGCTCGCCTCGCGTTGCATAGCAACCAGAGCCGCGCTCAGACTTGTCGCTCTGTAGCAAACGGCACAGACAGACACCGAAACAGCGTAGATTACACTGAAACGAGCACACTGGAATTGTTCCAGCACTCGGATAATGTAACTAATGTGACTTTAGTTCATTGTTTTCTTTATTTAACATGGGAGTTTGACTTTTTTAACGGAATGCATCTAAGCAAATCTGTGGAAATGTGAGTGTGACTACAGTGACTGGACTCGACTGTGTGTCACCTGATGCAGGAATAATGACGCACCAAAAAAAAAAAATAAAAAGTGTTAAACCAGCATGTCTAAACAGAGAGAAGATGTATAACAAGATGTTGAATATCCATTCAATGTAACAAATAAACGTTTATTTAGACGTCTTTTTCTGTCGGAAAATCCCACTTTGAAAAAACTTTATTAAAAACACTCCAGACCGCCATTACATTTTTTAGCTTCGTACCCCCGAGTGCTTGGCTGGTATCGGCCACCAGTATCGGTATCTGCTCGAAGGGCAAATACAATATCGGTATCGGATCGGAAGTGCAAAAAGCTGGATCAGGACATCCTTAAGTTGTGACATCACAACAGGAGCCATTTCTAAACAGTGTGTGTTCAGCATCGCTACAGAAGGAGTGTGTGGTTTTATTCATAGTTTGTGTTTGTGTTTGCAGGAACAACAGAGACTGAAATATCTACACAAAAGCTGTGAAAAAGTGCCTTTTTATATATAATATTATTGTCCCTTTAAAATATTTGATGTCATCTATAGAAGCTTTTAGGTTAAGAGTCATTTATTTTAGCAGGTAGGCTGCTATTTTCCCATTAGGGCTGCAGACTCTCAGTGCTATTTCATGACAGAAATTCAGCCTGGTTGCATGTGTGGGGTGATTTAAAGTGCACATACAGCACTAAAGAGGTCGTACATGATCGCAATGAGAAATATTAATTTCCCTTCAGGACGCCCACTCTGTGTCCTGCTTGCTGCCAGACATCAGCCGACTGAATCAGAAATATCTGCCTCCACCAACTGACCCAGGAAATAAATTTAAAATACTATGTCAGGAAGCAGATTCTCCACCAACTCATTCACCACATCAGTCACTTCCTCGATGTGTCTGCTATGTTATCCCTCTATTACATAGTGTTGCCATAAAGCAGCAATTACTTTGTCTTCATTTTTATAAATATAGATAAAAAAATCTATGTTTTTACAGTTAGGTGTGAAAAGAGGGCTTTTATTTTGAAGGACATGGAAAATTCATCAAATAAAAAACTGACTGCACTATCTGGGATAAGTACATTATCATTATTATTATTATTAGTATTTACATTTAATTCAATTTCAATGTTATAGTTTTTTTCTCATATGATAAAAAAGATTTGTTTGCTATATAGCAACAATATGCAAATATTGTTAGAGCCTGTAATCAGTCCTCTGTTCCATAAAACACCTGATATCTTTCCTGAAAAACCAGCCATTTCTGTAGTGGGGAATGTAGGCTGAGCTACAGGTTTATTTCAGAAAATTACAGCACATTATTTCCATCTGGAGCTCATTTCAAGACACATCAATTCTTCATTTGTGAGAACATGATTGTCTGGAAGCCGGAAAGCTGGACTTCACTAAGAAAAGGAAGAAACAGATGGACGAGAGGTGAAGAGAAGAGGGAGAAAAATCAAAAGAATGTGAAAAGTTTCAGGGAAGAGTTCATCAACCAGCAGAGGAGGAAACCTGCCAAAGATTACATCACATGGAGTCTGAGAGGACGACAACGCTCCATCCATCACAGTTTAAATAAAACAAGTTGTCTGTAACCTGCCTTAAGCTTTGATTTCCATCATCACCTTCATCAGCTTCAACCCAAAAATATACAGCGACCACTTAATAAACCACTTAACCAACTTCTATCTGATCAATTCAGGGGCCAATAAGGCTGTAACAGTTTATATTCAGGTTTAATTGTCAATGAAAATGTGGTGTAACCCTAAAAACGTGGTACCTGATAGTTAACTAGTAACTATTAATAAATACTCTATTTTATTTACAAGAAAAGGTTAATGGACAAACTGTAGCCAGAGGTTTAATTGTTAGAGGTGAACCACAAAACAATAATGATTGTTGAACAATAATGAACAATAATTCTTTTTGCACATTTCACAAAATCCGCTCTAAAATTTTAATACAAATCCCATTAATGCTGAGGACAGTCCTGCTGGTCATTCCGTATCTTTTCATGTCTTTCCGTATCTTTCTGGTACGCAGCCGGTCACTGGTTGTTCAGCAACCACAGTATGGCTGTCATCCAACAAAGATAAAGGAATCTCATATAAACACACATAAAATAATATTTTGTAGTATATTCTAAAATAATATTGTTTTTTATGTACAAGGTCCATTTTATGTTGAGTTCTATGGTTTAGGTTTTAAAATTGTAGCTGAATAAATAAAAACAGGAATGTATTAATATAATTGGTTTAACCAGATTAATGGGTTATAACAGCCTGCTGCAGCTACTAGTAGGTAGAGTAGGGCCCTACTGGCTCATATCTGTGATGATGCTTCACTTCTATCTTTATTCAATGGTCCACAACCCAAAGATCATCAGTTTACTATTATAGAAGACTAAAGAAACCAGAAAATAATCTGAGAAGAGAAGCTGGAACCAGAGAATTCAGACATTTTCTTTTTTGAAAATTAGTCAAATCCATTAATCAAACATCTAAATAGTTGATACATACTGTAATAATTGGCAACTAATCGGGTGTGGTCTTGACATAAAAAGACATTTTTGGTTGAATCTTTAGCTTTGGGAAACAGTGATCAACATTTTACATCATTCTAAGAACCAAACAACTAATCGATTAATCATTTCAATGATTAGTAGATAAATCAACTACTAATCAGTAGATAAATCAACTCAAAATGACAATTGATAAAAATAGTCATTAGTTCTGCTGACGATACACTAATTTACATTTACACCAAAACCAGTCCTTTACCCAATACACAAGATAAAGCATTACAGTTCTGCACATTTCTAGGTCTGTATTGATACTCTGAGATACTACTGTAATATATTTGCATAATTTACAGGTAAAAACTCCTTGTTTCTCTGACACTGGCTCTTCATGCAGCACCAACAGAAAACGTGAGGCTAAGGAATATTTTTAGATTTCCTTGAAGAAAGTCTCACCAGGTTCAGAGTAATTTCAAACCTGTTCTAAATAAAAGCGGAGCCTGGCTGTCATGTGCTGCTGTTGAGTCAGACGTGTTCACACCTGCAGCCAAACAACACCACACAAGGAGCGAAAACACACATTAAAACAGGATTTCACCTCTTTTCTCTGAATCTGCAGAGCTTAGATTCAGATTTTAGTCTTGTGTTTATAGCGCAGGATGATATCAGCACCATCCAAGTAATGGGTTTCATTTTCTTCTCTATAAGGCTTCAACTAATGATTATTGACAGGTGATTAATCTGTCAATAATTGGAGTTAATGTTAGATTAGTTTGGTTCATGAAATGGTGCAAAATGATCACTTTCCCAAAGCTGAAGATTCAACCGTAATGACAAGGGCCAGTTTATTGTTGATTATTCTGTTGATCTCTATTAAATGTTTAGTTTACAAAATGTTGGTAAATGATCTAGAACTGCAACAAATGATTACTCTAATAGTGGATTGATCTATTGATTATTAAAAAAATCTATTAGCTGTTTGTTATTGTTTGTTTCATAAAATGGTGCAAAATGTGGATCAGTGTTTCCCAAAGCTAAAGATTCCACCTAAAATTTGACCGACAGTCACAACCCAAAGATCATCAGTTTACTATTATAGAGACTAAAGAAACCAGAAAATAATCAGACAAGAGAAGCTGGAACCAGAGAATGTGGACATTTCTTCTTAAAAATGACTGAAATCCATTAATGTTTTCCTAATAGTTGTCATCTAATCAATCAACAAACTGACCATTGCAGCTTCTCTGTCGTGTAACTGTTTCATATGTTTTGTAAATTGCTTGTTTAAATAACATTTTGGAAATTGCTGAAAACTTTACTACATTTTTTTGTTCATTTTGTCACAAAGAGATCAGAAAAGGGACAAAAGAGGTGTCCTTTGTACTGTAGTATAATAGAGTGTTAATTACTGCATCTGTTCAGCCTACAGCAGCTCCAGCTCCTCTTCTGATGTAAAAACACTCCAACAGATGTGCTGAATGAGTTTTCTTCAAACAGGGACTCAGTGTGTAGGTGGTGGTGAGAATACTGCAATTTTATACTTAAAACACTGCAGAAAGGCTGAGAGCAGCCGTGTTTCATCCTATTAAACCCGAGGTGAAGACGGTATAGTCGTCAATAGTCAGGTGGTTTGTTATCACAGCAGCTACAGATGCAGAGAAAACAGCTGTGCAGTAATTGTTGTTCCAGGAAGGAGCCGATCACACTGATACAGGGCTGTGTTTAACCTTCACATCAAACCGTGCCCATGTAGGGACGTTTCTCTGCTGATTCTCTTTAAATCACAGCAGCAATTTGTGGTCAAAGCTGTGTGTCAAAGCTACATGTTTTATACATGTTTTATATATGTATATATGTATATACTGTATATACTGTATATACTATATATATATATATTTGACATTTTACGCCATTTAACGAACCAAACTAATCCAATAATCGCTTCAACAGACCATTTTATGAACCAAGTAACTAATCAATGAATCGTCTCATTAATCCACAGACTGAATAGTCGTTAGTGGCAGCACTTCTAGAAACATCATTCGATGGTTCAGTTTGTCTCTTTCCTGCAGAGATTGTTAGAACCTGAAGAGAAAGTGTTTGAAGCCTTAAAGTCAGATGATGATGTAAGGAGCAGCAGAGGAATTCAAACTCTGCTTCAGTCACAGCTGTAAAACATGTGAAAACTCCTCCAGCTTCAGTTTCACTCATCATACCTGGAGACAATAGCTGAATTCAGACAGGATCAGCCTGATGTTAACTGATGGGACACATGCTGAGTTTGGATCAGAACCATCATCCGTCGGCATCCAAATTTCAGTTCAAACAGCAACGCAAACATTTCTCAGCTCCTTTGAGCTGTAAAGGATCTCTGGCTGCAGTTTGTGTTCAGGTCCTCACAGGATGACAAAAAACATCCAGAGACAAAACACATGTGGAAGAAATAAGGTCTGAAAATTTGGTATAAAGATGCATGAAAAATATAAGTTCAAGAAGGTACAATTTACTATTCTGCATTGTTTGGCATGTTACTTTGAAAAAGTAATTAGTTACTAGTTACTTCTCCCAAAAAGTAAGAGTTAATAAATGAGTGACTTTTTGTGGAGTTTGTTGTTTGGCGTTGTTGTAAAATGGTGTAAAATGTTGATCACTGTTTCCAAAGCTGAAGACTCAACCTAAAATGTCTTTTTTTGTCCACAACCCAAAGATCATCAGTTTACTATTATAGAGACTAAAGAAACCAGGAAATAATCAGAGAAGAGAAGCTGGAACCAGAGAATTTGGACATTTTCTTCTCGAAAATGACTCAAATCCATTAATCGATTTGATTGATGAAGGTGATAGTAGGTAACTAGCCTGATTAATCAGCTAATCACTGCAGCTCTAATGTTTTATGTCTATGTTGAGTTACTGTGTGATAAGCTTTGTAAATTTATTGACTGCATCTTTTTTGTTCATTTTTTTTTACAAACATCTCAGAAATGGGACAAAAAAAGCATCTTTTGGTAATAATTGAATATCACAATAGTTGGAGATGAATGTAATAGTTGGCAACGAATCAATAATCAACTAATCTTAGCAGCTCTAATGTAAATATGATCCATCTGGTTTGATTCAGCAGAAGCAGACATTTCAGGTCAGTCTGACAGTAACAGAGATGATGCAGATTATAATTCATTTACAGACAATAAATTCCTTTGCAGCCAAAGCTGCAGCTGAAAAACAGGGAAAATCTCAGCATCCCAGAGGACGGAGACAGAGACACAGGCCAGAAAATCCTCGGGATAATCTTCAGAGCCAGGGGTTAAAGGTTTTAGCAGATTTTCAGTCTGAGCATCCAGACGAAGCCAGAACTTCAAACACACGGGGTCACTTTACACTTTAAAAAGCAAAAAGAAAATAGACACTAAAACACTGAACCGGCTGATTTTTGACACAGATCTGAAGATACTTTTACTTTTTAAATCATTCAAAGACTGAAAGAGATTCACTATTTGCACCGGAAGGATGTAGTTTCTTTGTGTAGAAAATCGTAAAAATTAACTACAGCTAGAACTATTGATCAGTTCATTGATTATGAAAGTTTCTTGTGAATATTCATTCTTTTTAGTGTCATAATGATGATAAACTGTTTGGACAAACAGTGAAATTATTACAGCATCTATCAACTATCTATGTTCGATTAATGAATTTGAGTAATTTTCCAAGAACAAAATGTCCAAATTCTCTGGTTCCAGCTTCTCTTCTCTGATTATTGTCTGGTTTCTTTTGTCTCTATAATAGTAAACTGATGATCTTTGGGTTGTGGACTGTTGGTCTGGACAAAAAAAGACATTTTAGGTTGAGTTTTGGAAACACTGATCTACATTTTACATCATTTTATGAACCAATCAACTAAAATATCAATGGATTATTGAACTATCAGTGAAATTGTTTGTTGTGGTTCTAGATCATTTTCCAGCATTTTATAGACTATTCACCCAGAGTCCTTCTCCCCACTCCTCTTCGGGGGAGTGGCTACTGTTTCAGTTCATCCGCACGAGGCCCAACGATAACGACTCCTGATGCGACTCATCGAGGCCCCTGATGAACCTACTACTACTCCTTCACCTGCCTGGTTGGACCCACCCTTCTACCCCCACCCTACAGCATCTCTACAGACTGAATCATCTTTATAGACTAATACACCATCATCAGATGGATGTCTGTCAGTCCTGGTTCATCTATAGCCTGTCCGTCCATGGGAGTGGATCTCTCCTTCACTGTGGTCCTCCTCGAGGTTTCTTCTTTTTCCCACTGGGTTTTTGAGTTTTTCCTTGCCGAGAAGGAGGGTCCAAGGACGGGGGATGTCTGGGTCACTTTGGACTGGATTTTGTGAAGCACTTTGAGACAACTGTGTTGTAAAATTGGGCTATACAAATAAAGTAAATTGAATTGAATTGAATTAAACATGAATAGAGATAATGATCTACAGAATAATCAACAATAAACTGATCAGTAGTTTCAGCCCTCGTCATTATGTGAATGTGTTCGATCAATGTGATGTCACTAAAGTATTGACACAATCATCAAACTGATCAGAGAATCAGATCAGAGACAGGGTTTGTTTGGCTTTATCAATAAATGTTGTGACATCACTGAGACTCAAAGTCCATGTAACCATGACAACCACACCTGTCCCCCAACATGTCCCCCACCTGTCCCCCCTCAGAGGACGAGTCTGTAGCTGCAGTTTACTACTTTTAACATATTTGTGTTGTTTACACAAGAGAGAAAAAAGCAAAAAAGACAAAGAAAGAAAGAAAGAAAGAAAGAAAGAAAGAAAGAAAGAAAAAGAAAGAAAGAAAGAAAGAAAGAAAGAAAGAAAGAAAGAAAAAGAAAGGGGTATAGAGTAAGAGAGACAAGTAAAAAAAGGAAACACTTAACAACAATATATTTATCTTTCAGTTAGATTTTGGAAAAGGCAGAAATAAGAGATGTATTTATACAGTTTGAATTTTCCCAAATGTGAAGTGAAGGACGAAACAGGAAAAAAGACAAAAAGGAGACGACTGATGAAGATTTGGCGGAAAGAAAAAGTAAAAGTAAAATTAAGATTTGGTCTCACACTATAATATAATATAATATAATATAATATAATATAATATAATATAATATAATATAATATAATATAATATAATATAATGGAGTCACACAGTCCAGCAGCATTTAACAAACACTCCTAATCACAGCTTTCAATCACAAACTCATCCTATAATTTTCTTTCATATCATCATTTCAACAGATGATTGGCAGGTTTGTGTTTTGATTTAAAGACTGAAGAAAATATCAAATTTTTTCTACAACCAGCAGTGGAAATAATATGAATAATAAACTACTAGTAGTAACAGTTTTGTACTTTAGTATTTTCATATTTTCTACTCTACGACTTTAATTTGGCAGCTTCAGTCTCTCTTAATATGATTATATATTTTAACATTCTTGCTATTAATATTTCTTATATTTTTGCACTTTGTGTAATAGCTGAACTTACACTTATATATAATATAATATTATAAGGTCAGTATGTCTATCAATCTACCTTCTAAACTTAGCTCCATATTTTTTTGATTTCATTTTCTGAAAATCAGTAGTGAAAACAAGTCAGACAATCTACGTTCCAATCTAAGTTTCAAATAAATCTAAATCTAATTCTAGTGTGTAAATCTGCTTTTTTGAGGCTTTAATCCCAAAATAGTGACATTTGTGTGAAAATCCTTAAAAAACATTCACCATCCTGTTAATCCTAATTTCCCACTAACTGCAGCTGCTGGTTCCAGTGTGAAACACTAAAAACAACAAAAGGCTTGGTTTCAATGTCGCTGCTGCAGCTTTTCCCCACAGATCAGGATGAGAATCTTTTTCTGTGATTTTCTTTCTTTCTGAGGCCTGAGGCGTTTATTTCTGCTTCTGATTGGCTGGTTTCATCATCTGATGAGTCTGAGCTACGGTGGAACGTCGCCTACTCATCGCTCATCACGGCGCCGACCTCAGCCTGACACGCTGCAACCCGACACATTTACTGAAGGTTACTACCCTGGTGCCGGGAAGGAGGAGGAGGAGGAGGAGGAGGAGGAAGAGGTGTACTATACTGGAGTTTTCCATTTGATGCTAATTCATACTTTCACTCCTGGGTCAGTGACAAATAATGTTTGCCAAAATGAGAAAGTCAAAAACCTTTTAAAATACAGTTTTAGAAGCATTCATCAGTTTTTTTTTACACAAAATGTTAAATGGTTTAACCAAATAAGAATGTTAATTCTAA
Source organism: Lepturacanthus savala (assembly GCA_030544235.1). Classification (NCBI taxonomy): domain Eukaryota; kingdom Metazoa; phylum Chordata; class Actinopteri; order Scombriformes; family Trichiuridae; genus Lepturacanthus; species Lepturacanthus savala. Next base: position 30,708,445 of record CM060479.1, on the reverse strand, counting down.
ATATATATCCACCTAGAATATAAATCTTGTTGATAGGATGTGTTTTTAATTTAAAGAGAGTTAAACTATCTGATAGCAAGATTTTAGGGCTACACCACATCGTAGTTTTTTAACTGACTCTAACATGTACCGGTAAGTAACATTTCAAATTCAGGACTTTTACTTGTTATTTATTCTCAGATGACAGCATTTATATGTTTACTCAAAGTTAACGTATAAAAAACGTCTTCATCACATGACATTTTTGTCATCTCCTCATACAGCTAGAAGCACTGGTCGAGGTGGAGGAGTTGCAGTCATCTCTCACTCTAGTTGAGGTGTTAGCCACAAAAATAATCATAATTATCAGTCATTTGAAACTTTACTTTTATCAGTGACTGATTCTAGGCAGACGAACAAAAAACAGCTCTATTTGTAGTTGTTCATCGCCCTCCTAGTCCTTATTCTGTATTTTTAGCAGAATTCTCTACCTTTCTGTCCAGTATAGTGTTAAACTATGACAAAATTGTAATTGTAGGAGACTTTAACATACATGTTGATAAGAATAGTGATTTTCTAAGTAATGCTTTTGACAGCATACTAGATGGAATTGGCTTTACTCAGAATGTAAATAAACCAACCCACAGTCACAAGCACACCCTGGATCTGGTTTTAACTTATGGGATTGAGATTAGTGACCTTGTTGTTCTCCCCCATAAAGGGTGATCTCTCCTTCACTGAGGTTTCTTCTTTCCCACTGGGTTTTGCAGTTTTTCCTTGCCGGGAAGGAGGGTCTAAGGGCGGGGGACGTCTGAGTCACTTTGGACTGAATTTTGTGAAGCACCTTGAGACAACTTTGTGATGTTGGGCCGTTAATAACATTGAATTGAATTGAATTTCAGGGGTAAATATCATAACAAATTCATTTCAGCCTTAAACTCGTTTTCAGCCTCTGATGAGTGCTGCTGCTGATTTATCAGGTTTATTAAGTTTTAAAGGAAATAAGACTTAAAGATTTCTAGTGACCATCTGATTCTGTCAGTAATGGATGAAATACTCCGATATTTGAATGCTTCTTAAAACTGTATTTTAAAAAGTTTTTGATTTTCTCATCTTGCCAAACTCTTTACTCTTTAGTATTATTAGTAGTAATAGTACTTAAAAAAGAGCAAACATATATTAATTGCTTGTAAAATATTACAATTTTCACCTGGAAAGTCACTAAAACTGCTGGATAAATACAAAGTAGTATCAGATGGAAATAATCAAGTAAAGTATCTGAAAACTGTACTGAGTACAGTACTCGAGTGAATGTACTGAGTTACCTTCCACCTCTGACTCTGAGCTTTAAAGACAACAACATACTGAAATAATAAACACTTTTAATCTCCAACTAAATTCTTAAAAATCTTTATAATTATTCATTAAACTCACTTTTGCTTCATTTAGAAACAAACCAACCCGTGACTTTTGGATTCTGAACCAACTTCAGCTTCAATAAAATCTGTTTAACATCCTGGAAATTTCACAGATAAAACAGCTTCTCTGTTATTCTACAGAAAGTAAAGACTCAGACTCCACTCAAAATCCTTTCCTTCACCTGGAGCTCAATAAATTCTAATTTTCTGAAACTATTCCTGAGGTTCACTGATCATGTTTTATATCCGGAAGCTCCTGTGCTCAGATTAAACTCTGGGACATAAGATTAGTTGAAGTATACTTTGCTCCATCCTGGTGTTTTTCTTCACCGTTGAGTCTAAACTGACTCTACTCTGACATTATAAAACATTATAAAAGTGAAGCCAGTGAAGTGAAACCTCAGATCTCTGCTCTCACTTCTCTCAGCTCAGAAGAAAAAGAAGAAGAAGAGGTTTAATTGGCTGGAGAAGAGGAGTCGGACAGTTTATTTTCAGCTTCACACATAAAGCAGAATTTAAATTCAAACCGAACCAAACAAGGAAATAAAAGTTCTTCTTTTTCATTCTGCAGAGACAGAGACATCAGCTGTAGATATTTAAGGAAACTTCATCTCCAGGGAAATGTTCAAGTTTACGTTTCATATCAATGTATTTTCATAACTCTGTTTTATGGTGTGATTCATTTTAGGTTGAATCTTTAGTTTTGGGAAACACAGATCGTCATTTAACACAATTTAATGAACCAAACTACTAATGTAAAAGATGAGTTGATTATCGAGAGTAGTTACTAGTTGCAGCTCTATGCTCAACATGACAAACGTCAGTCAAATGTCAGAACAGGAGTCTCCTGTAACATTTCAACTGGAGCTGCAACTAACAACTATTCTGATGGTTGATTATCTATCAATTATTGAAACAATTAACGACTGTAGATTAACAGTCCACAACCCAAAGATCATCAGTTTACTATTATAATATAGTTGGTGATTAACCCTCTATTCCATATGGCAAAAATTACTTAACTCAAATAAAAAGAAGCCATCACATCTACAGGTCAATGCCTGTGCTTCTGCTTCTTAACCTTCATTTCACAGAGCAATTACTTTATCTTCATTTTTCTAAAAAGCTGTGATATAAAATCTGTTTTTACAGTTAGGTGTGAAAAGGAGGCTTTTATTTTGAAGGACATACAATTTATGAGGTCACATGACCAGGATATCCTGTTTGTTCATGAACATTTGACATGTGAGCATCATTGTCTCACAACCAAAGGTTGTCTTTTATTCAGAATTTCAGAAATTTTTTACCAAATAAAAACGTGAACCTGAATGATAAAAAGATTTGTTTCCATATATCAATAATATGCAAATATGTTTCCTAGTGTATACAACCTAATGGAGTCCCACTGACTTATATAGCATGAAACTATTATGAGACTATGTTTACAACTTTAATTACATATATTTTTAATATATCTATTATTTAGGCCATTTTAAGTAATATTAAGATTAATTAAGATTTTGCCATGTCTAAGTAATATTTCATGTGATAGAGGGTTAATATAATAGTTGGTATAGTTGGAATCGATTAACCGATGCAGCTCTAGATGTGATGATTCGTTGCTGTTGCTATTATTCGTTGCTATTAACCCTCTATTCTAATATTTTTTGGTATATTAGAAAAAAAATTCAAAATTTTATCAAATGTAAAAAAATAAAAATAATTGTGAGTAAGATAGTGACTTCAATTTTTTTGGTGAAAATTTTCCAAAATTCTGAATAAAAGACAACTTTTGGTTATGTGACAATGATGCTCACATGTCAAATGAGCAAACCATGAGGTCATGTGACCTCATAAATTGTATGTCCTTCAAAATAAAACCCCCCTTTTCACATAATTGTAAAAACATAGATTTTATATCACAGTTTTTTAGAAAAATGAAGAAGTAATTGTGGATTAAGAAGCTTCACAGAAGCACAGGCATCAACCTGTAGATGTGATGGCTTCTTTTTATTTGACGCTGCAGTTTTTTCTTGTATGATATGAACAACTTGTTAGGATGAGACTGACCTTGCTGTATTTTCCCAAAAATAATAAAAAGCAAAAAAAGCAAAAAGCAAAAAGAACCAAAAAAAAGGCAAAGAACACCATTTGTCTCAGACCACAAATGTCAGGCTGCAGCCGAGGTGACGTTATCGTGAAAAGGCCACGGCGAAGCGGCTGCAGACGTTCAGGAACGCTGGGTGCCATGCGGCCACTGTCATGTGACCCGCTGACCCCCTCCAGCTGTTTGAGGAAGCCATTACCTGACAACTCACCTCTGCCAGGACGACATGAGCAGAAAATGGTGGTAAGAGGAGCTGAGCAAGAGGCTGGAGTCACGTTTCAAATACTCAGATCTGTCAGAGAAAAGGCCACTTTGTTCTACCTGCAGCTGTTTTTTTTTGTTGTATTTGTTCATAGTCATATGAAGTCTCTGTTTCCCTGAGGTTTGGAGTCAAGGTCGATCACATGTCGCAGCACAGAAGGTCACGGCGAGAACAAAACACCAACAGCTAGCAGCCATGTTCTCACTGACAAGTTGGTTCATTAAAAAAAACGAACAAACCTTCAGAGAAACGTCCTGAATCAACCATGATAATGTCAGAGTGATTTTCAAACAGCTGCAATTTCCGTCAGAACTTCTAGTCATAAATCAAATCGAAACATTATAAACGGACATAAAAGGCGTATTTTTAGTTTAAGTATGACTTCCCGTTATATCCTCATCTCTCTGTACTGTGGAAAAACATCATAAATCTGCTGAGAATCATCGACGCTGCTCAGAACTGCAGAATATTTCTCCAAAATCACAGTGATTCAGTGACAGAGCTAATAACAACTCAGCAGAATCTTAATAGAGACAATTTGAAGAAAATATATAAGATAAAAATAAGTCTTTGCAGGAACTGTAGTTCAGATAATGACAGCATAATTATCCTTAAATTACAAAAATTAAGTCAGATATGGAGCAAAGAAGAATAACAGACACACAAATCTCATTAATATCAACATTTATGGGGGAATTAAAAATGCTTTGGAACTGCATTATGGGAAAGGTAGTATCCAGTGTTTTTGGAGTAAATCTCAGCCAATAGTTATGGAGGGTTGATAATAAATATTATAAAACTCTGGTAAAATAAAAAGAAAATATGCAACATGGTGACGTTCTGCTCGTAAATAAACTGATATAATTTGGGCTCCAAAACATTAAAAGTCCAAATTATTCAGTATATAATCACACACAAATGTACGAAAGCACCAAAGAGACATAGTGAACTTTGACTCATGTGTTCAGGTGTTTCCTGAATAAATAAAAAAGGAGCTCAGAATCACACAGTAAACTGCCAGCAGCTGTTTTTGTTTCCTCTTTGACCTCAGTGTGTTCAACCTTCAACCAAACCTCAGGCTGAAAACTGAAAACTCCACAGGAGCAAATAATAAAGAGCAGAGGTGGATAAAAAATGCATCAAATATATGAAGTCAGGTTTCTCACACAGGTAAAATGCTTTACTTTCTGCTTCAGAAGATGTAGAAATAAAGGCGTTTTACATTTTCACAAAAACAAATTTCCCCTGACAGAGTTATATGAGGATCAAAACAAAAATCCTGATTAATTTAATTTATATAGCAAAAAATCGACTTTTGTCATGACACCTTTCAAAATAAAGCAAATCTAGACCAAACATAGAAAATATATATTTACAAATACAGAGCTGAAATTCCCCCAGGAACCAAGAGAACAGAATCACTGCAGTTGTCTGACATCCTGTAACCATGTGATGTGGTCTAATTACTGTCCTTCAACTCGTGAACCAGATTTCATGCCAATCTAGACGTTAGTCTGGACCGAAGTGGCGACTCATCGGCTGATCATTTCAGCCATAATTCAAACACATGCAGCACAGTAGTTCCTGAAATTACTCACAATGATGCAGGAATTAAAACTGATTCAGTCTGTGCTGTTTTATTGTTCGGAGCACATGACCTTTAAATTGAATTCAACACTGAACCCTCTTATGCTTTCATACTTTTATTTTCTAAAAATGATGGGTGCTATCATCAGTAATTTTCAAGATAAATATAAAATCATTATCTCTTTCAAGTTTAGAGGATGCTTTTTGCTCCTGAGTGATACTTGAAGAAACCTGAGAGTTCAACTTTTCTTTATCGTCAGAACCTAAAAAACACTATAGTTGTTAACAATAATTAACAATAATTATTTTCTGTAGCTATAAATTACAGACATCCCCTAAATGCCTCACATGCTGACTAATGAACTTATCTAGGGCTGCAACCAAGGACTATTAATCAATTATTAAAATAGTATAAGAAAACCAGCTCAATGTCAGGTGATAAAATGACAAAAATTATTATTTTAATGGAATTATATATTAATTAGTGCTGCAACCAATGACTGTTTTGATTGATTGGTGATTGGTTGATTATTGATTGTGGAAATGATTAATCGATTATTAGTTTGGTTCATTAAATGGTATAAAATGTTAATCAGTGTTTCCAAAGCTGAAGATTTAACCTAAAATGTCTTTTTTTGTCCAGACCAACAGTCCACAACCCAAAGATCATCAGTTTACTATTATAGAAGCAGATTTGAGAAGCTGGAACCAAGCTTTTTTGCTCTTTGTTGTTTTTTTGCTTTCTGGAAATTTATAGCCGTGAAAGTTGAACAAGCTGATAATTCAGGACAGGCTTTTATAAGCACTGTGCTTCTGCCTTTTCTGTCATTGTTCAGCACAGGATTATTGGTTTTGTGGGAAATGTCAGTGCTGCGTAATATTTTTCTGGTGTTGTGCTGCTTTTGTGTTTTTGTGCTGTCATGACTGAATGAACTTCATTCCTTCATTCTTTCATTCATTTATTCATTCATTCATTTAGTCATTCATTTACTCAGGATTTAATGTCATCCAAAAGCTCAAACTGAGAAATATCAATGAGATCATCTCTTCTAACTCTACCGCACATATCTGATCAACATATCTGGGGATTTTCCTGTCACAGAAAGACTGAGTGACATCCTCGTCATTAACCTACAAAGCTGTGATTGGTCGGGAGGCAGCAGCAGACCTGTCTGAAACTGAATAAATCTGATCAGACGTGATGCTGTGGTCCTGAGGTCTGAAAACCTGTCACATGTTCTTCACGACTGTCACTGAAATAGCTCGGGAAACGATGCGGACCAGAACAACAGCGGCAGGTTTCCCCTGGTGAGATTGTGGTTTTTGGGGCAGAGGGGGGTGTTCTGGGGGGTTCTGGTTGTTGGGGGTGTCCCGTGTTGTTTGGGGTCACTCGCTGCCTTTGTTCATATCTCATCAAGTGTGAAAACGGGGGCAGGACTGAGGCCTGAGGCCTGAGGCTGCATCATCTCTAAACAGCAAAACACATGACGCTGGTAAACCACCTGCTGCAGCAGGATCACAGCTACAAGATGTATACCTCACAGGACGGCTGGTCCAATACGGAAAAAATCACTATCTACATTATTTTAGTCAATATTAAAATCCTGATTATTATTAATAATTATTATTATTCAAAGGATTATGATTTAGTTACACAATGCATTTATTCAGCATGAGTGACTGGTTTTATTGTTGTGTTGCCACATAGAGATCATCTGATATCATCTGATATCATCTGATATCATCTTATATTATCTTATATCATCTGATATTATCTGATATTATCTGATATCATCTGATATTATCTTATATTATCTGATATCATCTGATATCATCTGATATCATCTTATATTATCTGATATCATCTGATATCATCTGATATCATCTTATATTATCTGATATCATCTGATATCATCTGATATCATCTGATATTATCTGATATTATCTTATATCATCTTATATTATCTTATATTATCTGATATCATCTGATATCATCTGATATCATCTGATATTATCTTATATTATCTGATATTATCTGATATCATCTGATATTATCTGATATTATCTGATATCATCTTATATCATCTTATATTATCTTATATTATCTGATATCATCTGATATCATCTGATATTATCTGATATCATCTGATATTATCTGATATCATCTGATATTATCTGATATTATCTTATATTATCTGATATCATCTGATATCATCTGATATTATCTTATATTATCTGATATCATCTGATATCATCTGATATTATCTTATATTATCTGATATCATCTGATATTATCTTATATTATCTTATATTATCTGATATCATCTGATATCATCTGATATTATCTTCTATTATCTGATATCATCTGATATTATCTTATATTATCTTATATTATCTGATATCATCTGATATCATCTTATATTATCTTATATCATCTTATATTATCTTATATCATCTGATATCATCTGATATCATCTTATATTATCTGATATCATCTGATATTATCTTATATCATCTTATATTATCTTATATCATCTGATATCATCTGATATCATATTATATTATCTTATATGATCTTATTTCATCTTATATCATCTTATATTATCTTATATCATCTTATATCATCTTATATCATCTTATATTATCTTATATCATCTGATATCATCTTATATCCTCTTATATCATCTGATATCATCTTATATTATCTTATATCATCTTATATCATCTTATATCATCTTATATCATCTTATATTATCTTATATCATCTGATATCATCTTATATCCTCTTATATCATCTGATATCATCTGATATCATCTTATATTATCTTATATCATCTTATATCATCTTATATCATCTTATATTATCTTATATTATCTGATATCATCTGATATCATCTGATATAATCTGATATCATCTTATATTATCTTATATCATCTTATATTATCTTATATTATCTGATATCATCTGATATCATCTGATATAATCTGATATCATCTTATATTATCTTATATCATCTTATATCATCTGATATTATCTTATATCATCTTATATTATCTTATATCATCTTATATCATCTGATATTATCTTATTTCATCTTATATTATCTTATATCATCTGATATCATCTGATATTATCTGATATCATCTTATATTATCTTATATCACCTGATATCATCTGATATCATCTTATCTTATTTCATCTTATATCATATTATATTATCTTATATTATCTTATATCATCTGATATCATCTTATATCATCTGATATCATCTTATATTATCTTATTTCATCTTATATCATCTTATATTATCTGATATCATCTTATATCATCTGATATCATCTTATATTATCTTATATCATCTTATATCATCTTATATCATCTTATATTATCTGATATCATCTTATATCATCTGATATCATCTTATATTATCTTATATTATCTTATATCATCTGATATCATCTTATATTATCTTATATTATCTTATATCATCTGATATCATCTGATATCATCTTACATCATCTGATATCATCTTATATTATCTTATATCATCTTATATCCTCTTATATCATCTGATATCATCTTATATTATCTTATATCATCTGATATCATCTTATATCATCTGATATCATCTTATATTATCTTATATCATCTTATATCCTCTTATATCATCTGATATCATCTTATATCATCTGATATCATCTTATATCATCTGATATCATCTTATATTATCTTATATCATCTTATATCCTCTTATATCATCTGATATCATCTTATATCATCTGATATCATCTTATATTATCTTATATCATCTTATATCCTCTTATATCATCTGATATCATCTTATATTATCTGATATCATCTGATATCATCTTATATCATCTTATATCATCTTATATTATCTGATATCTTATATTATCTTATATCATCTTATATTATCTGATATCATCTTATATCATCTTATATTATCTGATATCACCTTATATTATCTGATATCATCTTATATCATCTTATATTATCTTATATCATCTGATATCATCTTATATTATCTGATATCATCTTATATTATCTGATATCATCTTATATCTTCTTATATCATCTGATATCATCTGATATCATCTTATATTATCTTATATTATCTTATATCATCTTATATTATCTTATATTATCTTATATCATCTTATGTTCTCATGTTTCCACTAGCACTCACTCTGAACTAGCCCTAGCATTGGCATTCACTCTCTCCCTCTTTCATAAATTGGATAATGAAAAATGTAAAATATTGTTTTAACTCGATTGTATCATTTTAGAGATCATTTGACATGTCAAAATTGTACTTAAAATTAAATTAATTGCACAGCCTTACTTCACAGGTTTGGGGTGAGAGATGAATTTCCTGCTTCAATCAGCAAGTTAATAAACAGTGAACAGTGATGCCACACTAACACACTAACACATCCTGGACAGTTTTATCTCAGAAAAAGTCTCACATGTTCAATAACAAATAAAATACAAACCAGAAAATAACCAGAGCAAATGTTTCAGGTGTTTCTCTCAGAACTGACTGATTAGAAAAGGAATTTAATATTCATAAGTATGTTTTCATCAGTATTAGAGCTGCAATGATTGATCGATTAATCAATTAGTTTCCAACTATCACGTTAATCACCAACTATAATGATAATCAAATCCAGTCATTTTTTTAAAGAAGAAAATGTCTAAATTCTCTGGTTCCAGCTTCTCTTCTCCGATTATTTCCTGGTTTCTTTAGTCTCTATAATAGTAAACTGATGATCTTTGGGTTTTGGACTGTTGGTCTGGACAAAAAAAATCTTTTCAATAATCAATATATTAATCAACTATCAGAATAGTTGAGACCCAGTGTAGATAAAACCCTCTCAATATTAGGTGATAAAAAGACAACAATTCTTATTTTGATCAAATATACTAATCAGTGCTGCAACCAACGAATGTTCTGATAATTGATTAGTCTACTGATTATTGAAATGATGAATCAATTAGTTGTTTTGTTTCCCAAAACAAAGATTCAACATAAAATGTCTATTTTGTCCAGACCAACAGTCCACAACCCAAAGATCATGAGTTTACTATTATAGAGACTAAAGAAACCAGGAAATATTCAGAGAAGAGAAGCTGGAACCAGAGAATTTGGACATTTTCTTCTTAAAAAATGACTCAAAATAGTTGTTCATCAGTAATAACTGGCAACTAACTGAATAATCAAATAATTGTTGCAGCTCTGAAACAGCAGCAATTATCACATGTAAGGAGCTGAAATCACTCTTCATGTAAAGTATAAATCACTTAAACACTGCTTAAATATATCATAGCTAATGCAGAAGTTATTATTGAGAACATTAAGACGTATTAAGAACTGAGACAGACACTCTAGAGAACTGAAAACCAGAGACAATTTGTGGAATTACAACTAAAACTGCTGCTGCTCCACAGCCTGGGGGAAGAAGCAGGTCGTCTGTATTCAAGTCAAACTGACCTGGGGTCAGACTAATGACTGGCAGCAGATGGTACAGCTTCACATTTCATACCGATAAGATGACTGGAGTTTGGGTCCAAAAACCTGGAACAGGATTTGTAATCTGAGCTGAAAACTCTGCAGAAGGAACAGCGATTCTCCTGCTGTTCACCAACTGATTTGAACTTTTAACTGCGTAAATACCAAATATTTCATTATCCTACAGCAGGTTAGAGTTTAACTTCAGCTCTGGTGGCTTGATGAAAAAATCTTTGTGTTTAAGTAACCTCACATTCCTGTGGTGAAGGGAAAATATTCCAGGACTTTTTCTGGTCAGCTGAGGACAATTGAACCTGCTCATCTGGAACCTGCTCATGTATCAACCCTCCCAGTCACTGATGGATAACGTCTGTGACATGATCTGTCCTGGCGACGTCGCTCTGTATTTCAAATTTTTGTCATTTTTTCCCCATTTCAAAAATGGAAAAATGGATGAATCTGCTGATTCAGATTTACAGGCAAAGTTTACAGGAAGCCAATCACTTACAATTCACTTTACAGCCTGAAATCATGTTTCTACATAAAAAAATACAATCTGATTTGAAGTGTTTTGTGTTTTTGCTGCTGAAACTATTCCTGGACAAATATCTCAATCATTAGAAATCATTTATGTCAATTCTCAGCATGGAAGCTTATTAAAACTTTCAACTCTGCTGACTGCAAAACTGAGGTCAAATAATCAAGACTACTCGGTTACTAAAATTTCAACAGAATTCTTGATGACAAAATGTAATTTGAAGCTGTAGGAAGTTTGTGTGATATGTCAAAATAAAAGCAATAATCATCAACTACTATAATAATGACTACATTCACAAAATAAGAGTGTGTTGTGTTTTTTATTGTCTATTACATGTTTTTAAGTTCTAATAATCTAAAAAAACAAAAAACAAAATCACTGTCATACAGGTTCATTCAACCAAGTGATTGTCATTATTGATCCATCTGACCATTATTGTTTTGAATAATTGATTAGTTGTTTGGTCCATAGAATGTCTGAAACAAACTTGCTTGTTTTTTTTTAGCTCAAATTGCAGAAATTCAACAGAAACTGCTCAGAGAAATGTCACAGAAAGTCACAGAAATAAAAAAAAAGAATGGTTCAATATAATATTATTTTTTTCTATATCATCAGATTCAGTTTAGTGTCACAGAGACAAAAGGAACCAGAAAATATTCATGTCTGAGATGCACATGGAGGTTTGTTTTCTTAGAGATTAATGACTAATGACTTATCAAAAGATTCATTTAAAGGCCTCATATTGTTCACTTTTCCTGGGTTTTAGTTGTGATGTCACTAACATTATATATTTATATAAATCACATCTCCTCTCTCAGCTTGTCCCTAAGCTCTAGACTAAATAAACATATTGAAATGAATGAGTCTCTCCCCTGATTAGCTGATTACTGTGAAAGGAGGGTGGGCATTAACTGTAGAGTTGTGACATCAGAACTTCACAGACATCCAGATGGCTCATTTTAAGGCAGTTTTGAAGTTTATGTCAGAATTGTGTCTTTTATTTTCTGTATGTGTCATATAACTTTAATATAAATAAAACTAAGAATATTTGTAGAAAACCTGAACTTAAAACATATTAACATCAACTTTTCTACTATTGGGAAAAAAACTGAAATGATTAGTTAACTGACTGATTAGTTGCTGCAGGTTCACAACAAACCATCAAGGTCATGAATGGATTTTTCACACATAACTATTGATTCTACCTGATTAAGTTAAATTATTAAGCAGCTGAACTTGCTTTATTTTGTTGATAATTTAACTTTCAAATATAAACCTTTTCACTTCTAGAATCAAAATTCCAGCAGTAGCAGGATCGTGATGCTGAGAAAAGGCCACAAAAGGCTGAAGATGATGATGATGAGGAGGAGGAGGAGGATGAGGAGGATGGACCCCCTCCCCCTACTCCCCCCGGCCTCGCCCCTCTCTCCTCCCCGCCCCTCCCTCCTGTGTGGATGTGAGCTCTCATCAGTATCACGCACACGAATCCACGCATCGCGTAAAAACCTGAAATTGCTTCCAGCTGGTCCTGAAAACTCGAGCGAAGAAAAGCTCCAGTTAGTTGTTTTCACAAAAATCAGAAACATCCTGACACTAACGCAGACTCCTCAGTCCAAACATCACCTCTCACTTTACCCGCACGGACGCGTCCTGCTGCGCGTAAAAATGCACCTCGATCCTGATTCAGCTCTACAGAAACTCGCGTGGAGTGTGTGTGTGTGTGTGTGTGTGTGTGTGTGTGTGTGTGTGTGTGTGTGTGTGTGTGTGTGTGTGTGTGTGTGTCTGTGTGCGTGTGTGCGCGCGCGCGTGATGCTGCGTCCTTTGCATCAACCGGACAAACAAACAAAAACCAGACAGAGACGCGACCAGAGCAGCAGAAAGAGGAGAAGTATCAGACAGCAGCAGGAGGATCGGGAAGGACAGGGGGGTCCGGGGGGTCCGGGGGACCGCGGACCGGCTGCGGGACTCACCAGTCGGTGTCTGAGGTCTCGTTGATAACGTCCTGGTACGCGGTGAGCAGGGTCAGTCTGTTCTTACCGAGATTCACAGCCATGTTTGTGCCCTGCGAGCATCCAAACCGCTGCTGATGGAGGGAGACACGGAATGAGACCAGGAGGAGCAGGAGCAGGAGGAGGAGGAGGAGCAGGAGCAGGAGGAGGAGCAGGAGGAGGAGCAGGAGGAGGCGCTGACCAGCGGAGACAAAGAGACCAGCCCGTGTCCGACGGGTCCTAGCGCCGGAAAACTGTCTGGTGGTCTAGAGCAGCAGGAGCACAAAGAAACATGGGAAATGTAGTAATAAGTAATTAATAATGTGTTATATATTAATAATAATGTATAATAAAATGTGTGTAAAAATAAAAAGGGTGTGATGTATGAAGGAAGATAAAATAAATAAATACATATACATATACTCAAATAATTAGAAGATTGTTATATTATATTCTTATTATTATATTATTATCAATCACATATCAATCAATTCAGGAAGTGAAACCCTTACAAGAAATAAAGACTTGTAATATTTCACTGGATGTGTAATCAATCCATTACTTTCACTTTCTGATATTCATTCATTCATCTTCTATACCTGCTAATTCCTCATCAGGGTCACATGGTCTGCTGGAGCCAATCCCAGCACATTACAGGTGAGAGGCAGGGATACACCCCAGATGGTCACCAGTATATCATGGAGCACACACACCATTCACTCACACACTCACACCTATGGTGATTTAGAGTCTCCAGTTAACCTCAGCATGTGTTTGGACTGTGGGAGGAAGCTGGAGAACCTGGAGAAAACCCACCAGACACAAAGAGAACATGAAGCTGTTGTATCTGTTCCAATCAAATGAATCTGTGTTCTGTTAAAAATGCCTTGCAATGCACTCTGTGTGTAACTGTTCATGCCTGAAGGAGTTCAGGAGTTTCTTTAGTAAAGTTATGTATGCTTACACCTGTGTTCCTGTATCTTTTCATATGCATCATATTGGCAACGAGAATGTCAGACTTTTCTTTCCCACCTCCACCCTTGTTCTTTGCTCTTCCTGGTGAACCCCCATACATGGAATCAATGGCATCATTCTTTTGAAACATACATCAAGGCAGCTGGACTCAGACGTAAGTGCAGGCAGAAAAACAGCACTGCTGAAACACTGCTTAGGTGTGGAGGGACAAAGGGTGCTAGCTACCATAAGCACTGATACAGTCACAGATTGTGATGCCATAGTAAAACTTTTGAAAGACCAATTTTCACATAGCGCATTACTGCGAAGATTTATTTTCAGACAACAATGGCAGCTCCCTGGCGAGTCTGTACACCAATACATCTCCAATCTGAAGGGCTTGGCCATCCATTGCAAATTTGACCAGTTGATCGAACACATCACAAATCCCAAAATTAGGGAGACATTGTTGCTTAAAACAAATGAATTGACTCTGACCAAGGCTGTTAGCAGTGCCTTTCAAATCCAAAGTGCAGCTGAATGTGCAGCTAAGTTAACACAGACAAAATCCACACTACGCAATGCAGTACATATCAGTACACAACCACATGAACCACAGCCTCAGCAGCAGCAGCCACCTGGCATGTTTGAGGAGGCATTAGTCCCAGACCCAGGCTCTGTACTGCATCTCACAAGGCAACAAAGACCACGACAGAGACAGCTGTAATCATGTGGTAACTGTGGATCAAACACACATGCCACCAGAGCATTGAATTGCCCGGTCCTTGACCAAACATGCCACAACTGTGGAAAAAGAAATCACCTTGCTAAAATGTGCAGGTCAGCTCCCTCCAGGCCAGATAGCACTACCCCCCCGAGGCACATCCACTGTAATCCACCATGTGTCATCAGGCCCCATGCAATTCAAGTCCTGTATAGTCAATGTAAATGGCGTGTGTATCCCTCTGCTGCTGGACACAGGTGCAAGTGTGTCCTTACTCAATGCTTACACTTACCATAAGTTCTTCAGTTCTGTGCTTCTCTCCACACCCATTGCCCGTCTTCGTGGATATGGTGATTCAAGAATTGAACTGATGGGCTCCATTACAGTGACTGTTAGTTATGGCACTAGTGTCTTGCCCTCTTTTGTGTTCAATGTGGCCAGGCATGGAGCAAATTTGATTGGACTTGCAAACATCATGACTGTGACTGCAGGGCCACATCAGAAGTGGTCATCTCTGTTTGAGGGGCTGGGCTGCCTTTCTGCATTCACCCATTGGCCACTCATCGACTCCACAGTGACTCCATAGATCCAGCCAATGTGTCATATTCCAGTGATCCAGCCAATGCGGAAGAAATCGGGGCTTTACATGTCTGTGTCGACTTGCAAGCAGTCAATAAAGCAGTCATACCAGACAAATACCCATTACCCACAGCGGTGGAGCTCACAGCACAGTTTCATGGCTTCACAGTTTTCTCTAAGTTTGATCTGACCGAGAGCTACCTCCAGATCCCCCTGCACTCGGACAGTAGAAATCTGATGGATTTTGTTTCACACGTAGGGGTGTTTTGCTACACTAGAATGCCCTCATGGTCATGGTGCGACGACCGAAATCCATGACCGCTGCCTTGATAGCGTGTTCAAAGCTCTGGCCAGGCATAACCTAACTCTCAATGCCAACAAATGCATCTTCACTGTACTGGCCATTGAATATATCGGCTATAGAATGTCTGCAGAGTGCATCTCTCCCCTGGAATCTAATGTTGAGGCCATCCTCTCTGTCCCTGAGCCAACGTCACCTTCTCTGTTAGCCTCATTCCTGGGTATGACAGGGTACTACATGAAGTTCATGCCTCAGTATTCAGCCACAACAGCGCTGCTATGTCAGCTGCTAATGGGTCTGGTCACCAGAGTGTGCCAAGGCAGTGCAAGCCCTTAAAGCCCAGCTCACATCACCATTTTGACACATCCAGTCACACCTTGGTCACCTGTGATGCATCGCCACGGCCATAGGGACTGTATTATCACAGGTACAAAATGGCATGGAGAGACCCGTTGCGTTCACCTCCTGGGACCTCACTCAAACCAAGCAATTGAGGAGCGGGAGGCCCTGGCTTGCATGTGGGCATGGGAGAGAAGGCACCTCTACCTATATGGCCGGCAGTTCACACTGAGAACAGACCAAGCCTTGACAACTCTGCTAGCTTCCTCAGGCACTGGCCATAAGCCATCAGTACAATTACACCCTGCTGTTTACCACAGGCCAAGACAATGTCGTGGCAGACCTTCTCTCTCGCTCTGTCCCTGCCCAGGCCCTTTTCTCACACTGGGGCCTGCCACAGACCATAACCACTGACAATGGTCCACAATTTTTGTCTACTGAGTTCATGTCATACCTGGAGAATAGGGGGATCCGCTATTTTCGCACAGCCCTGTACCACCCCCAGGCAAACCGTGGCGTAGAACGCTTTCATCAGACCTTGAAGAATGGCATCAGAGTACACTGTGCAGAGGGTTCCCCCTTCAAACAAGCCATCCACCTGACCCAGCTACACTACTGTGCCACTGTGGGCTTCAGCTCTCACAGTGTAAAGTGGCTGGGATGAAGATCAGCACCTACAAATCTGAGGCCATGGTTCTCAGCCGGAAAAGAATGGAGTGTTGACTCCAGGTCAGAGATGAGATCCTGCCTCAAGTGGAGGAGTTCAAGTATCTCAGAGTCTTGTTCATGATTGAAGGGAGAATGGAGGGAGATTGACAGGTGGATCGGTGCAGTATTCAATAAAAAATTCACCATTGGTTACCATTACAATCTTTATTTAATTTAGCATCAGATTGAAAGCAAAAACACACAATTTTTTTTTTTTTTTGCAATTGTAAATATATTCAGGCATCAAGTTGTTAAACCCTGGGTGCAGGTTTATATTTGGACAAATAACCACAGATTCCAAATAAACGCCAAGTCTAATTTATAAAAAAAAAAAAAATCAAGGAAGAAGAAGTGGCTATTGATGTGCACTGCTGCATACAGATGTGATGCTGCACAGTTTAGGCAGTTTTAATTTAGAATACATGTACGTGTTCTGTGCGGGATCAAATGAGCTGGAGAAACACCGCCCCCACAACTAGACCAGGATTCATCAACGCACGTCTCTTTAGCACTCCCATAGTGGCTCCCTGGAGCTTTTTCAAAGATGTATGAAATTGTAAAATGATGGGGGATATATTTTTAGTTTTAATCTGGTTTCTGTATGAGACAAACATGACAAACATTCTTAACATATTCCAATGCTGTAAAATGTGTCTAATAAATATTAAATGTCAACATTTCTGTCAACATAGATTTACGTCATAGCCTGAGACATTTCAGCTCCACGGTGCCAGGCAGGTGCTGCTGTAAACTAACAGCTGGATGTGGAATAAGTCAGTAGAATGACCAGAAATCACCTGAAATACTAATTAAACTGGATTATTTTAGTTTTATATAGACTACTTGCCTTTTCTAAAGGCTGCTGTTTTATTTTCTATGATTACAGGCTGTGTTTTATTGCCTCTGTTGTCCAGATAAAGAGGAAAGAGAAGAGGATTGTATTGCATTTTAGTTTTTTTCAAATCCTTAAAATAAAAATGAATGAAACAAAAATCATATTTCTTTCTTGTATTTGTATAATAAAGCTAATAGATTGTGTAAGTTAAAGTTAAAGCAGCAAATGTGGTCCAGCAGAGTAGTCATGTGATGTGTCATTGTCACCAGGATGAGCTGCAGGAAAATAAACATTCCTGTTCATTATGTATTTGTAGCCTACTTAGTCATGTTGACAGTAGCTAATATAGATAATATACACTTACACCCTGGGCTGCTTCATATCGGGATTACAGAAGGTTTTAAGTTTTTAAAACAAATACATATTTGTTTCTTTAAAACAATGTAAAATTATAAAAGATAAAACAGTCAGTCAGTCATTTTCTATACCTGCTTATTCCTCATTAGGGTCACATGGTCTGCTGGAGCCTATCCCAGTGCGTTACGGTGAGAGGCAGGGATACACCCCAGATGGTCAACAGCCAATCATGGGGCACACACACCATTCACACACACACTCACACCTACGGGCAATTTAGAGTCGCCAATTAACCTGAGCATGTTTTTGGACTGTGGGAGGAAGCCGGAGTACCCGGTGAAAACCCACGCAGACACGGGGAGAACATGTAAACTCCACACAGAAAGGTCCCAGACCCAGGACCAAGGAGGTCTTGAACCTCAAAACCTTAAAACTATTTGAAACAATATAAAAAAATAAGAGAAATGCATTGTATAGAAATACAGGTCCACAAGATGATACAAGAGTCTTCTTTAGTCTTTAGTTTAGCCAAAAAAAAAGCCTCAGTATTTATTTTATTGTTTGCACATACTCTAATTATTTTTTCCCTTATTTCTTGATTTTTTTTTTGTGCTGTTTCAGATGTTTTCTGCACCTTTTTATAATCCTTTAAAGGTGCATTTGATCAGATTTAGCTTCATTTAGCAGAGCAGATGTGATAGAAATGGAAAACAATACTCATAAATATGTTTATAGAATAAATATATATTATTCTATATATAAATATATTCTATTCATACATAAATATATGAATAGAATTCAGTCAAAAACAAAACTGTTGTGTTTTTATTTCCATAACATTGGCGTTGTCATTTGGTTGCAATCTGCAAACTCACCACTAGATAAACTCCATACTGTAGCTTTAATACATAGTTTTTTTTTTATTAGTAAAAACAGTGAAACCTAAGTTGTTTCCCACAGAAACTGATGTGTAAATAACCTTCTCAGCTTTTCCTCTCTAGATTTTGTCTGATGAGCTGATGCTGCAGAATCATCTCAAATCTCTGTGTAGTTTCCAACTATAAACAAAGATACACAGAGAATCAGATTCTTTTCTTGTAGTTTCCTGGACAAGTTGACATTTAGGAGGTTTTTCCTCGTCTGGTGGTGGCGGCTGGTTGATTGGTTGGTTGGTTGGTTGGTTGCCGCGGTAACCTGCTGCCTCTCAGTGTTTCTCTACGAGGCCGAGCTGGCAATGAGCCCACATACCTCAGGCCGAGCTGAGAATAAAAGAGCAGCCGACTGTTTCATTGGCACAAACACGGCTATAGAAGGTGAATCTCAATCACAAAATGACTTCACTTCTTTTCCACTTTACTTCTTCCATCCAAACCTCTGCATGACAAAACATTCAATATTTAGTTTTTGGCACATGAATCAAATATTGAGTGGAAATATCTTGAATTATCATTTTCCATTCTCAGATCATTTAGCTTGGACTGACTGACCATATAATGCTGAATGTGTGATCTTTCAGCATGAAAACAATAAAACTCAAACACAGGTCATGTGACAGCAGACACTTTTTTCCTGAATGGAGGCTGAAAGCGTATAAATGATCCTGTCAGATAAAACCAGCTCTGATCCTGCTGCACTGGAATAAATATAAATAGCTCTTAGAAAATCAGGGACTTTAATCCACCAAATGGAATCACAGCTTTAAAACATCCAGAATGAGGCCAGAGTCTGAACTAATAAGCTGCTGGAGGAAGATGAATTATATTTTTATATTCTAGGCTTTAGGAGGAAACTTTTCAGATGCTGTGAACAGAGAAATATTTACTGACCTAATTAACACAATAATCAGATTAAGACACATATTAAAGTTATAATCAGAGCCAGGGGCGCAGATAGGATTTTGGAACTGAGGGGGACCAAATACGCACACGACCAAATACGCACGTATACACGCAAACACGTGTACTGAAGCTTCAATATACAGTACATTCCATTTATGAGTTTTCCAACTAAATGAGCAGTGGCAGTCAACATTATTATATAACATTATACATACAAAATAAAACATTATAGATATTCACCTACAGCCTAGAATGCTGGTATTTTACCTTTAGCCTACCCAAAGCCTAAATGCCTCTATATTATTTTCAGACTAGCTACTTAAAACAAGTATTGCCACATGTAGGAAAGGCAACAGGCATTGGATATTTATATCTTTTGGTTCTTGAAAGAAAAAAAACACTTTTTTTGTTTCCTTCTCTGGCTCAATAGATAAATCACCAGTTACTCTTTGAATTAATCATTCAGCCATTTGAATCAGTTTTGAATCAGGCACAGGCAAAAGAACCAGCTCCTTGTAGAACCACACATCGGTCGAGATGATGCATTAGTGAACGTTGGAACTCAGAGTTCTGAACAACCTAACAGCAAAACTCAGTGCTTCCCAGCTTAAAACTGGGATATCATTGAATACAGAATAAAAAAGAAACGATATTAATGGACTGAAAGGAAAATCTCAATGTTTGTACTTGTATAGATGCTAGATTTCAGTGCTTCTCTGACGTCAAACTTCCGATTTACGAGTACAACTGAACGCACCTCGTTGCAGAAACACCGCGGCGATCACTTTCTCCGTTATTTAACCTGTTTGTTGACTTACGTAGGGACAGTGTGGGAGAGGAGGACAAATCAGTGTCACTGTAAATGTTCGGGGGACATGTCCCCCACATCCCCCGTGCTATCTGCGCCCATGGTCAGAGCAGCAATAATTGTTAAAAAGAAATCAAACAGACATACACACACTTAGTCACTGCATGCATAAAATAAATATAAGTAACTTGATATATGTTCAAAATAATCAGAAGAGGTCCAAAAAATGTATAAATAACCAGAATTCCCCCAAATATACCCGAAAAGGGTTAAAAATAACCAGAAAAATGTTTTACATAACTGGAATAATCTATAAATTAACCAGAAAAAAACAGGGAAAACATGTTTAAAATAACCCCAAAAGGTTAAAAAATAAATAATTAAATAAATAATGGAATGGAATAATGGAAGAAAATTTGTAAAATCAGGAAGATAAACAAACAGTTTCCTGTTTTATAAACTCTTGACAGAAGGTTATTGATCGGCCTATTGATCAATGAATTGATCAGCTGCTGTATCAGGATCTTTTGAAGCAGCTGACAGATGGAAACAAAAGCTTTGTCTCCATCTCTGGTGTCTTTGTCTCTTTTCTTTGTTTTTTACAACAATCACAGCTTCTCTTTCAGTTTCTTTTCTGCCTTTTCAGCGGAAAAATCTACGATTGAAGGATCAAATAAAAACTGGAGGCTGTTAAATTCTAAATTCTGAGCCGGGTCCTCAGAGATTCTCAGAGTTAAGCCTGGTTTAACAATTTAATCCACACACACACACACACACACACACACACACACACACACACACACACACACACACACACACACACACACAGTCTGTGTGATTCAGATAAAGAGAGAAACTGTAGTGAATGAACTGGCTCCTCCTTTAAATAATCGCTTTAGTCCTTTTTTTTAAAGGAAAACTGGCAAATGTTCATGTGAGGAAACATAACAAGCTGCAGTAATGATGAAGGAGGTGAAGTTGATGATTTTCTGCAGGTCAGAGACATCGTTAGTCTAATTAAACCTGAAAATTGTGTGATGTTGGGTTCTGAATTTAACCAAGTTTGATTTAAGCTTTTGATGTTGTTGAAGGTCAAAATTAATCTTCTTGTTTTAGTTTTATATTCCGCTTCTTTTCATGATTTAGTATCAGTGAGTTTATCTTGGCTCATTAACCCCTGCAGCTATAATCTCTGTTAGTAATATTCATATTATTACTATTATTCCTCATCACCCTGATATTTATTTTCTTCTACTATTTGTTTTTGTTGTTGTTTTCTTCTGTATTCTATATAAAGCTCTATAAATTGATTTGATTTAGATTTTATTTAAAGCAGAGGACCTTCCAAAAGAAAAGCTCTAAAGAGGCAAAAAGTGATGTCACTGTAATAATTTAAAAATAAAAATACCACCTAATTCTTATAAAATTACACTTTTTCAGTGTTTTATCATATCACATTTCTTTTACTCATTATTATAACTTTATTCTCTCAATGGTAATATTATATATTTCTTTCATAGAATTTCACTTCATTCCTCTACCCAATCATGGTCTCTTTTAGTCAGGCTCATATTTAAAGGTAAAGTTCACATAACAACGGCGACATACCCATTGTCTGATTAATTAAGACTTATTTCTGAAGCCTCCAAACAAATAGATGTAACTTAAAAATTACAAATCCCATTGATAAACAAATAACATTATGAGCAACCCGAGACTTCATTGGTGATAACAGCATATGACATATATCCAAATATTTTAAAACACTAGAGCTGTTTTTAACAAGAACTTATGTGATGAGTTTGCATTGGATCCAATGGAGAACTTACCTGACATTGCTGCAATTTCAGCCCATTTATTAAAAACCTGTCCAATTTTACTGAAAGATACACTGAAGGAAAAGAGTTTCCTACATTTTAGTAAAAATGAAATTTGAATTTTGAAATTGTATTTGTTTTAAATAGTAAACTGTGATTGTGAAAAAAATGATAAATAATATGAAAATGCTGAATTAATGTAAGAAAAACACAAGTGGCCTGTCACACATCAGATACTTCTGGCACTTAAAGCCCTGAAACGTATCGTCCATACAGACATTAAACCTGACAACATTATGCTTGTCGATCACAAGGATCAGACCTTCACAAATCTGAAATAGAGCCCAGAGGCGTTTTGCAACCTTATGGGCACCAGAGGTGACCTTGGACCTCCCCATATCTGAAGCCATTGCTATGTGGAGACTTGGATGTATCATTGCATTTCTGTTCTTTGGGGGTAACCTCTTCCCTGAAGAGTGCAGCTACCAGGACATGAAAGTTCTTTGCCAGCTGCTTGGTCAACTAGGAGACAACATGCTGAGTGCTGGAAGAAGCCCTAAAACACACTTTTATTACAATGGCTCACCTGGTGGACATCATCATCATTTAAATTAAATCTAATGACCTGGCTCTTTCCTTCAAGATGAACTGTAAGAATTTAAAGCAATAGTGAACTTTTTTCCAACAAAAAAGAAATCAAATAATAAATAATTGTAAATAAAGCATCCAAAGGTGAATGCTTTCACACCTGGAGTCGTCCTGAGAAGGCAGACTGACAACAAGAGGAGTGGCTAATTTATTTACTTATTTTATAAGTTTTGGGAAATTGAAGCACTTGGAATTTGATTTGTGGCACGAAGAAGGAGGAAGAAGCCTTCCACGTCTTCAAGAAACAGTGAAGGACATAAGTAGAATATGTAGTATAATGTACAGCTGTCATAAAAACAAAACTCAGCAGATAACAGATTGAATAATTTAACCCATTAAATCTGAGCCTTTAAGTCTATGACTGTTATTTTATGCTTAAAGTAAAGAATCAAAATGTTACTCATACTTATTTCCTAATGACATGATCAGAGACAACTTAGAAAAAAGTTTTTAAGCAAATAATTTAAGTTTCCAACTGCTTCCTGTCACATGACGTCATCAATTTCCTCCTGAGAACATGGAAAAGCCAAATCCTCCCAGAATCCCAGAGTCATTTTATTTAGATAATTATGATTTTCAACCCTGACATGTATATATCTATTAAATCCTTCAAGTCTCTAGGATAATTCCCCAAAAAGAATTTGGTATATGGCATAAATAGGTTTTTGTTCATGGGTAGATTTGTGCAAGTGGCAACTATAATAGACGTTGAAATGTAATTTTCTGCAAAGAAAAGAGTACAAAAAGGGAAAAAATTATTGTTAGTGACTCAACTTATATAATTATATGCATGAAATCTTTTTTTTTCAAATTTCTTTATTGAATTTTATGCAGGCATTGTAAACAATACATCATTTTCACATGTCCGTGTGTCTGCTTTAAAGTGAAGCACATAGAAAAGAAACAAAACAAGACAAAAATAGGGCCCCTACCTGAATCCCAGTATCCCTCCCAACAGCCCATAACATCAGATGTGGTCACAGTGAGCGATTACGTTATTATACAACATATAACAACATATGTAAGAAAAATGCAACACATATATATACATATATACACACATATATTAAAAAAATGTATCAGAGATCCCTTCTGTGAGAACCTTAACTTCTCTAACTTTAGACACTGTAGAATTTCGCATATCCAACTGTTGTGAGTCAGTGGGGAAGAGTGTTTCCATTTTAGGAGAATGGTACGTCTGGCAAGCAGGGTGGTGAAAGCTATAACAGGTTGTGTAGAGACAGTACGATTTTTAGATGGAGGGAGACCAAAAAGAGCGGTCAAGGGATTTGGTTCTAAATTTGTGTTGAGGGCCTGTTCGAGAGTTTGAAATACACGGGACAGTAAACAGTCCCCAGCCATGGTCGGCTGGGGACTGTTTACAGCGGTTACAAACATCACTCTGACTTGGATATCTCATTTTCTATACCTGCTTATTCCTCATTAGGGTCACATGGTCTGCTGGAGCCAATCCCAGCGCATTACGGCGAGAGGCAGGGATACACCCCAGATGGTCACCAGCCTATCGTGGGGCACACACACCATTCACTCACACATATGGGCAATTTAGAGTCTCCAATTAACCTCAGTATGTTTTTGGACTGTGGGAGGAAGCCGGAGTACCTGGTGAAAACCCACGCAGACACGGGGAGAACATGCAAACTCCACACAGAAAGGTCCCAGACTTCTTGCTGTGAGGCAACAGCGCTAGCAAGAGGACGATGAAGTCTCAGCATGAGCCCAGGGTGGACAGATGTCTGCACCTTCACTATGGAGCCAGTATACAAGTTTATTTATGTTGCAGGCCCAAAAATAGTGGCGAAAATTTGGCAGTGCTAGTCCCCCTTCAGATTTAGGAAGTTGGAGAATGTTTTTCTTAATGCGGGCTGGTTTATTATGCCATATAAAAGCGCTAAGTTGTTGGTCAAGATTAGCAAAAAAGGATTTTTGAGACAGATTGGAATGTGTTGAAAAAGGTATACAAATTTTGGAAGAATGACCATCTTAATGAGATTAACTTGGCCTGCAAGGGACAGAGGGAGGGCAGCCCATCTGGACAGGTCTAATTTGCATTTATCTAATAACGGCTGAAAATTCCTGTTTTGCATTGAGTTGATTGCTTTATGCACCTCCGACAAAGAAATGGGTCTACCCAGTTCTCTGGCGGTATTTGCTTCAATCTGAGGGTATGTTATCTGGTCTAATGGGTTGGGGGTCACTGCATTAATTGGGATGCATTCAGAAGTATATAGCGCGGTGTAGAAATTGAAGAAAGACTTATTAATAACTACTGGATCAGGCGTGTGGCTACCATCAGGTAACTTGATTTGAGGAATCAGTCTGGAAGTGCTAGCCACGTGGACCTGTTGTGCTAAAAGCCTCCCTGTCTTATCTCCCTGCTCAAAAAAAGTTTAGTTTTGATTGTCGCAGCTGTTGTTCTACTACCCGTGTCTTTAAAAGGTCATGTTCTGAATGTAATAGTAACCATTTCTTATAGAGGGTGGGGGAGGGAGAGGTGGAGTATGTTCCATCAAGTTTCAAAAGTCCTCTGCAATTTCCACCAGCCTGGCTTGCTCAGCCCTTCTCATTTGGGAAATTTAGGATATTACCTGCCCACGAATAGTGGCTTTGAGTGCCTCCCACAAAGTGCTACTGTTGACGTCTGGGATGTCGTTAAACTCTATGTAAGAACAAATTTGAGATGCATCAAAATCTTTAAACTTATTATCTGACAACAAATGTGAACTGAACCTCCAACATGAATGTGGAGCTGTATCCCATGGAAAATTAATGTCAACCGTGGTAGGAGCATGATCAGAGGTGGTTATTGGGTGGTACTTGCAGGCTTTAACGGAAGCGAGGAGATTGTTATCAAGTAGAAAGAAATCAGTTCGGGAGAATGTATGATGTACGTGGGAAAAAAAAGATCTACCATGGGGGTTTTCAAACCTCCATGGATCAGAGATCCCCAGCTGCAATGTGTGCATTTTTACTATGTTTGCTGATTTGGATAATGTGGTTTGTGTAGGAGGAGGATCTGTCGAGAGTCACATCTTGCACTAGGTTGAAATCTCCACCAATGATAATTCGGTGACTATCAGCGTTTGGAATTTTCACAAAGAGCCTCGTAAAGAATTGGTCATCATCCCATGTTGGTGCGTAAATTGAAACTAAAATGACTGGAATATTCTTAAGCGTCCCTGAGACTATGACATATTGGCCATCAGTATCTAGAATTACATTTGTTGGCTCAAACAAGATCCTTTTATGAATAATGATGGCTGCCCCTCTGACTTTTTCTGAAAATTTTGAATGGAAAAAGTGGCTCATCCACACCCTCTTAATGCGTGGGGTGTCAGATATTTTGAGATGCGTTTCTTGTAAAAATATCACATCCCCTTTAAGGTGTTGTAACTGTGTCAGGATCTTACCGATTTTGATCCTGTTGTTCATGCCCTTAGTGTTCCAGGAAATCAGACACACTCTGTTATCTATCTTCATAGCATTAGCCATAGAATCAGCAGTAACAGGTTAGAATGACACTGCATGACCTGCATTCTGTACTGTAAGGAAGGAAGTGTGGAGATAAGAAATTGAAGAGGATGAAGGAGAGAGAGAGAGAGAGAGAGAGAGAGAGAGAGAGAGAGAGAGAGGGAGAGGAAGGAAAAAAAGTACCACAAGATCAAACATTGACAACATTTGTGACCACCCTGAGGGAAAAACCCATAACTAAGAACATCTTCTGAGCTCCCTAGGTCATTCCAACTAACAGCTAAACTAAACTTCTGGGGTCTCTCCCCTTATTTTAACATAAGTGACCCCATAAAATCACAGAGAAAGATTTACATAAACCAGTCAAGTGTTGTGGTCCAGACCGAGTATGTCTCAACTTTTTTTTTTCTCCCTTTTTTGAGGTAAGAAAGTTTACTCCTTTACACCAAGTGGTAAATGTGGGAGATATAAAGCTGTAAAGAAAATACATAGTAAACTGCAGTCTGTGTGAACACAAGCTTATTGTACTTAGCACCAGAACAGGTTGAGTAGAAAAAATGGTGAATATCAGTTCTCAGATCAATAGTGTGATAATGTGTCCAGCTGGTGTATTTTGCTCAAATCTCTGCACAGTCAGAAAACCAGCAGTCCACGCAGTCTTACTGTGATAGTCGCTTGTGGTCGTCAGGTTACCTCTGTATGGATGGATGTAATGAAGTATGCAAGTTGTTTTTTCAAATCTAACGTTTTACAGCAAAACTGTGACAAATTACCAAAATCAACTGCATGCATTTTTTAATTCATACATAATATGTGCCACACAGACTTGACACTGAGACACAATGGTTGGTTTCCTGCAGAGGAACTGGATCATTGAAAATTATATTGGATCTAGCACAGGCAAAGTAAATTCTTTCAAAAGGAAATTGATCGGTTAAAGAAAGAGACAACAGGCTACAATAAAAGTTAATCACTTCAAATCCCTTTCTGGATAAAAACTAATTACATTGTGTGGGAGGTTGACTGTAAAAGTCAGGATGGAGCTTTAAAGTGAAACATCCATGGATACTGCCCACTAGAGACAGATTCACTGAACTGCAAGTGCAACAAGCTCATACTATGTCACCTCTGACAAGAAAGATGAGAAACAATTTGGATTCTGAAGAGTAGATAAGTGCAAAAAATATGAAATAATGTTTTGTGTGCAGACATTAGTATACTGCACTGATTACATGTGTGGGGACGAGAGCTGTGCATTTGGAGTTAGTTATAGAGACGATAACCAGCAAAACCAGAACACCATTCCATTAACCCTCCTATTATGTCTCAGGTCAAATTGACCCATTTAAAGTTTGAAGATCTAAGAAAACGAGTTAAAAGCATTTTTAAGTAAGCATGTCTATCATTGTAAAACCGGTGCCCCTTTTCTACAAATCATGACAATGAATCAAATGCTAAATGAAATATACTATGCACTCAGAGCAGATAAAAACTCAAAAAAATACTACAAAGATATTTTAAAGAATGAGCCAGAAACTGCTGTTGTACTAACAGATTATTTTATTATAAATATACAGTTTTAAAATAGAATGGAGCTGTTTAATGTGGAGAGTCAAACTGGTCTGAAACTTCTTCTGCTTGCTTTAATTAGTGTAATCAACATATAATATGAACATGGTTT
The DNA here is from genome assembly GCA_030544235.1 of Lepturacanthus savala. Lineage (NCBI taxonomy): Eukaryota > Metazoa > Chordata > Actinopteri > Scombriformes > Trichiuridae > Lepturacanthus > Lepturacanthus savala. The sequence continues at coordinate 30,679,954 of CM060479.1, read as the reverse complement.
ATCTCACATATTTATATCACATAGATTCTGTTCAGGTTAACTTGACCCAGCCTCAAACTGGGTCAACACACACACACACACACACACACACACACACACACACACACACACACACACTTCAGATAAAGAGAGCAGGGCTTTTCTCTGTTTTTGGGAAACAGTGTGTAAACATTCACGCCAGAGAGGAAATGAACACATTCCTCAGTCTGCTGCAGAACATTGTTTCCTCAGTGTGTTTGTGTGTGTGTGTGTGTGTGCAGCTCCATTTTTCACATTCTTGTGTTTATGCATTGATCACATCAAATTCTTTCTGTTTACTGAACAAACCACAGCAGCAACTAACCGTCACTGTTCTTTACAAATGAGTAATCAACATTTCTGCACAAAATAAGGTGGAAATTTCACTTTCATCTGAACTTAAAAACATACAAATGTTTCACTTATTAGACTGAGCTAAGAGCAGGAAGCTCACAGCAGGAAACAGAAACCCACCAAAATAAAATGACCAAATGGCGCTGAAAACCTTTGAGCAGCAGGAATCACATCACACATCTCTGCCTCCATCTAATGCTCAGTTTGAAGAATCACAGGAATTTTAGAAAAGCAGCCGTTTGTTCATCCTTGTGGTATTTTATCAATTTACATCATGTATGTGATGTATATCTAAAATAACACTTTAAATCAAATATTAAAGTCTTTGACAAAACAAACAGCTTATGATATTTACATTAAATTCTGGATATTTTTTTAAAGTGATTTTAACATAATGAAATCAATTTTAGGAGCATATATATGTATGTGTATATATATATACATATACACACACATACCTATATATATATATATATATACATACACACATATACACACACATATACACACACACACACACACACACCTATATACACACACACACACACACACACACACACACACACACACACACACACACACACACACACACACACACACACACACACACACACACACACACACACACACACACACACACACACACACACACACACACACACACACACACACACAAACCATGCATTCAGAGCAGATAAAAACTAAATCTAAAAAAAGAATAAATGAGCCAGAAACAGCTGTTGTATTAACAGATTATTTTATTATAAATATACAGTGTTAAAATGGAATGGTACCTGACACTGCAGCCGTTTAATGTGGAGAGAAAAGGAAAGTGGAACTGGGTTTTTGTTGCACGTCTGCAATCATCAAAATCACACAAATGCAGAACAAAGTCAATCAACAGAAAAAAAAAAAAAAAAAAAAAACATTCAGGTGAGAGGCGGTGGCGGCCATCTTGGCTGCAGAAACAAATGACTGATGTGACTGGAAACGTTCAGCTGAAAAAAGGCCAGCGAAGTTCATAAAGAACACAAACACTTCCATTAAGAAGTTGATCTGGGTTCGTTTGAATGAAAAAACTCAGTGGAAACATGAGGAAATGATGTCAGAGATTAGAAATGAGATCAGGAAGATGAAACATTCATCGGTTACTGAACATCCAAAAGGTTAAAGGTGCCACACGCTGCGTTTTTGACCTCAAACATTCTCACACCAGGATTACTAACTCTACAATGTTCTACAGTCACTACATTATCCTGCTTCAGAGAAGATTAAAGGGACAGTTCGGTGAGTTGCTGAGTCCTTTGCCGAAAACACTTCTCAATATGAATATGACGCAGCTAAAAACACTTGTGGGGCAAAAAGTTTCTTCTACAAAAGCTTGACATCATCTGACTGAAGACAATCTACAGACCATAACACAGGCAGTTTCATGTCGGGATTATTTTTCTTTTGAGCGATTTAAACCTGCAGAAGGAAGCTGCATCTTGTTTTATTTGAAGTAAAAAATGCTAAATAGGTTTGATTTATATATATTACACAATATAAAAGATAGGGTTGCAATGAAAATAGAGATTTGAGAAGAAAAACCTTCAATCTCAAACAAAAACATCTTGTTTCTTTTATTCTTTTAAAATTTTTTTCTTTTTTTGCAAATCTTCCTTTCTTTGTGAAGCTTTTTGTGAACCTTACGCAGAAATCTGTAAAACACGTTTTAATTGTGTCGACTGGAATCACATCTGGTTACAAGCAACATGTAACAGAGACAGATCCATAACAGATGACACTTTTCTGTGGAGGTTTCATCAGCAAGGTTCAGCTTTTGATTAAAAAACCCAACTGTAAACTGTGTAACTGTAAAAAAACAAAACAACTTTTTAATGGCATATAGAAGCCAATGCAGCTCCACAGCTGAAGCCTCCAGCTGCATCATATCCAGAAGTTTCAGAGAAACCCAGCAACATAGAAACCATCAAGAAAAGCAGCTCAATGGAAGAAAATATGTGTTGAGCTCAGTCATAAACTAAAACATTAATTATGAGTTTGTCAACTTTGCAACAAGAGATTTTAATTTTACATATTTTCAAAATTTCACAGATTGAGAAAAAATGTTTTCAATATTTATACATAAATGAATTGCAGAATAAAAAGGAATAAAACTACTCACAGTTCATTGTTTTCCCTCCAAATCCAAACACCTGAAAACGTAAAAGAAGCAGAAGAAGAAGCAGCTGCTGGTGTCGCTGTTTTATAAAAATGTGACGTGTGGCACCTTTAATTTGATCATTAATCTCCATGGATGTCGCTCTCTGAGACCCGAGCACTGATGTCCCACCGGCCCCAAACGCCCCGAGCAGTGAGTCTTTAAAGGTCCAGTTTGAGCTGAGCTTCCTGCTGCTGAAGCTGTTGTTCAAGTCAAAGGCCTCAAAGGCCCAAATCAGCAAATTCAACTTTCATTCACTCAACTCCAATTTTCACTCTGAAGTATCAGGCACTTTGTTTTAAGTACTTTACATAATGAGCAGAGCCGATCAGGACCGATGCTGAAGTAGTGTGCAAAACACTGGATATAACAAATCTGTTTAACATGCATAACAAAATGTAAACATTTAAATCCTAAACTTTATCAAAAAGGAGAAAAAATGAAATTATACCTAAAGAACCTTTACAAACTAAAGCTTAAATAACCAAAGGAGAAAAAAAACAAAAAAACTAGTCGTCTCTCATACTGGTTTTAACATGCTCTTAACTAGGAAATTTCCTCCTGTTTTAATGACAAACCAGCGGCTTGTTGCATTAACACAAACACATGCATGAAAAGAATAATCCAACAAAAGCAAATGTTCCGGAGAGAAACTGGTCCAGAGGACGTGAGGATCTGAAGCAACTCGACTATAGGACGTCTGAAGGCAAAAAGTGAGAAACTTTGATCCAATGTTTTAAAAAGAGTTTGAAGACTCATTAAAACTTCTCTGACTTTCACTGCAGCTTCAGTGAAGTTATGGTAATCAATGTTTAACAGAGAAGTGGAGTTTTTAATGTTGTCTGCATTTCACATATATAAATGTTTTGTTTCATATCATATCATCAGTTATTTCAATCTAAAATTTCAACACAGTTTTATTTGAATGAAAGTAAATCTGTCACAAGGTTTTGAAATGTAAAATTCAGTTCCGTTTAGATTTTAGATTAGATTAGTAGAGATGAATGTCAACTTCAAATTCAACTTCAATTCTTCAATAACTTGTTATCAGTGTTCAGAAATTCAGAAGCAAAGCTTGAAGTTTTAAAAAATTCAAATACTATATTTAGGATTTTTTTAAACATTGTTTTAACTAATTTTAATGGCAGATGGAATCAGTTGACCATATGGCCACACCCCTTTTACACTGTAATTGGTCCAGGTGTTAAAGAATGCGGAGCCATTTCACTGTTTGGGTTTAAAAAAAAAAAGAAAAAAAAAGAGAGGTGCCACTGTGTAAAAGCAAATTAATAAAGATAATTAACCTGTTCTTCTTAATTAAAAGTTGTTTTTTTATGATCACAGCCTGGAGGCTTCCTGGTTAAATCATCTTTATAAAAGAGGAACAAGTGTTAGAACATATCTAATGTCATAAAAAGTCAAAGATACAAAACGTAAAAACTTTCGAGATGCATTTCAGCAAGAAACAGCTAATCCTGCAGCTTTAAATCCATTAAAACTATGTCAAATGTTGTGAGTTCATTCTTCAGTCGAGACGCTCATGGTTTCATCTCCATGGTGACAGCGGGCAAAGCTCATTAGCCAATTAAAAATCACGGCCACAACGTTATTTGACGTTTGTTTTTGCCTTCAGACATGACGAGTCGAGTTGAAGCTGCTGCAGTGACACAATCACTCAGCTTAATAAATAAAGTTCACTGATAGGATGAAGCAGAAAAAAGTCACTATATATATATATATATATATATATATATATATATATATATATTTAATCTGTTGTAAGATTGGTTGTGTGAGATATATTAAATCTTACTGCACTGATAAAAATATGACTTTTATCTCCAGAAGTTATCACAGAAAACAAGTAGTTCACCATCTTCTTGTTTTTTCCCCTCGGATTAGGAGAAAAGTGACGTTTCTTAAAGCAGACAGAGTTAAAATAATGATTTATAACAACCTGAAATATGTGATGCAGATGTGTGTGTTGTAGAGTGTATGTGTGTGTGCAGGAAGGTTTTGATCATTTCTGATGGATCAAACATTTGCTTTGGTGTGTCTGCCCAGCTATGATAAACTAAGATACATTTCTCTACTCATGCATTCATCAAACATTTCAGATCTGTCTCACATGAGGCCAAGAGTCAAATAATAAAAGAGAAAAAAACTGCAAATATTTTCATTTCAAGTCAATAAATTGAGTTCTACTTGTTTCAAAGGAAATATATGTTCAAGACTTTAAGACTTACTGAGATGGCAATTATTTGCAGCTTTATAATAATAATAATAATAATAATAATAATAATAATAATGATAATATGGCAACAGCTAGAGAACTAAGAACAGCAGCCAATCAGCTCTGAGTCGTAGCCGTTTCTCTTCTCTCAGAAAAACAAACGTTGGCAAAAAGACAAAACACAAACAGAACATGGCAGATATAAATATGGAGAAACAGTAGCTGTGCAAATCTGAACCAACATCTGTGACAGACAGAAACTAACAGACTAACAGACTGAAGGAAAAAGGCTGCAGATAAAGAGACACCTTCATATTTAAAGTGTTTAAAGTTCTTTC